>UELW01000178.1:3404888-4065964 GCA_900490495.1 Danionella dracula | reverse complement strand
AAAGTGATATAGTTATCATCAACTGGTCATCCTTTTCTTCTGTTTTCATCCAGGGCATCAGGGAATCCATCGCAGAGCACAAGCCTCTCATTGCACGTCTGATCCTGCTGGCCCAGCGTTTATCAGCCTTGAATGAAGATCTGGGTCAGGAGTTCTGTCAAAGAGCCAGAGATGCTGAAGAGCAGCAACAAGCCATCAGAGAAAGGGTTCGAGAAGCTGCTGCACTTCTAGAAGACTCTCTACCTCGGTTTTCTCAGGTGAGACTTGTTTCCTTGACAATTATGCTAATCAGCTTCTTATGGTATATTGTTTTACATCATACGTGCTTCACTGGGTTTCTGTACTAAAATGCTGTACTAGATGTAACAGGGGATTTAAACATTTACAATTTACATTAACAATAAAATTATTTGTTTGAAATCAGGTGCATCTGGAGAGTGGAAAGCATGCCTTTACCTTTTAATTAGACAAACCCCCTCTTGCGCTTTACAGTTTTAGGAGTTAGCTCTTTAATCAACCAAAAGATTAAAAAAACATTGACACTTGATGATCTTGTTTAAATATTTTTTCTTCTTTTCTCTTTTTTAGTTTGTTACTTTGCCATAGAATGTTCCAGTTACTGTTATATTGGTCTGCAGATTTTATTCTGTAAATTAATGTTCAAAACCCTTTAAATGTCCTCTCATTACTTCTAAAATCAAGTCCATCTATTCTAATTAACCCCTCTGAGACCGAATGTGACTTCCATGTGAGCTGGCCAAATAAAAGAGTGAACGTGGAGATTATGCTGCAACTTTGGACACATTAAAGCCCCACCTGATTACTGCTCATACTGTCGTTTTGAGATCAACAGAGAGGTTTTAATACGAAAATGGTCTCTAGCACATCACTTTTTTGTCTTTTAAAATTATTGAGGTTGTACTAAAACATGAGCATTAAATAGATTTTTTTTCTTTTGAGAATAGTTTATTCTAACAAAATACATTTTTAGTATATTTTTGGCATTACAAAATGCAACAGTGAACTATTATGCATTATTTTGTGTGGTTTAAAATTGTGTTTGCTTTTATAAGTTTAACAATTTTAATATTTAGTCTATTTTTATAGCTTTAAGAAAAACAATTGCCTTTAATATCGATGTCCTTCGTTCAACAGTTAATTGTGAAACTCAAAGTGTATAGCAGCCTATTACCTATAAAGAATCGAGGTCTTTCGTAGAGTTTGTAAGTGAACACTGAAGCTCCTGCCATGTGTCTGTAAGAAGTTGATGCTAACCCTGTGGAGGCTCAAAATGCACTCATTTGCTCAAATGAGAAGCTTTACTGCTTGTCACAGTTCTTAAAACGTCACATAAGAAACACTCTGAGATTTAACTCATGTAAACTGTGCATGTAGACTAATGGATAATGCCAGTCTCTGCAGATTAATTCCTTTTAGAACAAAAAATAATGAATATTTTTCACAAGCATAAATACAGGTAACAACTTTTTTCTCCAGAGAGCGTTAGTGGATCAACCGATTCAGTAAAAAAATGCACCAGATTTGAACATTGAACTTACAAATTTACAGAATATTGCAATTCCAAGAACACAAATGTTATCTTTAAATTCTGCAAAATTTAAGCTTCTGCCCTAAACATGTTCATAGTATCCCAACGGGAACATGAGTCTGAATGCACATAACAACCATTCACTTTCTAAAATTCACTTTTTAATCAGCATGTTTATTATTAATGATATGGAGGTGTCGAGTTAAATTTCAAACAGATTTGGGTAATCGAATAATGTGTTTACATTACAGAGAAGGTCTGGATTTATCAAAAGTTATCAAGTTCTAACTAGAACCCTCCATGAGTTAACATCTGTCATGTTTTCATCAGTTGAAACTGATATTGATTACAAAATAAATTTATTCACGTTTTTATTCTTTAGACAACTGGATCGACTAACATAGTTGCCAAATTGACTGGAGCTCTACCTCTCTTTCTCTCTATCTCCAAACCAGCTGAACGAGAGACTGACTCTGATTGGAGAAAGACTGGAGCATCTGTGTGGTCACCTGGAGTCCTCTGGGGCTCTTCAAGGTCTCACACCTCGAATCCAGGAACAGCTTCAAGACACCAAGCAAACACTGAATGAGCTATCCAAACTGGATATGGACCTCAATAGTGTGCGTACACAGACTCGAGAGCTTTTGAACAATGCTGGTGCAGTTGGGCCCAGTTCCATTGGTCAAGGTACTTGTCACTACATGAAAAAACATATATGTATCTTTTATATCTTTTCATTTTATCTTGTATCATTCCTGAGTTGTTCAAAGTTTTTCATTTCTGTTATTTCTGTTGACCAACTCTTGTAGCAGTTTTTTATTTTTTATTATTATTATTTATTTTTTTTACCTTACTTTTGCCTTACAAGGGTTTTCGTGTAGGGCTTGGAATATGGTTGAAGATGAAGAAATGTACATTTAAAACTGAGAATTAAAAATTGTTAGGGAAAGTATTCATGTAATAACAAACTATAACTGTAATCTAATACCCAAGGATTGCAATAAACTGCTTTAGGGTGTTTAGACTGCAGTAGGTGAGAACATAGGTGGGATAAAGAGCACACATTCTGGGTATGGTCACTACAGATCTAGTCATCACTAGTTATGAAAGTTTAACATTTCACTTACAAACAGATCCTCAACCCTGCCTTAGAAAAGGACATTCACAAAATGGATGTTACAATGAATAACAAAGGTTATTTACTGTACTTTCAAATTCTGAAAAACAAAGTGAAGCAAAAAAAATGTCATTATTATCTAAGGGTGACCAAGTTGCTGTTTAATTGTAACATTTAGGTAAACTAGCTGACGTCTTAGTTTGTGTTTATAGAACTGGTCCTAGAGAGAACTGAAGCATTATACTTTCAGTCGAAAGTCGTAATTAAACAATGGCTTGACAGACTTGACATTAAACAATGAAAGCCTGAAGAAACTAGGTTGATATTTCTATCTCACGCTTTTATGTCAATTGTTAACCTGCAAGATTTCTTGTTCTAGCTGTTCAAGAGCATGTAAGCAGTCTGACGAGTCGCTGGGAGGAGGCTCAGAATCAAGCTCTGGAGAGGGAGAAATGGCTCCTCACTACCCTGGATTTGGCTCTACACTTCTGGAGTGATGTGACTGAGGTCACAGCTGGACTCAATGATGCTCAACAAGGAGTTCTGGACCTGAACTCTAGTCGATCTGATCCAGAAACTATCCGACAAAGCCTGGAGACCATGCAGGTATGATTTGATAATGAGACAAATTCCTGATTAGTTTCAATCCAGCTTTTATTTTAAATCCACCTTTTACATCTGCTTTGTCCTGCTTGAGCTTTTACAAATGAGAAATTTACTTAGCAGTTCACATGATGCTCATCTCTAATTATGTTTCTTGATTACATGTTTTATCTCTTTCTAATTATTTATTTTCTTTTTTTCAAATTACTTGCATTAATTAGTTTAATTAGTAGATGTTTTTATTAAAATAATAAGAGACAATAAATACGTTGCCACAAAACCTGCTCCTTTTTTTGTATTTCAATGAATGGAATTTCAGGAGGAGCAGTCATATAATTAACAGACAATCATAAGCATTAGCAGATCAACTCATAAAACAGTAGCCATTTCTCTTCTATTTTAATGACTAAATGTCCTCCACCCCATCTCTAAATCTCATTGGCTTTAGGGCCAGTTTGTCCAGAACGTGTATTCTGTACGTGTACTTGCTTATGTTTTCTGGACTAATTCTATGCAAGCGAACTTGTGAACTTTCCTTTCTTTCTTTGTTTCTTTCTTTCACTGATAAAATTATTTAAGCCCTCATCTCATGCCTTTTCAGACTCTCAGGGAGGACATTGATTCACAGCAGGGAGATCTGGACACTCTGGGAGTTCTGGGAATGGATCTCATGTCGGCTTGTGGAGACACAGATAAGCCAGAAGTCACTAAATGTTTGGATGAGGTTTGTCAAAGTTAATTCACCTTCACAGTATCAGAAATGTTTAGTTTTTAATATTTGTTCCCATTGCGTCAAACTCTCAACCAGGCTTAAACTCTGTCCTGATGCAATTTAGAGAATGCGCATAATCAAAATTATTGGTCCTTAATGTGTTCACAAAAAAATGTCAAGACTCTCTTGTTGTTTTTCCATGTTGATTTTGTCCTTCCAGAATACTATCAAAGAAACTGGAATTCAAATTGAATGACAATTTAATTGCGATTTGTTTTCATTTTGATTCAATACATCAGATAAGCATTAAAACTTTCTTTTGTTCAACCAAAGTTTTTGTATTTTGTTTATACACATTGCTTCTCATTTCATTTTAAGGGATATGCAAAAAAACTGCTACATTTTCTTTTAGCTATGTATAAGCCGTTGAAGATGTTGAACATCAGCAACACATCTCTCTTTTCAGTTGTTTTTAAATGTATTTTACAGATACCAATGATCTTTTATCTTTCTGCCCTGCAGCTTTATGGCACATGGAACAATCTCAGTAATATCTGGACAGAGTGCAACAGTAAGCTTGAACAATGTTTACGAAAGGCCCTAAAATATCAGGACAGCATGCTGGTGAGTTGAACAGTTTCTTTTCAAGAGATCAACCCTAATGCAAAGGTAGAAGTTATTTACTGAAAAAAAACTATAGTTTGAAAATGTACTCATTAAATATATTAAAAAGGTAAATATCTTATTACTTTTAAATTCAGTTATCTTTAAATAAGTCTGTGGTCCTCTTGAAAAGGTTGAGATGCTGCAATTTCCCACACAAGTTCAAAGATGTACAGTATTGGTGAATTGGGTAAAACAAAAGTTGTTCATAGTGGATGTTATGAGAGCAACAGGTACATGTGGGTTGAAACAAACCAGCAGAAATGTATATGATGTACTCGACAATATTGAGAGTAACTCCTGCAAGTAAAATTCTTGAACTTTTCTTTTTCTGCCTCAGGGTCTCTTTGAATGGCTGAAGTCTGCTGAGCTGAAGTCTACTGAGGAGTTCTTTGTAGGATCTGACCTGGGATCAGTTAAAGAGCAGCTCTGTCACCTGAAGGTGAGCAATGCACATTAAGAAAAAACGTATTTGAAAAAAGTATGAGAATGACTGACTGGTGCAAAAAAAAGGAAGAGAATAACAAGGATGAATATGAACTAACCTCCCTTATCCCCATCACATCATATCAGCAAAAACTACTTCTGTTTGTGTTTTCAATTTGGGAGTCTTGCAGTAATCTGACGGACAAACATCAGTCATTGATGCAAAATTAAGGATGTAAAGATCGATGCTGGTGCCATTCTCAATAGTGACTTGTGTCAAACTCTTGACTCGCTAAAAAAAGCTTTAATATTTAAGAAAACTGTTGTTTCAGATGCTGATATATTTGACCACATTTTAAAGGTGCACATATTATATAAATATATAACATAGAAAGATATTTTTTCCCTCCAGTGGATCCATAACTTGAAAAGTTTATTCTACTACCTAAACTCAACGAATGACGGACCTCTAAATCTGAAGTAATGTTTCTCAGGAGAAACGATTTTCAGGTTTTTTTGTTAATGCTTTTGTTTTTCCTGTCAGGAATTCAAACATGAACTCTATCAGAAGAAGATTGAGATTGAGAGTCTGAACCATCGCTTTGTGTGCCGTCTTCCTGAGCCACTGGAGTCAGTTTCTCCTCTGAGTGATTTCCGTCAGCGATGGAATGTCTTGGAGTCAGAGACTGTCAGGAGACAGGTGAGTGAAAGGGAACGGAATAAACTTCAGCGTTTTCCCTGCTCAACTGGAGACAAGGGGCAGCCGAACCTCTTCCATTTAATGGAACATGTTCAGTCTTTTGGTTATCAGTAAAAAAATATATTGAAGATATCAACCACAGTAACAGATTTCAAAGCTTATAAAAGTTTATGGATTCAATTTTCAGTAATTCCTTAAGCTGCCGGTATGTGTCATTAAGAACAATGTATTAATGTGATTTGTTCACATAAAAGTTAATTCATTAAACAAGTAAACCACAACAACTTGAGCAACATCTTCCCTTGACTCCAACCCTCCAAATTTACAGGCCTAAAATCTTGTTTGTGTGCAGCATCAGTTGGAGAGTGCATTACTGGGTTTAGGTCAGTTCCAGAATGCTCTTGATGAGATGCATGCTTGGCTTTCTCACACGGCTGACCTGCTGCAGTCCTCTCAGCCAATCAGCATTGACCTGCAGACCTGCGAGATCCAGCTGGCCAAACACAAGGTACACACGTCAAATCATTTGGATTTAAATTTTAATTTCAATTAAACATTATGACAAAGTTCAACCACTAGTATCTTGAACAGGTTAAAACACATTTGCTGATGTGCTGCTGTTGGTTTTATCATGTAGCACATTGGTACGATGCTTCATGGCTTAGCTCTCAAGTACTTCTCATTCATTTACTTAAAGAATTCCAAAATGTAAGCTATGCTCTTCAAATCTAGTGATGGCTGCATGGCCTTATCTTTTAGTTCACTCTCAATGTTGAATTTGCTGATGTGTAAATATTCTTTAAATAGTTTTTTTATTTGATTATTGTTCTTTTTTCTTTTGGTTGTAGATTTAAAATATATGTCAATAGCTTTGTTAAGCAATGTCTGCTGTAGGGATTTGGATTGGAAACTGACTTTTTGTATGGTGTATTTATTTTAGTATTTATTTATTTAATATTATATTATTTATTTATTAAGTTAATGCATTACAGTGTTGGAAGCTCTACATGTATTGTAGAATTAAAACACAATTGAATCAATGTAAAACCTTTTGATTTACCATATTTTGAGTACAAGTAAGTTAAAAAATAAAAAAAATAGTTTTGATCTTTGAGACCTTGACGTATTTTTTCATACATTAAATTTGCTAATCTTTTTAAAGTTTTTAAAAATAAGCACCTTTAGTGGCATAAATAAATAATTGAAACAGTTAGTGTGACTGGTATTTTATCATATATTTTCAAAATTGACCAGTGTTTTCTATCTTAATGTAATATTACCATAAAAATATCAGCATCCTCAAACTGAAAATTGGACTCATGAAAAAAGTGTGTCAGATTTGTCAGATCTAAAAGAATAATATAAATTATTGTTACAATGTGGATTGTTTGGATGTGATATTTTAGGCATAGCTGAACTCAACCTTTAAATTGATTGTGTAGGTTCTGCGCAATGATGTGATGTCCCATGAGCAGACGGTAGAGTCTCTGAACCGAGCAGGGCGGAGTCTGATAGACTCTGGAGGGGTGGATGCTTCACCCCTCCTGCAGACTCATCTGGAGCAGCTGAATGAACGTTGGGAGTCTGTGCTCTGTGAAACAGAGAGACGGCAGCTGGAGCTGGAGAATAACCTCTGTCAGGTAATCACAGGAAGTTTGTCAAGGTTTTATTTTACTGGCTGGCTGTTGAAACATCTCTATCTGACTGGCTGACAAAGATTTGTTTCGTCTCAGAATTTGTAATTTATTGAGAGGTTACAAGATGAGGGAAAATGAGGGATGTTAAAAAAAAAAAACATTTTTGTTTTTATTTGCAAAAACAACATTAGACATTTGTTGGTGGTAGAGGATTTTTAAGGTGGCCAAGAGGTGCAATAGACATTTACAAATTCAAAAACACAAATTAATTTCAGAAACCGGAAAGATGGGATGAGACTTCTGTCGAAAGTACTGACCGCTCGTATGAGTGCTTGTTATGATTGACAGAAGTCTCGTCCAATCAGCACCAAGTTGTCGATTCTGAATGGTACCGAACCCTTCTGTTTCTGAATTTTTAATGTCTTGTAATGTGTAAATGTGCTTTCTAAAATGTCCATTTGTTTTGTAACTTGTAAAAGTGTTTCACCTTAAGTAAATTTCTATTTCACCTCTCTGTCACCATAGATTTGTGTGACAATATTATTTATAGATGTTGCTCTCAAGAAAAGATTTGAGCATTGGTTTTGCAAAGAAAAAAATGGACTTATGTTAAAGACAAAACATGACCACATTTATAGAAAATCTGAAAATAAAAAGCATGTGATGAAAATAGTTATTTTTCAGTTCGTAATAGACATCATTTGTAGGTCTATGAAGATGTAACATAAGATAATGTTCCCTTCCAGGTGCAGGATGTAGTGCTGGAGATCCAGGATTTGCTTCAATGGCTGGAACACACTGATCTCAGACTTTCTTCCACTAAAGTTCTGTGGGGGCTACCAGACTCCACCAGCGAGAGACTCAATGCTCACTTGGTGAAGAAATAAAACATGCTAATGTCTTCTTCAAATCCTCTATTTCCATATGCATCTGTTTTGTTAGTGCTGTCAATCAATAAAGCTAATGATTTGTCCTCCAATTACTTTTAAACCTTCTGCCTGAGATCAGAATTCTTCTGGATTTTTTTTTTCAAAAGAGTAAATATTTGGACAGGTTTTAGATAAAAACATGCAGTTGTTGTGTTACTAATGTTGCTGAACTTACCAGAGGCCAGTAGGTCTTTCTTTTCTTTCAGGCAGTTGCTGAGACAAATGAGTTTTCTTGGCAAAATCTGGAAATGTGTAGCTCTTAACTTGTTTAGCATCTGTTGCTTCTTGTCAGCACTCTATGCAACACTAACCCATGTCTATTAAATTCTTTAATTTAAAGGTGCTTTCGCTTAGCATAATACCAAGGTGGCCATCAATTCGCAACGTTTTCTCTACAGAGTGACTTAAATGTATTGCCATTGTTCTCCCGGATGTGATTTCATTTGAAAAAGTTTAGATGTGCCATACATGCAACAAATATCTAAATGTAAAATTACAGCTTTTCTTTAAACCAAAGATACCTTAATTTTAGTGCATTTTAGCTTGTCTATTTCCGATTTGATATTGCTGTGCTTCACGTTGGAGTATTGTTTTGGCATTGTTTTGTTACCTTTGTGGAAAGCTTTGGTCCAATAACGAGGTTGTTTGTATCTGCAGGAGCTGTGTAATGAAATGGACTCGAAGCAGCTGTCATTTAATCGCGTTCGTAGCTCTGTGCATAGGATGCTCGAGATTCGTACCCTTGACCGTGGGTCTAGCACTGAACACAGCCTGGGCATCCTTGAACAGAAATGGAGTGCAGTAAGCACAAAGGTCCATGAGAGGAAAGTGAGTTTACTCAAGTCCTATTCACACAAATTGTGGCAAAACTTTTCACACCTAAAACAGTACCTAGGGTAACTTTTTATAATTAAGTTGTTTATTTTATTATATTTAATAAAATATTTATTTTGACATTTTACATTGTTAAAGATGTGGCTTTTTTACTAGCAGAAATTTCCAGTGGTTCATATTGTTACTACCATATTGTTAACCAGTTTTTCCAGGCACTCGAGTTTGAGATGAACCAGAAGTATAATTTTAACACTGCTGTTTTTTCTCTCTCTTCACTTTCGTAATTTTGTGTTTAGATAAAGCTAACTGAAGGACTTGGTCTTGCAAAGGAGTTCCATAGCAGCATTCAGGATTTACTTAGCACGATGTCCAAGTGTGAGGAGAGACTGAGCAAACTTCTAGCTGTAAGCTTCTTCCTGGGCACAGTCATTTCCCAGCTGCAGGAGCACAGGGTACGAGTCTCTGCGTGTGTGGTGTTATAAAAGAAGTTCTCTTCACAGCATGAGCCACTTGAAAATTACTTTCTATATTGATGTTGACTTATTTTTGACTTATTTAAGACAGTATTCTCTGAAAACTAGTCAGTTATTTTAAATAAGTAAAATAGGTACATTGGTCTAACTTTTTTGAACGGCATACAAAAAAAGTTGAGTGATCCCCTTGTATGCGTTTGAGCAGGCGCTGATGGCAGAAGTGGACGGTTTTGGGGAGCGGAGGCTCTGTGTGGAGTCTTTAGCCTCTCGTATCTCTGAGCGCTGCAGAAAGCAAGATAGTGACATCATTCAGAGTCTGATCTCTACAGTTCAGGATCGACACAGGAAGCTGCAGTTGATTATGTCAGATCGTGGGAAAACCCTCAACGAGAATAAACGACTTGCAAAACAGGTCTGTTAGTCACTTTCACCTTAAGGTGCATCAAAACTAAACTGTTCGGTGATTGTATATGATAAAGTCTTAAATTAAACCCTTGTTGGACCCTGACCCTGAACCCAGGAATTGGATGAAACTGTGGTCATTTGTTGTTCACACCTGAGTTTCACATTATTCCCTGTTGGATTGTTTAATTAATTATTTTTTGTAGTGAAACACTCCTCTTTTTTCCAGTTTAGTGAATCATGGCAGTCACTGCTCGACTGGATGAGGGAGGCTGAGCAGACCTTGGATACGCACAGGGAGATTGCTGCATCAGAGATGGAAATCAAACTGCAGCTCACTCAGCAAAAGGTCTAGAAAGCCTAGAAAGTCCATGAACTTGGGCAACACCATTTGTGCCTATCTGTCTCATTTATGTGTGAAAAGTCCTTAATGTGTGAAAGAATGGATGGTGAAGTCGTTTGATATCTTAAATTCAATACATTGTGAAAAATCATAAAATCATGTAGACTATAGCTGTCCCTGTAGCCAGTCCTGAGATTAGCAGCCCTGAATATTTTGCTCGCATAGCTTGATAGAATTTGTGCACTGTTAGGCACACAAACACCCACCACAATATTCTCAGCAATCCTGAGATCTTTCACACTCCTAAATGCTCCTGGTCAAAGCCCTAATTATGGACACATATGCACAGACAGCAATAATTATCCTTTTGATATTTCTCTGCCTCAAAATAATTTGGTTAACATTTGGAGAGGGTTGTGTTTCCGTTCACTGTGTTAACATGGCTTATTTCATGTAAAGGAGCACATGCACAACAGTTCTGAGGTTTCAATGTTGAAATTATTTAGTTTTTTGGACTGATCATAACCACGTCCATTGAAAATATAAAGATCAAATGATGTAATATATTATTCATTCATTCATCTTCCCTTTCGGGGTCACCACAGCGGAATGAACTGCCAACTCTCTAGCATATGTTTTACGCGGCGGATGCCCTTCCAGCCACAACCCATCACTGGGGAACATTCACACACACATTCACTCTTTAACACTATGGGCAATCGTTTTTACTCAATTCACTTATAGCGCATGTCTTCAGACTTGTGGGGAAACCAGAGCACCCGGAGAAAACCCACGCGATCACGGGGAGAACATGCAAACTCCACACAGAAATGCCACCTGCCCCAGCCGAGCCTAGAACCAGCGACCTTCTTGCTGTGAGACGACCGTGCTACCCACTGCGCCACCGTGACGCTTTGTAATATATTAATCTAATGTTAAAAAAAATAGATTAACCCTAAAAAGTTTTTGAAAAATGTGGCAAGGTGTTTCTATCTTTTTTTTTGCTTTCACAGATGTCAAATATTAAATAATAAGCTGAAATACTAGTCTTTGTGGATTTAAATGAAATCATTTTAAGTGTTTGGCTTTTTTGCATCATTGATCTTTGTGCTTTCAGGAGTTCCAGAAGGTTCTACGGTTAAAGCGTCCCTTGTATGAGGCATGCATGAAGAGCGGCCGATCACTCCAGGAAAAAACTAAGTATCCTGAAGACATGAAACAACTGGAAAAAATGTTTTCTGAACTCAGGGACTCATGGGATACTGTCACTGGAAAATCCTGTGAGAGGTGTGTCTGTCAAATATTTCAAACTTTAGTAAAAAATGTTTTTATTAAAATCGTGTTAGTTATAGTACATTTCACTTCATTTCATTCATTTCTTAGGTGTTCCCATATAGCATAGTCATGTTCTTTATATCATCTCTAATAAATTAAAGGTTATTATTTCCTCTTTGTCTCTCTACCCAGGCAGCAGAAGCTGGAGGAGGCGCTGTTGTTTTCGGGCAGATTTGCAGATGCTCTTCAGGCTCTCAGTGATTGGCTATTCAGAGCTGAGCCTGGTCTGGCTGAAGATTTGCCCGTCTGTGGGGAAAAAGACCTGGTTAAGAACCTGATTGAGAAACACAAGGTGTTATTTTATTTTCAATCTCTTTCGTGCATTTTAATAAGAACCACTCAAATTAGAAGAAGAAATAAATGTTTTTAAATAATAGTCTTTTAATCACAGTACATTGGCTAGGCTACACTAAAAATATTGATTAGATTTAAACATTTTACTGTTGAGAAAAAAGTATGTTTTGAGTTCTTAAGGTATAATAGGTTGTGATGTACATTTAGTTTTGTTTTTCATTGTATTTATAGAAGGTGTTGACAGAGCTCTTCTTTTTATTCCTTAAAGGTTTTCCAGAGGGATCTGGGCAAACGTGCTGGGTGTGTTCGGACACTGAAGCGCTGGCAGCGGGACGTGAGTGGAAGTGGTTCTTCCGAGGCATGCTGGCTCCAAGAGCAGATGGAGGAGCTGCAGAGGCGGTGGGACACTGTCTGCACCTTGTCCCTGACCAGACAGGAGCGACTGGAGCAAGCTCTGAAGAAGGTAAAGACATGGCTTTAAAAACATCTCCTGGCCAATCGGCTTGTTGTTCAATGCTTCTGCAAATTAAAAAAAAAAAGATTTTGTTGCAGGGATTACTCTGCAGAGGCTCAAGAAGGGCTGAAACATTTATTGTGAGCACTTCTCTGGACAATATGCCAAAAATTTCTACCTTACATTTTGAATCACTAGCTACTGTAAATCTAAAGAACTGAAGGTCCACATTCCAGATTTGAAAATATTTTTTAGGATATGAAGCATTTGCGTGATTGAAATGACAGTGTTTTCCTTTTTTCTATTTCCATTTCTTTCTGAAACAGTGTATTTGATGAATAATATCTTTAACTCTAGAAAATGAGCAGAGATCATGCTGAAAATGTCACTTTTATGCAGAGAAATGTATCCCTCTGTCCTCCTCCAGACAACAAGAAGTCAGATGTTGTGTGCCAATTTGCTTTCATACTGCCTTTGCATAATTCATTTCTAAAAATAGAAATAATGAGTCAACATTATTTCTGTGAAACACTTGCATGTGGGCATGTATTAAGAATAAACATGCAAAACATTGTCTGGCTGTATAAGGAACATGTGAACTGTCTTTAGCTGAGTCAGCCAACATGAACTCCATCTTACCTGTCCAGGAGAAAACAATCAGATTTTCTGTCACTCTTGAGTTGTTTTTGTTCTTTTTATGCCTGACTGGAGGAGAGTTGAGGGAGTGAGCTCAAAAACACAACACAACTCCGCTTTTTTTAGAATATGTCAATATTCTAGCTGGACTACTGATGTCAATAATATTATCAGTTAACACAAATCCTAAACATCTCTTGACACATCAAGACACTTCATTATTATTTGTATTACATTATTTACACACTTAATTTTCACTTAATTCATCATTGACATTACTTTCTTGTTTATTCACTATTCCACATAATTTTTTGTCTTCAGGCTGTAGAGTTTGATGACCTGGTTCACTCATTCTTGGATCATCTCACAGAGGTTGAGCGTGTGCTGAAGCATGGACCACTTCCCGAGGAAGAGGAGGCACTGCTTGCCTGCCAAACAACTCATCAGGTATGATTAGAGATGTGGGAAATCAAAATATTTCACCATGTAATTCTCCTAATTCACCACGAATGTGCAGATGACACTTGGATATTATGACTGATGTCATCCTGCATCCTAACGCTTATTACTTACCAGTGTTCTGGTGAAAAGGAGTCTATTAATTTAGCGTTTAAGAAAAAAAAAAAAGAAAAATGTAATCAACCACCATCTTAAATTTTAAAAATGTGTAAAATACCCTAAAAACAAACTAAAAGAGGGGTAACCTTTAAGCCTTTATTTCGAGAACTCAATTTCATATATGGCCAAAAATGTTGGTACATTTTTTTTTTAATTAAGGTGGTTAAAATCCCCCCAATAATTAGATACAGCAATGGCGCCTCCATTACTTTCTGACCCATCATTATTACTAAAGTTTCCAAGCTGTATGCACATTTTCATGAGATTGATGCCATTTTTTGTCAGAGGAGAAAATATTAAAATGAATATAGAAACGATTGTTTTTTTTTAAAGCAATATGACTGAGTATATGACTACATTGTTTTAACTCTAATTGTATTTGTTTTCTTGCTGTTTTATTTAATTATTTAGTTTGATACTGGCACTCTATTTTGTTTAATGGACACCAGTATAGCTCTTGCTGAGTTTTAATTTTACCCCCCTGGCTGAAATTCTTTAATCTTTGATTGTGTGGTTGTGATCTGCAGGAGAACGTGGCTTCGCTCAATACTAAGATGGAGTCGCTGGAACTCATTCGTTCTCTGGGTGATGAGATTCTTTCCTCCTGTCACCCAGACTCCATCATCAGCATCAAATCCTGGATCAGCATCACAAAGACTCGCTATGATGAGGTGAGGAAGTTCCTGGCTGGAGAACATAATAGAGAATAAATATTTCTTCACATACCTTTGAATGCCATACCTTTGAATGTTCACAGGTTACAGTAGCTGTGTTCTCATTAAAACAGAACTTTCTACAAATAATGCCACTGATGCCAAAAACTGTAGTACTGTTTATCAATCTTGTTGTATCAAATATTGTAACAGAAAACAACGTGAGCTGTTGCTGAAAACAGTTGGTAGTGAAATTATTGTGATTTCAGTAAGGTGGAAATGTGGGAACTTTGAGTGTGTTTGAATGAGATTTCATCCTCCTCACAACCCCTCTTTTTACGCCCCCTCTTGCGGAGAGTTGTTGATTGCGATCGCCCACTATAAAAGTATCTGATTAGATTGATCAGACCGTTTTTACATAGGTTATCATAGCAGCAGGGTTTGGTTTTTAGGTGGGAGGGAAAAAGATCACAGAAGGATTCTTCCCTGATATGGAGACACTCACAGCCATAGGTGCTTCTGGTTGCTGGGCAGATGATGGCTTTTCAAATAAACCTGATTTGATTTGACTTCGAACAGCTTTACAGATTTTTTTTTACAAACCTAATAATTGTAAGTCAACTAAAGATAATGTATTAATACTGCAAATGAACTTCATTGTTTTCCATTGAAGATGTGGGTCTATGAATGCAGTAACTGTTTTTCTTTTATTTTCATTAATATATAAAGGAATCAATTATGTTTGTTTGTTTACTACTTGGATTTGATTTTCTCTCTCCAGGTGCAATGGTGGGCCCGGCAGCAGAGAGAGCGCATCCAGGTCTCTCTGTCATCCCTGGAGTCGCAGCGAGAGGAGATCGAGAAGCTACTTCTCTGGCTCCACTCAGCTGAAGCTTCCTTGAGTCTAAAACAGCAGGAGACGCTCCCCGAGGACCTGGAGACCATGGCTGAGCTCATCAAACAGCACACGGTAAACACATCAACAAACCATAAATATTCACCAAATAGCTTTCTAATAGCTGTCTCCTGATAGGTGGGATTGTAACATACAAAGGGAAAGCTAATGGAGCATGTAGCACTTTTTTTTTTAAATGTTTTTCTGAGCAGTGGCTTGTATACAATTTATAAAAAGGGTTCCTTGCTGAATGCTGAAAAAAAAATGCACTGTAAATATCTCTTTTTCAAGGAGTTTATGGCTGAACTGAAAGCAAAGGTTCCTGAGGTGGAGAATGCCACAAGATCTTGCAAACACAAAGTGATTCCCAAAAAACTACTTTCTCCCAGCCGCCGACCAGGAGCCAGTAAGTGTACTTGACTGTGATAAAGAAACTCTAAGATTTCTGGATCAGGGTTAGTGGGTGTTCACAATTTAACCTAAGTCTGGACTGAGCTGTGTGCATTTGTTTAGAAAGGAGAGGTTCGGTAAAGCCTCCCCTGCCGGCTCCACTTCCTTTGGAGAATCTAGATCCTCAGTCACCCCTCATGAGTCAGCTGGTCAGTGGCTGGAGGAAACTCTGGCTCCAGGCTCACAGTCAAGAACATACTCTCGAGGAACATCTGCAACGACTCAGGGAGGTAAAGTTACACATTTGTTTCATTTTGTTCAATCATTTAGGTTTCAAAAAGAGCTTGGATTTTAAAATGACTAATTAAAATAAACAATAAAACAATAAACGTTTCATGTTCAAATAATAAGAATATATTGAGAGGTATCTTGCGAATTAGATGATCCAACATGTTATATTTAATTCACTTTAATTAATTATTGATTCTGAAATGTTTCAACATGACTCAAGAACATTCATATCTCAAAAGTTATTGAATATTTGTACACATCAGCACTGGATATGTGATGTGTTATATATGGAATTAATTCTAAATACATGCAATTACATCCATCAAATGTTGTATAACACTGATATCAATGGTTTAAATATTCCAGCTTTTTTATTACCAAGGATGTGAGCAGAATTGTGTCTGAAGCTGCTTTGAAGTCTGTTGAAGTCATCTTGTTTCTTTAAATATGATAGCTAAGGTTACCGCCCAGTTCAATTTTCACCGCTCTACTTATTACCTCTACCTATTTGAAATGGAGGAATGTTCATTATAGGTGTACCAACTCAATTGTATTGGGGCTCAATGCTTCTTTAAAACCTCCAAAACAAAAAAAGCTGCTGATAAATAAATGCTAAATGAACATAAAACTTTCCAGACCATCATTTTTCTTTTGAGCATTACTCCTCTTTAGACCAGAGAACATAACGTCTGTGATATCAGTCATATGAATCAAGTTAAAGGAGAATTTCTGTTTGAAGTTAGTTTCACATTAGAAAAATCAAGCTGAACAATTGTTTGCAGCAGTGTGCGTCCATATGGCTGAAGCAGCATCATGTTTGTTTTCTCCCAACAAATTATTTTTATTACAATTAGTAAGTGCTGTTCTTAAACTTCTGTCTGCAGATGGAGGAGTTTGCAAATTTCGACTTTAACATCTGGCGAACACGCTACATGCAGTGGATCAGTCAACTCAAATCCCGAATCCTTGATGTCTTCCGCACCATTGATCGGGATCAGGATGGAAGGATCACTCACAAAGAATTCATTGATGGTGTCCTGGCTTCTAGTGAGCAATCTTACCTTTGCTTTTCTACTTTGAGTTATTGGTCACAAAATATAATGACGATGGACAAGAGCAAGCTGTGTATTTGAGAAAAAGAAGGTCATGGAAGGATATCCAGTCCCCTTTTCATGTATTCTTTCACATTATAGGGAATTTAAGGTTTAAGGTTTGATGAATTCAATATTTTATTATCACATAGCATTTAGGTTTGTGCAACTTATTTTAGATCAAGCATTGATAAAAAAGATAAGATATATTTTTAAGGTAGCTTTTTAGACCATGTTAATGAAATTGTATACAATTAGCATTTCATTTTATCCAAAGTGACTTAAAAATAGGGGAGAGACCATATGCAATGTGTGTATAGGAAGATTCTTACTGAAGTAGTTACAATAGAGGTTGTGTCAGCTAATTAATGAACAAAGAAGTGATAGGAAGGAAATAAGCAGAAGGAGAAAGTTTTTTTTGTAGATGTATTAAGCTTGTAAGTGCTCATAGAAGAGAATAGTTTTTACTGGCTTTTGAAAGTAGTTGATCAGTGAATACATGCCAAACAGAGAACTGAGATCTCTGAGATCAAATCAAACAGGGTAAATACTCCTTTAGTTACCATGCGGCCCCCAGATGGAACCAGCTTCCAGAGGAGATCACTTTACACTTTAGTCATGTTTTAATCCAGGCTAAAGACTCACATGTTTAGTTGCGCTTTTGTGGACTGAGCACTAACGTCCGAACAACTATTTTATCTCTGCACTTCACTATCTTAATCTATGTCTTAATTTTTATTCTTTGTTTCCAATGTAAAGCACTTTTAATTACCCTGTGTGTGAAATGCGCTATCCAAAAAAACTTGCCTTGCCTTTCCTTGCCTTGCTTTGGTTCTTTAAAGATCAGTCGAGCTGCAGTGTTCATGATCATCTGCAGAGGTCCAAGTGCATTCTATGGAAGTCCTAATAGAAGAGAATTGTTGTAATCTAGTCGCGATAGGACCAGAGACTGAACCAGGAGTTAAGTTGCTCTGTCAGGAAAGGCCTAATCTTTCTAATGTTGTGCAGTGGAAGTCTGTATGTATTCAACATGTACATTTTCAACTGTTGCTAATATGTGACTGTCCCATATGTTAGAGCCATTTCCCCTTATTTGTATACAACTGTATGCTCAATTCAGTACATACCATGTTTTACATTTGTTTTGAATTGCAATTTCTATATAGTTGTATATTCCTCCTGTAAGTGTAATGTGAATGTAATATTAAATTCTTGTTTGTGTTTAAACAGAGTTTCCCACCAATTCTATGGAAATGGCTGCAGTTGCAAACATATTTGATGCAAATGGTGATGGATTTATTGACTATTATGAATTTGTGAGTGCGCTTCATCCCAGTCGAGATCTTTACAGAAGAACAGTGGATACAGATCAGATCAACGAAGAGGTGTGTGTTTTTATCTCTAGATTGTAAAAAAAGCTACTTATTAAAGATACATTCAAAGAATGCATTTGATTAAAAACCCACAAATGTACTATGTTCTTGTGCTATATATATATATATATATATATATATATATATATATATATATATATATATATATATATATATATATATATAATTTTTATCCATTAATATTAAAAAGCTTCTGATTCTTCAGGTGAGTCGTCAGGTCTCTCAGTGCAACTGCCCAAAGAGATTTCAGGTGGAGCAGATTAGTGCAAACCGCTACAGGGTGAGTCCAGTCCAATACTGATTCAGTATCTCTGTTTGTCGGGCTCTGAACATTTGAAGGGACAGTCCACCCAGAAATCAACATTTTCACATTTTTTTCAAACATTTCTGTGCATTCTTTTTATACTAGATCAAGCAGAAATCTCAAATGTCTGAAGCCAATGCCACTAATACTGTGTAGATAAATTAACATTAAAAATGAATGACACTTGAGACTTGATTTGAGGTGGGGAAGGAAACATGGTTAATATTAAACCAATCAGGATTGCAAAAATTATCATGGATGGAGTCCAAATAAAGAGTGCTAAGTAAATGAGGAAATCTGGAAAACTGTGGATGAACATTCAAGGAGAAAATGAATATAGATTTAAATCAGCATTTTAACATTAAACCAGGGAAATAGGACATGGAGCTTTTTCAATATTAAAAGGGTCATGAACTGGATTGTTTAGTTCTCATGGAAGTCATAGGGACATAGGGTTGTTTTGCATTAAGACATTTCAGTTTTGAGTACAATCCCATTTAGTGTAGCTTCATTTATCACCTTGCCTGCTTTAAACATTTTCCCTACTTCCATTTAACTTATTTCAGACACTATTCTACAGCACACAGTTAGAGCCAGTGAAGTTAAACAAAGCTCAAGCATAGCAGCAGCTCACTTTCGTTTTAAAATTCAAGTAAATTTCATATTCCATTGGCAGATCGTTGAGTTAGGTTTATTTGTCTCCATTATTGTTCTTTTTATTTTTGGATACTTTAGTTGTCATGATGAGAAATATCTGGATGACATTTCTGAATTTTATTCACAAAGAGCTTTATTATTTGTGTTTATTTCTATAGTTTGGAGACTCACAGCAGCTGCGTATGGTTCGAATTCTGCGGAGCACGCTGATGGTTCGAGTTGGAGGAGGATGGACAGCACTGGATGAGTTTCTGGTTAAAAACGACCCTTGTAGAGGTAAAAGAATTGTTTGTTGTTCCCAATGTTAGCAAATAATTTAGCATAGGAGGTTTAGAGATTGAATCGGGTGTAAGGTGGAGGACAAATCCTGTACTGCTTCAGTCTGAATCTGCATCAGTGAAGGAATAATAAAAATAAACAGCCCATTTACAAGTCATAGCTCTAAACAGCTATGACACATTTTCTTTGTCTGTTTAATTAGTTTACACAAATGTAAATAAATATTTGTTTGTCAAAACCCAGCGACCTTCTAATTGTGAGACGACCGTGCTACCCACTGTGCCACCATGATGCCCCCTTGTAGGATTAACATTATAAACATCATATAAGTTAGTGTGTGCTCAGCTTGAAAAAGGCAGAGTTAAAATGACGTATTTCATTGTATGTTAGGCATAGCACAAGAAAAAAACTACTTACTGCGTGGACCTTCAAATCAATGAACACAGAATAGTTGAAAAAGCATGCGCTTTTAAAGACAGCCTTGTTTACAATTCCTTTGTCGAACACTTTTTTTTTGTTGTAGTTGACAAACCAGTTGAATGTGAAGTGCTACTCATGATCAAAAGTAATCTTTCCAAGTTTTCACTAATGGGCAGCCACAAAATTGAGCCCTTTCTGATGAATAAGCTCATTCTTTGGTAATCCAAACAAAAGTTAAGGCTCCTGACAGCCGAAAACACACTTCTTTGGCATTGTTTTTCCAGTGCAGGTATGCTGCTCTCATACTTCCTGGTCATACTGTGTTTACCGTCATAGTACTACATAGTACATGTACTATTGATTAATCTGATTGTTCAGTGGACGGGGCTTAAGACCTCGGTGATGCTAAGAACAACAAGCTGTTTTCAGCTCACAAAAAAGTAAAAATAAGTTGCTCAAACATGCGTGAAAAAAATCTGAATACAGCTTGAGGCATGTTTGTGATGAGTGAACAACACTTCAAGATGCCAGAAATGTTAGAAAAGTCACATTTTCATAATATGGCCCATTTAAGTGTCGGAAATATAGTGTTGCTTTGGATTGTTAATTGTTAATTCAGCATCTCCCTACAAACCCAGATCAACAAAAATCTGACAACAATCAAATAACAAGGGATTGTAAACTCCTCTTGAAAGTCTGTTTCAGGCATCCTAGTTGTTGACTTGGGAGCAAAATCTTTTATGAAAGAAAGTCGCATGTGATAATTTACTGTATTTTGTCTGAATCCTGTGTGGAATGTAAAAACAAGCTGCCTACGGATTTCCTTGCTTTACCCAAGTATTAATGAAAAACATAAATTAAGTCAAATCAAGTTATACATTATATGTTTTCTACCATTTAATCTGGGTTCAAGCTTCTGGAAGCGACATTAATTGGTCTTCTTCATACTCACAGTTAAGGGCAGAACAAACATGAAGATTAAGGAGAAGTACTTATCTCCAGAGGCTTTCAAAGCATCGGGTCGCAGAGGAAGTGCAAAGACCTTGACAGTCAGCAGGTCCAACTCCACTCTGAGTCTGTACAGCAGCGCTTCAGCTCCCAGCAGCCCCCTCACACGCCAGGTACTACTGAAAACAAACACTCACCGAAAAGAGCACTTTTCTAGCAGACAGGCTTGAACAAATGCATAACTCTAAACGAAAGCACAACTTTGAACTTTGTACTAAGCCCTCAACTAGATTGAAATGTAGCTCAACGTAGCTCAACTTGGAACAAACATTCAACTAAAAGTAACGCTTCACTTTAGGAAGTTATAGTTTGGTGCATACTATAATTTTCAACAGCTTGTTAACCTGTTGAATAAAACATTTTTTTTGTTACTATGCCATTGCAGGCATTGTTGCGCAGGAGTTTCTCTGGTGAGAGAAGCGTTCGTCCCCGTAGCTCCATTGCTGCTTTGGGATGTGAATATTTCTGCCCTGACATCGACTCGCCCTCCCCGACAGGTTGGTTTATAGAGTTTTACACTCCTTCAAATCATTTAATATTGAGACGTTTTCCTAATTTAACCAGTATAACTAATACTGGAACTTTTGTGGTTTCTCATATTACTTTACTTTTCTTAAATATTCTACTGACCACAAACAACATGAAATCTATTCTTATATTACAATTCACTTTTTGAGGTGTAACTCAGAGTCTTGATGTTACATTCTGGTAAAATAGTTTGAGTTTGATGCTTTTGAATTCAAATGCTGCTTATGGTCATCACACACCTATCTGAATTATCAGAAAGATGAATGTGAACAAAAAAAAGTTTGGCTTTGGCACATCAGTTTGTTTTTTCGGAGGGAGAATGACCAATGTAAGCCGGTTCTTGAGTGGAACATAAAAGAGCAACTGATAAATAAACCTTAAACATAAGAAATGAATGTTCAGAAGCTCATCATGTTGGTGTCTGACCATCAAGAGTTATTCGACAAAACCCATAAAGATTATAACATTTCCGAGCGTGTCATTGTGGTCCTCCAAGTAGTGATGAGAGGTTTTGTTCATTTTGGTGATTCGTTATTTAGACTTTTGTTCCTTAAACAGGATGAATCATTTGAATTATCATTTATATCATTCATATGGAATAAAATCTGATCTACTTGTAAATTAAAAAAAGACCCCAAAAATAGAGCAAAATTAATTATTTTTATGAATAAAACATCACTACCTCTGAGCGCCATCCAAGGGCAAGAAGAGACAGTGCATCAACTCTAACAGTAGAGGTGTGAAGATTGTGAAAAGCTATTGGAACGTTCATGCAAATCTCAATTCGGAAAGGTGTGACCTTACACACTGTAGTTACTGAACCTAATGAATAAAAGAGAATACTCTGTCATGCTCTGAATATCAAAAAAAAATTTGAATCGTGAACAAATAAATAATCTTCTCATGAAACACTTTTTTCAGGTGGAAAAGACACATCGGGAGTCTCTACATTACAAAAGGAAAAAATATATAATAAAGACATTCATACTCAAAGTGCTAATTATATACATTTTTATCATTAGCGAAATTCATTTAATACACATTTTTTTATCCCAGAGCTACCAAGAAAACGATATCTTATATGCTTTCTAATAAGTTTAATTACTCTGCATCTTGAGTTGTGTTTAATCTAACCAATAAAAATGTAATATGTTTTGTTCAGAAGAGGCAGAACGGCCGCCAACATGACTGTGTCTTACTTCATGGACAGAAGTGAGATAAGCGATTCAGTTAATCTCTGCATTGAAGCACAGAACGGAAAGAAACCGCTCCAGCTTCAAAACAGCAGCCAGGATCAGCAGGTTCATCAGAAGAGGTTTAATGATGACAAAGTCTTTTTTATAAACAGACTTGGTGCTCGGTGTACGTATAAGAGAAAACAGAAAAATGTTATGCATGGGTTTCCGCTTAATGATGCCTTTAGTCTATAAGAGCAATAGCTTGCAGCGCTTTATATACTCTTTATATAATCTCTATAAATGTATATGCACATTCATTATCTGTGTTGATGCCTGCTGTATGACTATTTAAGTGACCAGTCAGCCAAGAGAGAAATTTCTGCTACCTGTTAGCATGTTTTTGTATTCAGTTGAGCATAAATCAAGATGTTTTGTATGAACGATTCGGTTCTTTATGATTGGGTCAATAATCAGTTTCATTTGAGTCTGTTGTTAATCACATGACCAATCTAAGCTTTTTGTGTGTTAACCTCAGTGTGTCAAATGAAATTCTAAAGGGCTAGCGCAGGGGTGTCTGATGTCAGCCCTGAACTTATTTAATTCAACATCATGACACACCTGACCACACTAATTAAGGATTCTTGGCTTCTTTGAAGTTTCAACTATCATATCCAGGCCAGCCAGACATTACAGATTTCAACACGCCTATGCAGCTATGCTCTTAACATAAGAGATCTAACATGAACATTAGCCCACCACTAACAAAACATTATTTTCCATGCACAAAAACATTTTACTTGGCTCCTCTGGGGATGGCCCTACAAGTAAGGTCCAAGAAAATTTTCTTGTAGTAAAAAAAACCTAAAGTAGCATTGTGTTTCTCTGTTGTTGATTGCTCACAATTTAACATCTAGAAGAATTTTTGGGAAGTCTTGCACCCTCATACTTTATCTTCAAAACAAACTAAAATAGGGTGATGCACACAGGAGATTAAAAAACAGTCTTGTTCAAATTCGTTCCATGATTCGGTTAACACGGTTATTGTGTTTTTGTTCATTTTTCTGTTCTTGTTGATGCTCGATTAAGGCTGTCAGATTATATGTAGAATTATCTGAGTTTTGTGAACTTATACATATTCCGATGTATTGGAAATGTAAAGGATGCTCTGAATTATGGGCATTTTTCATTATTGTTGTAGTTTTGCTGTTTTGGTCTATTTCTGGATTATTGTCTCTGTTTACAGGTTTTTAAGGTGTCAAGAAATAATGATATTTTAGAATGAATGAAGTCATTCTTTTTACTGAATGAGATTCAAAGGTTAAAGTCGCCAAAACTAGAAGAGCCACTCATGAATAGTGTCGTGTGCTCCTCTGTCCTTGTTGCATTTTTTGACAATTCACAAGCAACTTAAAGGTACTTTACTGCCACTTTCTGGAATGAAATGATGATATGAATGTTTTCAAATTGTTGAGTTTTATATTGATCAAGAGCTGCATGGCATTCTTCAGTCATTTTTATATCAGTTATCAGTCACTTATAGTCATTATAAGCCGCTGTGTCCAAGCTACTAAACTACTGCCTTATAATGAGTTTTAAGACATGCTGGAGAAGAGGCAAAAAAAAAGGAACAATTCCTTTAAAAATGCAAAAACCTGTACAAACTTAAACCAGTCATAATCCTGCCATCTGATGGTTTATGGAATATAAAAGCCATGCATTCTGGTTGGGTCTGAATATGATTATTAAATCCTCAGTTTTGGAATACTACAACAGTTTGAATCGGAGGGATATGAACCGGAATTTATAGACCTCATGAAACGATTTGATGCCTTGCAATTACAGAAAACATGTCAAGCTCTGCATAAAAAATTTGTTTCATGAAATCTGTAAGTACCCTGTTACCTCCTTTTTCCGAATGATTAGGGCTTTTCTTTGATATTCTTTTTTTTGGCTTGCTTTGCCTTTTAAATCTACATCAATGTGTTTTATTCCACGACCATAACATTTTTTTTTCTTTTCCCTTGTATATTTGTTTTTGAACAATCCTGCAAGCGGTTGTATTAACTTCCTTTAAGGAAAATTTTAAGTGTAGATCTCCATGAGATTTGCAGACAGTGTTCTGCATCAAACATCGTGATTTTTTTTGTATGTTGTTTGAGCCAAACTGCTTTTCTATTCTTTATGGGGTCCTGCTTTGAAGGATCCAGCTATATTCTTTACTTGACTTAAAGCTGTTTGTAAACATCCAGGGTTCAACTCTTCTTCTGCTGTTCAGTGGTTCAATGTGAAAGACAGAACAAACATGTAAGATTAATAACAGAACTAAACACAACCAACAAACTGGTTTGTTTGATTCCTTTTTGATAAGCGTCCTCTTTTTTGGAGTTTATGCAACTGGGGTTACTGTGCTGTACATCTCTGATTCTGACAATATAGTTTTGATCTTTAAAATTATTCTACTAACCGAATGTCAGTTTTTCTGCATTAGTTCTAGAGCTTTTAGTGCTGGAATGTCACTGCATTTGATAATTCTTGTAAAGTATCTGTTCAAATAAAATGAGTTTCTTACATTTTTTTAAGAAATTGTCTGCATTTATGTGTGAAAAATAGTAGTGTAACTATAAAACTATAAAAAAAGTATAATCATCAAGTCAAACATCTCAAAAGGTTTTCATTTATAATGTCTAATTAAGAACAAAGGATTTTATCAATCTAATCCTTTTTATGAGACAGTTTATCACCTCCAGCCTCAACATTCTCTCTGTCTGTACATTCTTCAATCCCTCTGATCTCCGGTTGATTTCTGTCAAGGACTTTATGAACACTGACATGTCATGCTGCGAACGAGTTCTTGAAACTAACTGCACCAGAGATCGAAACAACATGCAGTATTTCTCAGAGAATAATGAACGGCAACCTGATCATGCGTGGATCAGAAAACCTTGAAAAGAATAACCTCTCATATATAAATAAACTATTATAATGAAATAACTAATCCAGTATTAAAAGGCAAAGGTTTTGGGCATTTAAATCTTTTTAACATTTCATTTGTCTCAAACTAAGGTAGAATATGGAGGATTTTTCTTAATTCAGTATCTGAAATACACTTACAAATATTTTAACATATTTTGAATGTCCACTTGTAGCGTCACGGTGGCGCAGTGGGTAGCACGATCGTCTCACAGCAAGAAGGTCGCTGGTTCGAGCCTCGGCTCGGTCGGTTGGCATTTCTGTGTGGAGTTTGCATGTTCTCCCCGTGATCGCGTGGGTTTTCTCCGGGTGCTCCGGTTTTCCCCACAAGTCCAAAGACATGCGGTATAAGTGAATTGAGAAACAACAATTGTCCATAGAATATGAGTGTGAATGAGTGTTTGTGTGAATGTTTCCCAGCGATGGGTTGCAGCTGGAAGAGCATCCGCCGCGTAAAACATATGCCAGAGAGTTGGCGGTTCATTCCGCTATGTCAACCCCGAAAGGGAAGAAAGCCGACATGAAGATGGATGTATGGATGAATGTCCACTTCTTAAATATTCCTAATTTTTGTATTATTTGATGTCCACAGACAAGTGTATGCACATTACAATTTTGGCTCTCCCTTTAATGTGAGTTGTTAAAGTTTTAAACTGATTTAAAAGAGAAGATAAAACAAGCTTGTTGGGCAGAACCCTGAAAGGCAGAGTGAGAGAGAGATTTCAGACTAGGTCAAGCAAGTTTTTTCATCCTCTAATCTGTGTTTCAGAGCAGCACTACAATCCTGCCATCAGAAGTTAGCAGAGACACGGAGATATATACCCTAGAGGATTTCGCCAGCCTCTCATCTGCTGAAGATTAAAGGTATTTAAAGTCCAGATGAGGAGTTATTTAGAAAAATAAAACGTGTTTTCTAATTTCTGTTAAGAAACTAAGAGATTTGACTCTTCTCATCTAAAAGCTGTTCTTCAACTCCAGGTAAAAGAATCTGCTTTTTCTGCCATCAACATCTTACCAACATTTCAGTTCCAGATAAACAGGTTAATTAAAAAAACACACTCTAGCACATCTAAATAATGATTTTATTTAAATATTTTTCATACCTTTATGTCACTTTAGATATGCGTTGTATGTATTAATGGTAGACGTAAGAGTCATACTGTCTATTGTCATATCTGGAAAAATAGCATGCTTTTAATCATATTTCAAGGTTTTAGGCGACAAGACTAACATCATGTGTGATGTCATAAATGCTGAACACATTTGATTGTTTTTTATTTCACCTTTGAAGTTGATTTAAACCCATTTCTTTTCTTCAACAACTTTTTGTGTCTGACTCTTATTGATTTGTTGAAGATTGACCACTAACAGCACAGACCTGATTTAGTGCTAATTTAAACTATACAAATAATGCAATAAAGTTTCAGAAAAAAAAAACCATATAGTTGACAACTATAGGACTTTCTCTGCTCCCCAACCCTGAAAGTTTAGTGACAAGTTTAATTCAACGGTGAGACATTAAAAAAAATTAAAAAAAATAAATATATATATATATATATATATATATATATATATATATATATATATATATACATTTTTGTGACCTGCTATGCGCTAAATATGTGAAATCAAGATTTGACCTCTTTATAAACAATCATAGCTCTACATATGTATATGCCTTCCTATCGTCTGTTTCCATTTTGAAGGGAGGGTCAATTGTAATGAATGAATAGAAAGAGTTTTATTTTGAACTTGTTTTCTATAAAAAAATATTTTGTTTATCCCATCCCTTTCATACTTATGTATTTATTTTGTGTTTCGTTGACCTTATCCCTGCAACTCTTTAATTAGTTTAAAAAAAATACTCAACGCACAAATCAACGCGCACACTCACTCAATACATTTTTTTAAAGTTTGGTTAGAAAATAAGGTAGACCATTGTTTTAATTTATTGTAAAGGTCACGTATTAAAATGAATTAAATTAGCTGAAATGTACTTTGTGCAATGTAATGTACTATTTAACAATTTTACCTGTTTTGTTACGCTAGTGCAGTGCTTCTCAATTATTTTCTGTCATGCCTCCCTAGGAAGAAGAAAACATATCACCCTCTTACAATTGTTATAAGTACACCTTTGCATAACACTGTATCCTTTTTAACGTATTAACTATTTTAAATATGTTAAAGATTTTTTCATGATGTCACTTGAGGGTCAGCAACACTTCGTGTCTACACTTCATACTGATACGCTGTACCGTATGCAAAGCGCGCATGCTCAGTTCAAACAAACCCTTCACACCACCAAGCGAATGCTCTCTGCGCTAACTCTGCCACTGAAAGCTCCACTGCCCCCTAAAGTAGCGGAGTGGTATGGCACTTTCTTCCAGACTAGTAAAAAAGTCTAAATAGAAAAATAAAAAAGCATGTTCCCCGAGGTGAAACCCGCCCCCCTTGATGGAGCTTCGCGCTTACTATTTGAGAAGCAGTTCGCTAGTGTGTGTGTCTGCATTTGAGGTCAAACATGCAGCACCATAGTTCATAGGACAGTGGGGTAAGATTAAGTAATCTCTTATGAGGAAGTGTCACAGTTCACGTCTCAGCTTGGTCATATAATAATAACCTGATCAACTTTCGGATTCATTCAACATAAGATTGCTGTGAGAACATGAGGAAGCGTTCTCTGCGTCATACACTCTTTGATGGCAAGCAAATTTAACATTTCTTTAGTCTTTAAGATTTGCTTTAATAAACCTGCATTTACATATCTACTTGAGGGAGGTTTTAATCTAAACATATGAAACTATCATTGGCTGAATGTAGTGTCCAAATATGTCCTTTGTGTGGCTACAGAAGCAGTAGCTCTTAAATGGTTTGTAGATTATGTTTAGTGGCTTGCCATGCCACCTTCCTTCTTTTCTCTACGCACAGAAGAGCACATGCCTTTGAGTTTTTGCCCAGTAGGGTAAGGGCACCTCTGGTTCACTGACTCTCATTTACTCTGTCTCTAAAGCCTTGCTGGATTCAAAGGAGACGAATAAATATTCCTCAGACTCAGATGGCCAACTGCTAGGATGTTCTAAAGAAACATCAGGTCCTGAGTTCAGGACGACCAGGTAGGGTTTTTAGTGTTTAAAAGTAATTATGATTAAATGATATATTTTTCGTATTATAAAGATAGCAAGCGTATAGCAATTATTCAACTTTTTTACTTACTCTTCTTCAATCTTTGTTTCTGGGAATTATTTCACTTTTCAGAGCAAGTATGAAAACCACTCTTAAATGACAATCAAAACAGTTTTTTGGAATATTGTTTTTAAAGCCTCAATGTTGACAATTATCATTTCATTTTGTTTTTATGGGTTTATAGTTTTTACACAATCGTGACTTGTGGCTATCGCACAGAGGAAACTTTTTACACATCAGAGGGTGAATGCAGGTGCTAATGTGATATTGGTGTAGTATTGTTAGTTAATGAGTAAATGGGGCTTGAGCTGCAATGTTTGAAAGAAAGGGGTATTTTGTGGTTTGAAATAATTATTTGATTCGATTTTGTGCAAGGAAAAAGGTAATTTAGAAAACATCATTTTGTATGTTTTTTTCCTGATAGTCTTCTGTTTGAATCAAAGGCAGACTGCAAGTTAAGCCAGCTCAAATATGATGTATCCCTTATCTTTTAACAGCTTTTAAATTAACTTCACATTGTTTAAACATGTACAATATCAGAGAATATCTTGGTATGGTACACATGAAAACATAGTGGTAGTCCAGTGAAACATTATGTGAAACATTTGTCTCAACCTGGATATTGCCTCCTTGGGAAGGCAGCATGTCTCATGTCTCAAGGTTATAAAAGCACAAATAACTTTTTCTAGATCCACAAAAGATAAAATAAGCTTTAGTCTGGAAAAAATTGAGTTGTTTAGTCAGATTCAAATCAAAATCTATAAATATAAAACCAAGGTTCGCAACCCACAGAACCCAAAATAAAACTTGTGACTTATCACTGTTCAGTTTCAGAAACCTATTCATAAACCATTTCTTAAAATCAGCCAGGCACACACAATGAAACACACCTTTAGAGGAAGGTAGACCGAGAATGACCTGTATAATGGTAAAATAAGATAATGTGATTTTCCTAATACCTCCCAAGGGTCTCACTTACAAGGTAAAATGAAACAGGCCAAAATGTAGCCCTATGGAATGCCAGAAATCAGTAGAGTAGATGACAAGGATGCTCACCCAGTTCCACAGAAAGAGAATCCTCTTTTAGATAACAAACAAATAATTTTAGTGGATGCTAGGTTCTCAAGGTGCCAGAGCAGAAGATCATGTTCAAAGGCTGCCTATAAGAAGAGAAGAATCCGAATGGCACTGTTACCCAATAGAATAGCCAACAAAATGTATTTTAAAAATTTACCAAGGCTAACTCAGTACTTTAATTTACAGTAAACATTTTTAGGAGTTTTCAGTAAAAATTGTCCTATAGCAGCAAGTGGTAGTGTGGCCTCCAAATGTTTTACAGAATGGTTGAAACTATGATTTTCTTGAGCATGTATAACTAACCCCTTGTTCCCTCTTGATCTTTCAGATTACATGTGAAAGGCTTTTTCTGGTCTGGATATCCAAGACAAAATCACCATGTCTCTGTTCACACACATCTTAGCCTGCCTCTTTGGCATTGGATCTTGGGTGGCCATCAATGGGATGTGGGTGGAACTTCCTCTAATCGTCCCCACAATCCCCGAGGGCTGGTACCTCCCCTCCTACCTCACCATCATCATCCAGATGGCAAACATTGGCCCTCTCTTCGTCACCCTCATGCACCGCTTCAAACCTGGCGTCCTTGATGAGCGCCCGGTCATCTACACCATAGTGACCATTGGAGTAGTCGCTACATTTCTCTTGGCTTTCTTTTGGGAGCAAACTGTTACATTCGGAAATGTGGAACACAGTCTTGCACTCTTGAGCCTTAGTTTTCTTCTGTCACTGGTGGACTGTACTTCATCCGTTACATTTTTACCTTTTATGATGCGTTTACAGCCTCAATACCTCACTTCCTATTTTATTGGTGAAGGTTTAAGTGGTTTGGTTCCAGGGTTAGTTGCTCTTATTCAAGGTGCTGGAGTGGTTCATTGTAAAAATGTTAGCTCTAATGTTAGTTTTAGCATGGGGAACTCTTCTTTTGGACATGAAGGAGCGCTGCAGGCATACTATCAGCCAGCAAACTTCTCAGTACAAGGCTTTTTCTTGTTCCTCAGTGCAATGATGGTGGTGTGCTTATGTGCTTTTGTGTTGCTTAACTTGCATCCTGCTGTGGCACGAGAACACAAGAGCAAAGAGTATGCTGGCAGATCTCAACGGGAAGAGAAAATTGATATTAGTCAATTTCCAAATGGTGAAATTCCAGAACAGAGCCCCATGCTAGAACTCTTGGACGAGACGGTAATACTAGAGCAAAGCAAACTTGAAAAAAGAACCTACAGGAGAACAGAGCTGGTGTTTATTTTTGTTGTTCTAGCCTGGGTCAATGCTCTCACCAATGCAGTCCTGCCCTCAGTTCAGTCATATTCCTGCTTGCCATATGGAAACCAGGCCTATCATCTCGCTGCCACACTTTCCTCTGTTTCCAATCCGATGGCTTGCTTTATTGCCATGTTTGCACCAATCAGGTGAGAATAATGATATTTAACATAAAGTACACAAAATATCCTATGGGAACACACAGTTAGGAATTATATTTTTGATTTGAACCCAAACAGGAGATTTAGTAATGTCCCTATAGTTCAAGTTACTTTTTCTGGATATACTGTATAACTTAATATGATTTTAATTTAATATTTTTACATGTAAATAAGGTTTTGCGAATTGTAAGTATTGAGCAAAGAGAGTTTTAACATGATTTTTTTGAGAGAACTTCAGGGTTTTCATGATTTTCTGACAGGTCCATTATTTCCATGGTCTACTGATGTTATAAAGCGTGTACTCCTCTAACTTTTATATTAGTATTTTAATATGATTGAGTAACTGCATTTAAGTCAAAACTAAATCAGAAAACAGAAGATAGTCAAAATTCTACACAATGTTCCAAATATTTTACCACACTACTATAGAACCGGCATTAAAAAGGAAAAAATAGCAAAACTTTCATGATTGTAAACCTTCAATCATTTGCTACTGTCACTTGTTTAAAAATGTTACTAGCTATGCTAAAATTGCCATCCCCACAACTGAAGAATGGCTGAATATTTTCGAAATGGTAAGATAGGAAAATATGGAATGTTCTTTTAGACATGCATTATTTTGACATGTTAAAGAAGCCCATGTGGTATTGACTGTAGATTATTAAAAAGTCTGGCTTGACTTGTAGATTAGGAGTACAAATGTAGATTGAATACTACATTTAAAATCTACAAATGTGTGCTTGTTGACCTCCTGTATTTTTTCTCCAACAACTTGAGATTATTGAAAATATTCTCCCACATAATGAAATGATTGTTCACCTAGAAACTTTTATGAAAGTCTACTCTACTCAATCTAATATCTATACTAATTCGGGAGGAGAGTAAGCACAATTTCAAGAAAATTAATATTAATCTAGGTTACCCAAAGGGGTTCTCTTTAGACAGGGTGTAAATTGTAAGGTACAATTGTAAGGAAAAAGTCTTAGCTTTATTTTTGCATTCAGATAAAAAAAAGAACAAGAAATTGAAGTGTGAGTGTTGATAACTTATTTAAATTTGTAGTTTTAACACTGTACTAGAATACCAACTCTACTTTTAGACACAGGTCCTCCGTGTTAAAGAGTACCCATTCAGTGTCTCTGCATCCATACTTTGGATTTATCTCCCCTTTCTTCTCTTGCATCCCTTCAGCTCTACAAAAGCCAGTTAAAAATCCACTTCTGTTTTTTCAATGAATTGTTAACTTTTTTTCCATACACCACAATCCTTCTAAAACCATGTATTATGTTATTTGGATTTTGACAGTTGATTGTTATGCTTGTTTGTTATATGGTTGGTGTTTTTACTCATGCATCTTTAAAAATCTGCCTTGTGTTTGAGAAAGGTGCTATATACAATTTGAAATATTAAAAACTATATAAAAAAAATTAGGTTTTAAAAATGTAATATTATCATCAATCAGATTGTCTGATGCACTTCTCTGGATCTCTATCCAGGTCTCTGGTGCTGATGGGAGTCCTGACAGTAACAGGAACTGGATTTGGAGCATATATAATGGCTATGGCAGTGCTAAGTCCCTGTCCTATTCTTGTCAACCACGAACTTGGAGCGGCACTAATAGTAAGGTTTTCTTAATCAAACTTTTCTTTACCTTTCAAGCAAAGCATCAAACTGATGTTTAAAAATAAATATTTTTAAGGTACGCTAGAAAAATTTCTTGATGGGTAAAAATCTTAAGTCATTCACATGTTTTGAAAGTGTAATGGTTGTGTTGTTGAATGAAAATTGTCAAAATATGTGTAATAATAATTATAATAATGAATTAATGCATACAATGGTGCAATACCTGCAAGATACAACTAGAGAAGCTAGTTTCAAAAGGAGTTGAGTTAAAAAGGAAAAAAAAATTTAGCTATAAAAAAAAAAATAAATACAGTTTGGTACCAATTTTGGTTCTTTTATCAAGTTTAAAAGTGATGCGGTATTTGACAGTAAAGACAATTTAGTTTTCATTTCATGTTTACTACTCTTTCTCTCTCCAGGTGATGGGCTGGGTCTCATTCGTGTTGTGTTTGTCCTATGTGAAGGTGATTATAGGACTGATCCTACGGGATGAGGGCCACAGCGCCCTTGTCTGGTGTGGAGCTGTGGTGCAGCTGGGCTCAATGCTGGGTGCCCTCTCTATGTTCCCTTTGGTCAGTGTTTATGGACTTTTCCGGTCTGGACAGCCCTGCAACACCAAGTGCCCTACATAGAAAAATAGAATAAAAAGGTCACCTATGCTGGCTCTAGACTAACTGAGAGTCCCTTCAGTAAGGACTTCCCTAATGTAAACTGTTCATTGTTCTGATGGAGTTAAATGGAAACACAGAGATTGTGCAATGTTAAACCTGACATTCAACAAACAAAAAGAAAACTGTTTATTTCCATACTTAAGCTATATAGATCAAGGGTCACCAACACCAGTCCTGGAGGGCTATGGCCCAGCTTATTTTAATAGCAAACATGTTCTACTATGCATACATACAGTGGCAGTTATGGCCTGGTGGATAAAGAGATTGACTTGTGACCAGAAGGTCACTGGTATGATCCCCGGATCCAAAGGGTGGTGAGGGATGAAACACTTGCTCTCCTATCTTAAACAACCACGGCTGTGGTGCCCTTGAGCAAGGCACCAGTTTCCAGACGGCTCTTCGGCCGCCCACTGCTCCGGGTGTGTGTTTAAGGTATGTTTTTTCATTGTTGTGTGTGTACACTGGGATGGGTTATTGCAGACCACAAATTCTGGGTATGGGTCACTACATATCTGGCCAACTGGTCACGTTCACTTCACTTTCACAGCCAAGAGCACCTTAATAGTGCAACAGGGGTTTTATGATGGTTGAATTAAAAAGGTGCAGAGCATAGCCCTCCAGGTGACCGCAGATATAGATATTTTTCCAATTCACTTGTAACCTTTATAATTTCTTTAAAGAGTGAGTGAGAGTCCTAGGTTCTGGAAACATTTAAAAAAGGGGCTTGAATAGAATGCTGTTGTCGATGCATGTGGATGATAAAATCCTTTTTTAAGAAACAAAGACTTAAATACCAGCTTTAAGAGCTAGTGATCAAGTTAGAGTGTCTGTGAAAAACAAATGACATAATTAACTCTCACTGCATACATCCGTGTTTCTTCAACTCTGATGTGAAGCTGAGCGGCATCTTTCTCCAAAACCAGATGATTGCATAAAACTGATCACTATGATTCAGCAAGGCTCAGTGTGGTCATCACAACTGCACTTCTTTACCAGCTTATTTTGGACAAAACAACAGTTCATCTCTGTAAATGAGGTCTCTATCTGAAAAGTTGCAAAGTTACTAACTTATGCATAATAATGGTGCACATAATACCCTAGTTAATTGGATTCATGCAGAGCTTTGTAATAACCATTATCAGCCACAATTAAGTTCCATCTTTCACAAGACAACATGCCATTTGGATACATCAGTGAATTTTTCATTTTCAAACAGGAAGTACAATATTGCCCAGAAAAAAAAAGGTTTCATTTAAAGGTTTGGTTTATTCTGTTAAGGGGTTCTACTTGACGGAAATATTGTTCCTAACCTTTAAAGTTCTAAATAATGCAGCTCCAACATCATCAGCAGCCCTGAGCTTCCTCAGCCACACAAAACATTCATGGGTATGCAAGCTTTCTCTTGCGATGCTCCTTAACTGTGGAACAAACTCTTTCCATCTATTCAGAACATCATGTTAGTTGAAAACGTACCAGTTCAAGCAAGTGTTCTGCTCATTTTACTGTTTTCGTGAATATATATTTCTACCGTTACAAATGACTTTGTTTAGTCTATTTTTATGATTCATTCTGTATTTATCTGCATTGGTAAGATGCTCTTGCAGGGCAAGTAAGGCACCAAAAATTAAATCTACTATACAGTATTCAGAAATTGATGAGTCAATTATGGGAGAATGTTTTATATGTGTTTTTATGTGCACGTATATGGATTTAATAATAAATAGTGCACCAAGTGCTGTAGTGCATTTTCAGAGGTTGAACTGAAGAGTTTGGGGAGTTGTGAGGGAAAAGATTATCCTAGATTATCAGTTATGATTTTCTTAGTCTAGAAACATTATGGTTTATGATAAATATTTCTGTAAACAGACTTAAAATCGGCTTAGTTATCTTAGTTATGGCATGTTTTACACTCAGAATAGCAGAAAGAAAGGAATTATATCTAGAATCAAATAACATTTTATTTTAACACTATTAATTTCATGGTAAAATGTTTGTGTATTTAGAACAAATCTAATATAACCACAAAAAAATGCATGGTTTGGTCTTTGCATGTGTTTTAAATATAAACAACCAAAAAGTTGATTTTGTTAAACAAAAAATCCATTACCAAATTATTTAAAATTGAGATAATTAAATAAATGTGTAGTGACTATGTATTGCAAGACAGAAAAACCCTGAAACTACTGACTTTGTCAGTTCAAGTGCCTATGTGTGCTGGTGTTCCTGTCTTAGCGCTGGCAATGATGTATGGTCATCTTTTAATGCTTATGATCTGAAATTATGCTCTCATCCGGGCATTCTTTTATAGTTACAATGTAACTATGATATGAGGTTTTGTGATTAAACGTTTTTAAAACCACCTTTCAGATTGTAAGACAAGACGTCTGACAAGATCTTTATTTCATAAAATAATTTTTGAATGAAATCCATTTCTTCAAAAGTTAAGTTCTACTGTTGTTATTTCTTAAAAAGGTCACTAACAGCCTGCATGAGCTGCACTACAAACATGCTAGTAATGCCTATATGTAGTGTTACACTTTAAATTGTGTATGCAAGACATTTAAGGTCCAAAATGACAAACCATGTACGTGCAAACAAGGTTTAGAAAGACATGGATATAAATTCAGATGCCTGCATTTTCAATAGGACTACTGCTTAATAAAACAATCAACTTCGTAAGCATTATTATTAATAAGGCATTGTAGACCTAGAACTGATGTCAGATGTTTTTGTCAAGTCTTCATTATAACATTTAATATCCAGACTAAACTAAGGACGACGCAATTTGTCTCGAAAGGTCCACTATCAATTTTTATGTATCTACCTATTTAATAAAAAAAGGGGTTAACAAGTCTAAGCTTTGATTTGGACACAAAAGTAGGTATATTAGATTTTTTTTATCTTCTAACTTGTTTGAACATTTTAGTGAGTTTCCGACTCTCGTGTCAAAACATGATTACGATACGTAATATTTAAATTCGCGAACTTATTTGTGACACATAAAGATTCCGACCTCTCACATAAAATAAAACCGACTTAAATTTTAGTCGAGTCCTCACCAAAATGGCCGCGGTTTAGCGTCATGAATTTTCCATGTAGGACGCAACTTCCGCTACCAACTCCTCCTTTGTCTGCACCCTCTCGGTCCTCCGCCTTGTTATTTATTTATTTCGTTTTTGTCTGTGGGGTATATTTATATATCCTTATCCCTCAGCTATTGAATGACATTCGATTCTGACATTTATATGCCTAAAAGCAAAGCTCCCAAGATGGATGACCTGGACTACAGTAAGTGAGGCTTGTTTGGCGTTGCGTTTCATGCCGCATCACGACTGTCTCGTTTCTTTGAATAGGTTTCATTTAGAATAAGTTATTTTTCTCTTGTAACATGTTGAACATCTACTACGGAACTGTTACTTTCAAATTTGTGATTTCTACTGTTGTGATACTCCTTTCTGCTGAATATCGGTAATTAATGTTATTGCGTTAATTCAATGTTTACGTGTCTTCGTTGGGTCTGTTTGATTAATCTGACGGCTGAGCAAACAAACCGTATTTTGCAAACATGGTAAAGAGAAGATCCAAAGTGACAGTTTTCACCTACGCTACCTACTGCTGTGGCATTTTCCTGTATGCAACGTTATAATGTCTGCGTTATTTTTGAGTTAAGGGGTCGTTTTTAAAAACTAGAATTGATTGTCATTTTGGTTTAAGATACTGTTACGTATATGCATATATAGGTTTAAATTATTCTTAATAGAAATGTAATATTTTGTGCATCATTTTGACCATGGGGTGGAGGCCCTCTGGTCAGACATTCTTAAAAAATCGGTAATGATCTTCTGTGCATGCACACAAATCAGTCAGAGATGATGCTTTTAATCCAAAGCTTAGAAAAACACACACTAACTGAAGATCTCATATGCTTCAGCCCAGAGGACATAATGTCCATTATTTCCAACTAAATACCCAAATTTGGACACTCCCAATAAAAGAAGAGACCCTTAGTTTTCGCGTCTTGTAAATGAACCTCAGGCAACAATGTCTGCGTTAATTTTTTTTCATAATAGAGCGTTAGATGGCATCTGCAGACACGTGTTTGATTGTGGGTTTTTTCCAAACTCAAAGACAGAATCAGGTCAAGTAGGGACATCCCAGTCAGGGTTCCTTCAGCTTTGTTCCTGGCATTCAGAATTTCTGTGATTGTTTTCCCCTACATTTTCTATGTTTTTTTCTAAAGTTTATGGATGTTTGTTCAAGTGTTTTATTATGAAAGTAACATTTATTTAATAATTAAACAATTTGAACAACTACAAGAATAAGCCATTTTCTTAATTGTGTTCTTCTTTAGACTGCTGCTCTGACATCACTTTTATTGCGGTTCTTGTTACAGGGCTGCTGTGAAGTCTTGTAGATAATTATTTTGCTATTTACATTCATTAGGTTATACTTGCATTTTGTTTTAGCCCTGTATTATGTTCTTCCAAAGTATTTGTTTTGTTTTTGAAAGTGAAAATAAACATTCACAATCCCCTCCACTTTCAAAAATTAATCGCATCGCACTGCACTAGTATGTACACCTTCTGTACTTCCTGTATACTTCCTATGTTTTATAAAATTAACTTTGCTTGAGAATTTGTTTTTACAAATCTATTTTGTTTTTTAAATCACACGTATATATGACCTTTTTGACATTGTGGTACGAGTCTGTATTAGTAAGGACTCTTCAAGTCCTGACCCCTAACACCGCTGCAAAAATATCTTTTTTTTTGAGTCATTATAAATGTTTGAGGGCTACTTTAATGTGAGATTGAAGCACCATTTTGCTCACAATCAAAGTTTTTGTACTTCAACTTCTACTTGTAAGCCATTCTTACTCATTTTAGTGTTTTTTTTTTGTGGTTGAGAAATTAAATAATGATTTTCATGAATACTATCATGAAATACTATTTGGTCTTTTTAGGCGTGTGTCATTTTAAGTTATTAAAATTCATAACGTGTATTTTATTAGTCATTAATGTATGTTCTCATCTTTCCTTGAGGCACAAACTATTACATTTATTACATGTATACAAGCACACAACCACTGATTTAACTGTTCAGACTGTGGACAGATTTAGAATTACTTATGAATGTAGTGCAATTAAATGGTTTTGGATTTGACATTCCAGTCAGTAAATACATGACTAGAGTCAGTTCGAGGCAAGAACAATTGGTTAGATTCCCCTGCAGTTTCAACATGGTTTTCTGCTTTAGAGAATGCATTTTAAAAAGTGAGTGTCATTATTACTCCCATAAAGCAGTCATGAAGCTTTAACAATTTGAATCTAGTTCAGTGGATCCCACATTGAAGCTGGTTTCCTGTTTTGTTTATCCTGTTATTGGCTTGGCCCTTAGCTTGTTTGCTGAAGCAAAATCAAACTTTGCTCAAAAAATAAATGCGTGTAAGCAGATTAGGGCTGCACTGTTACAAGCAGACGAATGGTATGAGAGAGCTTGTGGTGAGATTTAAACTAAACGGATTGGCATAAAATAAAGACAGCCTTTGTTTGCGCTTTGCTTCAGATGCTAACGCTGTTTCCATTTGGCGTCAGAAAGTGAATGAGATTATGTACAGGCCAGCAACGATGGACGGTTGAGTGTGCTCTGAGTGAACGCTAACTTGGAATACTGGGCTTTCATGTCCAAGAGGCCCTGAGCGAAGAATAGGAAGAGAATTGAAAAGATCCTGTGTCTTTCTGTCTTTCTTTTTTCCTCACTTTCTCTTTCTTTCTTTTTCCTTCTTTTCATTTCTCCCTTTTCCTCTTTCTTTTTTCCATTATTTCTCTCTCTTTTTTTTTCTTACTCCTTTTCTCTTTCTTTCTTTCTTTTTCTTTCTCCATTTTCCCTCTTTCTTTTTTCCATAATTTCTCTCTCTCTTTTTTTCTTACTCCTTTTCTCTTTCTTTCTTTTTTCTTTCTCCCTTTCCCTCTTTCTTTTTTCCATTATTTTTCTCTTTCTTTTTTTCTTACTCCTTTTCTCTTTCTTTCTTTTTTCTTTCTCCCTTTCCCTCTTTCTTTTTTCCATTATTTCTCTCCTTTTATCTTTCTTTCTTTTGTATTTCTCCCTTTCACTCTTTCTTTTTCCGTTATTTTTGTCTCTCTGTATTTCTTTCTCTTGTTCTCTCTCTCTTTCCCTCTTTCTATTTTCCCCCTTATTTCTCTTTCTCTCCTTTTCTTCTCTCTCTCTCTCTCTTATTTTTTCTTTCTTTCTTTCTCTTTTTTTTCTCTTTCTCTGTTTTTTTCTATCGCTGCTTTTCTTGTTCTCTCTCTCATAACCCTCTTGTTCTCTCTCTCTCGCTCTCTCTTTCTTTTTCTCTTCTTTCCCTCTTTCTTTCTGTTTCTCCCCTCTTCCTCTCTTCCCCCACTTTCTTTCTCCCCCCACATCCTCGCTATCACTGACGAAATAATGATGTTTTACCCATCAATATTTCATAAATTGTTAGGGGTGTCGACTTTCTCTTTACTTATAAAAATCTTAAAACTGGCTTGCTACCCCTCCTCCAGTAGAGTGATGTGAATGGTATGGTACTATTAACCCCCTCTCTCTCTTCCTGCAGTCCCAGCGGATCTGAGCCCAGAAGAGCGCTCTGAGCTGGAGGAGATCCGCCGGAGGAAAGGAGCACTACTAATCGAGATTCAGAGGCTGAAAGAGGAATTAAGGGAGGCCATCATAGAGGTGGAGGGACTGGAGACCAGCACAGAGGGCAGGTGAAGCAGTTTACACATGTTGAAATATTTTTCGTGTTAATCTGTATTTATTTATCTGTATAAATTTATTTCACTCGTTAGGTGGTGAACTAATCACATTCACAGAAGCTACAATTTTATGGCTTAAGTAATTTTTTTTGTAATATTCTGGCTTTAAATAATCCATGGCAGTTCCACTTGTTAAGAGCTACAAATTCCAGGTTGAAAATCTGCAAACATTGTCATTTCAGGAATAGATTCTTATGACCGTTAAATGAGTTTTATATATTCATGTTCACACCAAAAATGGAAGTTGCTTGTTTTTTTGAATGACTTAAGTGAGTGGGTAAATGTAGTCTTCAATCTGGTGGTTTAAGATGTGTCACATGTTGTAATTTTGCTGGTACTGTCAATCTATAAAAAGTAAATTTTTATATTAATATAATAAGTAAATAATATATTAGATAAGTATAGTAAGTCAACAAAGTATTTTTATAAATAGCAGTTAATAGCATGGTACATCATTTATTGAAATTCATCTTTGGGGATTCTAAATGTCTATACTGACTCGGGAATGGTGTCCTGTACCTTTTAAGGTCTTTTTACACCAAATACATTGTTAAGGGGCACTAATTTTTCTGCTTTATGGTGCCTTCACATTGGTTACGGGGCATTTCTGTTTGTGCACATGTAGCATTCTGCTTCAATGAAGCCAATCAACCACTCAAATTGCACCTAAATGGTGCTGGGAAAGCCAACTCTTGTTGCATCTTTGAGGAAGGTTATTTATATTGTTTTTCCACAAAGATTTAAATTCACCTGCTTTGAGCCTTCATAGAGCTGGTTGAACCATCCATGTTGTCCAACTGTTAAAACTGTTTGCATGATTCCCCATCTCTCCATAGAAAAATGAAATTGACATCAACATGAAGCACAATAACTGCACTCTACAGGAAAGCAAAACAAAATTGGAATTAATTGTGGTGAACTATTAGCAAAATTTTTTACAAAAATGAATTACATACCATAATGCATCCATTTTGATGGCAACCCAGCTTGAAATTAGTCACTAGAAATTGTATTACTTGGGCATTACTTACCATTAACCCATCTCGTTCTGGTGTTGACATCACACCCTACATTGGTTGCAGGATTGTTAATGGTTGATTTTGTTAATGTTTTTTTTATTTAATTATTAATTTAATTGCTATTTTTATCAATACTTTTTACCTTATTTGTTGTGGTTATTACCTGAATTTGTTCTGCAGACTTTAGAAGCTGAAGATAAAGGCTATATATAAAATAAAGTATGAGTTGTATTGTATACATATTGTATTTCTGCATCTACATCTCTGCACTCTTATTCTAATCAAATAAACAAATTGTTATTAACAAACAAAGATATTTGGTCTACATGAAAGTCAGTCAAGCATCAGGCTAATGAACGTTTTCCACTCCAGTGTGCTGGAAAATTATTCATAAATGTTGAATGTGAAAGAAATGTGGAGGAAGTGAGATGATAATTGACGGGTCTGTTACTAAGCAACAGGACGGTCTATGAATATTGATTGTGTGTCCAAAGTGACCTGCTCTTCTGTTCCATATGCTGAAGCACTGAAACAGAAACATTTTCCTGCCGTGTAAGTGGACAAACTCCGATGCAGTGTCTACTTGCTTTATTTGCATTATCGGATGGACAGACTGCTTATCTGTGTAGGTGTTAAAAGTAGGTCGCTGACATGAACTTGAACCATTCAGGCTGAATGTTCACTAGGTTTGTAGTACACTGTTTAAACCCTTACATTTGAAAACATTATTGATCCATGCTTTGTTTTCAACAGCAAAACATTGCAGAAGAGTCGACATGTGGCCATGGGAAGAAAGAAATTCAACATGGACCCAAAAAAGGTATGCTGTTGTGTTCATAAAGAAAGAGTTGTATCCACCTCTGCAGATCATTGTTTTTCCTTACTGGAACTAACTCTAAACAATTACATGAATCAAAAACCTTATAAAGTTTTTGTCCAGTTTTAAATATCCCAAGATCTCTAAGAATAAAATACAGATTGTGGGGAAAAGAATTCAATGGTCTTTTGAATTTTTTGGACATCTAGATTCCAATGTTGATGGTGTGAAGGATGGAAAGAAGGATTGTTGATTTTTCAGATTTTATTTAGTGTTAGAGACATTTTATTCTGAAAAATGACAACGGGAAGATACAGGGACGGGGGAAGATACCACGCAAGTTGCTTTTTCAGAAGGTTCAAGCTCTAGCGCTGTGAATTTTATTTGTGCCCTGAATTTCTATGTTTCCAGGGAAAGGCAAAAGTAGTGCTCAGGATTTGCTTGTGTTATTCCATACAAATGTAATATTAGTTATTGTTTTAAAGAACAGTTTAGTGCAACCAAGAGCCATTTCTTCATCATAAATGAAATACCATACCAGGCTGTAGTAAATTTGCAAGTAAATTATTATAAAAGTATTCTTCACTGTTGTCGCATCCCACTTTTTCCCCCCAGGGTATCGTGTTCCTGGTGGAGAACGAGCTTCTCCGACACACTCCAGAGGACATCGCTCAGTTCCTCTACAAAGGAGAAGGACTCAATAAAACTGCCATAGGAGACTATCTGGGTGAAAGGTGCGGCCTGTTTTTGTGCATTGCATGAGTTTTTATGTTGAAACTGAAACAGCGGGTCGTAGATCACAGTAGTTTATTTTCACGTGAATTCCAACGTACACTTAGTAGAACTGGTAATATCTGGCCTGATGAAGTGCTACATTATCAGATTTTTGTAGTTTTTATCAAAAGATTTCTCTCTCATTCTTCAACAGGGACGACTTCAATATTAAAGTGTTGCAAGCTTTTGTGGATCTTCACGAGTTTACAGATCTGAATTTGGTTCAAGCACTTCGGTAAGGCTGAGATTTGAGGTTTGCTCTTTTTTGGTTACTATTTTGGTTATTTTTTAGCTTGCTTTTGTTTGCAATGTAAGTTATTCTTTTACCTTGACCATCCACCTTTTTTTAGTGTAAACTGTTGTCTGCTAGAGCACAGATCTGAATGGGATTTAGTTATTTAGAAGTGATTTGCAGATTATTGTTTAAAGAGATAAAGGTAAAAAATAAACAAAAAAACAAATAATTATAAAATAGATAATGAATATGTATAAATAATAGTCATAGTCCTTGGTTCTCTACGAAGCCTTTAAAAAAAGACAATTTGTTAATAATTGATTGAATGAAACAGTATAAACCTTCAGAATTGAGTCAGTTTTTTTCTGAGTATGATTTGGTCTGATGGTGTCTATTTTAATACTATTGCTTTTATTTCACTTAACTTTTTCTACTTGATGCTTTTTTTGTTATTTTTTAAATTTGTGTCTGCACTGCATAATTCCAATGTTTATACACAGACTAAACATCTTCAATAATCAACACTCTTAATTCAGATATGTTTTTTATTACACACTAAAATGTATTTAAAAATAATGATAATATGAGAAATGAATAAAAATCTATGACTGTTTCAATTATTAAATTGAGGATCCATCGAGGTTTTGTTGACCATCTGTAGTTACGTCATGTTTCAGAGCATGATGTTGCTGCACACTTTTCTTCTTTAAAATGCATTTTTAGTTATTGGAGAAGTTGATAGCCCATAGATTAAATTGTTTTTGATCACTCGATCAAAATTTAATAGTTTGTTAGCCAAAATGAGGCAAACATGCAACCGTTCATCCTTGTTCTGCTGGCTCAGCAGTCACTGAGCAACCTATGAAAAGTCAGCTGAGCATTGGGTGATCCAGTTTGTGGTCTCAGTAATAATCATGTTCATGGGATTTTAAAATTGTGGTAAAGTTGTCCGAAAGTGCAACATAATTTGAAACAAGTGAAGGGTTAGCTTATTTTATTGTTTGTATGAAATGTGTTGTTCCTTTTCATTCCAGGCAGTTTCTGTGGAGTTTCCGCTTGCCGGGTGAAGCTCAGAAAATCGACCGGATGATGGAGGCCTTCGCACAGAGATACTGCCACTGTAATCCTGGAGTCTTCCAGAGCACAGGTCTGTGTTGCAGATAAAACACATCCGGACCTTTGTGTCTGCTGAGTTATAGCTGTGGTATTTATTTTTCACTCCACAAAAGTTATCACTTGGTCAGCTGTTGCTTTTGGGGATTGTAAATATTGTACTTATCAGATTCCAATTTGTGGTATTTTTTTATCTAGAAATCACAAAGAAGGTTATTTTGTTAAGAAAACATTGCAATCTGAGTTTTAATTTTATAAAAGGTTTAGAAGGTTGTGATTTACTCTCAAACTAATTTTAAAATAAATGTTTAATTAGTTTTTTTTCTGTTCACACAAGCATCAAACTAAGGCCCTTTAACAGCTTCACCAAAAAGGGTTCAATTCAGGTTTTTAGTTATCATTTTCAACCAAGAACATATCTAAGATTGAATCTAATCAAACCCTTTCATAAAGAATGTGTGTTTTTTTATTATTAAAAAGGATAATAATGACATCTCAGTTTAAATATACAGTGTGTTTCTCCACACAGACACGTGTTATGTTCTGTCATTCGCCATCATTATGCTGAACACCAGTCTGCACAACCCTAACGTTCGGGACAAGCCCACAGTGGAGCGTTTCATCTCCATGAACCGAGGGATCAACGATGGAGGAGATCTGCCTGAGGAGCTGCTCAGAGTGAGTCATTATCTCAACAATCCTTTAAATCAGTCAAACCTGGGCATAACTAAACATAGTTTTTCTAAACTCAATGACCTGTTTAAAACCCATGCTCATCTACAATATAGATGTTCTAATAAATAAAAAAAAACATATTTCAAGACTCGCAACCAATTACAGTACTTGTACATTTTCTTTAGTATTTATTTATTTATTTATTTTTGCTTTTGTTGCTGTTTAAATTGTAAAGTACAAAAAAGTAAATTTTTGTAAAACATTCCAATAAAATTATTTAAATTTCCCTGTAAACCAAGACCAGATTTTTAATAAAGCAAAACAGAGCAGTATTTGGCTGGTTCCTGAATTGAAGAACGTGGAAGCTTTGTGAAGTGATGCTAGTGAGCTGCTTGCTACATAGACCATGTATTTGAAATGGCATACTTCAGATGGAATTTTAATCTGCTGTTCTGCTTCGCTGTAAACATAGAAAATCCCAAAATGTGGCTTGGAAATGACATTTTAGCCTCCTAATAGTTGGCCATATCTTGTAATTGACTACATTACAGAGCTCCAAACTAAAATTTCATTGTTATCCAATCCTAAAAGTTTTTTTTAACCACTGTGTTCTTGGCAGAATCTCTATGACAGCATCAAGAATGAGCCTTTTAAGATCCCAGAGGATGACGGCAATGACCTGACACACACGTTCTTCAACCCCGACAGAGAGGGCTGGCTCCTCAAACTGGGTGAGGGTTGTTGAAAGGGATGCTATGTTCAAGACTCTCAAAAGCTAGGAAATCGGCTCTTTTTTTTCCTGTTCATCACAATAATGGTTGATACGGCGTTCAAGGTTGTGACATTAAATACAGCATTCATTTTTGAATCTAAGAAAGATTTTGTGTTGAATGTTAGGTTGTCTTGTTCTGCTTTAAATGATTCAAAAGACATTCAGACAAACCTGTTTCAAATCAGTTTCGGAGCCAAAAATAATTACATAGAATCTGGTTCAGCCACTTTTAAAGGAGATAACACTTTTTAATTTGATGTAAGGCGGCTAAAAAAAAAAGCATTTTGCTAACATTGTTTTGTACAAGATGTTTTATGTATTTCATTATATCTGGTGTATTTGTTGTTACCACATTCAAACAAAATCATTGTGGTAAATGATTCTGTTTTGAATTTACTTCAAAAAGAAGATGAAGCTATATTTCACATTATGATGTTTTTATGTTTTCTGCATGATATTTGTTAACGTTTTCTTTGCTGCGCTTTGCACGTTTTGTTCTGTTTCTCAAAAACTGTTGAAATAATCTCTTCAGATGTGTTGTGATCTCTGCATGGCTGCCCTGAGATCTCTCGAACACTAAAAGCTTTTACATCTTTGTTTTCTCCTCCTCCTGCTCTTGTGTTTCTGCTTCCTGTGATCCCTTGTTCATTTCCTCTTTCCGTCTCTCTGGCTCCTGCTCTGCTTGGCTGGTGGTTGCTCCTCAGGAGGTATGTGCTCCTCTCTTCCTCTAATAAATCAGAATAATCCGTTTAGACTGTTGTACGGATACTACTCTTCTTTTCCTCTAATAAAATATATGTATACGTTTTCCTTGGGATATTTGTCTTGAAGTGAATTTCACTTCAGTTCAGTGCATATTAAATGTATTCAGAATAATAGTCAGAAAGGCACTAAATGACACCCCTTGGAAACAAGAACAACTCAACATGTACTCAAAGCATGTACTTCAAGATATTTTCCTTTCTTTATAATGGTTCACTACTTACCAAAAGTTAGTTTCTTTTAAATGGTACATATGTCAACTTTTAGATGTCATATCTTTGTATCAACAAGTCATCTTTACTAAGCCGAATAGGTCAAGTCGACTGACACACAGTTTTTTTACTCAAAGGAAAAACTGTCTCAAAATGTAAACACTGCAAATGCAAACTCTCGGTCAAACATCTGTTTGAAGAATGACCTTTATATGATTTCATGAGGAAACATCTGAAATCTGACAACTTAAAAGAAATCCTCTCAGTTCCTAGCAGACTATTGAGTTTTATTGTAACAACAGACTTACCATACTTGTTTTTACAGTTGAGAAAACAAACATATTTAAGTAAGTTTTAGACCTACATATAGCCATGAAATAACCTGTGTTGTATCTGCTATAAGCAAACAAACATCTTAGCATTTCAACTTAACTATGCTTTATTTATAGAGCGCTTTCACACAGTCATTGCTGAAACAAAGTGCATTTTATATATTATACAATTATAATATTTCAATAAAAATAAAAAGGTAAAACCAAAACCATTAAGGAGAGTAAAACAATGCAACATAATGAAAACAGGCAGACGCTGGATTAAAAGCCAAGGAATTAAAGTGAGGTAGCCTCTAACTTCAAAAGGCAAGGCATTTTTCCTCTGATTTGCAGTATTCAATGTTTATCAACCAAGAGCCTCCTGAGCGCAGAGAGCTATGTGCTTTCTGCTAAAGGCTAACAGGATGATTTTCAGTAATGTAAATGTGTAATGTAATGTAAAAAGAAAACACAGGACCTCTTCTGTCATATTAATTTCATCTGTAAATTAATTAGTTTAGAAACATGTAAACATTTTGCTATGGGGCTAGCTTTCAGCTGTAACCATTAGCCCTGTTTGACTGGATTGTCTGCCATCTTTCCACTCTGCTTGTTCCTCACACATTGTTCCGCCAGGAAAGGCCCAAATTTAAACGGGACAGCCGATGCTCATCTTTCATGATTTGTTCTGATTTTTAGGGGTATTTAAAAAAACTTTTTAAACAAAGTTTTACAAGGAGATTGGCACTGGGTGATTCAATAGTTATAAGCAGGGAGATGTCTTCTGACATAGTAATTCAGGATTTTCTGCATGACTTGTTTAAAGAGTTACTGTGACTTAGACATGGATGGATGTCGATAGATTTAGAGTTGGGTGATGAACACCTGATGAACAGTGATGAACAATGAACACCTGAAGTTCAGATTTCCTTCCAATGCCTTTTTTGAACGATGGACTCCAAGAACTAGGAAGTTTGGACAGGTTGGAGATTTATTTATTGTAAAAATGAGTTGGATTTGGTCACTTACATGACAGACTAAAAGAGGCTGAGCATGCTTAGAAGGGATTGCGAGAATAAGGGAAATTATGGCTCTGATTAAATGTTTCTCCTTGTTTCTCAGGTGGCCGAGTGAAAACATGGAAGAGACGGTGGTTTATTCTGACAGACAACTGTCTCTACTACTTTGAGTACACTACAGTAAGCTATACTTCAGCTCTGCCGATGTATTTCTTTGTTTTTACAGGAGCAAATAAGATATTATTGTTTTGGTGTGTTGGTTAGTTATTGGTAATATTATCAAATAAAATAAATAAGAATGATAAAATCTAATTGTGTATATATATTTTTTTGCACCAATTCAGGATAAGGAACCTCGAGGCATCATTCCGCTGGAGAACTTAAGCATTCGTGAAGTGGAAGATCCCCGAAAGCCTGTAAATATATCAAATAATCACCATTTAAAAGTCATCATCTTTCATCAATGATTATTTGGGTGTTGCTATGAAAGTATCATACAGTATTGATAACTGTCTACTGTAATACAGGTATAGAATGAAATGCAATACAATGTTTGAGTTAATAATCAACATGAACCTGAACCTGAACAGAGTGCTCTTCCTTTCAAAGCAGAATAAAGGAATATTTTCTTTCATTGAGCTTTAATGATGAGGATCTCACCTTTTTTAATTAAAAAGCATGGTCCTTTTTTCATTTATTGCTTGTTTTAAAAATGGAGCATACTTGTCAAATATGCAACATTTCCTTTGTATGCACAATTCGTGTTAAATCGAATCATGTAGCGTCAAAATATGTTGAATGCTAGACTATAGATGTCTGTGTTCGTTCCTTACTCTAAACCCCAGAACACTCTCATACACTCGACTGATAAGACTATCAAATTTAGCTTCCTTTAAAAACTAAACCGAAACAATTTGGTATATTTAGTTATATTAATATTTGGGATATTTAGCAATGCCGAACAAACATTATTTGGAATTCGGAGAAGTGTGTGAGTAGAACATAAAGCATTAAATAGACTATCTTAAACCAGTGTTACTAAAAGATTTTTCTATTGCCTTTCTAGAAGTTATGAGTATAGGTGGTGCAATAGCCCATAAGACAATCATATATTGACTTTTATCCTCTTGTGAAGATTTCTTATTTGATGTTAAACTTGATATCATAGATTGATGAATGGGAGTTATTGGATAAAAAAGTGGCGTGGCCAATTAACTTTTTGGAGAGGGTTGTTCCAGAGCTGCCTCCAGGTCAATTTTCTTTTCTTGTTTTTGAGATCTGAAGCTTCATGGGGTTTTTTGTCACATCGGCTTTAACATGTTAAAAGGTTATCATTTATTGGACTTTTCTTCTGTGTAGAACTGCTTTGAGCTGTACATCCCCAACAATCGTGGTCAGCTGATCAAGGCCTGCAAGACTGAGGCAGATGGCAGAGTGGTGGAAGGAAACCACATGGTCTACAGAATCTCTGCCCCAACACCTGAGGAGAAGGATGAGTGGATACACAGCATCAAGTCAGTATTCAACTTTCTTTTAAATAATTTACATTTAGATTTCACTTGTTTCATTTATTTTTTATATTCACTGAAGAATTGAAGGGACTACAACTGTCTCTAAAATAGGGATGCAAATGGGGATGTGCTCTGTCATTACTTCTACCTTACCCCAGCAAGTGTTTAAGCATATTTGCATTTTCTGTAAAAAAAATTTTAAGATTTTAATCTTCAACCAATTACATGTATTTGCTGCACCCATGCCCTGCCTCTCTTGACCCATTTCTGGTTACCGGGAAGTGATGCACTTCCATGAAGGCCATGGTTGGCGACACCCGTTTTAGCCTGCTTTACTGTTCATACGAAACATCACGTCCACGTTATATACAGCCAATTGTTATTACCAAGGGCCTAAAACTGATATTTGTGGCACTACAAGTTTAAGACTAAGGCCCAATACTATTTAATAGATGGATAAAAAGTGGTTTTACATGTTTTTTTAAAAACAAAAATCCCATTAAATACTTATTTTGATAGGGGCAATTGTTTTCGCTCCTATCTTTTATTATAAAAATAAATAGCACCTTTTACATAGGATTCTAGTAACTGCATGACACTCGAGTCATCATGGTTTCTATTTGTTTTTACTCTGACTTTAGTATCAGTTCTAGAGAGAGTCAGTGGCACAAATATTAAAAAGTACACTACACCAAACAATTGCAAGCAATGACAAAGTGCTATTTTTTATGTGGTGACTTTTACCACTCAAACGTAAGGCTGTGTTTAAAAGCAGAATAATAGTAAAAATATGAAAAAATGCACTGGATATATGAGAATATGAAAAAGCACAGGAGAGAGCTTGAGTTTGCAACAATTTTTGCTGGCCAACCATGAGTGACTAACAAAAAAGGTTAACTTTTTGGTCAACTCACCTCGCTTATAGAACCTTTTCTTAACAGTTATGAAAAACTATGGATATCAAGTATAGAGCACAGGGGAAAAGCTTCCAAAGCATGTGAGGTGGGCTGTAACTTTACAAATCTCGTAGTGGAGAAAAGTGGTTTGTCTATTATATTAGTTGTCTTTTTTTTTTCTTTTTTTTTTATATTGTAAGGGATTTTTAAGGCAGTTATGGTCTATTGGTTAAGGAGATCGACTTGTGATCGGAAGGTTGCCGGCAGGGCTGGACCGGGACCAAAAAAGTCCTTGGCACTTTTGACCATGGCGGCCCACCATGATATTTACAAGATGTGCGATGGCGATTACTAAGGAACATGCTTACTGTCACTCATTTAGTCAATTTTCTTTAATTTTTTAGGGTGTTGGTGCATTAACAAAACACATTGTAACTATTATTGTAGCTAATTGTTTCACATCAGCAACGAAGTGCACTATTGTGCTATAGTGCTATTTCAAACTATACATTTTCTAATGATCTGATATTAAATTAAAAGACAAGGGTGTAAATTTGTTTTAATTGTATTAATACATTTTGTTTTTATCCCTGCACACCACCAAATTAATGCAAAATATTGATAATTAGTTTTTTTTAATAATGCATTTACTTAAATTAATTCATTGCATAATGCATAAATATAATATTTCATGTAAACATATTTATTTAGTATTTTTGTCTTTAGCTCTATTTGCAGGTGCTTTCTCAATAAGCATGAAAACTTTCAAGAGTTTTAATAGAGTTCAAGAATGTGAGGCTGTATCTATGTGAACCGAAACTTACATTCAGATATTCATGGATATTTCATCGTTGATTGTTTATTTGTCGAGTCACGTTATTAGCAAGAGAAGGATCATTTTGAGCTGTTAAAGGCATCAAACTCTTTTAAATTCCGAATGCCTGGTTAAAGTAGCTTATTTGAGGTTAAAACTATTAACAAACGTACTGTAACATTTTTCGTTTCAGTCCAGCTCCAGATGCTAGCAATATATTAACCCATCAGGACAGGTGTGCGGCTGTCGCAGCTGGTAGAATAAGCATGTACATGTGTGGCTCCACATTTATTAACTCATATTTATAAACATTTGCAGGAATATGGCCGACATACTTAGAGTTTTTGTATTTTTACTACTAACCTAGTAAGTTTGCCTGTTTAAAATTACACTAGATGTGAGATTAAACATAGAACAGCCTGTTTCAAGAGACGGTTAAACTCATTTAATGAAAGGCTGGTGCAAACGAGAGATTTATAAACTTGGTCAGAGGCTGGAGGGAGGGGCCTTTTATTTCATTGGACTAGTCTAGAGTCTGTTAAGAAAATCAACCAATGGGCTGCTCTTCATGTCATAAATGCTGTCATCATGACCGATAATTTTTTTTTTAATTACCGACCCAAAAATGTGCGTTGGCTCACCGGGCATTTCCTGGTACGCCTGATGGCCAGTCCATGTCTGGTTGCCAGTTCGATCCCCAGATCCACCGAGTTGAAGGTGGTGCGAGTGAAACACTTGCTCTCCCATTTTCAACAACAACCGCTTTGGAGCCTTGAGCTAGACACCAGTTTACTGACTGCTCCCCTGGCACCGCAGCCATGGCTGCTCACTGCTCCGGGTGTGTGCTCACCGTGTGTTTGTTCACTGCTGTGTGTGTACACTGGGATAGGTTAAATGCAGAGCACGAATTCCAGTTATGGGTCACTCCATATCTGGCCAACTGGTCACTTTCACTTAGTATAAATTCATATCAAGTAGATGTGTACTAACTGATATTTACTACTTTTAAAATAAAATGTAAAAGTGTCAATATGATCTTCTGGAGAGAGTGCTTACTGGTTCTCTTGCAGTTTTTTTTCCTAAAATGTTATGTCTTTGCTGCTTTGCTCTCATTTCTGAACTTGTATTAAAAGATCTGAACATTCTCATTTCCATTTGTTTCTAAAAGCTCATTCAAAATTCGTGTTTGTATCTGTAGATCTGCAGTGAGCGTGGATCCTTTCTACGAGATGCTTGCAGCCCGAAAGAAGCGAATTTCTCTGAAGAAGAAAGAAGAGCAGCCCTAGAATGCTTCTATCCCTTCATTCCTCCCTTCATTACCTGAAAAACATCCCATCTTCTTTGAGGTAGCTCTTGTCCTCCCCTCGGGATACTCCACCGGTGTCAAATGGAAACCAGGTGGATTTAGCAAAAGGGTTTGCTTTGCACACTCCATAAAGTGGTCTTCTTCACCATCATGCATTGGGTTACATTCCATTAGACTCCAAGGGTTAACGCTCATCACATGTCTTAGATTCACAGTTTTAAAGGGTTTGTTTGTCTAAATCAAAGATTCAGTCAAATTCGTTTTCTTTGGCCCTGGAGTAACTCGTTATTCCTGTGAACACAACCGAAGAGTTGCACAACAGTTCAAAAAAAGAGAAGACCCTTTTCTGATTCAGTCCATGTGACTCCAGTGGTTCAACCATTAGTTTTACAAAGCTTTCTTCCAGGCTAGAATTTAAAGCATGGAGATAACAGGAATATTTGTTGAGAGTGTCGGAAACTCTTGTTGCTTTGAAACTCATATGTTTCATAAAAGTGTTTCGTAGTTTGTGAACAGAGTAGTTTATTGTCTAATAAAGTTGGTAGGCATAACTTTGGTTACTTTCAGACGACGATGGCGCACCTAAAATATCTCAGATTTGCTATCCCTCATTTCCAAATCAAATTCAAAAACCTGGTTTGGTTAAAGAGTGAGAAAAATGTTCGAAGATGGAAAGAGTATAAAAAGATACTTGGAATGTTGTGAGCTAAATATCCTCTTTAAGGGTTAACTGATGAAACTTTCGTAAAGCTTGAATCTGCATTTTATGGCAGAGCGTCCTCTTAAATGGGGCCCTGTGTCAAGTTGTTAGTTTATTTAGTTATGCAAATCAAACAGACTCCGTCTCTGATGCATTGAAGTTTGTTTTGCATGCGTTCAAAAATGGAAATGAAGGTAACTGCTATTCAAAGCCACATATCAAGATCTAAAGGAGATATCCAGATGTTTGAGGGGAAGTGAAACTTGCATTGTGTTTGGCACTCTTACTTATTCAAGAACTGGAAGTAATTAGACTGCTTAAAAACTAGTTATTTTTCTGGTGTAATTTCATGTGAAGTTCAAAATAAATTTTATCTCCTTATCTAAAACATTATTATTCTGCTTAAGAACAGTTTGTTAAGAGCCATTTATCAGCATATCCAGTATTTATTGATTGCATTCTTTTTTGAAGGTAAAAAAAACAACTCTTTTGCTTTTTGATATCTGCCCTATTTATTTGTTTAACATCAACTGGTCACTTTTGTTTATTAATTGTCGATTATTCATGTTTTCATGTACTGAGGAGTGTATATGAAGGCATTTATATCAAATGTTGTCTATTTAAAAAAAAAAATAGAATAAAAGTTTATTTCTCACAGTTCTGGATTGTTGTTGGACCTTTAAAAACTCTCCTTTTACCTTTGTCAATTAAAGTTGAGCCACTGTAGTTAGGTGGACAGAGTCAAATCTTCTGACTGCTTCTGGATCTTAAAAACAACAGTGAGTGGAAGTAGAAGGGTGCGAACTCTCCTGATTTGATTCCAGTAGGTTGCGTTCAAGGGTTTGTGACTGTGTCTTTGTTTTACCTTTTCAACCTGTTCTTGCTCAAAACATATCAATTATGAATGTTCCTTAAATATTTTCAAATGACTGATTAAATGAACTCCAATATCTTATGCAGTCTTAAACCGCTGCCGCGGTATTTAATTAGATATGCTTCTTATGATACTGTTACTAATGAGATTTAGTTTTTTTAGGATTCTGCTTGACTATAATTATTCCTGATTAAATTAATATTAATGTTATTACTCATGGCTAAAATTATATTATGCTTGGCTGTAATTAGCAACATGGTAGGCATTGAGGTGTATTTAATAGTTCAGTTTGGGCACTTTTATAGAGTACAGCACAAAAATGAAATACCAGCTGCATTCAAAACCACACACAGTCATGATATAGTACACTTGAAATAATGGGAATTGTAGAAGTATGTGCTTTATAGTATGAGAGGGGAACATGAACAGAATTTAAACTTACATCACACAAGCACACTGTATCCGTTTCAAAGAGACAACCCATTCATATGTTCTCGTGCATTGAATCAAGTTATTATGTTCATTGTATGCATAACTCACAATCTCACCAGAAGAACTTGGATTCTTTTCAATGAACCCGCACATACTGCTTAATTTAAATACATAGAATTTATTTAATAATCTGATTCATGAAGTGATTTTTAAAAGTTTTTTTTTAAGTGGAATCAGTCTAAAGGCTAAAAATGCTTTCAGAATATGGAGTGAGATTTGTGTCATGTTTTGTGTAACATTTTTACATTGAACAGAAATAAAGTTAAATCATGTAGTAAGAGATTTGTGCTAGAAGTGTAAAAACTGAAACTGAAAATTAAACTGAAAATGGAAGATTGAAACTGAAAAACTAAAATGGAAAACAGTACAACTGAAAAAGAATTTTTTTATAGTTATTACGTTTTTTCTTTGTTGTTATTCAATTAAAAAAAGTTATATAAAATATTTTGACGTAAATGTAACTCCATACCCTACTTTTTTCTTCTGTCACAGTTCACATTTCAATTGAGACGAATAAAGTGTTTTTTTTCCATTATAGAAAGTTCATGTACACTAATGTAAGACTGTCACAAAATTGTCTTTGCAGGTTTTGAAAACGAGTCAAAGATGGTTCACATTAAAAAAAATGTCAAGTATGAATTAAATTGGGACAATCATGTTGTTTGAATAGTATGAAACAGCTGTACTTTGCAACCTTCAAGAAAGTCCATTGTTCCATCATTTGATTGAAAAGTGTTCATCACATGGAAATACTTCACAGGAAGTAGCAGCTTATTTTGGACTTTTCAGGACCTGCCTCTCACCATGAATTCAGATATACCTTTTGACTGAAATACTGTGTTTAGTGCACTATAGGTCTGAGTGGTTTTGAGTGCAGCCTTTCCTTTGCTCTTTAGCACCCTCTGTGTGTCGTACTTGTACTACGGCCCCTAAAGGGACTTCATACCAAAAATATAGAAAGCTCACTCATCCTTTACTCCCTTTAGACTCAGCTATGCCAGTTGAACAGAAAAAAAGCCACCAACGAATGACTTGCTGCAATTTTTTTACAGTTTTCACACCATATTTGGAAATATCTACATTTGAGTTCAACATTAGACTAGTTTTTGTTAATATTCTCTTGTCTTGCAGGTTTAGATCTCTGTTGTTTAGTGTTATTCAATAATATTTTTATTTTAAATGTTGTTAAAAGTATATTTTTACCTCTAAAGAGGTCTCGTAAAAGTTTAGACATTTTGATTCCAAAATAAACTTTCAGGTATTTGGAGCAGTACAATTTCTTTTAAAGATGAATTTCCATACTTTACTTAAATGTTTTGCTTAATAAAATAATTAAACAACTTAAATACAGTTTAAAGTGGAGCACATTTCCTGTATTTACAAAATCCTCAAAATTTGGGTGTTGAATATTGTAAGAAATACATGAAGATAACCAACTTTTCTGAATATTTAGGGCTACAATTATCAACATTTCTTGTAAATATTCTCCATTATGTGAGATACATTTGACCTGTAATTTACACAGTAGTCATTGGGTATTTTTATATTTAATACATTTTGAGGTTTGTTTTCCAATTATCAGCTAGTTTTAGCAACTACAGGAGAGAAAATGATGAGATGAGTTTTATTTTTGGGAGGTGAAGTATCTGAGAAACTGGTTTAATTCAGGCTGTGGATGTGAAAAGAAGGTCTCGCTTGAATTGAATCAGTAGCTAAATGATGTCAACCCTTTATAACCAGTCTGTATCATGTGCCATCGTCCGTATCAGACGATATCTGACTGAGAGCTCAAAGAATCCAGTGGCTTCACAGTCGGCTGCGTTCCTTCAGATTATAAGCTAATAATAATTCAAATCTGTTTGTGTGTAAGTTATTAATAACTCTGGCATTGAGTGACAGAACTCTAACTTGAATCCAAGCTTTTGTTTGTTGTGCCAAAATGGTTGGAATAATGAAAGTTTCCTGTATTATCTCTGTCTGTTTTTTCCACCCTGTTTCTGGCTGGTCACAGAATGGTAGATATTACTGGAAATGTTCATGTAGCAACTGGAACGTTTGTACCAGTCGACTCCAATAAACAAGAAAAAGTTTTACATTGTTCCTGTGTCTGTTTGGCCGTTGCTATTGGACTATTGTTGTATTATATTTCACTTGACAGTTTTTTTTTCATTCCCTCATAATAATTAGCTTTTTCCGTTTTTATACATTTAATTCTCTGTTCTCCTGCACACATTTTTTAAAAATTCTTACAAATTGAAATATTTTGTGAAATATCACAAGGGATTGCAAGTACTAGATAAATTTTTGTCATCTTTAATGTTTCATACTGCTGTATAAACCTTTAAAAGTTTCACTACTTTTCATCTTGGTTTTATTCATGAATCTGCTCAAAAATATCAAATACTTTTTTGATATCAATTACTGAATTATAGTCTTGGTCATACAATAGACAAATCTGGTGTTTCACAAGTCTGCATATGCACAGAATTATCAATGCATAGTTAAAAATCTATAATTGTCATTGTATAATGGCAAAGATAAGTGCAGTAATAAATAAAATGGGATCTTTTTTTCAAATCTGAAAAGATCATCTTTATAACAAAACACATTTAATTAAACACATCTTTTTATTCTTCAAAATGTCATCTGTTTATTGCATTTCTGCTTTTAGAGCAGAACAAAAACAGTGAAATTGCAAACAACAGACTCAAACATACTGTGCAAAGTTGGTTGGTTATAAAATGAAACAAAGTAACATAGTCAATGAAATCAACTAAAACAATTAACTGAAAAAAACTTAATCACACTAAACTAAGTACTTTCACTCCAGAAATTTAGTTTGTACTTTTCTGATTAATCTAGTTTTTAAAAGGATTTTGATGATTACTATTTTTTTTACAGAATAGCAGAGTAACTTGATCTAAAGTAGATTTTGAACTGCTTAGAAAAGGTTCAATACTCATCTAACTCTTTCTTTGGTCTGGCTGTATTGTCAGATTTCTCTTTTCATTTAAGAAAATGAATCTTGTATTTCAGATACGGTTTTTCTGTTTTTTTTACAGAAAATATTCAACACTTACAACTCAAATTCTATATCTTTTTAAAGTAGAACAAGGTCATACCACCTATATGCATTAAACAATAAATGACAATAAATTAGCCACAAATAGTATAAAAAGAAAATGTTACATAAATTAGAAAGACACAAACGAAGGTACTTAAATGGTAGAAAATGGTAAAAAGCAGTTTGTTTTTCAAGTTTATAAACAGAAGGCAATACTTATTAAAGAGATAAGGGTCAAGATTTTTGACATAATTTAAATTTAGATTTATGGTAGCACAAAAATGAAAGTAAACCCTGAAAGGATGTCAATCCAGAAATTAGCTGATCTATAAACATCCATTTCAGTTTCTTTGTCCAAACCTCCTCTTAGAAATAACTAATTGAAGTATAAATCTATTTGGAGACTTTCACCAAATATTTAATTTCAACCAAATGTTTTTAATTCAATTATAACATTATTTTTCATTCTCATCCCTCAAGGTGTTGATAGATTTTTGAGTCTTTTAAGTCTTGTCATCAGTGTGTCTGCTGTTAAAGTGCAGTGGCTTCTCAGTTGCAGGGGTGGAAGGGATATTTAGTGACTCCCCCATGCAGCTCCAGCTCCCCCTCGGACCAGGCGATAATATCACCAGTCATGTGACCCCCACAGGTGGCCAAGCCATAGACTTCAGGAGCAGTTAGAACATGTGACCACATCTGAACATCTGATATCTCCCCAACAAATGCCTGTGTGGCATCAAAGCGCCCTCCTAGAGTGTCCTGCACCAACACATGCAAAACAGTTTCAAAGGTGAAAAAAACTATTGGCTTGAAAAAAAAATTTTTCATTTGTTTTATTTTGTCACCTGCTCCTGTCCAAGGATGAAAACTCCTCCAGGTTTGATAGGATGCCAAGCTGACAAGTTTTCTCCAGAACCTCTCTTCACCCCATCCTGATAGGCCTCCCAGAGTCCATCCCGTGTCGACCATGTTACACACACATGATGCCATTTGCCATCACTCAGAGACAAAGGTAGAGTCGCGGCCTACAGAAATACAAAAAGAAAGAGATTTGTGAAAAAGGATTATTATTGCGTTCTAATTGTCGAACTTTAAAAACTTAAATGAATTACTAACATTTTGTGACCAAGACCTAAGTCAGAGGTGTAAAGTGTTTGAGTAAATTGAATGTGTACTATTCTTAAGTAAATCTTTTATGAGTAAATTTTTCTCAAAACTTCTCTAAACAACCTAGAGGAAATAGTTTATTCTTTAATGTTAAATTACCAAAATAGTGTTCTAATAACTGAAAATATTGACATTTCTTCTAAATAGCTGTTCTTAAAATATATATTTTTTTTTATTAGTTGTTGCCCTCACCTGGTCGTCCACCAGCAGCTCCATTGGGTTGTTTCCCCACTCGATCAGCACAATTTCGTTTGATTGCCCGGGGCTTGAGTAAGAGAATGGTGTGCCGATCCCTGGGCCTGTGCCTGCTTTCACCCAAAGACAAAGAGTGAAGGAGAAAATCTCCTGGAGGAGTGTACGCTTCACTCTCCCGTACATAAAGTTGCTCCGCATTGGAAAACCAATCTGGAATGACTCGCCCATTTTGCTTTTCTTTCTGGAACCTGTGAAAGAGCAAAAGAAGATCAATAAACTAAAATCTTTCAACTCCTTTTGGAGTTCATTTTGAGCCAAAAATGATTGAAATTTGTGGTATTATTCTACCATGCTCTTACCCTCAGAAAGCCTGTGCTGAAGCTGACTTAGAACTGCATCCAGTTTGCTGTGAGAGCTCCCGGGTGTCTCTCTGTGACTCTGTAGATCGTATGTCAGCCTCTCAAACCGATGCGGTGAAACCTCATTGTCATGATCATGTTCCTTCTCTCTGTGATCATCTTCTTCTCCTTCATCATGATCCTCATGCTCGCTGTGGTGATCACTGTGCCTGCTTTCATCATGAGCATCCTCATGATCCTCATTTTCTCCGTGGTGATTACTCTGATCGCTATAACCATCTTCATGGTGGTCATCATCAGGGTGATCGCTGTCGTGGTGGTCATCATCATCGTCGTCGTTGTGGTCATCGCTATGGTGCTCATCAACATGGTGTTCATCGTCCTCCTCATGCTCATGCTCAGTGTGAGCGGTAAGAGGTGAAGAATGATGCTGCATCTGCTGCTCGAGAGCGCTGATCTTTCTCTGCAAGAGGTCCTTTAGAGAGCTTGAGTAGATGCTCGATGTGTTCCTTGTCTGAAACAAGTCACAAAGAGTTGTTTTAAAGCTCCAAAAGTTTTAAAAGATTATGTTATGATTTGGTTATGATTGTTTGTGAACCATCTTAAAAGTGAACATCAGTTCTGGTCTTGTAATTCAGTATTAGCTTTAGTGAAGTAAAAGTGACCAGTTGGCCAGATATGGAGTGACCCATAACCAGAATTTTTGTTCCGCATTTAACCCATGCCAGTGTACACACACACAGCAGTGAACAAACACATCGTGAACACACACCCGGAGCAGTGGGCAGCCATGGCTGTGACGTCCGGGGAGCAGTCTGGAAACTGGTGCCTTGCTCGAGGGCACCACAACTGTGGTTGTTGAAGATAGGAGAGCAAGAGTTTCACTCGTACCACCTTCAACTTGGTGAATCTAGGGAACCAGTGACTGCCTGATAAATTTCCTGCTTGCTTGCCTTTAAATTAGATTAATCAATTTATGGAATTTAGAATGAGGAATGCATAAAGGTTGAACAGTCAGAGCAATACATTGGGTTCTGTTTTGAGGTTCATAAGGCTTATGGATTGACTATATGTATATGTCTTTTATCCAGAGCTCTGGAGCTTCCCCAATCTGTCCCAGCCGAGCTGTAACTGACTCCAATCAGCTTACTTAGCACATTAACTGCTCAGTAAGCAGAGCTCCAAGTGTTTTTTTAATCACCTTGCAAATGTCTGAACCTCAAGAAAAGATCAGCGTGTTACGCTTGCCATTGTGTTTGTTTCCAATGAGTTTGGCTTTGTTCTGAAGTTCAAGTCATAATTGGTAAAGACTGAATCAAAACTTTTAATGTAAGTGCAGTTATTCTCTGTTTTTAAATTTCACAACCTAACTGCTCTTTATCAGGAACTCATCTGTGGTGACCTGGTGCTGTGTCCTAAAACTTTCACCTTAAAATATATGGTTATCTATATATATATATATATATATATATATATATATATATATATATATATATATATATATATATATATATATATATATATATATATATATATATACTACATTTCAATCTGAACTCGATCCAGCAGACCCTCCCTCATTACCCTAGCAGTACAAGTCTTTAAAGATAACGATGAATGTTTTAGTTAAGTAGAGGAGTACCTGCAAGTTGTGCAGCCTCTCCTTCAGATTGTGTAGCATTCGGCTCATGGTCTCTGGTGAGGCAGAAACCGGGTGAATCTCTCCACTCAAGTGCTTCTCTCTGTCTGCCACTCCTTTATTGCTGTGATGCACTCCATTTCTTTCTTCATGCTGGCTGAGTTCTGTCCTGCTGTGATAGCCATCTGCGCCATGATACCCTCTGTGATTAGAACCATGATGCCCTCCGGCTTGGCTCCGGCTGTGTTCTGGAGATGCTTTCCCCCGGTGATGTCCGGTCCAGGAGAGGTGTCCGGGGTCAGGTGCGCTGGGGTAGGCATGATGGGCATGGTGAGCTAGGTGAGGGCGGTCCTCGTGGTTCCCGTTGCTCCCCCCAAAGCCCTCGCACTGAAAAGAGTTTTTTTTGCATTAGAGTGTGTTTGTTCCATAAATAGCGGGTGTTATACAGTTAAGGGAAAAATTGTAACTCAAAGAGAATCTATGTTTCAGCAAATGTTTCTAGAGTCTTAGGAGAGAATGTGTGTTATTCTCTCAATTATCATGTTATATAGGTGATATAACTTCTGCTTTGTTTTGACCCAAAAATGTGGACTGAAACATACAGTAAGAGGTGTATTCACTACTCTAGAGCAGTTGGTGATGGGAGCCTGACTATCATCAGAACAAAACAAAAAAAATCTGATTTTCAAAATGTGCTGTGAACCAATATAGCCGAGTATTATATTATGGGATACTGATGTGTTTGCCAAATGGCTCACAGACAAATTCATGCTTTTTTTTCTTCAAATAAATGTGCAAGCCCTAGTTTATAATGAAATATTTTTTTTGTTTTACTTTAAATTACCATACAAGACCCCCTAGAATACAAATATATATTTTTAATTGCTTTTGAGATCAGCTTCATGTATGTTATGACTCTAAATATAATCTTACTTATTATGAAATTGTGTTTATGGGTGTACAAAATTCTCAGGGTAACATGATAATTGATTAGGGTAACATTTATAGAGTATAATGTCAATAAAACAAATTAAATAATGTGCAACAATAAATTAAAATTAACTTTTGTCCTAAAACAGATAAACACTTTTCTTTGTTTTACCTCCATTTAAATAAATGAAGAGGCCGATGATGTTTTGGAAACCAACACAGGGAATTGAGAAGTAGAATCAAGCAAAGACCATCACTTTCTTGTCCTTTGTGACTCCAAACAAGAAGCAACATCATCTGACTCTTTTTCTATATATGTTTAACAAAAGTTCCATTTGTACTTGTCTTTTTTTGTTGAATAGTTGGATGATTTTTTTTTTGTCTTTGAATGAAAGGAAAATGGAGAATCTAGTCAAGGTTGGGACTGACTCCTGTTAAAATACATAAAGATAAAATTGAATTGCAACGGTCATATGAACTGATTCAATGATTCAAGGCAGAGTCACTAAGGCATCCATTATGGATTATTAAGTTTAAGTTTTGTAATTGAATTGGTTATAAAATATAATTGTTTTCTGGAGAGTACAAAAGACTTGAGTAGAAGGAATTGAGAGAGGGTGGATATAAAGAGGAACAATCTTAAGTAATACTGGAGTTTTTTTACCTGGCACAAGCTGAGTTTGGCAGTAAGTTCCCGAATGGTCTCCCTCTGATCCAGCAGCATCTCTTTCTGCTGAACCAAACTCTCCCGCAGATGTAAAATTGTAGTTTTAGCTTCTTCAGACATCCCCCAGCTGCTCCCGCCGGGACCACCATGGTGCCCCGTGTTTGGAAAGCACCCGGGATCGGCATCAGGGGGTATTGGGGAACAGATGAATCTAGAGTGAGCACTGTAATCCGAATTCGACATTGCTTTTCCATCATATATGCAAAAGCAAATGATCAAGATGAAGACGGGTCTTTTTGAGGAGTGAAATCCAAACATTTTTGTATATTGCATGAAATAAAATCCAAACGTTTGATTCTCAGAGGCTAGATTTGTGTCTTTCTTAGGACTGAGTGTTTATAGGATTGAAGTCGTCTTGTAAATCCTTTTGTAGCACTTCTTGCTGCTCTCTGTGTGTTCTAGCTTCTGCAAGGTCATACACGCTCACACACATGCCATGAGTGTTTAGGAGTAATCCATGTGATGAACCTGTGCACCCCTCTTCAGCAAGCTCATCTGCAGGTGAAACAGAGTCACTAATCAGCATTTCCGATTGCTGTAAGCTTCCAGATCATTTAACACCTTTTAGAAACCTAAATGCCTATCAAAACATCACTATAGAAATTTCCTAAATCAGTAATGGTTCATATTACATGTGAAGCTTAACTAAGTATGGGATTAAAGCACAAGGTATTTCCCCTGCTGGCTGGCTGCCTAAATTAATCTCATTGACTCCTTATGAGAAAGTACTTTACAATTGGAAAAAGGTATGTATATATATATATAGCCAATAGCCTATTTTTATTATAATATTGCTCTTTAAAACTTTTTATAAACCAACCATGAATAGATTCATTGTAAGCACTCAAATCTCAAATTACATGTCAATTAGGTTCTGTTCACTTTATTGATTTACAAGATTGTTCTCTTGGCTTCACCCACATGTTGCCTCTTGGTCAAATTGTAACTTTCTGCAATAAACAAATTGTCAAAAAAATTATGGTTAGCAAAGCTGACTTTGCACATCAAAGTCTCTGTTCAGAAGCCTCTGGGTGCAATCCTGAGCACTGCATCCATACATTAATATATCTTTTTGATGTGATGTTGCTTTTTGCAAAGATGTTTTTACGTATCAATGCGCACGTGGCACTACAAGTTGTTTTGCTGCCGTGTCACTTGAGGCAGAAATGATTGAGATTAGGGCGCTGGAGTGACTATAAGAAAGAGGCTACAAATACTCCATGCTTAAAGCCACCTCAGAACAGCAATCACAGCTGTCAGTCACGAATTGCTTTGTAAGGGGCACGTTACCAGCTGAAACCAAACTTTAATTGACTAGAATATTGTGTCCACTGAATACAGAAATATAAATGACATCAGGGTTCTTAACTTTGTTATCTTTGAGGCCATGTTCTTCATTTTAGTTTAAATATAAAGATTTTATTTCAATGAATCTGTATCTTGGTTCAATCGGTATTTAATAAGCATGTGCAAGTAATTTAAAAAACTTGAATACTTATTACTGAAGTTAAAAAAGAATCACTTGAACTACATTATTACTTTCTTAGAAATGTATTGAGTTACTTGGCTCTATATTACTTTTAGGAAATCACCTCAGAATTGCATTCAAGAGCAGTTAGATTTTTCCTTTATTGTGAACAGCCTTGAAGTAGCCTAATGACTGAAGTGCTTTAGTCTTCCTTTAAGAAAAACATAAAAAATCTAAATAAATTTTGTGCAATTGAATTGTGTGCATGTGTGTACATAAATGATGTCCCATAAATAAGTAATGTTACAGTAATATACTATTTTTGCCATGTGTTTTTACATTAATGACTGAATAAAGTTCCTCTTGAGTTAAAAAAATAAATACTTAAAAAACTGCTGATAAGTACAATGTTCTGTAATAAAACAAAAACATTTAGAATTTTCAATTAAATATAAAAAATCTAACACAAACATTGGATTAATATTAAATCTGCCCAAATTTTTTGAGCATCTCTGTATTTGGTGCTCAAAACCCAAAGATGGCACACAACCCTATAAATAAGAAGGAATGAATTGTAGTAAATTTTCCATATTAATATTTTTTTGCTGAAGCAAATTACAGTATAGCCCTTACTCCCTTACCCCAAAAAAATATCTGAAAGTGTATTGGGTGTTAAATCTTCTGTTTGTTTTTACAGTACCTCAGAGTTAAAGGATAATTGAAGAAAAGAGTAATCTCTAGGGTCTGTGTGGGATTAGTGTGCATGCATGTGTGTTTGTGAACTCGGAGTCTTCTGCTCGATGAACTCTGGCCATTAATTGGATTTATTAAGTGCTTGAACGGATAATGAGGCAGAACGACCCGGACTGTCCAGAAAAATCTCCTTAGCTGTTACCACTGTATAAAATCATGATATTTTTGTATTGTGGTTTGACTCTCCCCTTGACTGTCTGAAATAGGAACTTTTAAAATTTTCATTAAAACATCATTGCCAAAAAGTGTAGTGAACTCAAAATTTTATCAATATCCTTCACTGGAGAAATGTCATCACACAAATGATCCTAAAAAGACCATTATAAACATTAAAACAATAATAATAATAAAATCCTATTTTATGAAAAATAATGACTTTCTAGCCTTTTTTTATATGAAGGAAGTAAAGACATGGTCCTCTTAGTAAACTGAAAATTTGTTTTTTTACACTAAATGTTAAAATGTTCAGTAACTGGTTGTTGTGGTGCGTTACCAAACATTGCCATCAGAAACAAACTTTTTATCTCATTTGGTGCTTTGACTCTTCAATTGACTCTCTCAAAGTGTTACTTTTCTTCTTATGTAACAATATACAACGACTGACTCACATACATAAAACATTGACTATGAATAACTGAAAGTGAAATCACAACGAAACTAGAATTATATACATTCAAAAGGAATCATGTTTTGTCGGGTATGTTTCAGGTTAAGCTCTCTGTGCTAGACAGAAAAGACAAGCACCTGAGTGACTAATGGGGCGGTTCATTAGCAAGGAACCGCTGACCTCTAAACAATCAGACTTCATTAGCAGTTGTTTATTGACCTCGTTTTGTCCGTTTGCGCCCTGTGGTTTGACTAAGCTGTGGCGAGTATTTTTCTACAATGAGGTTTTACCGGCAACTTGCTGAATCAAGCCATTTATACAATGCAGACGGCATCATACAGTTATTGTTCAGGGGAATTGTGTCCTGTGTGTTGAGTAATCTGTTGTTTGTGTATTTTAATGAGGTTATTACCAGCTGTTTTATGCGAGTCAGTCATGACTAACCAACGGCTTGTGTTCATTAATTCACTTCAAGTGAGTCTGATTTATTTTATATACACAAACACGTGCACACATACACATATATTTCTTTTTAATTTCATTTGATGTTTGCGAAAAGGCTGTTTTGATACAAATAAATGCAAATGTTTTTTATTTATTTCAGTGCTTGACGAGTTCAAGATGTGCAGAGAAAAGTACAGAAAACTTGAGTGAATAAAAATAAAAAATTCAAAGAGCATCTAAAAAAAGAGAAACAGCCGAGTTCTATGCGTTATACTGTACTTTAATGTATTGCAGGAGCAAGCGACAGCTAAATAAAGGGGACACAGATTGTTGAGACACTGGCAACATAAAAGTTTAGAAAAAAAATAAATTCGAATTTTAAAGGCTGTAATATCTTTAGTATGTTCATTTCTTTGTGTTAAATTGGTTTATAAGTGATGTTTTCTTGATAAACTAGTAGGTTTAGACTAAGTTGATTTAGAAACAGTTTTATATTCTTAGTAATATTGCTTTACTCTGTGCCCAAAATGACTCAAATATTATGTTTTAGGCCAAGGATCGGCCTGATCAGCTGGGGACTGTTTGGAGCTCAGATTGTGTTTCAGAAGTCTGTCTTTAATCACAAAACATCTTAGTGGATATGAGTAAGATTGTTTTTACAATCTTTTTACATTTGTCTTACTGTAGCATTGAATGCTGTTTTAAAAACCCACCACTCGATGTCTCAGGAAAGTCAATCTATGCTGCAGCATTAAAACAACGTTCATGTCTCAGCACTTCCTTAATCCTTTAAGGTTAACAGATGCCCTCTCCTGTCTGTCTTTAGAAATATACTCATTTGACTCAGTAAACTTTCACTTTTAACAGAGCATGGGGAACAAAATAAACTATGCTTGCGAGTCAACTGCAAAAATTACTCTTATGTTAAGGTTTTTTTTTTTGCAGATGTTTTTGGATTATATTCTCCACAAAAGTCCCTAACCAGATCGTTCTTATTCACTGTCCTTGTCTAATGGATTGATCATCTTAACCTCATTAAAAATAAATAAAAAATCTTTCAACAACAAAAACAAAACCTCTTATTTTCCTTGAACATCTTGAGTCATCTTTATATTATTTATCCCATCCTCAATGCATTTACTTTTTGCATAAATAGCTGAAGCTCCATGTGAGAATCAACTCTTCATTTGTAACAAATATTTAGTTGCATCTCTTCCAATTGCTTTGGATGAAAGCCTCTCTTAGATGTAAAAATGTAAGTTTATTAATATTTTAAACTGCTTTTATTTCTATTATGCCTACAAAAGGATAATTTTGTGCAGGTTTTGTGTATTTGTACTGTACACTCCACCAGTTGCCTGAGTTGCGGTGGGTGCATGGCGTGACAGATGGCGGCAGCAGTCGAAAGGTTTTCTCGGCTCTCTCAATCCTGACTTCATCTGTCTTTATCTAAATCCCTGAGCTCCATTAGCCTGATCGTACACTTCCAGAGTAGCCACACACAGACAGTCAAGTTTAACACTCATTCTGCTGGATAATAATAGTGGATTAATCAGCACTAACCATCTGGATCTTCATATGTTCAGTCGCATAAAACACTGCAAAGTGATTGAGGATATGCTGTAATATTATTGGAGGTTATTATATTTTTCAAACAGTTGTCAAAAATAAATTCATAAGTGATTGCTTAATCTAGTCAGGTTATTCAGAAAGAATAATAAAAAATAACTGCTCAGAAAAAAACTCTTATAAGTAACTAAAAAACGTTTGAAACAATCATACAATTGTTTGAGAAAATTCTTTCTACATTTATTTATTTAAAAAATCTCCAGCTCACCACACTGCTAACTACCATGATCAAGTGACCAAATAACATAGTGAGTAATAACATAGTATCTGGTCACTAATGATCCGATAAATAAAACTGCCTTTTTAGTTTAAAAACAAAGTATACATGTTTATGGTAAAGCTGACAACAATAATATTTAAAAAGACTCTCCCTTGTCAGACCAAAAAACAAAACATAAACATAATTTCAGGGCTGTTACTTAACTTTTCAAATGTGAAAACTTTGGCAGGACTGCTGCTTTTTTTTAAGATCAGTGAATAAAATTAGTTCTTTTTTTGTCTCTTGATACATAATCATCTCCTTTGTTACATTTCTTACACACTGCATCTTTAATGAAAGTTGGCATTCATGAAACGTGAAACAACTCTGTGGGAAATCTTGTACATATAAATACATTTAAGCAGCTTTTGATGACTTTTGAGTAAAATTTACTTTTCATTGTAAATTATGAGACTTTAAAAATGAAAACAAAAAATTTTAATTTACCAAAGTTGCTTAATCCTTCTAGAATAGCTTGTATTTTTATAATTATTATGATATGATCTAATCTTTGAATAATATGGTTTATTGTAATTGCATGTATTTTGCTTTTTGTTGGCTTTTTGTAATGAACCAATAAAAGAAAATATAAAAAATGTTATAGTGAAATTTGCTTATAAGGTGCCTTTTTTTATGAAAAGACAAAGTAAGCAAAAATTACCAAAATAACACTTATTTAACACTAAACCGTGAGTAAATACCATTCATATTATGTGAGCAGAGTCTGTGTTTCTTATTATTTCTTTTTTAATGTTGTTCATGTTTTTATTAGATTCTGAAAAAAATATTTACAATAAAAACTGAAAACAAAATGTGTAAATATATATACATTTTACTTATTAATGTATAACATAATGAGAGTTTGAGAACTACACCATGTCAATCAATGAGATAATCTTTATCTCATTACCAGCAAACACAGCTCTAATATGTAGATTTAGAGTAATACTACTCTCATTTCAAACCTTTTGTAAAACTTTAATCAAAAATAAAGTCTGTTGTGTTGTATTCTACTATAGTTGTGAATCATGACGCTGAGCTAGAAGTTAACCTCCAGAACCAGAGCTGACCTACATCTTCTAAATGTTCGTACCTGTGAATCCTGCAGAGCCGTGTCCGTGTGTTCAGCTCCTCTGGTTCCTCTCGAAGCTCAAACAGACTGAAGATAATCCTCATCACTCAGTTTAACATCTATCCTCCACCTCCTCCTCCTCCTCTTCTTTGCTGTTCCTCTTCTCCCCTCCTCTAGTCACCCATGATGAGTAAAGGGATGGGTTGGAAAACATTCTCTGGTTTATTGTGTCAATCTGCTAAACCTTCTTTCTCAAAGATTAGGAATTCTGTGATTACCAAATAGACTAACAAAAAACAAAGCTGAGTTATTCCATGGAGAGAAAACTAATGAATAGAATTAATGTTGACGATTACTTGCATTATTTCACATTCCACTGTATATATCCATATTCAAGATAATGAAGAAGTGTCCATATATCAGAAGATGTTACACATATCATTTAAACTTTTTGAGGTGTATTTTTTTCTTTACTGTAATGTAAAAGTCACACTTTTTAAAAGGATTTTATACTTTTGAACACAAGTGAATTCAATAAACTGTGGTCTAATGGAGTTTTTGGCTAGAAATAGTGTTGAATACATACAGGGGTCATGTGTCCTGCGAATTAAAATATCCAATTCAACCTTTTTTCAGTTGTGTGCATTTAAAAATGTAATTTAACTATTGCGAACACCTGAACATCTGGATGAAAATGACAACATTTGGATTTTATGGTTAATGGTTAATGGATAATTGTTTTTGTTGGAGACCTGAAAGGAACAACACTGTTTTCGAACTTTTTTTGCACCAGTCTCTGCATTGACCGGAGCTCATTAGGATGAAAAGGGAGAGGATGAACCGCAGACAGTCTCTGAGGGGACTGAATCTCAGTGCCAGAGAAAGAACTTAACTAACTTTTATTGTGATAAATAAATAATGTTAATTTTAAACTTTGAATATAATCTGATTATTTATTAGATATATTAGATGAGTAATTATTTATTCCCAGCGAATCTATCTGAGTAAAGCATCTGACCGCCTTTTCCATAAAGATATTCAGGGTTATTCAAAAAGAATAACACAACTTAGAAATCCGTATTTAATCAAAGAAACATGATGGAATCTTTGGTAATTAATAAATAAGTATTCTTTTTGAATCACCTGGTAATAGACTTTTTATTTTGAAGAAAATTCAAACTGATCACAATACCATTTAGTATGACTGATGTGTTTTGTGCTTAACAAACTTTAAAGCTTGAATCACCCAGATACATTTTTACTTTCCTGTGCAGCTTGTAATTATCAATCTGTTATAGGTAACTATTTTTTGACTACTTAAAACAATCCAAATTAATGTTGTTGAACAGTCAAAGAACCTTTAAAAGATGTAAACTTTACAGGTATACCTATAAGGTACAGGTATAGGTTTTTAGCAGTTTTACAATAATAATGTTGTTTGTATTATTTAAATCCATTTGGAAAAGTTTTACTACTTTTTTTATTTTTGTTTTTAATGTTTACTCTTCTGATTATATCTCTGACCTACATTTATTTAATGTTGATTTATTTTTCTTTGAATTGCCGATAGCGATTGGAAGGGGATAGCTAATCTTTTCATAACTTTGATGTTTGGTTGTTCATTTGACCTATTCTTGTGTACACATTGTGGTTATGATTTTTGGTGCTTTTTATTCTGTAAATGATATAATTTCAGTTCAGTAGCTGCTATATCAAGGAATGTTTATGAGGTATCTTTTAGCAAAATTGCCATTATTAGCTGTAAATAATTTCTGTAAAGGTTTTTAATTATTATCTTATTCCTGTACGTGAATGTGAAATCACTCAATAACTGTGATTGTTAATAGAAATTGAACAAACATTTGAGCACTGTTTTTCCAAATATAAATGCGATGCCATATGAACATTAAAATGCATTAACATCTGATAGGGAAAGGCACTGTCAATGTTCAAAATCTGCATTAGTAAAGCATGTGTTCGTCCTTAACAAGTGCCTAATTATTAGGTTAAATGTTATTAATGTTAAATTATTGTCTAGTTAGAGCAAGTTAATGCTTAGTTAATAGTGTGTAGGTACTTAACAAAATCAATGCTTAACTAATAAGTTAATGTGGACCTTCAAAGTATTACGTGTATAAATTGAATCATGAGACTTTTAATTTTCATTAAAAAAGTATGTCATCATTAAAAATAATGTGCATGTTTTATTTTAAAAGTAAGTTTTCTTGATTCCTGTCAAATATTGAGAGTATTTCACCAATAAAATAAAGAAAACCAATTTCTAAAAGCAAATTTGTGTTTGAGGAAAAAATTATGCAAAAGATTGAGGAAAAAATACCCCATATTTATTTTAAGAGAATGGGATTTTATGTTTATTACAGTAATATGTCTGTTTATGTTGTAATGTTTGTGTTTTTAAGTGTAGTTTAGTGTTGTACATTTGTTGACGAGCTAGTATGTGTGTTTATTAAATTATTTTGTGTGAACTAATTTTTAGTTCCCATTGTTGAGTTGCAGGTCATTAAATGTGTGTCTGGTTAAATAATTTGGAATAGTGTTCATGATAAGATCAAGTAAATATAGCAAAAAAAATTAAGTCATAAAATTTGCTTAATAGTCATTTGTGTAATGTTGTTACCATATTTTTTAGATGGTAGATATCACATAAGATTTTTTACATTGTATATTCCTATTACTTGCTGTATGTTCTTGCTGCAGTTCTTTCAGTAAATGATTTATAAACTGATAAAACAACTAAAAATCTCCCAAAGGGGTCATGTACGCATGTTAATCAAGGGTTCATTGTGTAATCAGCATGTAGCAAACATCTAGACAGCACTACAATAGTGTTAAAGTGGGATTCAAATTTGGGTCAGTAATACGGAAACTCCTCAGACAGTGTTTCCCTCCTGCTCTTTCTCTCTGCTCCTCCGATGCTTCTGTACTTGGCAAGTCTTAACCAGATAAGTGTCCTGATTAACGGCCAGATGGACTCCAATTGAGGTCACAGCCAACAGGCAGCACATGGATAGGCAGAAACTTCTTCACACTCGCTCATTATAATGACCACTCAACACTCTAAAAGAGCAACGAGTGTTAGAAATAAATGGCATTTTTTGTTAAGCATGTTGACCTGTTTTGTCAAGTCAATATAATAGCATCAGTCCCCTTTTACATGGCGCCAGCAGATTCTGGGAGCCAACAGATATATGAATAATTAGAAGCAAATCTTTTTGGAGCAAAGAAGTTTAGCGAAAACTATAAATGTTGAACAATTAAAATTGTACATTCTATAACCAAATGTATTTTAAGCTACATTTAGTTTTTTTGGTAGGATTTATAGTTAATGTATGCATCACTTTAGGTATGTTTGTCAACATTTGCGTACATTTACAGCTGCAGTGATATGCATAATCCAGATCTAATATTAGCGTTTACAAGCTATATACTATAGAAGCTAGTAAGTGTATTTAAATTTTCAATATTATTTAAATTATTTGTAGTATTTTGAAGGTAATTTTAAGCACTAACACCAAGGAAGCTAATATCATAACTTTTCAACATATTTGTTTTAGAATTCAGTATATTTTACATGGCAATGAGCTAACTTTGGAGACAAATGTAAAGGGGCTGAGAGTAATTAGTAATTTGTTGCTATTATTTTTCTTTTTTTCAACCTGTATTTCCCATTATGATGGGGTGTGAAATGTGAAGCTAACGAAAGTGTTTAATCTCAGGAGGGAAAGCTAAGCAGATAAAGCATCTTGTAAATAGTTTATTACTTTGAGAATGAAAGACAGGGACTACATTAAATAAGTAATACTGTATTTACATGCATGACCATGAAAGTCATGATTTGGGCAAGGCAGAATCTACGTCTGCAGACAACTCTGACATTTGTAGAACCTAGTGATGAATACTCCATATAAGATACTGATAAAGCTCGGGGCTGAAAAAATTGAGTATGAATTAAATTGAGGAATTAAATTGTTGATGAGCTTAAACACTTTCGGTTCTTTTATCAGACGTTGAATTATTTCCAAGGTAATTATTTGTTGTCCTCCCATAAGTATTCAACATAATTTACCAAATATTCCGTGCAGAAATCACCAAAAGACCTCAGATTCCATCTGACCCTGGTCATGATCTATTTTCATCCGTTTTTACTTCCTGTAGTTTTTTGTAGGTGAGACAGATGAGTTTAATGAGTGTTTCGGAAAAGACTTAAACCTTAGGGCAAGAAGCCAAGTAGAGCAATGCGCTGCTCAGCCAACATTCATGAGTTCAGGATTGATTCTAAGAAGGATGAAACCTGAAGGACGCCCTGAAAAAAACATTCACAGAGAGAAAGAGAGACGTGTCTAGTTGAGTGGTTTCTAGGCCAGAGCTACACTTTATCTCTGCATGCGTCAGAGTCTGAAACACAACGACGCAAATAGATTTCAGATGAAAACGCTGACCAAGGATTACAATTAAACACACTCTAATGTCATCAGTCTGTTGCCGGGTTATATGCACTCTGACTAGGAGAGTCCCAGGAAAAGCACGCTAAGGGTTGTATATATATCTGTAAGCACAGAGTAAACATGCATATGGTAGTCAGAACAACCCCAAAGATTGAATATCATTTAAAATTTAGAAAATTATGAGTATTAACAACTAACATGACTGTCAGAGTATTGTGTATTTAAAAAATAAAACACACTTCACAACACCTACAGCTCAAATGGGAACTAGATTCAATAGTGTGCCTGTAGAGAAACTAAAAGAAAAGAAAAGAAAAGTTTAAACTCTACAATGCTCAAGGACAAAAATCAATGTTGTTCATCACTCAGTTACAAGGTGTAAAGTAACAAATTAACATTTTAAAATCTTTTAATTTACAGACTTTTCAGAAATTATCAACTTAAAAAACTCGATCACAAAATAAATATTCACTAACATTCAACTGATATGTCATCAATAACAGAAAACCCTTTACTAACCAAAATACTGTTTTTTGTTTCAATTCATATCCTGTTTGATTGACCGGGAACTGCCTCAAATGTTTAATCTGAATATGTGCTTTCCTACATCGAGTTTACACGTTAAGCCTTGATTGAGAAGATTTTCTCCCACAGTTAACAACCACAAAAGTTAATCGTTTGGTGAAATTGTGAATGGTGAAGGGTGCTCTCTAGTGGACTGGTTTGTGTTACTCTGACATTAAGCCCTGATGGAAGCTGTAGTGGCACAAAAAACCTTACTCAAATTAAAAATAAATGGATATTTGAACATAAATGCATAAAACAGAAAAACTCTATAGAAGCTCTTGAGCAACAGCTCAGAAAACAGTAATAAAGAGTGCCCTTAAAAGGAATTCTTTACAACCATGTCATGTTTTGGTTGGAACTCCTCAGTCATCTGTTTTATATGATTGAGTTCACTTATGAAGCTAACATAAGGACCAATAATTGACTTCTGAAGCTCTTTGAGTCCATTCGATGTTTGTAGAGCTCAGAAACTCTTGTGGGGCCTGTAATATTTCCCTTGGAGCCTCAGGGTGAAAAAGAAACACAGGAAATATATCATAATGTAATAATGTAATGCAGTTTTAATCATGTTCCTAAGCTCTATCTAATATATAATAATAGTATAGCTCAGCAATTTACATTTGTTTACTATGCTGATGATATATGATTTTATGGAGAGCAGCATTAGTATATTACTTGTCTTGTATCTATGGAATCCCATTCCCCACAGGGGAAGAAAAACAACAGCCTTCTTCTACTGAAGTTCTGTGGAACCCTTTTGGGTCCTGTGTGCATTTACATGGACCTCACATGTCTTGTGAAAAATGTCATTTAAAATAGCAAACTAAATGTCGGGATTTGTTTCTAATTAGTTTTTCCACTCTTTAAACTTTAAAATGTAAAAGCAACAACAAAAACTATAAATACTTTTACTGTTGCCTATCTTATTAACAGAATTTTCAGCTTTGGGAAGTTCTTCCTCAAATAGCTGATAGATTTCTCTCAGATCTCCTCCAATTATGAAAATGACCCTTGTAGAATGTAAAATGTAGAGTGAAGAAGGGTTAGTTCAGTTCTGTTGTCACTGACTTGTGACAAAAAAATTCAGGATCCTGCATTCTCCTGTAGTAATAATTATAAAACTGTATGTTGGTTTTGGAATTCTTAAGAACAGGGGAATGTACTTTAGTTTTTTTTTTTTTTCAGAAAATTTGAACATAACTCATGCTGCAAGAGATTAATATACAATAAACTCTATATATACAATAAAAATCAGGTTGCACTTCTACAACATTTGATTATATATATATATATATATATATATATATATATATATATATATATATATATATATATATATATATATATATATATATATATATATATATATATATATATATATATATGTACCCTAGTCAGTTCAACAAAACTAAATAGACAAAGAAATAAAATGTACTCTACATGCACAAACTTGTTGTACATTTGTTTGTTTGTACATTTCAAACAGTACGAGGCTTTTAAAAGACATCTATGATTTTCCAGCAGTCAAATGTTTAATGCTTATAATGATACACATACTGAGTGGTGTTTAGTTACTATTGAGAGAAACGATGAGCAAGAACTACCTGTAAACTCTCGCAGTCAGAATCTAAACTGTGGATACAATATACGGTTCTCAAATGTTGTGATGCAACACTGAAGAATTAATCTGACACAAATACAAGTTGATCACACGATGGTGACAACAAAAACAGAAAATGTGTCAACACCTCCCAACTTTTAAAAATCACTGAAACATTTTCAAAATAAAATATTTTGATGGAAAAGACCACAAACTGGAATTTGGGAGTATGCAGTGTTTGCTCATGCCCACTAACCCCTAGGCTACTGAATAATTTATTAATGGACATTATTTGCATTATATTATTTTATAAATTAAAAAGTAACCCAATTAAGGGTCATCCCATCTCCCCTTTCCTTCTCTCTCACTCTGTCTTTTTCTGTTGAAGGGTGAGGTGGGGGTGGTCAGTTTGTTATTTAGAGAGAGAGAGAGAGAGAGAGAGAGAGAGAGAGAGACTGTTTGAGAGCTAAAGAATGAATGAGTGTAGGCGCTATTCATTGCAGTCCGTTATTAACAACCTCATTGACATTCAGAGAGAGATAGAGAGAGAGAGAGAGAGAGAGAGAGAGAGAGAGAGAGAGAACAAGTTTCCTGAGGATGACATCTGACTAAAAGACGCTGAAGAGGGAATAACAAGCTGCTTTTATTGAGAGAGTTTGGAGTGAGGAGGTTTGCAGAGGGGTTTCATGGGTCACTCTCTCTCCCTCGCTCTCTTTCACTAAATAACAAACTAACCTCCCCCTCCCCACCTCTCAATAGAGGGAGAGGGAGAGGGAGAGGGAAAAGAGGAATAAGGAATGAAGTCAGAGAGAAACATTTTGTAGAAAAAAGCAAGCGATTAGGGCAGCTAAGACACCATGAACACTAACAAGGTAGGGCTTTGGATTTTCATCAAAATTCACAACTAAAGAGATTTTTATTTATGTATTTAAACAGTAAACTTAATAGACCATATAACTTTAACCTTTTTGATAGATTGGATTGAAATCTTCTCATTTAATTGCTGAAAACTTCAGAGGAATGGATATTTCACAAAACAGGCTATGTGCAAAGGTTTATTTAAAGTTAAAACTAAATTCAAGTAATAAAATATGAGGTGATACAACTGGATTCAGGTGGACTAACAATGCTAACAAGTGCGGGTTGAACGATCAGACCTCTAAAACTGTGATTATAGAAGGATTTACGTGATTGGCATTGCAATGTCTTTAAGCTGGGAAAGTGGCTTTAGGTTTCTGTAAGTTTACTCAGTTTGTGTATTGTTTTGCATTTGTTCTATAACTGCCAGTGTAATTAGTTTACTGTCTGTTCATTAGCAACTGAAAATTAGTTTAAAATTAGGGTTTTGAATATAAGGATTTTTTTAGTTAATCAATGTATTTTTCCTGATGCTGAAAACACAATCAAATTGTTTTTATTATCTATTAAGAAATAACGTGAATCCTATTCTTATTTCATAAAATATTTTAGGGAACTCAAATTCAGATTTCAGAAAGTTAACAAAAATATGGAATTAGCCTTCGTTTCACAAGGAAAATTGGCAAAGGTTCCCAGTCCAAGAATCGACCCAGGTTCAAGAAATGGGATAGAGGTGAATTTGTTCCTTTTTATTTACCATTTAATATTTGAGATTGGGCTGCTTATCCTTAGATAACGATGACTTTAAGTGGTCCCACCTGTAATGATTCATCAAACATCAAGCAATTGTGTCATAGAAATTTTATCCAACATTGTCCAACATAATTCAGGCGAGGCTAGACATTACTGGTGTTCCATTGGCGAAGCAAAGGTTAGCTTCTTCCTTTTTGAAACATGTCTGTTAACACTTGCTTTTGGCCTGTTATGACAACGTTCCAGGAGCAAGATAGCCAGGTTATAGCATTGCAGTTTTCTCATGTTATTGTTATTATTAATTTCGAGTCTTGTCAGAATCTTGTAATTTAGAATTATTTTGAATATTCTTAGTCTTAGAAAGTGTTTATCCAAAACTTGAAAACACAGTTGAGATCTCTTTTTCAGGGATTTAGTAAGTGTGACATCACCCATATGTTTTTGTAGAACGCAAATGAGAGTTTGAGCAATCACCCACTTCCTCCTTTAAAAGCTTTACTACCAGAGCCCCAATATGGTTAGTGGCCCCAACATAAGGTATGCAAAATGTTAACATTTAAACAAATGAGTAATAAATAAATTGAGAAGTTGGAGTCAATCTCAAGGGGTAAGATGATGAACTGCAGTTCAGTCACTTTCTAGTATGCATCAAGAGAAGCAAGACAGATAACTTCTCAGACGTCTACACACATGTGATATATATATATCATCACATATACATATATCATCACATCACCAGATAACAGGGTTATATTCTCATAACTTTCGCTAATGTTAGTTAAAGTTTGTCTAAATGTTAGCTCATGACATTTCCAAAAGAACGTTCTAGTAACGTTCCAATAAATTTGAACTAAAACGTTATCCATACACCATTCTCAGAACATTCCAAGAACTTTTTTTTGTAAGTTATAAATGTTCTTACAATGTTAAAAGAAAGTGGCTTGGGAACTTGGGAATGTTCTCAGAACATTTGTAGAACGTTTATGTTATATTATTAGTTACACAGAGAAGTGGAGAGAAATTTTGTTTTTTAATAACCTTGAGAGAATGTTCCCATAACATAAAAAATATACATTTGTTAGCTGGGTTGTTGATACCAGCAAGCGCTATCAAAAATAACAAGGTGCTGATCATTTGTATTGAGGATTTCAAACATTTTCATTGAATCCCATGGATAGCATATAGCACCTTTAAGTGTAAAATGAAACATTGCTTATCTTTTACATTACTATGCACAAAACAGGCTTGTGGGCAGTTTTTTGTGTGGTCTGCTTTATATCAGTTTCACTATGATTGACAGAAAAACAAGGGAGAGGTGGAAGTGGGAAGATGGGAATGTTATTTTTGGAGAGTCTTGTTCAATCTTCCTCCTGTAGATATAAATCTTTTGGTGTTATTTCTAAAGGAAATGGTGTGTTTGAGCTTTGCCTTGGGTCACTATTAATTTCATTCGTCCAACTGACTGCTTTTTTCCACAATTATTTAATGAAGCAACAGAAACAATCTTTTTTTTGTCAGGGACTCAATCAAAAATACAGAAGTGATCATCCTTTTTTCTTTCTTCATTGTGTGTTGGAAACCAAAGAATACCTGTTTTTGTTTGTTGCGACTTTTTAGAGTTAAAATTGAACTTTAGAGTTAAAATGCACTTTAAACTGACTTAAAATGACATTTAATATATTGAAAGGTTTCACATGAATAAAATGTTTGCAACCATGACATGAGTTTGTAAAGATTTTCTGGAATAACAAAAGAAAAATAAACCACTTGTACAGCATAAATAATCAATCAATATAATGACTCTTAAATGCTTGTGTTGTTTATTACTTACATGTTGATCAGTTTGTACTGTCCTCAAGCATTCATTTAATCAAATGTCAAACTCCACAGATTAATCTAAATAAATGTTTAGAACTGTAACGAAAGAGCTGATTTGAAATAAAAGGCGATATTTATTTAACTATGCTAAATCTCTTGTGTTTTTTCCTCTGTGCAGATATGCCTTTTGTGATTCTTGAAGTCTGAGTGAACTAAAGCCAGAGCTGGAAAGAAACCAGAATGTCACGAACGGATGAGCTCAACAAGATGACTGAGAATGTGTACAAGGTAAATTCATAAGAGAGAAAGAAAGCATTAACTATTTTGGACCAGTAGATGAAACGGAAAACATGTCAAATGAAAATCACAACAGAGTCAGTTGAAAGGGTTTATTGTAAAACAAATGAATCATTTAAAGTGTCCGACCAGTAAAAAGTTTTACATTAACACTATTACAACTCTCTTTTTTATTTCTTGTACGCAATATTCACAGTATTTTCTCATTTGACATCCACATACACTGTACACATACACAAAGTCCACATATGCATCAACATGCCGCAATGTTCATTGTTCAAATATTTTAAGAACTGAAATTTAAATAACTGAAAACCATGAGATAAAGCTTTCAGTGAGAACCTGTGAAAAATAATCAAAAAGTATTCATTATTTATATTTTGTGTTCTATAAGAATCAATTGAAATATTTATTTAAAATATATGTAATTGTACAACAAAAACCTTTAAGCCTGTAAAACTTTAAACCAAAAACCTTTATTTACTTTTGAGCATGTTAAGTTGGGCACATCTGTTATTCATAGTCATTTCGAAGCTGTTTTACTATAAATTACTCAGTAAAACTATGAATATTGTGGTTGTCATGGGTGGAGAATTATATGAAATATGCCCTAATAATTTCCCTTTAAAAGCAGTTGCCTTCAGTTTTTCAGAAAGATGGCATTTCAACAGCTTTAAAAATCTATGCATCTAAATCAGGGGTCTCAAACTCAATTCCTGGAGGGCTGCAAGCCTGCACAGTTTTGTTCCAACCTTAACTGAAGACACCTGATGCCACTGGTTAGGTCCTTCTGTGATAATTTGAAGTTACTGGTTTGTCTATTGAAACAGGGTTTGGAACAAAAACCCCCAGGTTCTGTGGCCCTCCACAAATCGAGTTTGAGACCCCTGCTGTAGATGCAAGGATTTTTAAAGCTGTTGACATACTACCTTTCTGAAAAACTGATTCTATGCTTTTGAGGGGAAATTATTGATCTACAGCAATCTAATGTAGTTCTTCAATCTAATTTTAGTAAGAGAGTACAACATGCATATATACAGTTAATAGATAATATATATGTTATATACTGTAAAATTACAAGACACTATTAATTTTACAAAATCAGTTCGTTTTCATGATTTACAGGTTTTAATTGTATTCTAAAACTTTCAGGGCATTGCATTCTGGGAAAGCCCACTGATTGAACAGGTCCTATTATATCGCAGATTTTTGCCGACTATAGTCATCTTTCTTTAAAAAACAATGTTATGTCCCACTACATTATGGTAATGAAGGGTAATCCCCTTCTTCAATTCAGAGGTATAATATATATATATATATATATATATATATATATATATATATATATATATATATATATATATATATATATATATATATATATATATATATATATATATATATATATATACATATATATATATATATATATATATATAGTAGATGCATACTTAAATATTTTCCTCATGCATTTGTCCATTTGTACCATCAGGGAATTCTGGAGCAGTTCAACCCCAGTCTGAAAAATTTTGTCTTGATGGGGAAGCACTATGAGAAGGCTTTGACTGGTATGAGTGTCTTTTAACCTTCAAACTAAAGGAGAGTTCTCCCAGAAGTCTAAAACCTGTTATCACTTCTCTAATCCCATTTTTGTTTGTCAATCAGAAATAACTTAAGTGATAGATGTTTGGACATGTAATTTTGCCATTATCATACATTGACTTAGTTCTGAAAGAGCTTTGGCAGCACCTAAGCTTTTAGTTGTACAGATGTGTTTTGAGTTATTGAGTTAGCATTCATCTTTTAAAGAGAAGCCTTGTTTATGCTCCAAAACATTTCTAGGTAGTGACAAATTGAGTATTACTCATTCACTGGGTTAAAGATCCTAGGTTGCTTTTGCTCAATTGCTTTCTGTTAAATGTGGCCTCCATTGCTTTCTACGGGATCCTACACACTTGTGCTCTTGTGCTTTACATACTTTGACAAAATTCAATACATGTAAAATGTTTTTCTAGTGTCATTAATTTTGCCATTGGGAATGTAAGTGGACAATTTGAGAACAGTTTTAAGTTTGATATGAAAATGTAGTGACTGATCATAAATGTGAAAAAAAAAACATGACATCACTGTGGTGTCTCAACCCTTTTGCAAATGCAATTGCGTGCTTAGAATTACCTTTTAAAATTATTTAAAAGAAGATTCCATTGATATTCTGAGAAAATTAATGCTTCACTTTGCAATCATCTACCAGAACGTGACTGACTGTTCATTAACACTTGGCAGGAGACAACAACCAACTCTTTGTTGTGAACAAACAGATTGCACACTCTTTTTCTCTTTCTTTCTGCAGGGGTCACAATAGCCGCAAAAGGATATTTTGATGCTCTGGTTAAACTGGGTGAGCTGGCCAGTGACAGCCAGGGATCAAAAGAACTGGGTGAGACCCTGAAAACATTATTTACCCTATATCCTGACATTTCCTTTATTCGTTTTGGCTTCCTTGTTCATTCACATGACTCTTTAGTTCTACCTCTGAAAGCTTTCCAAAAGCAGAGAAAGTATTCTCAAATCAGTCCATGTGGCTGGCTGGAGTAGATTAAGTTGAATGCAATGAAGCAGTACTGATGCACTTTGTTTAATGAAACTTACCATTGTTTGGCACAAAAAGTTATGATCACTTCATAAAATAAATATGGAATAAAATGAATTCTCAGACAGAGAGAGAAAGTTAGGTTGAGAGACTGTGAGAAAGAGAGAGAGAGTCCTTTGTTGAGAGATTAACAGCAGCACATGATCGGATTGTTCTGCTGAAGGGGCGAGAAGCGGAGGAGGGGGCAGAGTGGAGGGGGAATGCCAAACCTCACACACACTGTTGCTCAGTGAAGAACACACAGTGGACACAACACATTTCCAGAACAGAGCTTCACAGAGTTCAGGGTGAAATGTACAACAATACCAAATAATATTTTAAAAAACAACAACGAAAGATTCATATTGAACATGTCAATTAGAACCTGCGCATGGTGAAAGGAAACCAGTTGCTCCAGAGCACTTACAGAACAAGGGACAGAGCCCTGTGTACAAAGGTGAACTCTAAAGACAATTTGCCAAGCTAAGCTACCGTGAATTACCGTGGTGGACTACACAGATTAATTATTAAAAGTAAACTAGTTTCTCACAGTAAACTAGTACAATCTGAAGATTCTGTAGTGGTGTTTTTCTGAAGTTTTTAAGTGAAATGCAGCCTCAGAGGGGATGTAATTTTTGCTGCGTTTACATCAGATGTCCACAGACTGCTCTTCACTTATCCAAAAAGACTTATGAACAATAGTTCTTACAGCACACGTAAACCACATTTCATATATTGGACGATTTTCTCAAATTGCTAGTCAGAGAACAGGACTCTTGATGTTCTTTCTATTTTTATGTTTATATTTAACTGTGAAGATTTTGAACACATTTCCCATGATAAAAAATGAAATACAATTGGTTGGAAAAATTATTTAAATTGCTACATGATATGAAGATAGTAAATGTGAATTAATAGTTTTTTCAAGGACAGTGGCTGAAGAGCTTACAGCTTATTTTAAGTGTTTTATGTACATATACAACTCTGAGGAATGAAATGACTGTAGATTGAAGTTGTCTGTATCTTTTTAACTTTTTTGTTGATCTGTGCTGATTAAGGTGACACATTGTTCCAGATGGCAGAGGTGCACCGACAGATCCAGGTTCAGCTTGAGGACACTGTGAGGAAAAACTACTCAATCAGATTCTAGCCGATTTATTATTCACGTTTGCATGTGCGTGTGCATGTATGAACGCATGAATGTATGTATGTATAACAAGTTTAACTAGTTTTGCATTTGATGATTCTTTAAGAAATGTGGAAAATGTTATTAATACTTTTTTACCATTAGATAGGCATTATGCAGATCTATTGTACAAAGAATGGCACATTATTGTTCACAGGATATATTATGCTATATTGTTTTTAATCCAATGCACTTTACATCAAATCAAAGATGGAGGACATTTTTTTTTTTACAATTTACAAATTAGTATTTATTCACCCATCACATGCTTTAAAACCACAAAATGACAAAAGAATTAATATTTTTTAAGGCTATTTGTAGTCAATATCTTTCCTGGCTATCAGAAAAAAACTAATACATTTTATTTGATAATGGGTAACAGTTTGTCTAATCTTTCAAGAAAGACTTTTTTCAAATGGATATTCGTATTGGACATTTTTATATTGGATATAAAAATGGATATTTTGAAAAGCTGAATTTCTGTGATCACCAATTTAATTTGAGTTAATCCTGAAATGTGTTTTCAGTTGAAGCTGTTTCGCTCTGAGCTTCTGTCACAACTGGAGCAGAAGCTGGATTTAGACTTCAAGTTTCTCACCGTGAGTCTGTCACAACTCTTAATATCACTTTTTTTTATTCATTAAGCAGACATTTTATTCTTATAAACTCACCTCTCTTCTTATAATAATAAGCTTCTATTTTTAAGATGTGTTTACATTTTTAATGGGATTTTGTTACTTTAAGATAATGTGAACAGTGAAACCAAACATTAATTGATTTATAAGAATTGATCGCACAATAAAGTACGCTTCCAAACTTAAAATATTTTAACAGCTTTTAGTAGTTACATTCCTTGTCATATGCAGACTTTTGCATCAACTGCTAATGATTAACACCAACCCCTAATCTCTGGTTGGCTGACATGCATTCATAGAGGATTGGTGCCTAGATGAACACTGACTAAGCACAAGTGACGAGGTACTGTTTTATACTCAGCAGACCAGAACACAGAGCTATCTTTATATAACCAGAGAGCACTTACATAGAGAGGAAGCACTTATGGACTGTCCAGTGCAGGCTGTGGAGAAGTTCAGGCCTTCCAAATAGTCAATAATCTTACTCACAGCATTTTATTTCTCTGCCGACTGGGTACTGCATTATCATGTGGTGTAGATCCAGCTGTTTTAGGCCTGCTGCCTAGGTTAGCTTCATTCATAGTTCTCGAAAGCCTTCATACTGGGCTTCAGATTGACTGGCTTCTCAAGAGAGAAACTTAACATGGGACATTTGCTTACAGGGAGAGAAAACCTTAGCTTCAGGAGTGTAGGACACAATGCAAGGTGTTTTAAATGCGCAGAAGTGACCACATGACCACTGATGAACTACTACTATCTGCATTGCTTGGGAGTGAGACAGACCTGAATGGGTTAACTCTCCTGTTAGTGCTTTCCAATAAATAAGAGGAAGGAGCTGAAGTGAAATTATATTCTTTTTGGGGCCATCAAGGTGTTGTCATCAGGGTTGATTCTGGGTACAAAACAACATGTACAAACTGAAATTGACCAGACACAACTGATGTCCACGTGCACTGTGAAAGTGCTACCATGATAGAAGCGAAAAGGAAGAAAAAAAGTATTATTATTGAGAAAATATTCAAATTTAAATTTGAATATAATAGCTAATTCCTTCTGATTGCATTTGGGCCGTTATTTGAGCAATTTTCAGATCTGTTTCAAGCGTTAGGGTTTTTAATGATTTTGAGGAATTTCGTGACCCTTTAATGGTAGATACTCCTTTAGTGGTCATAATCGTCTTCCGTAATTTTTGGGGTAAATTTTGAGAGGACATCACATGTAATGCAAGAACTCCTATTTTCGGTAGGCTACACTGAAGAAGTATCAGGGTGATCGCAAATCAAAGTTGGAGTCGATTGAGCGCTGTCAGGCTCAGCTGAAGAAACTGCGCAAGAAGAGCCAGGCCAGTCGACACCCAAACAAGTATGGAGACCGAGAGATGCAGGTACTTCCAATTTTACTGTGTCATTTGCTTTTACATACACAGGGAAAAATTAAACAAAATTTAACTCAAAACTTGAATCTAATTGTAGAACACGTGTGTCTCTTAAAGACTGTAATGACTTTGCTTTTTGTTAGTGTTCCGGTTATTGTGTGCTAAATCAGATTAGAGATGTGTGTGAACAGTTATTTGAAATGTGTTTTCTCCCATGCTTGTTTTTTCAGGAGTTAGATTATCTATATTTGTGTCGGTCTGGACTGTGATATCTCCAGCTTTACTCCAAACATGTTTTGGGTCAGAAACTGAAAGAATAAGGTAGATTAAGCATTAAGATTAAGCAGATTTCCTAAAAACTGATTTGAGAAAAGAAAAAAAAGTCAAAGGAAAACATGATAAAGTAAAACACAGTCTAAAAGGAGGCCAAGTTAGGTGTAAAGTATACAAATATTTACTAAACACAGTATAATACAGTTTATACAGTATTTTCCCTCTCTCTCTCCCTCTCTCTTCCTCTTTCTTTTTCTTTTTCCCTCTCTTTCTATCTTTCTCTTCATCTCTCTTTTTTCCCTATCTCTCTTCTTCTCTTTTCTCTCTTTCTCTCTCTCTCTCTCTCTCCTTCTATCTTTTTTCCCGATCTCTCTCTCCCTCTCTTTTTTCCCTCCGGCCCCCCGTCTTTCTCTCTCAGTTTGTGGAGCTGGTGAGTCGTCGTCAGGTGGAGTTGGATTCTCTTGTATCTGTTGGGTTTCGTTCAGCTCTGACTGAAGAGCGACGACGTTACTGTTTTCTGATCGACCGACAATGTTCAGTTTCCAAGGTCCTCATTAACCACCATTGCAAGGTAATATACACATTAATGAGTTCAATATATTTGTCCTTGCTCTGTATTAATGACAATTGTTTTTTGTTGTGAATTCTAGGTGCGAGAGCTGTTGTCTCAGAAGTTATCCTCTTGGCAGCAGTCATGTGCACAGCCAACAAAACTGCCTGAGCGAGCTCTGAATCTGCTCCGCCACACCCCAGGAGCCGGACTGAGCGTCACTCACACACCGGAACAGGTGATTAAACAAACACAAGTGATCGATGGCATAGAGAAGAATCACATTGAAGAAGTTATAATTCAAAACACTCGATTCTGCTTTTATGTTTTTTTTTTATTATTTATTTTTATTAGATTTATTTTATACATTTTTTATTTTATTTTATATAAAATCGTTTAAAGCTTATCCATTCTGCTTTGTTTTTAGAGGTAACAGTTACATTTGTTCTGTATTTTCTTTAAACTATTTACTCCACTTTTATTAGTATTGTATTAAATCATGTACAAATATGTACACATTCTGTTAACATGATACATTTAATAATCTGTCAAATTCTAAACTTTGTTTCTTATTAAATTATCTGCAGAGAATAATACATGCTTTTAAATAATGCTATCAATTTAAATTATTCCCCATTCAGAGGCTGTCTGTACAGGAAGTTCCTCCTCTTCTGAATGGCGACAGTAGTGGTCGATCTCAGCATCAACGTTCATCTCTCTCTGATAGCATTTCGCCAAGTGTCTCGCATCAGAATGGACATGCCAGTTCCACCACAAGCCCCACCAATTCCATCACAAGCCCAGCACACTCCACTGGCAGTCCAGCCCATTCCATAATGAGCTTTGGCCAATCTTCTATTAGCACCGCACTCTCCTCTGCAAGTACTTCTGTAGAACTGCCAACACACACCCATCGGCCTCTGACTCCGCCCCTACACACACCAATCCAATCGCCTCCTGCTCCTCTATTGAAGGGTCAGGAGAGGTTCTCTACATCCACTTTGCCCCTGCCCCGGAGACAGAGTGTGAACACACTCTCGGGATTCTCAGGTGGGACAAAAACACAAGAGTTGTGTTCTTTCCCCTGTTTCCATAGAACTTGTATTTGTTTTTGCTTTTCAGGCTCTCGTGTGGAAGCTCTCTTCTGTCACTGTTCTGATGGAGAGAAGCTGTCTGGGTCGAATCTGCTTTCCTTTCAGGCTGGTGATACACTTTGCCTCCTTATCAGTGAGCCAAGAGATGGGTGGCACTATGGACAAAACCAGCGCACTGGACGGTACAGGACACACAAAAATCTGGTTTTGAGATGATTGGTTAATTCTTATTCTAACTCTTTGATGTCTTTGATGATTTCAGGAAGGGCTGGTTTCCCTTCTCCTACACACAGCCTTTTGCAAACTCTTCAGGACATGATTATTGGTCTGTAAAACACATAAACTACATTAACAACTGCCTTCTGGTTTTATGTCAGGTTTAGGTTACATTAATCAGTATGAAACAAGAGATATGTCTGACAGACTGAATTTGAATTCTGTTTTGTAAATTGGAAATGAATAAAACTATATATTATATGCCATTAAAACATTCTCATTTGAATTTATTAATTTGAATTTTGTTAAATTTTAAGTAAAATGTGTCATTTATAAATAGATTAATAGTCAATTATACATTAATTTTTATTAATTTTCTAAAGATATCCTGTTTATAAAAATGTAAACATTTTCAAGACAAAGAAAATTAAACAGCAAATTTAATATTCTTAAATTCAAACTTTAGAATTCAAGCTGTGAACTGCAGATCTAACATATAAAAGCTGAAGTTTGAAAATATGTCTATAAATAATTTTTTCTTAAAAATGTATATTTTCTTACATTTCAGATGTTCAACATTCAATTTAAGAAAATCAAATGTAAAACGTTTTTGAATGCTATATAATATTCAGGTTTATTAAATTACAATTGACAATCATTCAAATCAACACAATTCAAATTCAGATTGTTTTGGCTGATCTCTAGCTTCATAAATCAGAGAGGGGATGATGTTTACTACAGTAACTCTTGTTCAATTTGAAAGGTTTCTGGTAATGCAAAATCATTAAGAATCTTATTTCAATGTCTGCCTACTCATCCAGTACAATGAATCAAAACTACTGTTTAATGATTGATGTGAATGTGATTAATATTAGTAATTAATTATTAAATCCAGAGATTTAAAAAAACTAAAAGGTACTCAAGCTGCAAATGCATTAGCCTTAGCAGTCTCCTAAAAAATACCCGGAAAATAAAATTCAGTTCACCAAGAACAAACATTAGCCAAGTTTGCGGTGCTGAGTGAGCCAGTGCTTGTTGAGGCAAGTAACAGTCTTATTCGGCAGTCAGACGGAGCCTCATTACCTGTTTTTAAAATCATTTAGCTTGCACACACTTGAAGCTAGAAGGCCAGATGAAGTAAGAGAATGCAATATTTACACTGTGCAAGTTTACTTAAAAAAACCCTTACCATATTTGTCACAACCATGCTGCAAATCCCACCTCACTCTGTATCAGAGCATTATGTACCAATGAGGAGTAGAGGACTCTCTTCAAGAGACTTGCCAAAGGACAATATTTTAGTTAAAACATGAAGTATTGAGTTTAATTGTGTTAATCCTTATTTTGGATAATTTATTAAACAAATTTGATCAAAGCAGTCCAAAGATCCACTTCTGCTGTGACATATATCGAAGAGAGCACGCCATTATTGTACAGGATTATTTGGCTGTATCATCCTTTGTTTTCTTGTGTGTATGTTCCAGTGCTCCAGCTCCGCTTCTCTCCAAGCTGAACAGCAGCAGTGTTTGTGACCTGGACCGCACTCCTCCAGCTGGTCAGTGTTCTCGCTCACACCGCCTCGAGCCAGATGATGAACGAAGTGTGTTTTCTCAGAGGATTAGCAGCTTTAGGCCTAGACCCTACAGCATGATGGACCCTGAAACCTGCAGCCTCAGAGACAGGGTCAGTATTTGAACGCCTGCTTTACTTATTTAGACAGCTTTAGTGAAAATGTGTTTAACCAAGTTTTGTGATTGTTTTAGATCTCTACTGATTTCACTTCTCCACCTCCATCACCTAGCAGGTATTTAACTCTTCATCAGTTTAGAAAAGCAATCGAGATGAAGGTCACATAAACAATCTTTTCCCTTAATATCTGTAAATTACATCAACATTTGGGTTCAGAGAACCAACGGAAATCTTCAAAGATGCATAGTATAAGTTTTCTTCAAAGATCTACTAAAATTAAATAGTCAGAATATAACTTTTGAGATATTACATACATATATTGTCTCTTTGTGCTGAAAATAAAACAGTAAACTGGATATTTATCAATAGATATTGCACTTGGTTGGATAGGAAGGTTTCAGTGACAAATCATAATGGTTCTATACAGATCTTTTGAAGGATGCAATGTCATCTGTTTTGGTCTAGAGGTATGAGAATGATCCAGAGCTGTTCAATCAAAAATAACATGCACAAGATGGAAGTTGATCTGGACCTTCGGAAATCCTGTTGAATATTTTTTTAAATGTGAAAACCAAAATAACATTGTAGAGAAGCAAGAAAAGAAAACTCACTAGATACAAAGGGCATAATGTTAAAAAAAACAACATTGGGCCTTTAACTGATCCTTAGGCGACCTCTTAGGTTTGTAGTGTTTCGAGGTAATTGTCATTTTTAAGTGATTTGTCTTTAATGAAAGTGACTGAAGGTATGATTTTAATCTCTCATATCTGCAGGATAAATCCTTTCGCTCACATTCGGCTCAGAAAGACGGTGACCAATGATCGCTCTGCGCCTCTGATACAGTAGGCTTTGAGATTTCAACTGAAGATTACTGTGACCTCATCATCTGCTCATAATAGACATGCTCCTTAGATAAGAAAATAACCTTTACATTTTTTTTTAACTCTTGTTCATGTAGTTTCAGCCCTTTGTGAGTTTCTATTTTTTTCAGAAAGTTGGGAAGACAGCCATTTTTTTTCAAACATTTTGAAATTTTAAATTTAATTGAGGCACATTCAGGGTTCTTTTTTTGTCAATGCAACTACATAGATTTACAAAGTCAGAGAATGTACACTAGTACACTTTCTGCAAATATATAGCTTGATGACAGTGAAACAGAAATCCTTAGTTTTAGAGGACCTTTATCATTCACCTGGCTGACTTTAGGATTAAACATCAGACAAAAAACCACGCTGGGATTTTAAAAAAATATTGTATTATTGTCCAACACCTGTATGTTAGAAAAACAGTGACTGTTAAATATAGAATCAACATTTGTGTTTTACGTTTAAAGGAAAAACATAATTTTACTTCAATTATTGAAATATGGTATTAACTATGTATTCTTTCTGACACAGACTTGTTACTGTTCTCTTCAGTTGTTTTCCTATGTATGTGAAAGCAGTGTGTCTCATGATGTAGTAACTATTCTTCTCCACCCAGGTGACAAATTATAAGCCAAAAGCATGAAAAAAAACTGCAATAACACTGCAGAAAATTCTCCATATTTTTTTTAAATACTGTTTTTTAAAATACCATTTACTCTTTCATCTTTTTATTGTTTTAAGATAAATCACCTAGAAAGGTAAATGAGTACATCCTTGAGCTCTGGAGAAGTAGGCTCATTGCAGAGAGTATTGAATGAAATAATGAAGTATGAACTTGAAGATGGTTTCAGGAGTGTTGTTTGTGAAAGTCTCTAAAGGTCTAAATCAGACTGTGAATCATTGAGTTCACAGGCCAGAGCCGACATCTCTCAAAGGAAAGTCTGTAATCCTGAGGGATCAGACTGAGACTCTAGACAGGAAAGAAAGGAATGTGACTGAACGAAGGAAAACTTGAGAAAGAAGATGCAGAAAGTGAAGGCAAGAAGGAGTGACTTAACTCAGGCTGTTGAGACTGAATTGTTAGATTTACACGTGCATAACTTTATGTTAAAACCAGAAAAGGCAAAATGTTGCGATTACTGTAGGTCTGGTTTACAGGACTTCAATAAGTTGCTTATCCTCAGTTCTTCAATGTGTTTTTCCTCAAGGAAGGCTAGATTCCTATGTTTAATTGTTGCCTGTTTTAAGTTTGCAGTAAACAAGTGATCAGATTTTTTTTTTTAATAGAGCAAGATTATCCATTCATCAGCTGATTTTTAAATACATTTAAATTTGCAGCTTATCTGCAGACCAGTCAGCAGTGACGGAGAAGCAGGGGGTATGAGATACTGCAGTATTCTTACATTTAATCAATGGAAGTATGTAAAATATATCCAAATGTGACTTTACACTGTGGCTTCAAGCATCTGTGTATTATAGCTTCATTAAATATTTTATTACTGTAACTGTTACATTTTGTTCTAATCAATAAACAAATAAAGTTAAAGTTGGTGTTTTGTGTTTTACTTGTTAAACCCAGTAGAAAATAGTTATATATTCAAATTCATTTTTTAATCCTTACAGAGTTTGTGTTTTCCTTCTTTCCTTTTTTCATAATCTCTGTTCACACTAAATTTTTAAGGTGTAGTTTTCTCTCTGCAAGTTTACTCTTATTAATTGATTACAACATTACTGTAGTTGTACTGTATATATGTTTAACATCAATCAAAATCTAGTTATGTTGCACTTCTTATACTCTTGTACTATAATTATTGTAAATTTAATATAGAGGAGCCAAATAGGTCCTCTTGAAATCAAGAAATATATTTATAATTAGAGAAACCAAGTCAAGTATTAACCTGCTTTTACGCTGTGGGATGAAAAAACCCTACTTATGTTTATATGCTCGGCCAGTCCTAAATAAATCTTTTTACAGTATTTAAAATGTGATCATTAAACCAAAAAATGTGTCAACTGACTACATTTAATTACTACATTTTATTTATGATTGATGCCTATAGATTCAATAAAAAAAAAACAATTATGACTAATCAATATTACAACAATCATGTTCTGGTTACTTTTTATTAATTTTGAAGTTATGTGTGATGTTATTTAATAATTTAGTTACATTTAACATTGCTTATTTTATGCAAACGTACAACATCTAAACTTTCTACACTCTTTTGCTTATGTATATTTAGCAAATTGGATTTTACGTGCATGACAATCTCATAATTCAGCTTTCTTGTTTAAAATAACTTAACTTTTAGTTCTTTTAGCCAATTTAAATAATTTATTAAGTGTTATCTGTCAAAAGCACAAACACATTTTTTAAGTAACAAAAAGGTAGCCATTATAGCTTTGTCTTGTCTAAGTTTCTAAAAAACCCTCTCTGAGTGAAAAAAACCTTTTCATTGAACAGTTTGTAATGTTGTGTATATTTCTATTTTAGAGTATTGTATTTAAGTATTCTTTTAAACCAGACAAACATGGTGTTTGCCAGAATGACTGAAACACACACGCACACAGTGTAAAATAAAGGGTGTTTAATTTTCATCAAGAAGACATCGGTGAAGATAGACTGTACAGGATTATTATGGGATGCTTGCTTTCTCACAGATTTTTCAGCCACTCAAGGCTTGGTCCCTGAGGATCACTAGGGTGCAAGGGGATGTCTGGCATGTTTCCGTCATCCCGTACTGGAACTGAAGCAAAGGTAGAGTATTAATATAAATCATTCATACATGGAAGATATTTTGAGCAGAATTTTGTGCCAAATTCACAAACAAACCTATTTTCAAGCAAATCTAAACTGCATTGTAAAGGATCTCCACTCTCTTAAAAAACGGAATTTGTAAAAACAAGAATCAGCCCGAGTGTAACTTTTCTTGCAAACTAAAAAAAAACAAAACAAAAACTATTTACAAAAAAAAAAAAACATTGTTACTTAGTGTTGTTGAATTATTGGATTCAAATCCAACGTCGCCCCAAACATGGAGTCTGCTTTTGGTTACTATGCTGCCCACAGCTAAAAACTTCTTTCAGACATGAGCGACTGTTTAAAACTATGACTTTAAATTAATGTGTATTACTTTAATGTCTTTTATTCTAGCTACCTGTTTTATTGTACATTTTTTCCTTTGCAAAGCACTTTGAAGAGCCAATGTGTATACAAATAAAAGTTTTCATAATTATGGAATTTGCTCTCAAAAAAGTTTTGTGAATTGGCACAAAAAAAAACTAAACAAACAAACAAACAAACAAAAAACCTCATGCCTCTCACAAATGCAGTAGCACGTTCATGTCTGTTACTTTTCTGGATGTTTCTCTTTTGTAAATTGGATTAGTTAGTTTCCAAGACAAAATATTTTTTAACATAGCAGATTGTGAATATTACACAAAGTTCACTTCTTAAAAACACAAAGAACTGTTAAAGTAACCGCATACAGAAGAGCGGAAGCAGAGAAGACATAAATAAATAAATCAGCTTCTTGCCAATTAGACAAGAGCACTTGATATTGAAACAAAAACACTGGGGAACGTATATTTTATTGTTTTAGTGACAGCTCGGGACTGGAAAAAGGTTTTAATGTTTGATGAATACTATAAAAATGTGAAATGAAACAACATATTTTGAACTATATTAAGCATACTATCGTGAGCAAGCGTCTCCCAGAGAAGGGGCATTTGTCATTGTATGTTTGAACATTTGTTTTTTATTTACTGAAATGTAAACAAGCCAAATCCAACCTTCCCGTCCTTATACATGACAGATATTATATTTACAAGTGCGGCCACTTTAACGCAGTGATATAACGTTAGTGTCTCTGCATAAAACAGTCTACCTGGATAGTTGTAGGGAACGGCTTGGTTCATCATCGCTGAGTACTTGGTATAAGGACTCGCAAATGGAACGATAAGAGCTTTGGGGAGACAGAAGCATAATTTAGATGATGAACTGTAAACTGACAGTCAAAATGTGATCAAATACATTTATCACAGTCACCTGCTAATCCGATAACACCACAAGCCGCGATGATGGGCTCTTTATCCCACAATTGCTTCACAAACCTGCCAACTGCGGAAAATACGTAAAAAAACAATGCATTGATGCAGTTTCTCGGTTGACGTTAGCTACTGAGAGAAATCAAGGTCATCTTCGTACTTGCACATGATCTATTCATGAATTCTAATATTATATAAAAAATAACGAATTGTCGTGTTTTCGTTATAATTCTGAACATTTAAAACATTGTTCATCTACATTACCTCATTTAAGGTTGTTTGAAGCTGCTAGCATGAAAATTGTACTTACCACCCGCCATATTTGTTTCAGCGACTCGATGTGTTTTGGAGCACCATGGGTATTGAAGTTCTAATTACTCACAGTTCTTCTGATTGGCTTAAGTGGAATCTTCTATGACGCAGATAATACGCGACTGTTTGTGATTGTGAGCTGAAAGAGGATAACAATTGACAGCGTTTCTTTTTTATTCGTAATATAATAAAGCCAGTTTCTCTGATTTGATGTTTGTGTCTGGTTAAGGTTGTAGTAATGAATTTAAAAAATCGTGTGTACGATACTTTCGGCGTTTTCTAGAAACAGCGAACATGTATCTGGTGCTTTAAGTAAAGGTGAGTTAAACGGAAATCATTTGGCAGAACGCGAATGTTTTAAAAAGTGAGCTGTAGTAACTTTGTAAAGACGATAAACAAACAAATCAAAAGGATGATTGGTGGTTATTCTGCTTAGCTATTGTGATAATACTCTGTTTATTGTTGCTTTTGAACATTTTACTGTGTTCATGATCACACGTTTTATAAGAATATAAAAACTTGGCTGCAGTTTTCCTTTTTTTAACATGTGTAAAAATAAATACATTATATGATGTATTTCATGTGTTGTTAGATTATTGAGGGTCTCTCTGTTTTGTTGATTTTATTTGATCTCTTTGGGTGTTCTTTTGAGCTGATTGTGCGTATAGTTGCTTATTGTGCTTAATATTTTGCATTTTCTCTACAGATGATGGAGGATTTCTCAGGGCTGGTTCTCCCTCCTCTCTTTGGGGATCATATTCTGGAAGCAGAGCTGGAGTCAGGTGGTGTGGAGCTTGACCCCAGTGGCTCTGAGCTCCTGGAGAATCACAACAGCGATGATCGTAACAACGGACATGATGGGGACGAGGAGAGGAAAGAAATAGAGAAGAAGAAGTATCAAGCACTCAGCAGGCGATGCAAAGAGATCGAACAGGTGAGAGCCTCGTTCTCTTGTATAGCTGATGTTTATCTGGAGACTTGTACAATACACACACAATACACATGTTTATTTAATGTAAATTAAATGTAAATTTAATGTTTATCTTTTGACATTGCACCTTTCATCTGTTTTTCAACTAAAATGTTCATAACAGCATGAATTGTGCAAATGTATTGGTTTCTTATACATCAATATCAATACTTTTTAAATTAGCTTAGTTTGTTGTTTTATTCTACATTTATTTAATTTGGGTTTATTATGCTAAAGTTTTTTCTTTAAGATGAATGTTGTTTGATAACCAGATGTGGGCTTCCCCTAATGGTGTAAGGGCAGGATGAGCTGCACAGCTGTTGCAGTCAATTTCCGTTCTCTTTACGCAACAACAGAAGTTGCACACGGAGTTGCTAAGCTACCGTATGTACTTTCAGTTTGGGAATCAATTAGAATATGCCTAAAACACAGCTGTGTGTACGGTGAGTCATTATGTTCAAAAATGTCCAGCCTGTTAATAAAAACGCCAAAGCGCAAATTTTTACTGTATTTTCTGTTCACCTGAGTTTATATATACAGTCATTTTCAATTTAAAAAATGTATAATAAAATATACAGTTATATTATTTATTTCTTTACTTACATTTGAAAGATTTATTATTGTTTTAAATGTAAAAATAAACAAACTAAATGGGAACAGATCTTTTAGAGCAGGATTGTAAGTGATGGTTTATTTTGAAATATTTAGCATTTTATGTTACTACTTGAATTAAGCCTTACTTAGTGCATAAGTCATGTTTTTGTTTCAACTTTTGTGCAAATTAAAATGTTAAAATGACTAACTGTTCTCCAAAGCAGCCATCAGAAGAAATTTTACTTTAAAATGTTCTTGCGAGGCCATGATTCATCAAGTTTACCCTAAAAAACACCAAATTTGAGCATTTTTCCTCTAGTCTCCATGCTCCTGAACCAATCATTTTTAACCTGAAAATGAGCCCTCCTGCTAGGAAGCATCAAAGGGCGCAAATGCTAACTTCATTAACTAGTCTATTAGACAATAATTATTAGACAATATAAAGCTTAAAATGTAGGCATTTAACCAGAAAACCTCTACTTTATTTGTATTCTTTTGACTGATCATTTTTATACCTAACATGATCCAAAATTAAGAGCAGCACTTGATCCTTTACTGTATACCATTTTCAGGTGAATGAGAAGATTTTGGGACGGCTTCATCAGGTGCAGAGACTCACGCGTCACCTCAGGAAAGAACGAAGGTTAGTCTCGGACTGGCTTTCTTATTTAACACTGGAAATGTCTTAATGTAATTACATTTTTTTTGTGAAAAATGGATTAGGCCTTGCTAAAGTATATATACAGTGATACCCAAGATACGAAATTAATCTGTTCCGGGGTGCCTTTTGTATGCTGAATTTTTTTCGTATGCTGAAACAAGTTTTACAGGTAAAACACCTAATCCGTTGCAAGCCAAACAGAAACTCAAAAAGTTTTGACGACGTGTGAGAGGAGGTGGTAGCAGAGGAGAACCATGGGAATTAAAACGTGCTTTTTTCACAAATTTAGGACACCAACACGAAACTGAAAGAGCGTGTGAAAAGAGGAAGCGCTCTTCTGGGAAGACGTCATCGAGCATCAGGCGACTAATTTCAAATGTCGAATATGGATTTCTCGTGCGCATTTTTCGTATCTTAAAACTTTCGTAACATGAAGCATTTACATCTCGAGGTATCACTATCTATCTATCTATATATATATATATATATATATATATATATATATATATATATATATATTTATTAATGTGACTGTTTGCCTAAATCTATATTTACATATTTTATTGTACAGTTTTGACTATTTGTTCTTTCCATATTTACTAGTCCAAATAGGGAGGTTATCAAAAAATTCTGAAATGTTTTTTTTCTTGGCTGTTTGGGGAAGTGATTTATTTGAAGATTAAACTTGAATAATTAAAAATAACATTTCTGCCATTAAATGTATGGCAGATGTATGGAGAAATGTATGGCATTTAAAGAATATGTTCAAATAAATAAAATGAATTCTGTGGTAAAAATGTGAATCACAGTTAAATTTAGTTTTAAAAATATGTTATATAAATATATATAAATTACAAATAAAATAATGGTGTAAAATAGAACTAGCACTAAATGTTTTATTTTCAAACAAGCACATCAATCAATCTGTTCTGTTCTTCCTTTCATAAGATGATTGGTTGCCCCCACCCCTTCAAATTATATGCGTTCAATATGATAATAAATCAAAAGTCTGTTGTTCATATATTTTATACAAAAGTATAAAATTAAATAGCCTCCTAGTTTGCAGTATCAAACCCTCGAAACCTTGCATTGCGATACTAAGGCTAATTCTCTGAACTGTGAACCCAGCGATGTTATACAAACATAATAATATTTCTTTTTTTTATTGTTCTTGTAGGTTTCTGATGAAGACTCTGGACTCGTATGGAGATGATTACAGGACAGCTCAGTTAACAATAACTTTGGAGGTCAACATTACATTGTGCATCTTTAAAGCTGCAATGGTTTCCTGTTACCGAAAAGTAACTTTGAGTTTTTGCAGGAGGAAGGAAAGGCAGTAGATCCCGGGCTGTGTCCAGATGAAGATGTCTCCTCTCCACCTCATCCTGCTCAGATGAACACAGCAGGAACAAAGAAGAAGCGCCAGCGCCTTTCCAGAGACAGAGATGCACAGGTAATCGCGAGGGTCTGTTTAATACTTCGTGGGTAAGAGGGTCGAAGACAAACACATTGCTGCACCAGCTTCAGAAATTAGAAAAGTGCAGTTTTAGTTTGCTATTGCTTAAGATGTTGATATCGTTGAACTGTGATATCATGGACCAAAGCTTCCTGAATGCATATTAGTGTTGTCAACTGTTCGCTTCAGGGAGTAATTAAGCAATGCTTAAAATGACTAAAGGAAATCCTGGTCTCTGGTAAGCTGATAAAATATAGCTGTGTATCAGCCGACCCCGATTAGAACTCTGGCTTGTGATCCTCTGTCCCAGAGCTGCTTTTACTTTGCAGCATCTTGTATTTCCAGTAGTGAGCCGACACTGCTAGCCTCGGTTATGACTTAGTGATTACATTAAAGATAAAAGAGCAAGTGCATCACTCCATATCATAAACAAAAAGCTTCCATATAATATTGACTTTGAAGTGTTAAAATTATTTTGTACCATCAGTGGTTTATTTGAACTGAACACGACTTGTTATTGTCTCTTGAGATATCAGACCCATTTTATGATTTTCTTACAAACTGCACTTTAAAATGTGTATTTCAATTACTTAAGCGCTTCCTACTATAGCTGCTGTGGCTGTTTGTTTTCTTCTCAGCTGGAGCCAGAGCTGGTCGAGGCACAGTTCACAGGATTCCCCAGCCCCAGCGCCCTCTCTCATTGAGCCACGCACAGGAAATGCTGCTCTCCACTTCCTGTGACTCAGATTCAAATCACATCAGGCTCGTCAGCTACTGAAACAGGGTTGAGCTTCAGAAACGTGTTTGTTGTTTTATATTGAGGAAAGTTTTACACGAGTATGAATCATACACCAAAATATGTTTACTTTTTCTGGTTAATGAGAAATATTCAAATAAAAATGTAAAAAGAATGTTGGGGCCAGACTATCACAAGTTATCTTGACTTGGTGTTGGAGTGAAGTTTGAGTGAAAGCCATACAAATTGAGGATTCCACTTTAATTTCGATACATCAGTGGTACCATTAACTGCACTGATATACCCGCATAACGCTTTTTCCATAGCCCCACTAACATCAACCAACCATTATTAAATTGACTTTTTTATGCTAATGCAGGCATTTTGTTGAAAAAAAAGGTAGTTGCTAGACGACGCTAGATGTGAGATGTGCATTTTTTAGTTAATTGAAGGTTCTGTTAGGAAATCTGTATGTTTTTGACTATTTCCTTCTACTAATCCACCTTTCTTAAGAAATAGGGTTTAAAATAGTAAATAAAGGATTTCTTTTACAGGGTTAAACTTACAGACAATTCGTTCAGGCATATTGTAGCCCAGTTTTGCAGTTTTCAGCCAAGCAATAGAAATTACACAAAGTAATTTGTTGCTAAAATTGTTTAACTGTGGCTCTGAATTTTGGAATCTGCAGGAAAAGGTGATTTGTTATGACGGTAACACACTTTTCAATTATATTGAATCACTTTCACTGATATCATCATGTTGTATGTAAAATAAAATAAAATGAGAACAATTATCTCAATCCTTATAAATTAAGCAAAATCTGACATGAAAAATATGTTTTACACTGTCAAATTACATCCAAAGTCCATGAATGAATGCTATTTATAGATATTTCTATCCAATACAAAATACTTTCTTTTGTTTGAACAGAAAATGAGAGGATTAAGGAAGACTGCAAAAAATAAAAAAAAACAATAATTCTAACTGACAAAATAGCACAGATCATTCATAATTACTACTGAAAAAAGAACAAAACATTTCTGAAACAAAGTAACTTTTTAGGAAATAAGATGACAAATGGTGGACATTTTATTCTGAACATCACACATTTAACATGAATAACATTCAGACAAACCCTTTTTACAGCTGAACACATCGAGAGGTGCAAGGTGAATACAGTCCTCGTGCAGCCATGAGGACTGAGTCTCCAGACGGAAACACATGATCACAGATCACACATCCAGTCCTCTTATCCGGTTTACATTAGCCCACCATCAATGAACTCCCTCATGTAACCCACACACACGCTCGCTCGCTCACTCACTCACTATCGGTGTTTGCCGTAGCGGTTGAAGCGCCGATACAGAAAGCGAATCCTCTTCTCCAGGTTAAGTTTGTCCTGTGTCATCATTCGATCTCCTACCATTCTCTTCTTCCTTGCGAGTCTCATCATCTCGATGCCTTTGAAGCCCCGGAGCCACACCGGCCCCTTGATCATATCTTTTGGATGAGCTTTAAAATCTCCTGAACACAAAAAAATACAGTTTAGAAAAAAAATTAACTGATGATCACATTAGTGGAATATGATAGGGTCTCAAATTCTTCAATCAAAATCTCTGCGAGGGCCACAACTTCCAAGAAAGCACTTTAAAACAGTTTTTCCTATAACAACATTAACAAACAGCCACAAAACGCCTACATGTGCTTTTCAAAAAAAAATTTATAATTATTTATAAAAACCCGGATTAACTGGTTTGCCAGGTAAGTTTAGAATAAGTTTGCAACATTCTTGGGTTTTGAAAGAATCTAGGATTTAATCTTTGTCACCCTGATTACATATCCCACATGGCTAACCTTCTCCGGGGCAAGCTATGTTCTGGATTAGAGCACGCTCACATTGGTCCAATCAGAGGTTACAAAAGGTGCTTTTAAGTGACGTGACTCCAGTGTCAGTAATAATGATCATTTTACATTGAGGTTACATCTTCCAAAAAAGAAAAATCAATAACAATTACATAGACATTTACCTTTTAAATTGAAACATACATTTAGGATACTACTACTGAATTTTACATTAAAACAGAATGTGCTTCTTTAACTTATGCATTCACAAAATGAGCAATTTTTGCCAACAATCTGGTCTGGCTTTGGCAGCAATCACAGAATTACTGTGACTGAAAATACGATTAGTTTCAACTTTTTTTTTAGATTACATTTTCTATCTATCGTACTTATAATCTCTTGCTCCTCCTCTGCAGAGAAATAAAATGATCTCGCTCTATCCATGGTCATCGGGATTGAATATTCACTGCCTCGTCTGGCTTTTAAGTGCACGCGCCTGTGAACTAATCCTAGTTTCATATATATATAGTGGAATCCTATATTGTTGAATAATCAGCTGATACAACTTCTGTTGTGGGCTGACTGTCACTTTAGACAAAAGTGTCTTCCAAATCCATACATGTAAATAAAGTAGTTTTTTTAAGTAGTTGTGTAAAAACTTTGTGTAAAAAAAGTTGTTGTTTAAGTTTAGAGATAAAAAGTGTTGTTTAACCCCTTCAGACCTGAATTGAGTTTTCAAAAAAATTCAGTGTATATAGTTAAAAAAAAAATAGCTTGCTTTTTACATTGTAAAGTTTAAGTAGTGCACTAACAAATGTAAAAAAAAGCTGTTTAGTTTGCTTTTTAGTATAATTAGAAACTTCTATTTCACAAATTATTTGAAAAGCAATTAAAAAACGTAATTTCATGTGAATAAGACTGCTTGCTTCTCCGCTTGGTGTGATGCGCCCTACTTCTAAGTAGTGAAAGTTCCAATTGCATGTTACAATGTATTGTTGGCATTTTATATTGGGTTACTGTTGTATGACTGTAGGAATGTGATGAACGTATAGGTCTGAACAGAGTAAAAATATTTTAAAGGCTTAAATTAACGCTTGTGATCAATATCTGCCAAAACAGCTTTCATTAATCGTACTTCAAATGGTGTAAATAAAGTTATAAAGTCAGCTGAAATGATAACCGCACCCAGGATGCCTATGTTATCGTAGACTCCAAACATGCTCCTCTTCTCTGTCCAGCGGTCCACCTCTTTCAGTTTGGGAATCGCGTGCATTCGGATCCTCAAACAAGATCCTTACGTAGAGACAACACATGATTGAGTGCTTAGCATCATTTGCTCTCATAAAAGAGCAGCTTGGAAAAATAGCATTAAATTCAGACAGCGAAAGTTAACTCCAAACGCAAGTCACAAACCTGTGCTGAACAGCCTCGAAGATTGACAGAAAGCACTTGCGCTTCGCCACAACCCTCCAAACATCGTCATACTACAAAAGCAAACAACATAAACACAGACAAAATCATTACCTCAAAAAACGCGTTTTCAGCTATAAGGTGTAACAAAAAATGAACTAATCTGACCTTGAGGAGAGATGAAGGTGTGCTACAAACTTAACTTACCTTCAGACAATAACGTTACTCGACAAGCGGTTATGGTGAAAGTGTTATATTCAATATGTTTTAAAAAAAAAAGACAGAAAGCTTCGTGTTCTTCGTTTAATTTACGTTTGTACACACTTCTGTAGATCACTAGCGGCAATAAACACTCCACAAAACTAAAGTCCCTGTTTCAAGTTAAAAGTCATTTTCCGGTTCCAAATGTGTATTGCGTTTTTACTTGTTGATTTTTATGCGAGTTTTAAGAATTATGTTCCGTACTAATCAATATGTGCTATATAGCTACATTTACTTCACCGTGTGTTGAATGTGCATAGTTGTGTTTACACGATTGTGATTCAGCTAATATTATTAGTTGGTTAAAAAGGCTTGTTATAAAAAAGCAAGCGACTTAACAACACAAATCACGTACACTAAAAAATATCTTGTTATGTAAATTAAGTGTGTTAAGATAATGTGATCACTATAAAGTGACATGCTATATCCATGGTTTAACGTTTATTACAAATGTTTTTTTTATTAAAAAAAACATTTTAACTAAAACCCAGCACCTTTCTCTAAACATCTTTCATTTTCTCAACCGGTATGAATAATATATAACTATGTGTATCTTAATGTGATCACCAGGAATGCAATAACCTACATTTAATTCACATTTAAAATATATGAAGGCTAAATCAAACAGTAATTATTTTAAAACAAAAAATACTAGCTCTATTCTCCTTGACAGCACTTATGTCATCTTAGCGAAAATTGGTCATGTGATCATGTAAGAATATCCAGTGGTTTAGTATTTCACACCACTCAAGCAGATCCAGTTAAAATTCACTCAAGCAGAAACAGAAGATTGAACTCTGAATATTCAATCAGCCAGTGCTATTATGCACTCACTCACCTCTTCTTGCCTCCCCATCCAAAAGTCCATCGGTTAATGTTACTTAAAACAATTAGTGCAATGGGTCTCTGGTCTTTTTTTGTTTTGTTTTAAATCTAACCCAGGCGAGTGCAGTGAGCTTGTTTCTTTGGTTTCTATAAGATGTGTGTCCAGAGCGTGTGAAAGATGCTGTGGTTCCGGATCCTCCCAATTAAATCCACAATTAATGTAGAACATTTGCTGCCGTCAAGACATGTCCATATTTTCAGATTTCAGTTTGACAGATTGTTAACTTAAGGTTGTGTCATGTGTCGAACATGATTTGACCTTCATATCGCAGAATGTCCATCAATTTGCTTGCCTCCGAGAGATATTTAATACTTTTGTAAATGATTTAAGATATGTTTGAAGATATCCAGTTTTTTTTCATGAATATTTCATTTTAAAATGAATCTTTCAGTCAATCATCATTTGAAATTATCACAAAATAATGATGTGTTCATTCTAACGCACAATCAGTCGTTTGCTTTTAGGCCATTAACCAGATTTTCCATTTGTCCTTTCTCCACAAATGCGCAGCTCAACATAGTTTTGGTTTTTCATTCTTCATGAGTCTTGCTCTTGTTAAGCACCGATTCTTATTATCCACTCGTAAAATAAACGCAAACAGTCTGGAAGGAGTATAGTTTTCCTCAAGTATTTGAACAGATTGAGCAATCAAGCAGCCTTTGAATCTGTATGTTTCACAACTCCACTTGCTCTTCCTGGTAAGTGGAGACTGAGATAGAGCTATAAGGGTCCAGAACCATCTGAGCACATCTGACCATAGTCACAATTAGAAACAAACACAGAAGCACTAAAAAGAAGAGTGCAAAACCTAGATCCACATCTATTTCCAGTCGAGACATCGGCAAAGGAAGATCCATGACAGTAACAAAAGTTTGGAATGTTTAGTTTGTATAGTCCAAAAAAAAAAATTAACAAAACTATGGGGTGTTGAGCCACTGAAGTTTAAAGGAAAATGATTTTCAAGCTAATTTCTGCCAGCAAACGATGCAGACCTTGTCTCAATTTGAGGAGGGGCAAAAAGAGGTTGGTTTCGGCTGCAATAAACAACAATATGCCATTGTTCAAATTCATAGAATGCAGCTTTTGCAAACACTTTGCTTAATGTATTACTATCCAAAGTCTCCAATAAGGGCATTACATTTGGAAAATTATAAAAAAAAATTCAAACACAACTTCCAGAAATATGTTCAATAGTGTAGGCAACCAAAGACAGATTCAACCTTAATGTTAGTCCTCCTTGAAGTCTTTCCAGTTCTTCACTTTAATAGTAGAATTCTAAGATGGGGTGAAATGGCAGGAAATTAAACATCCGGTTTGGCCTCTGCAGCCGAGTCAATTCCTAAAGGTCACTCAGTGGAGTGCAACCCAAGGAGGTGTTGAGCTCTGTTGGAGTAAAACAGATGAGGCAGATCGATTCCCAGCAGGCGATTGCCGAAATCTAAGCACTTATGTCCTCACTGGGGTGCACTTTTGTACTTTTTAGGTACCAATGTGGTCACAAAGTACATGTTAGTACATACACGTTGGCAGCAATCCAAAAATCACCTCAGAAATAATTATTGAGAAATATGAAAATATTATAAAATTAGCTAATGAGGGACTAAATGAGAAAAACTGCAGATGAATGTAGAAAAAATAAGAAAAAAAAAACAGGAAAAAACAACAACAAAGGAAACAAGAATAAAGAAAGCTAGATTCAACAAACAGAGAAAAACGATGTATTAAGTAAAAGGAAAGGCGCAATGAAAACTACAAACAGGAAACGGAATCAGCATAAAGAAATATTGTATAAACTGAGAAGGAAAACAAATGTTGGATCAGGGAAACAGCACAAAACATTAGTATACAAGGAAAAAAAAGAGGAAAAAAAGCGGTTGAAGGCAACACAACACAAACAGCATTAACTAAAAAGCAACTAATCAAGTAAAAAGAGCATAAGTCAAGAAAAAAAGCTTTTTCTTCTGCCTTAGGAAAAACTGAGCACATACTGAACTGTTGAGAGAAAAAAAAACGATAAACAATTGAGCTCAGAAAAATGAAAAAAGAAGGAGGGGGAGGGGGGAGGGTTGTCTCTAGAATGCAAAGCTGATCTGGCTTTTGAGTCCGAATTTGAATCTTGTGAATCAATCCAGCTGAGAACAAAACAGTGGAAACCTCAAAAATTAATATCCAAAGAGGAAAAAAAGGATTTCAGGCCAAAAAAACCCCCTAAAGATCAGTCACAGTACATCATACAAACTCAGTCTAAGGTTATGATGGATAATGGAAATATCCATGATGATCCAAGACCCTCTAGCTGAAAAATCAGGACAGTATTACGATAAAACACCAACTTGTACCGGGTTTGCACCTTTGAGTCCATTTCCAAAAACCCATCCAGTCATTCATTCATCCGGCACAATGCAACCCAAGAGGTGTTGAGCTCCTGAGGGTGTAAAACAGAACCACAGGTGAGGCTCACATTCCAGTACAGAAACTAAAGTAGTCACTAGAATATACACAAGACAAGTTTATTAACATAGACCGGCTCCTGCAATTCAAGGTTCTAACTTAACATTTAGAGCCACTTCAAACTCGTTTTTTTAATTTGAATTTTTTAAATGATTTTAAAACAAAATAACTCCAGATGTTTAATATGGAGAAACACATTTTTTTATAGTATTTAAAGATAAATTAATTGTTTTTTACAAGATGTAAAGATATGCCCAGCCACAATTTACAGTGACAGAAGTATTTCTACTTTCCAAAATGAGGACTTCCATTTCATTTTTAACTTCTAAAAAAAACCTACATGTACTAAAATGTCTGTTTATTTTTACAGCGCTTTAAGACTCTCAAATTGACCACTTAAAATATGTATATATATATATATATATATATATATATATATATATATATATATATATATATATATATATATATGACAATATTTGGAAGAAAAAAAAAGCAACCACATTTGATTCAGTTTACTTCAAGACAAGTCAGAGATTGTAAACCTGCTGTATTTTACATCATCAGTTGCTTACATTAAAGATAAACAAATTAGATCAAGCTTTGCAAAAGGCATTCAGAGTGAAAAGGATCAATAAGGCATACCTCTGCGTTTGGAGCGTACCACCTGACTCCACCAGTCAGGGCTTCTTGGTCTGTTATCTGCGGTACCAGTGTTAGCGTTAGCATGTGTTCCTCTGGCCCCAGAGACACGCACACTACACCTGGCACCTGTGTGCTCCATGAATAGTTAAACAGGGCTTTGGTAACAATCTGGTCGTGTATGGGATTAAACACACTCAAGACAAAGTCACTTTCATTTAGATGGCTTAATACTTTATTTAAAGGCCTTCCAGACTGGTATTTTAGAGCTTTACTCATTACAAGGACTGGACCGATGTATTTCCTTACCTCAAATCGTCATTCTCTATGGATTAGTTTCAGTTTACTTTGTTGAAATGCAGATCAAACCAATTAAAAGAAGGCACAACAAAGATGGTTTTGACAATAGCAATTTAATAAAACCTTCTCCAAAAAGCTCTCTAAGATTTCACTTACATATATTTATATATATACATATTTTATTCAGTTAAACACAAACAGTCATTCAAAACAAGACTGTTCAAAACTGAAAACGGGAAAGTAAATGCTCCGATAATTTCAGAGCTGAAGGAAAAATGTAACAAACGTTAGTATAAAGATTAAAATTCAGCATATTCTCTATACACGAGTCACTCAAAATTACCCGAAACATAGTATGACAAAAAGGAAAACATGAGAGCGATACATAGGAGGGTCTTTAAAAGGATTTAAAGATAAAATAGCCTCATTATTGCATATTCAAACAAGCCTGAGTGAAACCTGTCCATTTTCCAAGTGCCTAGAATCATCTGCCCCCACGAATCAACCAGGGGGAAAAAAAGAAGAAAAACCAATCACCTGAGAACAAATCTATTCACTGTGTTAACTAGATACTTTCAGAGGTGCGTTTCCCCAAACCACTGACATCAGATTGCTTATGGTCCTGTTAAATATTAACAGTTAATTGATGTCCATAGTTTGAACAAAGTTTGTTTTTGTACATGTAAAAGGGACGTACATGTAAGGAAACAAAAATCAATGCAGAACAACTGAACACACTGTAAACACACAAAATGTACAGAAAACACACATACACAGGCACAACATTCTTTTTAGCCACAAGGTAAACAAATTACTCAGCTCTTTGTGAGATGAGGTAATGAATCTCCATTAACACTGTACAGTGGAGTTGCAGCATTTATTTAGAGTTTTTAAATTTTAAATGTACATTTATTTTTTAACCTACTAACAGCTTCTTCAGTGTGCATGAAGAAAAACATGTATCTGTCAATGTTTCTCTGCAACAAACTTTATCCAAATTGTGTTTCATATTAGTCAATAATCCAAATATAATAAAATAACTGTCACATAAAATATTGTAAAACAGTATCAAATAAACAACTTTTATTTAACCCAAAAAGTACCAGAAGCAGAACCTTCAATGTGATGATATTAATAAATTTCGTAGTTTACCTAAGAAAGGTGCAGATGGCCACAAACCTTTGGTCATTGCACACTGGGAAAGGAACATTAATCCGAAACCTTTGCAGGTCAAACAAAATTGAGCTGACTGACAAATTAGACTTTCTTTTCAGAGTCATAAAAAAACAGTCATAAAAAAACGAGTTCAAATTTCGTTTAAGTGTTTCAAATATATTTGATGTTTTGGTGTATACATATTCATAAATTAACCATCATATTAAAAAAAATAAATCATTAAATGCAGAATAGTGTTAGGTTATACAATGTCCTTGTAGCTTACAATCTATTAGTATGTTATGGATCATCAGTGGCACCTCTTAGCATACATGCAAGTCAAGGTATGCGCCCCAAACAAACAGTTTCTGTTCTAGATCGTTTAGAAAAGTGAAAGAACCCCACAACAAACCCACAGTACAGCTTAACTCTCAAGGCACTGAGGTGATGCGGGGTGAACTGATCTCTTCCTCTATTTGCAGTACATGGATTATGTTTTTGGGGACATATTAAGAAAACTCAACTTTTGTTCAGGTTCACAATGTTCATGCTCTCTTTTATATCCAGTCATGTTAGATTGGTTTAAATTCATCAAGTCTTTTTAAATTAAATTAGTAAAAGTAAAATGGCATCAAAATTCTGAGCCATTTTCAGGCAGAGCGGTTTGCAAGATCTCAAACTGTTCTTCCCCTGCTGGGCCTGCTCATGACTAATGATTGACAGGTGCATGGGTTGTCCAAGCAATGAAGAGAATTACATTCTCAAAACAAGTGGAAAACTCCCAAAAACCTGATTACTTAAAAACCATCTCTGACCATTTGCTCCATGAACCAAGTATTAAGCCGGATTCATACTTCTGCATCAACTCGACAAATTGCCCTCTGCACATGCTGCATGCCGACGTAACCACGGGCTGACCTCTCTGCGAAGCGTCTCTCAAAGTTGTAAGTACACATCTAACAATTCGCAGAACTGTGCAGACCACAAACTCTATGATTGGTCGATGTGCTGTGGAGCAACCACCTGTGCCACATCGTTTAAATATCCGGGTGTCTCTGCCAATAATACAACAAATCAACATGGAGACAGTGAATGAGCGGTTGGTCAAAGAAGTGAGAAATTATACTCATTTGTATGATTCCAGTTCCAAACAGCCAGATGAGCATGAATTCAAGGAGGGAGACAGGGACAAACATGGGCTTGTAGTAGGCTGAATGTATTAAAATATGGAAAAATATCAGATAAACCCAACGGCCGAAACTTAAAAAAAACTAGTGGTTGCCAACTAGCATTTAGGAGGTGTTAATACAGAGCAACGCAAACCTGACGCAGAAGTATAAAATAAGCTTTCCATTTGATATACTCAAAATGCAAGAATTCTATTTAAATACTACATTTTTCACTGTGTTGCCATTCACATGATTCACAATTAAAAGGATGCAAGCTGCAGCGGAAACATAGCTTTAGGAAGTTCAGAGGAAGAATTAAATCCCAAAAATGGAGCAACTTGGTTTGGAAGTGGTTTGACTACAAGAACAGATACAGACGACGAGACACTGGTCTTTATGCCAATGGTTTGTTTTCTTCAGAATAGAAAATTAAGTGTGTTTGCTTCGGGCATCTTCACACTGACATAGGGACATTTGTAGCCATTTATTAGTCTGTGATCATATCACGGTATAATTTAGCAACTGTAGCAATGGGGTCAAGGATCAACAAAGTGAACTAACATGTGGCTGTAACACTAAGCATTCTGGACATGTACGTCATCAGCTGACATGGCTTGCTTAAATACAAAAAGAAAAAATGTACACTTAATATCACAATAACAATACTAGTTCCTTTTCACTAAAATCCTAATCATAGATAAAAAAAAAAATACTGCTGTTAATTATGTAAAATTTTTCTGTTACTGCAGTGAGGAACACTTAATGTACAATAATTGCACCAGCACCCATCGCTTTTTACATCAGTAGGGAAATTATGTCTGCTACCATACTGATCTTGTTTCCACTGTTGCAATGTTATGTCTAGTCAGTGTTCACTGGGCTTGTCGCTAGGGCTGTTTTCCCCCTATCTCACATGGTCCTCTCGTAGAGCAGTCTGGCAGGTTTTTTTTTTTTTAGCCATCTGTCCTATTGTACCTTGTTTTCTTTTTTTTTTTCCTTCATTAAAGTAATGACACTTATTGTGTAAAAGTCTACGTTCTTGAAATTGATACTGTTTGTATGAAACATTTCATCATTCATAAAATATAAAATCCCAATAATCAATAATCATCAAAGGGTATCAAAGAGGATTGTAAAGGCTTTAAATACAGCAGGCCACTAGACGTGCAGGAGGAAGGAACATGTTCAAGCTTTGGACCAGTTTTTGTGGCAGTTTTAACAACAGATGTTTTGTGATATTGTGAATATTTGTTGGAACTATTATTTCTGGTTTCGGGAAACGCAACCCACTATGATTGTCAAATGGTTGAATGAATTTGCTCAACAGGATGCAGAACTGTACCAAGTACTGGGTAGTTAATAAAACAGGAGTCAAAAACAGGAAACAGACTCACTTCTCTGACAAATGGCTTTCAAATCCTTCTCAAATCAATTAAATAGCCAAAAAGTAATCCCTTTGCCAGTCATTTTTAGTTTCATTTTCCAAACACTGAAGGTAAGCTTGATAATTGTTTTAGAAAGTGTACATTCAACTCATTTAAATCCATTTTCTAATCCTAATAATATAGCAAACAGTACAAACGATTTTGTTCCTATTTCATGAATTGTAGTAGCTTCAGATTCAACATCATTTTGAGCCAAATCCATTCAACTCTGAAAGCTCCTCAATGTCACAATTTTAGAATAATTAAGATCATATTTGAAAAAAAAACACTCTCATATACAGTTATCAATGGAAAACAAAAATCAGAATGCTTGTGCAAAGCTTTCACAGTCAGGGATGGACAGTGCAGCCTGAGCGTTTTATAAGAACAGTGTGGTATGCTTGCAATTGTGCGTGATTTCAATACGGCCATTTAACTAATGCATATAATGTGCATAAGTCTAAGCTCACACTGGAAAAAAAATCAAGTCTGAGTGACATCAGCTTATTTGTTCGGATTAGTTAAACTGTCATTGTTATTTTTTTTTAGCATGAACAGCTGCACAATAAGAGAAATATCTGATCTGAATTAAATCTGAGACCATAACAGAGCAGTGTGGACATAGCCTTAATGTGTTTTTTTTTTCCCCTACCTCAGTCGGTCTATGTCAGTCTCTCTTTGTCAGTGTTTGTTTCTTGGGTCTTTGTCCATCAGCTCTCTCTGTCCTACTCATCAATCACTGGATCTATTTTCTCTGTGCCTATCCACTACTTACTATCTTCTCCTCACATTATGGCTTCAATCTTCCAATTCCATCACAGTTTTCCCATCACTCTCTCTGGCAGCAGGATTGAGAGAGTTACTCAGAAAATGAAGGGAAGATGGGAATCTCTGGAAAATCAGTGTTGCTGAAGTTGTTGCCCTGATCCAACATGGACAACACATCCTGAAACGGGACAAGAGCAATCATTACTTTGTAAAAGTATCAACTTTGCATATTTCTAAGCATTAATTTGAAATTTTTATTTTAAATAAAACAACAAACACTTAAAAAGAAACAGCAGCAGAAATGTTTTAAAAAAACAGACTTAACATTTATGATGAATTAATGGACAAGGGAATAATTATGTTTAAATCTATTTAAAAACATTTACTTGTCACATAGTTATAAAAATGTATAAAAAGTAACCAAAACGAAAATGTATCGCCTATTCAGTAATACAAAGTAGAGCATTTAAAAAGAAGAAATTGAGCAAAAATCCATAATAAAGTCTAAAAAAAGCTAGAACAACTGATTGTGGAGCTTATTCTAGAACATTTTAATTTTTGAGACAAACTTCAGGATATTTGAGTGAAACGGAAACAGTTTGAGGTGATCAAACAGAGTAAGAATTTCAGAAAGTCAATTACTAGAGTACACTTAAGTCTTCAACTTAACGATAAATAGCAGACTTTAATTTTGCATATACACACCCAATACAATGGGGTTACATTTTTTTTATAATTTATGTAGTGCTCTTTTTCTAGCAATAATAGCGATACATGTAACACCTAAACAATTATTTACCTCAAGACTGGGTGACATAAAAAATATGAACATGGTTTAATTCATAGTATTAGTGTCATAGTGTTCCATCTGAAAGTCAGTTAGGAATGCATTAAAGGTTGGCTTTACATATCTGAATCCTATTTAGAATTAGACTTCTTTTTCGTTTTCTTTGACTCAACATACAGAGAATATGATTATAAACCTGGATTGCAGGAAATATATCCGACTGCTTGCTTTGTGGATGTGTTTCTGGGTTGTTCTGAGCATGAGTTTGATTTGGCCACTGTGCCCATCCTGAAACTGCTTCTGCTTGTCTGGAGTGGAAAACATCCCCTAAAGAGAGGAGGAAGAGACAAATGAGTGAAACTTCCAACACAAACAGGTCCAAGTCTGGAAGTAGCCCTGGGAGTAAACTATGACAACACATGTCGATACAGTAAAACGACCAATTTAGCAAATATTGTATTTAAATTCAATGCCAGAAAACCCAAAATCCCCCTTGCTACATGCCATAAAATTCTTTGTTTGTGGAATACAGTTCAGACCCTCCCAACAGATTATATTTGTGTCTACCATATCCATTAGATGAGGGGTTAACATGGTTGTTCATCTGCTGGTAGCCTGTGGTTGCATTAGTCATCGGGGCTCTGGTCAACGGCCCAAAGGAAGAGGAACCAGAGGAGACGGGGTTAAAGCCAACGGTAGTCGATGAAGGGGTTGAGCTAAAGCCAATGGTAGAAGATGAGGGGGCGGGGCTAAAGCTTCCCATGTTAAACTGAGGAGACAGATTCTTTCCAATCTGACCAGACACCTCCTGCAAAAAGAACATTTTAATTTCACATTAAAGCCTACAAATTGAGTTAATTCATTCCCCCCTTCAGATTAACTGTGGTTTTTCATGATTTAATTACATCATTCTCACATGCTGTGTATTCGACAAAGGGCCAAGGCTCCTATGTGTCTGTAGGCCTCTGCTCATGTCCATCTCTATTTAAGACTGGACTGACATGTGCTAGAAGGAATATCTGTTGTTCCAGACATTTAGATTAGAATATCTATTATAATATCTTCATTTAGTTTCTTCAATTATATAAATATTTCTGACGTCTCTTCTGGTTAATCACGTTTTGATTATTCTAATGGTCGAGTCTGACTGTCCAGTCTCATATGTAAAACAGTTTATCTGTTGATTGGCCAATAAAGAGTTTTGAAGCACATGGAGGCTGGTTTTGGGGTAAAAAAATTTATAAACTGAAACTCAACATGTTCATGTTGAGAATGCTGTACCATTATCGTCAATGATTCTAAATATTGTACATCAATAAAACAAAATGAACTTCTTTTGGTAACTCTGTTTGCTGTATGGGTTTTCCTAAACTGTCAAGTTTCTCTCTGTCTCTCTCATGTAAGGTGGAAATTCTGGATTTTTCCATTAATAGAACATCTATGTTAAACAAAATAACATTTATTTCAAATTGTATCCCAAAACATTCCTCAGTCTCACCGATGAGCTATACGGGGTGCGGTTATTGCCCCAGGCTGTAGGGGGCACTGTGGGTGCTGGCGTGTGAGGCTGGATGGAGCTGCTGCTGTTTTTAACTGTGGTGGCTGTGCTCTGACGGGAAATCTGAGCCAGGATTTGACCGGCAGAATGAGAGACAGGCATCACTGGCTGAGAGACACTAGATGACCTGTAAGAGAGAAAGAAAAAAAGAGAATACAGAGAACTTGATAAAAAAAAAAAGCTAAATCAAGAATTTGATTGACATTTTAGTGACAAGACCCTGTATCCATCTCACTTTGCAAATAGTTTAACTTTACCCCCTATCCACCAATGTTTCTTTACATCAGCTATTCTATAAAAGTTATGAGACAACCAAAAAAAGAAAGTGTTTTACCTAAAGGATTCTATGGGTTGCGCTGTGCTGGGGAAGGATGTTGCTGGAGGATAAGGCTGTGACACACTGGGTACAGCTGAAGACGAAGCTTTAGGGTCTGAGAAAAGCAGATGGCTCATGATCAGTCAGCGACTGGGTTTAATCTCCACTTAACACAATATATGCAAATCCATTATATAAACTCTGTATTGTCCTAAAATACTTTCTACAAGTTTTTTTTTTTTAACAACTCCAAACTTCATGATTGAGAGTGACTGGTATATCTCAGGGACATATTTTTCAAAAGCTGCTATGATTTTACAGAGTTTGATTTATCAGTTATATAGTAAAACTCTTTGTAACTACTTATTACATAGTCAAATGTAACTCTATTTACCTTAACCTTGATTAGTCTTGAATTCATCTTTGTGCCTTTGTCATTAACAAAGAAAATCCATATAATGAAATGTATCTGTTTACAGATGCTAATACTAAATTACAGTACTGCTGACCTGAAAATGAAAATTTCCATTTTCACCCATCTTAAAGTTATAGTTAATTAAATAGCCAAAATGTACAAAAAGTAAGTAAAGTTTCACTATAAATTCATTTTATGCAGACTTTCTTTTCAGTTTCTATTTCTAAACTGAAGATCCCTTGCTCCTACCTTTTTAAAAAGTTAAGAACACTATGATACTAAACAAAAATAAGCAATTGACAGGAAACTGTTAAAGTACTAAAGCTGGAAAGTACAAAAATCTATGGATAAAAGATTAAAAATAATTTTAAAAAAGCAGCACAATAGTACCACTTCAATTAAATGAAAGAAACATTTGACTGAAAACTATACGATGATGGCACTGTTAATATGTGAAGCATCTTACTGTGATCAGGCCCAACTACACCACAGTTCTGCACTGAGACCTGAGAGAGAAACAATGTTAAAGTAACCATATATTGATTTACAATACGATCAAGAAAAAGCATTTTTTTCTGACTGAGTTCTCACCTGAGGAAGAGTGACCTGGTTGCCATCATAGCCTCCATCTTGACTCATCACTCCATCCAACTCACCTTGCTGCTGCTGCAACTGTCTGAGAAAGAAAATAAAACAATGTAATTTCAATAATATAATATGTTTGTTAGCACAAACATCCAAACCCACCACCGTTAACTCTAAGCACTCCACCATAGCTCTCTCAGAGCAAAAGAACATGCCGAGTAATTCACCTTTGACACCCGAGAGAGGGAGAGAGACAGACGGATCTGAGACACCCGAGAGGACAAATGTAAGCGTCATTCTCACAGACTTTCTGAAAAATTGTTGTAATTTAAGGTTCTGTCGATTGAAAACTTCAAAAAACGTAATAGAATTAGGATTAAATCATTGTACACAACTCAAGTAGTCAGTAACTAATGTCAACTAGAAAGTAATGGGAATAGCTGACCAATGATGTGGAGACTAAAGATCATCTGGATTCTATTTCGTTGCCTTTTGATATAAACTCAAGTCAGATTAAAATGCTGGAAACAAACAAAATAAAAACAATCAATGTTTCATCTAGCAATGCTTAGGCTTTGAATTCTGGCATCAAGAGTTAGTTTGTTTAGTCTAGTGCAGGGGTCGGCAACCCGTGGCTCTGGAGCCGCATGTGGCTCTTTAGCGCTGCCCTAGTGGCTCCCTGGAGCTTTTTCAAAAATGTTTGAAAAAGGAAAAAATACAAGGAAAAAGGTAAATATGTTTTTTTGTTTAATATGGTTTCTATACGAGGACAAACATTCTAAACATTTTCCAATGCTGTAAAAGAGTGTAGAATAAATATTTAATTTCAACATTTCTGTCAGCAACGATTTGCGTCATCACCCGCGACACACGTTTCTGCCAGGTAGGTGGCTGCTGTAAACAAACCGGCGGCTGTGTGGTGGGACATGGATCCCAAAGAGAAAAAGAGAAACATAACTGAGGAGAAGAGAGGATTCAACGGTTCTTGGACCGAATCGTTTGCATTCAGTGCCGATGCGGAAGGATTGCCTGAATGTTTGCTCTGTATTGGGAAGTTGTCTAATAACAAGAGTAACGTGGAAAGACATTTCCAGGGAAGGCATGCACGTATTTAGTAACAAAGTGGCTGTGATTTTATATACTTCTTTTCAAAAGGCTGCTGTTTTATTTGTATAAATGTATGCTGCGTTTTTTCGCATTGTTTGTTGCCCAGTTAAGGGGCACGTTGTGCACGTTCCATTTTGATGTTGTTTTTGGGAATCCTCAAAATAAAAATTACATCAAAAATCCGATTTGTTTATTGCATTTCTCTAATTTCATCAAAGCAATGAAACATAATTCATTAATATTGTGACGTGGTGCGTCGTTCTCTACAGGATTCACTGCAGAGAAAATAAACATTTAATCATGAAGGCTCATTATGTATTCGTAGCAAACTTAGTCATTTTTTATAGTAGGCTAATATATATACATAAAGCATGTGTTGCCTTCATTATAAGGCTTATACAAGGCTTTTAATTTTTTGCGGCTCCAGACCTATTTGTTTTTTGGGTCCAATATGGCTCTTTCAACATTTTTGGTTGCCGACCCCTGGTCTAGTGCAAATCTAGACTCAATGAATGTAAATTTATGAACCAATACAAGAAACAAATTCATCATCTATTTAGCGATTACTGAGATAAGTTGGTTTGAAAAACAAACTAAAGTAATCTATAAAAAATTCTACATTAATCAAGATCTTACCCAAAATCAAAGTTAAAAAGTCAATAAAACTTGAGCCCCAAAAAAAAAAAGAAAAGTCCAGGGTTAATATATAATCAGGGTCTGAACAAGATGTATTTAGCTAAAAGTCAACCCCTAAAAATATTTTAAAATCAACTGAATTCAGAAACAACCAAATCGAATCCTACATAACTCAAAAATCAACTAAGATTAATTTAAGATTTACTTTTAAAGATTAAATTTAAGACTTAATCCAAGATCAAGGAACAACAAACAATCCCCAAAAGCGATGAATGCAAACAATGTTGCTTTAACAAAGACAACACAGTATACAAAAACAGGAACAATTTATGAAAAAAATTATGATCATGCAAGCATTTTATGACAGTTATTGCAAACGAAGTCTGTGTGAATGGCGCTATGTTGAGTTTTCTACTACTCTCACCTGGGTAAGATATGCCCCGGACTGGGGGTGGAGGGGCAGTTAGGGCTGTTTTGCCCTAGTGAGGGGGGCAGTGAATGCCCCGGAGAGGACAGAGGGGACAGGCCATCCTCATTTGTAGCTCTACTATCAAACCAGAACAATGGAATGATCGAAGGAGAGATTAGCACCATATACACTAAAACCAGTCCCTTAATTCTTCAAAATATCATTATTTTCATCTATCTCCATGATCAAAACTTTTGCGTTTCAGTTATTTAATACTAATGTCATGCTTCATCCTTCATGCAAATCACTTAGAATACAAGACGATTCCATAATCTAACTGCTAGGGTGACACAAAACACTCTTTTCCTAAACACTCTGTTTGTTAAGGTTTTCAACAGACCAATTAACCAAGTCTATGAATCTCTGGGCAGCTTAACAGTTTAATTTTAAAGGGCCAATATTATTGGAATATAATTAGAGGCAATACGGATCTTCTAGCTGCAAAGCTAAATTTTATATATAAAAAAACAGATCCAGAATTGTTATATTTATGAGTTAAAAACTCCCAATTTGGGGCGTCAACAATTCATGTCATTTTAGGGGTGCGTTGCTGTAGATGTATATTCACTGTGATTACATGAACTAATGATACAATATAGTTGTGTATACAGCATTAGTGCATACATTTATCTCCCAACACCTTATAAAAGTTTCTAGAATATTGGCACATTTAAGCTAATATTAATCATTGTGATCAGAGGATTTCTCCAAAAGCGAATTTCTGCAGTCAACACCGAATTTTCTTGAAAATAAAAACTAACCAAGTTACAGAACACCCTTTCAATGAAGTTCCACAGATTATTTGAGTCACTTGTACCAACTGGATTATAGTTTTGAAAAGTCTTTAAGCAAACACAAAAAACGGCTCTGAATTATGTGCTCATTAGCTACACTTATATGCTATGTTGTTAACTTATTTGAAAAAAAAAAAAAATCTTTAGTCAACTTAGTTTTTAAGGCAAAAAAACAAAACCCTTTACCACAGCATCAGTGTATAGTGTTTGCACTAACTTGACATTGGCGTTGGTGCAGATGATGTACTCTATCTCCTCAGAGAAGGGGTTCTGGAAGGTAAAGGAGCTGGTCCTCATCCAAACCCACTCTCGGCTCTTTGACTGGAAGCGAAACATTACCGAAAGCACCTGTCCCCGAAGCTTCACCACCTACACAAAAGAGATGATTACAATTATGGAAAAAACACACTTGTTTTGTTTTTAATAGCAGGGTGTAAAGAGTGACCTGCTGAAGGCTGTCTCGGAGCAAGCCTTGGTCCTCTGGGTGAGCAAAGTCCAGAATATTTTTCCCCAAAAGCTCCTGAATCCCAAATATGAGACACTTAATGCTCAGGAAATATGAGGAATTTTGGGTAATGTTGTTCGGACAAAACAAACTCACTAAAACGCACTAAATCTGGAGGAATGGGGGAACACGCAGAACACAGCATTACATAATTACAAGCACATTTTATGTACATATTATAGAATAGTCTGGTCAATAAAGATTGATCAAATCCAAAGTGGAGTTAAAATAATAGCCGCACCTGAGTCTGGAAGCCCACTGTGGCAAAACAACGATGGTCCACGAAGGTGTAGACACCCTGGCAGTTATGGCGAGAAATAAATTCTACAGGAACGCTGATGTTATTAATGTTGGAGTCGCCAGGGGAACAAGTGACCTTCAAGAAGAAATTGTAAAAGGTTTCATGTAATTAAGAATTTAGTCTATAAAGCATTTACATTGAGGCTTTATTTAAACTTTCCCCAAATTTTATCATACATCCTGCAACCGATGTAAATTACTTCTTGTAGGGTTACCAGTGTGGTTTTATCACTGCCCAACCACTCCTATTAAGACTATTAACTCAGCTTTTGTAAGCTGTTTGGGCATAAATCTAAGCATGAAAGGCGCAATCCCCCCTCTTTTTAAAGTTCAATAAGAAAGTACAAATTCATCAAGAAAAAAATGGCAATAACATTTTTTATATGTTGAGTGACTCGGTTACTGCTCTTTTTCAGGATGCATTTCCAAACCAAAGACCCTTCACTGTCTACCGATAAATGCTCAACTGAGGACAACATTTTGTGCTGAAGATCAAGTGCCTGTACAAGTGGTGCTTGTTTTAACACTTTCAGGGCAGTCTTGTTTGAAGGAGCAGAAACACACGAGTAAGTTTTAGCAGTAAATCCACATACAAGAATACATAAAACTAAATAACGACTACTACCCCAAAAGACAGGGAAACGTTTAAGATAAATACAAAGGAAACCACACCTGCAATCTTCCAATGGCAACTAGACAGAAGCGATTCGCTTGATTAGTGTCTGCCTCCTCCTCAGAGAGCGTCATACCTGAAAGCAGATTCCATTTCAACGTAATGCTTTTAACATGTACATAAAATCAATTTCAAAACAGCAGATAATTGTGCCGTTTGATCAAGATCACAATAATTAATGACATTCAAATTTAAACTTTGTAATCCAAAGGACCATGAGTTGTGTTCTGATGGTGACGCACAGACATTCAGAGAGGAACTTAATGCCTGAATTATATTTCCTTCCCTTTGAAAGGACAACAGCAGAATGAGAAGCTGAACTTTATTACACAAATTCTTGACTTCTGTTTCAGTTACCTGCAGGAGGCCAGGACCTGATGTATCCTGTGCAGTGAACCACCACATATTGTGGCTCGCCTTCTTTCGGTGGACCCAGACCGTTCCTGTAGAAGAGAGGAGGATGATTTGGTACTACTTATTACAAAAATGTAAGTGCACAATTTAACTGGTTGCTTTGCTGTTGTTTTTTTTAAACATGCAGTAGTTGGTTTACAACAACACCCGCAGGAAAATCACACCAGCAAACCGTTAAAATTTATTTTTCAAAGCCTTTAGAATAAACGTTGGAATCCTTTAGACTTCAAATTCTTTAATGCAATATTTATTTTAAAAAACAGCTTCTTTGATTTACCTCTTATTCTCTGTCTTTAATCCCAACTATTCATGTGGCCATGATTATACCACACCCCCTTTGTTCCTGCATACTTTAGTGTGCAAAAACTCTGATAACTCAGAACTGAGACGAGATGTTAATTTAATAATCTGTTCGGGCGGTGGGTAGGGGTATAAGTGTTCAAATTCATACGTGTACATTTTATAAGGAAACAGCACTAACATCTTAGAAATCTCAAAAATGTACGTTAGGCAAAATATGACCCCTTAAGAGCACATATAATACCTCTATTACAAACTTGTTCTTGTCAGTCTTAGTTCTTCTCATTGAAAATATTTGATCTTTTTAAGCATATCTTTTGAGAATGAACTCCGCATTAAAAGCCTTTGAGATTCACCAATATGTTGATATATTGTATATTTTATATTTGATATATTTTGTCTTCATCATCCAGTGCTTCAAGTAAAGTCTTCTCTTTTGAAGAGAGTTCTTCATTATTTGCTGAAGTTCTGTGATTCTCTTAAAGCAAGGATTAGTCAGTCAACAACACACCATTTGTGACAGAAATTGTCCTCACCATGAATAAATGTTAGCTAGATGATTTTGAGATGCAAGTAAAATAATCATATGATAATCATATACTGGACATAAGCACCAGTCCAGTAGACCACTGTTGACAAAATCCCTAAATTTACAAATTCTTAAATGTTTGTGATCCTGATTGTGGAAGCCAAAGTTGGTTGGCAGCGATTGTTCTCTAACTGGTAGTGTTTCTCAAATGATAAAATACAGACACAAGGTAAGACAGTGGAGGAGATCTAAAAAAAAATGTATCTCTGTCTATCCGTTAATATTGTCAGTCTGATAATAAATGGTTACTACAGCTAAAGATTATTTAACAGTGTTAGGAATTTTGTTTCTTGCTATCTTCAGGCAGTCAACAGTCCAGGATCTAAGAGGCCGAACAGCCACTACAATGCTTTTTGTAAAGGCAAACAAGCATTATCATACTCAGTGAATGACCTATAAATTCAGGATTCTAACCTGTTTCTGCCTCTCAGGAAGTTGAGTCTGTTTAAAGACACTGGCTCCACCGGACACACTCCACATCTGCAGATGCATACAAGTGTAAAACAAAATTAATAGTATGGTTGATTTCATCAAATTAATCATGTTGAAATAAATTTAGTTCCAAAAATTCATAACAAAATAATCACTATTGAACTTGCTTTGTCCCTCACCTCATCCTACAGATGAAGGAACGCCGTGCACCCATTGTCATCCTCACTGTGGCCTGACCGCCCTCTTTCTTCACTGTTCCAGTTTTCATGTCCAACATTCGCCCTATAATCAGAAACAGGAGTTAAACATGTTTAAAAAAAAAAAACAGATCATGGTATCTGATTTGAATTCTTTGCCACACAAAACTCCCAAAACGGCTGTTTATCATATCCAAACAGCCAAGTTCACACAGAGGAGCAATATTTTGTCTGCTGTGTGTCTATTCTTGGGTTTGTCCAATTCGTCAAAGCCAACAGCAAACTTATATTGGCCTCTACTGGATTGAAAAGCCTTGTTTAAATAATGTTTGCGTGTGGGGATCTACCTCTTTTAAAAGTTCCATGTATTCCTTGAAATTTTGAGTTAATAAATGTTATTTATTTGTTATTTTCTTATTTTTCTAAAATCATAATCCAAATTTCATTTGCTCAATATTTGTCAGAACCTTAGAGCCTTGCCTTTTAAACAGTGAATTTTACAGCAATACAATCTGATTTTGAAAAATATGGAGTTCAGATTCCCGATCAGTTATGTTAAACAATCTTGTCTCTGTATGGTATGAACAGTTCACTTGAATTTCATAGACAGTCTCATCCAGTAAGAAGTTCTCAATCTTTCCCTGTTGAATATAAAAAAGCAATGTTTTTATTGACTGTAAAACCTGTTCACAGACTGGTATCTATCACAAACTCCTGAACACACCATGCTTTGATTAAATTCTTTGATTTAATTATCTGTTAAATTCCACTGCGCCCTATTTGGTTTATTTTAATTATTTAACCATTTAAAGCCTGCCATAGAACAACATAACTTATTATATTTGCATACAGTAAGGTTATTTTTTGGAGTATTTTCAAAAGCAACACTTTAACACCATCCATCTACAAGATATGTGTGTAAGAATTACAACTAAAAATAGAAATTAAACCCACAGACAATTATATTTTTTTTACCATATTTTTGTAAAAACCCATCACGAAACACAAAACATTTATTTTAACTGTATACATAATGTTTTTAAGTTTATACTTGTTTTATAATAAGCATTCTGTGAAGTCAAAAAGTAACAAGCAAGCAGATGCTATATTTTTGTGGATAATAGTAGTTTTCGATATGTATCTGCATCTCCGCTCCTACGTACTTCTGTTCTCTATACAGTGCTGCCGTCACTGTGTAGTGCAGTCAGTGCTGATGTCTGTAAGTTTACCACCTCTAATTATACAAAACAATTAGTACTACTATTTTTCTTTCAATTTCTATTGTCTTAAATACAACATTAGATACATGCAAATGGAAGCGTCAGCACTCCTGATGGCTTTAAAAGGTTAAACTCAAAAAGGTTGGGAGGAGAAGAAGAAAGTAAAAACATTTGTAGATCATGTTCATTGTTAGGGAAGCAATTCCTCTCACCACTGTTGTTGTTCTCACTAGTGGAGAGCTGCTCTCTGAGTTTCTCCACATCATCTGGATGAAGCTGCTCGTAAAGAGAGGATCCGAGCCAGTCTGATTGACTCTGATTCAACACTGGTGTCACAGAGTCTGAAACATACACCACACGACCAGTCTCACAGGAAACGACAAATAGGAAACCATCCGCTGCCTCAAGGATCAGGTGCTTCAGCTCCTAAAGAAAGAGAAAAAAGTGAAAAAGGACAACAAAAGGCTTTCATTACATTACACAAGTAAAATAAAAAAATAAAACACCTATTCTAAGTTCTACTGATCATTGCAGTTTTTGATTTGTTACATGCAAACTTTAATAATTTTAAGGAGTAAGATTGCTTAAAAAGGTAATTATACAAACTAAGTCACTTTATTTTGCAGATTTGTATTGTATTTGAATTAAGCAAATAGAAATATTGAGTCAAGAACCTCATTTATTACCGATCCAAGACTTTTGTAAAAGTAGGTTTAAGAATTTGAAATATGGGTGGAAACCAAAATGACTGGCTTGAAGCAGGCATTAGTGTTAAAAGCTTAAAAGCGTTTTAGCATAGAGAGAAAAAAGGTTTTAAAAAGCAACCGGGAACGTGTGGGCAGGTGTGAGTTTCTGTGGAGAAAAAGTACAACTGAATGAAGTGTTAAGCTCTGCTCTAACACTCACCTGGTCTGTGAGGAAGGAAGGCTTGTAGGCCCCATCAGTGCTGGTGTTTCCACTGCCTCTCAGAGACTTCATGTGAGACACAGCCATGCGCAGAATGGTGAGTTTATCAGGCTTTCGTGCCAGAGCGCTGCAGGCTGGCACCATATCTGAGAGTTCTGTGATGTATGCTGTCATTTTATTTCTCCGTCGCCGTTCGATCTCACTGTGATTCTCCCTAAAGCATGAGAGATGGATGGAGAAGAAACCAACAGAGCGGGAGGAGAGAGTGATGTATAAGAAGCAAATAAAGAATGCATAAGAGCAGTAGTAAATGGCAACTTTTATTGAAATAAAACTGTGAACTTATGAAAAAAGGAGGGAATGCCATTATGATAGCTGAAGAAAAAAATGGCTCTTTAAAACATCTGTGAAGAGAGACAGAGGGAGATGCATATGCTACAGATAAACTGAAGATTCATTATAATGATTATTTCAAGGAAACACTAGATTTACTACATAAAATAAAATGTTAACACATTTCTATATACGACATGAATATGGTGTTAACTTCTCATGTTAAACCATCAAATTCCAGTCACACTGACAATTGTTCATTTCTAATTGATCCTAACATCTAAAGTAGAAAGTGGAATCAAGAGAAAACACTAAACAAAACAATTTGTAAAAGTCAGACAAGAAAAGATCGATTACATATTTGTGAAAAGAGAGAATCACATTAATTAATGGGACTACACTGAGTGCTAAACCCATAGCAGCCATTTATTTGCATAATGATGCACATGCTTCTGGTTTGATTTCATGCAAAAGTCTTTGAACGATTGAGAGAATAAGGTTTCATGGCATCTTAGTCATGACTTACTGGAGCACTTCGAATGCTTGCAGTATTTCTTTTTTCTCTAAAACTCAGAGATTTTTTATCAAGTAGCATGAAAGAGCAATTCTACCTATGGCCAGCAAAACGAAAACAAGAGTTTAAAATTAACCCTCTTATAAACACGTCACTTATATAAACACAACATAATAATGAAAATACCTGGCAAATCTTTCTTTATCATTTGAGCCGATTCCATCATCATCACACCTGAGAATACAAATCAAAGAAACAATGTAATAAATAAAAAAAAAACAAACATGACACACACAAAACATTCAAGATTCAAGTACCGGCTACCCTGAAGTTTTAACCATTTCATACAATTTGAGTTGACATTCAGTCCCTTAGATAATGATAGGCGACTGAACGATATGATAATCTTATTAATGATTAAAATAAGTTCACAACATGCTTGAAGCATAGTTAAATATTGTTCTACGTGCTTTAGGAACATACTAAATCATTTTTATCGCTTATATAGGGACTATGCCATAACTAAAAGTCAGTCTAAAAGTATGAGTTATGAAATCAATTCATCAAGCAATTCATCACAAACCTGAAGAGTTTTCCTCCTTCATCATCATCAAAGTCTGAGCTGCAAATGAGAGGTATTCACATTAGAAGCATTTACTCTCACACTGAAATACTGCTTAAATATTCAACTGTACAGAAGAAGTAAATCTGTCCCTCTCTGAAATAAACTGCACTTTTATTAGAAAAACAATGATATCAGTACAGTAGATATGCCTCTGTAGAAACCACTGTTGACACCTTAGTATTTATACTTTGAGGAATGCTTATGAGTGCATTCGCATCTCTAGTTCACTTCATTTGGTGCAGACCAAGAGAAATAATTTCTCATCCACATCACACTAGACGCTCTGAATTTTACAGAATGAATACAGAGCCATGTGTCATCGTAAGGGCCACTCATTGGCCACATATGTCATCATACATGTGTCCTCGACAGCTTTTCTATTGGTTAGAATAAATATGGACGTGGAAATAAACAATGGAGGCATGATCGCTAATAAGCCAGGACAACACACTCAAAATGGGCAGACGTCACTGTTTGTCTTTAGCCCTCGTAAATGCTACATTATTTATGTTTATCGCTTAACACAAATGACACAAGTTGCAAATGAAGCTCGGAATTGTATACAAAGCAATGTTTTGTGTTCTCGAAAAAGTGAAGAGCAGCTCACAAAAGTTCAGAAGCAAGTATATAAAAAGATATAAAAACTAACAAAAATATAACCAACGACCTACAAGGAAATGTACTCCCCTCTTTTTGTTTTAATTTGTCTTGAATATAAACACTTTGCCTAAAGTGCTTAGTAGATATGTTATAGTATGTAGTATTTTTAAGTGCATCCCACACATGAACGTACTGTTGACGGAGCTTTTTTATGGGGATATTACATCTGTTAGATAAATAAATAAATACGAACTAATCAAACTTGTGAACAATGTATGTATAAACGCACTCGTTCTAAACTTTTAAAACTGCTGTAATAAATGTTAACTTTTTAGTGCAATGACTTTTCCTTTTCTGAAAGCATTCATTAGTTTTTCAGCAATCAGAAGAGTTTAGCTTGAAACCGAACAGTCCCCGAGAGCACGATTAGGACAACTTTTCTCACAGAAACTAAAATTCTCATAACACTGTCGGTTGTAGCTGTCAAGAGTTCTGATTGGCTTACCAAGCGATGGATGGGCAGGTCTTACCTATTTGTGGATCTCTCGCTCTCTTGATGGGAGAGCTGCGTCAGGATGTACAAATGCGTGGCAAGAGGTTCACGACTCAAAGGTCGAGATTCACAAATGTAGAGAAACAGATCCACAAATAAATTGAAAGGAACTTGTACCTGTGACCCTTGAAAACACATTTGTGGATTATGCTTGAACTTATAAATGTATATTTATGAGTTTGTGAATTGGATTTTTTTATATATATATCTCTTTACATTTATTTGTATATCATAAACATTTCATCCATCTAACTTAATCAATTATACCCCAATACTTCTTTGCCTTAACATGGCAAAAGATAAGATTTATTAAGCCCCTTTTCTCTGAGTCACTTGCTAAACAAAATGGCAGTGTTCTTGTGGGTTTTGGACAACTGAGAAGAAATATGATCATCAGACCAGATATCTATAAAAGTACGCAGCTCTTCACTACTCTGTGTTTGACTGCGAGCCATCATTCTTTGTAAACAGAGGCACGCAATCCCCTAAAGTGATGCGCAACTGAGTATGGTAGGGGCATTCATTCAAAAAGCATATTTTTGTCATCTTCATTTGTTTTTATTTCGGACTGTTTATTAGATAGTTTGATCATGTTCTCACCACAAACAAACAACTCTGGAGCAAGTCTCGAATCGCTGTTTTTAGTCCACTTTGGATACGACCTAGAGTTTGTTGGCTGCTTTCTCACCTGCCATAATGAACTAAACCAACAGGGAAAGAGACCTCTATTTTGATTTAATAAAACTAAACAAGTCAGGTGAGAAAACACCCTAAGCTGCTCTATTCTGTTATTTGTTCAGTGTTGGAGTAACAGACTTACGTAGCCTGACGCTTGTTGGATTTAGCGACAACGGTGCCACCATTGACCTCAGGCATATCTGTAACAAAAAAGAAAAACTTAAGGATTTGAGCAGAAAAGACCCAACATTTCCAGCCTGATCAATCCAGGCAATGGCTTGAACTCAAGAAACAAAACAGCCAGCTCATTTTTTTACTTTAAAGTGTATACTAGATCGAAAAGAAGAAAAATAATTAAAACAACAAATGAAAAACATTCAGGGGAACTAGTAGATAAATGGTCTTTACTCAAAGATGCGTGAAAAACAAGACAACTGCCAATACCACCACTGATTTGGAATCATATTTCAGCACTGTTACATGTGAATAGACGGAACATAGCTTAAAATGTAATAATTCATGGATTAAATTCGTCGATCAAACGTCAATAGTGCATCATTTAAGATTGAAAGGCAGACCCAGTGAAAAGCACATTATTTCAGAGTAACACACTCCACTAAAACGCTGCTGTTAAGTAAAACAATCATAACCCCGCATGTTTTAAAATCATTAGAAAGAAACGTTTAATTCGACAGCAAAGGACAGAAGAAGCTTGCACTGACACTAGCGTGCTAATGTTATCAGCTTCATCTGAACAGAGTTAACAGCTGCTCCAGCTAACGTTAATTACTTAACGCAACTGACTTAAATGACATTAGCAAAACCCTCACAAATCAGACTTTTACTGACACTAAAAAGTTAAAAACTATACTCTTGTTACCTGAAGATGCAGATGTCATAGCCAAAGGTTAAAAGCTATTAGCTAGCATAAACAAAACTCCTTTCCCAGCTGCAGAGGAGAATGTTTGTTTCTTGCAAGACTGCAAACGTTTCTCATTAGACCTTTATAAGCAACGTCAATACTTTACACTGAGTGTCATTTTTGACAGTTGTTTTGGTCTTTCCTGCTCTTTGACTTTTTCCCAGCTAAATAACCTGCCCTGACCCAAGATGGCGGCGGTAATCTCCAGTTATCAGCTGAACTGCTGAAGCGCGTCAGAGCTACATAGCGTTTTACTACAGGCTGCACTTCTAGAACCATAGCGTTTTACTAAACACCGCCATCTAATGAATTACAGTAGACACTGCAGTTTAAAGATCCGTTTGGAAGAAATTGTGTTGACATTTTATGCTTAAGTTGATCATCTATTTGTATTGTTACGAGGCTATTAATTTTTTTCTGGTCCCCAACAAATCAGCCAGACAAAAATTACATTTACATTTATGCATTAAGCAGACGCTTTGGTACAAGTGACTTACAATAAGGGAGAGACAATATGCAGCTTGTTACACAGTTAAAGTCTATCTCAGTTCGCTCATAGTATAAGCTGTATCAACTAATCAATCAATCATAGCAGAAAATAAATAGAAAATAAGAAGAAAATAAAGAGAAAAGAGGAAAAAAATCTTTTTAAAGCGTGATTAAAAGACAACAGGTGCCGATACCGTAGGCAATATAGTTTTATTTGTTGGATACAGTATCAGGTACATACTGCACCTTTACATTAATTTAGAGTGTTCTGCTTTTTATGCATCAGACCCTTGGAATCTGACTGTAACAAAGGGAGAGAACATCAAGATGCTGTGTTTTCTGAGGAGCACTGATGGTGTGACCTGGTTCCACAACAAAACAGAAATTCTACATAAACAGAAGGAAGGGGTGCAAAATGTCCATCCACCACTGAAAGGTCGAGTCCACACCAACGAAAGCGGAGATTGCTCTCCGAGCGTCACTGATGTGCAGACTACTGATGCGGGGCTTTATCAATGCTACAATGAGGAGGGCACCACAGAGGGAGATCCACATGCACTCATAGTACAGGTCAGAGGTAAGATATGGACAAAAGTAAATGAAATGTTAGAAAGTGTCATATTTGCTAATGAAACATTGAGTAACATACTTTAGAATAATGGGTAAACATTTCCCTTGCAGTATAAACTTGATTTTACATTTGTTACATGATCCAAAAAGTTCCCCTTGCCATAAAATGGCTGCAGCTTTATTAAGTGTATATTCATTCCAATAATTACATTTTAAAAAACAGAAAGTTGTACATTTGATTGATTGAACATACTACAAGCTTAAATTAACAAAAATACAATCTGAGTTTAATTCCTTGTATTAAAACTTGGTTTTAATTTTATTGTTTTTATTTTCATTACATTGACACTTGTCATTACAATGACACTTTTTGACTTTGATTTTAATCTTATATTGAATGTCAACATAACCTGATGTATGAAACAAATTTTATAAATATAAATTTTATACATTTTTTTGGGGTAAATGTATATTTTAACCCATAGATATTTAATGTAAACCCATTTATCTTTTATTTAGTTGTATAGCATATATTGATATATACTTTGAATCAAAAATGAAAAGTGTTTTAGATTTATGCATTTAGTAATATTTATAAAATGTATTTTAACTTTCATTTACTTTTTTATTTAGAACTAGGATGTATTTGGTTTAGCTAAATGTTTTATTTTCATAACATGTTATTTAATCTTTTTTTTATTTCAATTCAATTGATGCCTTTGTAAGCGTCACGGTGGTCACCGTCACGGTCGTCTCACAGCAAGAAGGTCGCTGGTTCTAGGCTCGACTGGGGCAGGTGGCATTTCTGTGTGGAGTTTGCATGTTCTCCCCGTGATCGCGTGGGTTTTCTCCGGGTGCTCCGGTTTCCCCACAAGTCCAAAGACATGCGGAATAAGTGAATTGAGTAAGAACGATTGCCCATAGTGTTAAGAGTGAATGTGTGTGTGAATGTTTCCCAGCGATGGGCTGGAAGGGCATCCGCCGCGTAAAACACATGCCAGAGAGTTGGCGGTTCATTCTGCTGTGGCGACCCCGAAAGGGGAGAAAGCCGACATGAAAATGAATGAATGATGCCTTTGTTTCACAGAATTGTACATTTAATTGTATGGTTGTTTTTTTCCTTTTGATTTCTCACAGACGAAGACGTCGATTTTAAACCCTAGAAGCAATCATCAAATGGAAGGCCAAGCAAACAGCAAAGACAACTGTCCATCTGATTTAAACTTTTACAGGATATTTAGTCGCTGTACTTGTCTACTTTTTATGTCGTACTAGAGCTTGTTGCCCCACAAATACACCCCAACCAGAAGCCGAAAATGAAGAAACTTAGATGCTTCAGAACTAACCAGATACTCCACTGATTCTCTCTGTTCAGGAAAGCAACCAAAGCCCTGAGAAATTGTTCAGCACAGTTCACAGCTATATTGATTAGCGACACATATTATTATCTAGGGCTTTTTTCAATAAAAAAATGTATAATTTTACTTTTTTGTGAACTCTTCAAAAAAAAAAAAAAACACTAAGACACAACAAATCAAAACCAATACAAGCTGAATTACAATCAGTTTGTATGAATTGAAAGCCCCTAATAACACGCATTAATTACTTAAAATTTTCCTTTGATTAAAACCCCAGCTATAATCACTGTTTCTCACCCATAATGGTCAGGTGATCCTTTGGATATTGGAATTGTGTGGTCAGCATGTGGTTCCTCTTTCCAATCTTATTACTTTGTTACTGTATCCATGATTTAGTACTTTATTTGAGGATTTATGTGTCTTTGTACTTTGCTTTATTTTCTATAGTAACACATTTACACTTAGTCTGTTTATTGCATTAACAAAAAGGATACGATCAAAACAACAACAGGAAAAAGCAATGCCGCATGCAAACAAATCAGCACACATCTTGTTTTACTTTTTCTTGGGTATCCAACAGGACAATGACCCCAAACACAATTAAAAAAGAAACCAAACAAGGATCTGGGAGTTCTGGAATGAGTCTGATCTGAACACCTGTGATTTGCTGTTTAGTTTTTATTTTCATTTTTTTTACTTTGTTTGTTACATTAATCTGAATGTTCTGGTTTTTAGCATTATTTAAGCAAGTCTAAGCATTGTTTGATTTGGCTTGTATTGAAGACTTGTTCACAAGTCTCTATATAACCAGTAATATTATATTATGAAGTGAAGAGAAAGTGACCAGTTGGCCGGATATTTCATACCAGGAATTTGTGCTCTACATTTAAGCCATCCCAGAGTACACACACCCACAGCAGTGAACAAACACACCATGAACACAAACCCGGAGCAGTGGGCAGCCATGGCTGCTGCGCCCAGGGAAACTTGTGCCTTGCTCAAGGCTTCACAGCGGTGGTTGTTAAAGATAGGAGAGCAAGAGTTTCATCATTCATGCCACCTTCAACTCGGTGGACCAGCGACCTTCTGATCACAAGTTGATCTCCTTATCCACCAGACCACAACTGCCCTTATTATGCATTAGATTTGTTTTGGTAAAACAGTTTTTGAAAAACTTTTTTCCTGTACTGTTTTTTCTATAACTATTCCATGTGTATTTATATGTATACAGATACAGACACAAAAGTTTATATGTTTGACATTTATTGGAATAAGAATAGTAAAGTCTTCACACTCAGTTGTTTGACGATATAAAACAAAGCTGACCTTTATTTTACAAAGTCAGTAACTAAAACATTAAAGAATGAAAATAAATTAGATACACATAATCATAGATAAATAGCTATGTTCCTGTTTCATATATAAACACATCATAAACGTCTACAGAGCTGTCTAAACATGATAATATACATTAAAATATGTACAGGGACTCGCTCTCTCTCAAGTAAACCTAACTATGGGGTTTTAAGAATAAATTCTAGAATACTCATATTCTCTTTATGGCCTTTTGTATTTATGAAGACCTGCACACAAGTTCTTCAATGTTAAATCCTCCCAGATGGGCTGATGGAGCAGTGAAATCATTAAACCATTTAACCAAATGGCAGATTAATAAGAGATTGTTAATAGAAATATAAAATGATCTCTGGTTGGCAGATATCATTGTGAGGCATCTGATAAACTTGCTGATTTGTCCTGTGGAGAGTTTTTTGCACTTTTTTCCAGTTTGCATCACACTCAATTATTTGCAGAGCAGAGGTGGCTGCGTATTCAACAAGTGTGCGTAAACACTCACTCACAAATCATGTTAGACAGAAAAGCAAGCGAACTGAACGGCACTGTAGTGAACTGAGCTGAAGTGTTCTTTGCAGTGGAAAAGCACCATTAATATCCTTTAGCAAATGTCAGTGATGTGTAAGAAAATTATTTGAGCTAAGAAGCATCTTTTGTGACCTGTGTGGACTCTAAAGAGCATAAATTCCATAAGAGGTTCTGAGGACTGTAGAGAGTCTGAGCTGCGGATGGGACATGGACATCCTTTAGGCAGTATCTGTGCCTCACGAAGCGCACCTGTATGCGCCATGATAGGTTAATGTCTCTTAGCTCGCTGAGCATTCTGGGTACAGGAAGCACAACAGGCTGTTTTGTAATAGGAGTAGACGCAGAGTCGAGCCTGTACCACCGTCACGCAGTTGTGTTGTCTGTCTTTACAGTTCTCATCTAGAGAAAGAGCAAGTTAAGAGTAACGACATGAAAGAATAGATGGTAAACAAACTTCAAATCTAATTTTATTTCAGAAATTGCTGATGCTCACCTTCGAATGGGCTGCAGGGTAAGGTGTTGCAGGTCTGCTCAAGGGCAGGTTTAGTCTCCAAGCTGCAGGAAGAGCTTAGCTGTCTGTCTGTACTTACGCATCGGATGTCCCGAGTCTGGTGTCCTTCACCACAGGAGCGAGAGCACTAAAAAAAATAAAGGCAACATAATAAGACAATGCGGCTGGAATGCGGCTTTGAAAAATGCACAAAATATGGGCGTGTACAGCTGGGCAGAGTTGGGTGTTGGGCACGAGATGTGTCAAAAGTTAAGTGTCATTAATTATCAATTACCACACCATGTCTTCTCATACGATAACAGAGGTCAAGCTCATTAATAATTATGATGATGGATAATAATTATCATGGAAACAGCTCAGTTACAACATAACTTGGTAGCCCTCAGCTGCCCTGGGGCAGTCTGACAGGATGTGGCTACCAATCCAAGCCTACAGCTTCGTGACCACCACCAAACACACCTCACCAGTCACACAATCCTACAGGGCAATGCAAATGAAGTGGCTTGCCCAAGGCCACAACGGTAAAACGACCCTAGTGGGGATCAAACCGCTAACCTTTGGTTACTGGACGACCAACTCCACCACTGCGCTGTCTTTCTGTGACACTTTCACTTTCGAACAGGAAGGCACTGGGTAATTAACAAACTTGACACTCAACTACAAACCCAGTTTATTGTTAATATCTTTGTGTGTGCACTCAAGACAACTCAGAAGTATCTTCTGGAGCAATGGAATCAAGCGAATCTGAAGAATCAGAAGGTCAATAATTGGAATCAGTACCGAATTTATTTGCTGAATTGGTATCTGAATCTGAAGAATTTACAACGCAATCATCTTGGAGTATACAGAAATACAATACAATATATATACACAATAAGAGTCCAAACTAAATTAGATTAGGATATCTATTCAAAAGGCACTATGCCATCCAAATATGAATATCCCTTTAGATGAAAGAGGTATTCTTTATTTTTCTTGTTTATTAATTTCCTTTTATTTCCATTTAGCTGATCCCTCTTCTACTTTGTTGTTGGTTATAGTTATTGTTTTGTTGAGTAAAATAAAAAGTTGTTTACATTGTGGTGTACTGATTTTATTAACTTTGCTTTAGTTAATGTAAAGCTCAAAATACTCACATGATCAACAGCTTGCACAGTCACCGATGATCCAGAAGATATTTACAGGTAAAACCAGCCACTAAACACCTAAAATTAGTTGACCAAAATTGGTCATAGAAAGTTACCGGCCTTACCAAATTTATTAAAATTACACAAGCCTTTCATTTTCTGATTTAAAATGGGACATTATGTGCATTATATATAAAAACGTTTTAATAGGAACATCTTTTTGATAATTTTCTAATCAGATCTAGAAGTGGAAACTGCGGAATAGATTCCAAGCATGTTAACATTACTTCATAATTCTTGGGGAGATGGTGAAAGAGTCTGTGTCCAAAGATAAAACTTAACTTGAGTATTTTCACACAATATAGTACAGACTTGGGTTGCCATGAGAAAAGATATGATTGTGGATGTAATTTTCTCACCGCGCTCCATTGGCTGGTGAGCCAGCGGGCAGGGCAGGGCTGTAGCTCACACTCCTGTATAAGTGAGGGCTTCTCAAGATGAGAGCACTCACTTGAGAGAGAAACGGTAAACTCATTGCTGCCCTTCCTCACACAGATCACCTCCCTCCGCCTAGTGCCGTTCCCACACACCGCAGAACACTGGGGAACATAAACACACCTATGTGTTACACACTCTCAGCGCTCACACACTGGTCAGTGTGTCAGCTCACCTGTCCCCAGGGCCCGGAGTACCACAGGTGTGTGTGAGTGCAGGGTCCCGCATTACACACTTTCATATCTGCTGGCTTCTCACTCCCACAATCGCCCGCAGCTCCATCTCCTTCTCTGTGGCCACCGGCGCGTAAACATAAAACCTCCCTCCGCTGCACACCCGGTCCGCATGCCGCTGAACACTTAAACATATAAAAGAGAGAGAAAAGAAGGATATTCATAATCACATTTTATAGGCAAAACTGGACGACTTGCCCTCTGCGTCGTCTGCATACTGTCGCAGACCTTGGGCCGACCCTTCTGCAAAGCTCGACATGCACCTCTCAAAAATTATAACGCCATGTCAAGGCTCCGCAGACCTACGGAGAGCATGAACTCTGTTATTGGGCGAAGCGGGAACAGTCCTCTCTCTTTCTGTGATTGCGCTCCGTGTTAAACACTGGATTAAGAGATAAAACGTTGGCGATTAAGTAAACGACCTTTCTTTGTTATCTGTGCTGAGTTTTACTTAACTAAAAGTTAACAGGGTTATCATGCCACGCTGTGATATTGATCAGATTAGAGAAAGAGCTTCCGCAGCAGCAGTGGATGTTAATAAGAAGTTATATTGAAATGATTTATGGTAAAGTAAATAAAACCTGTTTTGTTAATTTTTTGTTGTATTTTGGTTTGCTAGCAGTTGCTGGCATTCTTATCAAACCAGTATTGATCAGAGCATAGGCAGCGCAGACAAAGCAGGCAACTTCCGCAGAGAGCAATTCGTCGAGTTGACGCAGAAGTATAAATCAGGATTAAGGCAAGCAAGGGGGTGTTGTTAACTCAGTGGCCTGTGCAGGACCTTATCATTTAAATGAGTCATAAACCAAGATCCTGACTCAGTTCCTTCAAATTCCACTCTAAATTGACTACATATATCTCTTATGCACCATCAGGGGTGTAAGGAGGGCTGGGCCCCCCACAATATGTGACCCCCCTAACCCTTTCAAAGGTTTTCAAAGTCTTAACATAGTGATTGGTGATTTTATCTTTCATTTATGAAATTATATGCTGCAATATTAACATCCACACTGATTATTTATGACAGCGCTCAGCTTTCAATGCAACACTGTTGTGACTTGTAACACCTGTAACTTGAGATAACATTAAAAAAAATTGTTTTAACAAAAAAAGTGTTTATATAAAAAGCAAAGTGATAAGTCTTTTGTCAAAATTAGCAGATTAATTGGAAAAATAAAATGGCAGCAATATCTTTTTATTTTTCAGTTAAATCTAAAACAGCTCATAATGTGTATCATTTATGAGGAGTATGATTGTTTGATACTCACAGTGTTGGACCAATCAGAGAAGTACCAGTTAGTGACACAAGGACCCATGTGACAGTCCTCGCTGTTCTGTGGACGGAGCCTAGCGTTGCACTCTCTGTCACTCACAGTGTTGCCATGGTTACTGACACACCGAATGCCCCGGGTGCGCTTTCCTGACCCACAATTCACTGAGCACTGGACAAAAAAACATGCAGAGCAAATCAAACAAAGTCTTAACACATCTATTTAAATGTGAGTTTACCGACAGTGCTCCGCCATACAAACAGTGATGTGCTAACAAACTTCTGTCTTTTTTTGTGTGTTTTATTGTCTACTTTTGGCTTTTCATCTGGGTTATATTTAATCTAAAGAACTTTGAATTGCAAATGTTAATGAAAATGGGCTATACAAATAAATTGCTCAGGTTTTAGACTGACCTCTTCAGACAGGATTTCTGAACATTTGAAAAGTTAATGTTCAAAATCTAGAAAAGACACTCACAGAACTCCAGTTGCTGCTGATCTGCCAGTGTGAGCAGGGTTGAGGCTGGCACGGTTGGGTAGCATTGGGCCGTGTCAACGTAGCACAGTGCTGTGGATAAACGCTATGGGATCGATTGCCAAAACTCTGCCTGCACTGAATCTGACGCTGCTGTACCCCTATGCCGCAGGACACACTGCACTCTGACCAGACGCCTGCCTCCCAGCTAAACACACAGATAGTAAGTGGAACACATTTTAGAAGGCTTGTAACAATGAACGAGTAATGACCAGGAGTCCAAATATATTGTCCATCATTGTTTAAAAATAAACAAATACATAAAAGAGACCAACAATAACAAAAAAGAACTGTTTTTAAGCATCCAATAAAGTTTTGCAATAGAACTTTCTAGCTTTAGGATGGATTTAGCAAACATCCCACAGATGATTCATTAATTTACCACAAAAAACACATTTTTAAATAACTAATTAAATGAATGATTAAAATAATAATTACATTAAACATTAAATAATTCAAGTTGAATCTTTCTAGGTTCAGCATGAAACCAATAGCTAAAGGGTAATTTATAAACATACAAAGTCACTTACAATGGAGGGCACGGTTGCACATTGCAGGGTTGTTCCTCTGGTGCAGGTCTGGTTGCAGAGTCACATCTCCTGTCATGTACTTCCTGATCAGTGTGTCTGTTAACACACACCACCTCTCTGTACTGAGAGCCTGAAAAAAAAGAGGTACAGTTTATAACAAGCTCACACACAATCTTTTAATTCAATCACTTTTTATGATTAGTGCATACAGAATAATATCTCATATTCTGATTAGCCTGCAAACTTGGCATAACACACACACACTTATCCCTTTGGGTGATATTTGTATACATCACCCAAGGAATGCCCATACAAATTTACATATGTAACTATAGAAATGGCATTGCCGAGGGATTTATTTTAAAAAGATAAAACATTTAAAACTCCATAAAATGTCTCCGCCATCTGGGGTTAGGCACCAATTTAATACTTCAATAAACTAGGCTTTAATGAGCATGAGTTTTCTGAATATAAGGAGTGGATGAAGTGCTCTTTATACATTCTGCGTTCTAAAATCCTGGAAACATACGTGTCAATGAGTCAGTATTAAGCTCCAGGATTATATACATAACATCTGAAAAGGTGTTCAGAAAAAAGAACCAAGCCATAAAAACATTTTCACAATTGATTTCAGGTTTGCCATTTTAGCAAGACAAATTATGCCATCTTGCAGTATGTAGATAAACCAGAAGGAGGTGGCAAAGACAGAGTTGTTGAGACTGATGAAAACCAGTGGCGAGAGGCCCCCTCCCCTCCCCTCATACACACAAGAACATACTCCAGAGAAACTTCCTCGCTGCCTGGCACACGAAGGCTCTTTTCCACTGTGCTTTGGCTCTGTACATGTGTCATACAGAGGTGAGAAACCCAAACGCAGACTGTGGTAAACGATCACTCTTTTCCACTTGATCAGAAAGACTACTGTTGGAAATAAACTCCCCAGGAAACAGCTGGTTCGACCAGAGGACTAAACAGTGAGTCGTCAGGAGGTATAACATCATAAAACACAACATACAAGTATGTTATCTATATTTGACAGTACATTTAGGTTGCCTTTTCATTATACTAATATGGAGGAAAAGTATAATTCAACAACTGGCAATTTGTAAATACCATAGAAATAAAAACAAATGTCATGTTTCACTTTTACTTTTCATGACAACCTTTATAGTTAAATTTTATAGGTGCAATAGTTTTTAGAAGATGTGAATATATGTTGTAAACAAAAACACTTTAAAAATAGGAATTGTCAATAATTGAATTTCATCAATGAACAAAAAGAAATGTAATAGATTTTTGGTTTGAGCACCTTTTCCCTTCAAAACAGCATCAACCTAGCCCAGGGTAGTCAAACTCAATTCCTGGAGGGCCGTAGACCCTGCAGGTTTTTTTCCAACCCTGTTTCAGGAGACACACTAGTACCTCCAAACAAACTCAAAGGAGCTTACTCAGTGGAATCAGGTGTGTTCAGTTAAGGTTGGAGCAAAACTGTGCAGGACTGTGGCCCTCTAGGAATTGAGTTTGACACCCCTGACCTAGACAGACTCTCACATAGTTTCTGAAGGAACTGGCAGGTTGTTTCAAACATCTAACCAAAATGTTTGTGTATCAGGTTGTGGTTGTTTTCCTGCAGCAGAATCATACACCAGTGATGTCAACCATATATCTGGGTACCTGGGTCCCGCTGGTTTGTTAGTTTTAAGCTGATGAAACTGCTGGACATCCTCAGATTTCGAAAGACTAACAAACTTCATGTGTTAGTACGTTTTTTTAACCAACCACTTCAAGAAACTCTTCCTCAACATCACCTGTTTTTGTTTCAGTTCTTGACTAGGTGTGAATGATGATCATTAGGAGATGTTTGGTAAAATTGGTTGTTCAAAACATCTGCCTATAACTTTGTAGAAATATATCCATTTGAATTAATGCTGGTTTGAAGACAAAAAAAAATCTATTTGGGATTGTGATTTGTCTCAACTTAGAGGATACGTGATGAAAGACAATTTCAATTAAAAGGATATTTGAGGAGAGGCATTTCCTATTAACTATAAAATAATTAAAAAGAGGGAATGAACGTTAAAAACACATTTTCTCTTAAGTAACGTTTACTCAATTTACTAAGCTATGGCTTTATAATGTTCATAACAATTTGATTTCATCACCTTTCCCACAGGAAGCTGTGCACTCTGTCAGTGATCCTCTCCTCCAGACGAACGTTGGCTGATTGTCCAATGGCTTGTCAGTTCTGGGTGGGATTCGAGCATTCCTATTTGCTCCTGAGCCCTGTGGCCGGGGTCTCTCTGGTGACCACCGATCAGAAGTGGAGGAGGAGGATGGGAAAGAAAATGGAGGTAAAGAAGCAGAGGAGAGAACGGGAGGAGGTGGATCAGGGCTCTCAAGCAGAGAAGATGCTCCAGCTAAAAGTAAAAAATACAATTGTAGGCAATTGTTCAGTGTTTTATGAATGTGAGTTGTAATTAAATGTATACATACACATTTGTATAAATAATTGTATTGAAGTATCCATCTATGTTCGTCTTTACACGTTCTTACAAAATACAATTAGTTTCTGTTCCCCAGAAACTACTAAGTTTGGATACAAACAATTGCAGCACAGTTTTATTTTTTTTTATGTCTGATTAAAGCAAATTAAAAACTGTTGAGCAAATTAAAAACTTTATCGGATTTTTTCACCATTCGATGTCTCATTGATTCAAAACAATTAAAAGAAAAAGTTGAACAATTTTAGATTCTTGAAAGACCTTATTCTTGCAACAATGTATTCATAATGTAATAGAATGCATTTCGGTCCATTTTCAGTTTATAAAATTATTAAGCTGAGCTCTGACATACCATGTCACATGATGCATATTCCAAATCAGATTAAATCTGTGACATGCTTTAGACAACTTTGACAGATTGCTATGTATTTTTTAATTTATAGTGTTTATTTACATATAGTATATTGTATATAGTATTTATTTTTTGATGACAGAAATGGGAAAAATGACACATTCTATTGCAAAAATAGTAGCCTTATTTTGTGATGTTGAAAAATGTTTAATATATCTATCCATATCTCATGTCTTTCTTATGGAGGAATAAGTTACCTATTAATTTTATAAATGTTATTTATATGTAATATTTATTTATATGTAAAAGTTATTTACATATATTCAGTAAAAGATACTCAGTGATCCTGATTTAGACCAGAGTCTTTTGAGTTACATTTTAATTACATTATTCTATAGATTTTACACTCTTTTAAAATTTTAAAGCATAAAGCATCATCCTTGTCTATTTTAACATCTATTCAATTCTTTACCTCTCCTCTCTCTCTCATTCTAAATTTATAGCATTTATTTGTTCTTGTCATGAAGATATTTCTTTCTTGAGTAGTCGGCTTTCCTTTCTCTTTTTACTGGCCACTGATGAAGCCTTTTAAGGTAAATACAGGAGTTTGTGTGTTATCCTGTTTCATGTGTGACCATGGTGTCCCTCCAGGCCCAAGAAGGAAGCCCATAATAAAGCATGAGCCTTGGCTTAAATAATGATGATTTGTTTTGTTATTTTATAATTTAGGGGTTGGGGTGTGTTTATGGAATGAAACATTTAATACTAAAGATTAAAGAACTCACTTGTTTCTCTGAGCCCAGCTCGTCTTCTCTCGCCATCTCTCTCTTTCACAATCTCTCTTTCAGCATCTCTTTGTTTCTCCACCGGCATATAATATTCATAATCAATACCTGGATTCCGTTTGTGGAAAATCACCTTCAGAGAGAAAAAAAACAACAAAATTTTTTTTTACATCTTTTAGCTATGGATTCCTTCACAAAGTCTTAAAAGGTTTGATAACTTTAAATTATGGATTTATTTTATATTTAATTTGAAGGAGAACTTTCCAAAACTTAAAAACTCTAAATAAATAATTTTATAAAAAAAGAATAAAATGCCTTCACACTCTCTAAAGATCTGAATTTATTGATCACTTTGTCAGAAAGGTTTACCTCTAGGCACATCATGTCTGAATGTTTGCTAACTCTTTGTTCTGAACCCTTGTTATCACTCATATCAAACATTCACAAAATGAAATGATGCCACAACAGCTGAACTGAAACTACCTGTCAAAAAGTGTTTCAGTTTTCCGTCTAATCTAATTAGTCTTGATTATTTATTTGTTAGAGGCACACAGAGTGGGAAAATATAATCCGTAAGAAGATGAATAGAGTAATAACAAACTAACAGGGGGAAAATAAACTCTGAAATGAATTATAGGGGCGTTATGGTCATATTTTATCAATAGTAATAAACACAGTAGGAATGTGCAGAATAAACACATTCCTTCCACTTGCTTATACCATGAAAACTGACTACTTATTTTCACATCAGTATTCAACTATGGTGTGCGTTTGTTCTACATCTCTGATATTAAAAAGTTCAGGGTAGAATTTGACCTCATTCACTTTGTGTTTGAGAGAAATCTTGTGCTTGTTTTGACTCACATAAAGCTGCACCAGTGCAGTGGTGGGTCCAGTAGAACTCAGCGACTCTCCTCTATGTATGTCAGTTCCCTCCCCAGTTTTAGGTCGAGTGTAGGTGAAGGTGGTCCCTGCTCCCTGATACACTCCTGGTGGGTCCACGGCCCATCGCCCATTCACCACCGACTGGCCTGAGCCGCTCCGTAGGGCTACACAGACACACACTGGTCAGGTTCCATAGTAATGGCAACCCAGCTATTTACACAAATAATTATTTGCTCACTCACTCACTCACTCACTCACTCCCTCCCTCACTCAACATCAGTGGGTGACTCAGTGAGTGAGTGAGTGAGTGAGTGAGTAGGGATTAGTGAATGAGAGAGTGATTAAGTGAGTGAGTGACAGAGTGAGTATGGTGTAGCTAGTTAATGAGGGAATGAATGAGTAAGGTAATGAGTGAGTGAGTGAGGGAGGGAGGGAGTGAGTGAGTGAGTGAGTGAGTGAGTGAGTGAGTGAGTGAGTGAGTGAGTGAGTGAGTATGGTGTAGTTAGTTAATGAGAGATGACTGAGTAAGGTAATGAGTGAGTGAGTGAGTGAGTGAGTGAGTGAGTATGGTGTAGTTAGTTAATGAGGGAGTGACTGAGTAAGGTAATGAGTGAGTGAGTGAGTGAGTGAGTTATTGAGTGAGTGAATTAATGAGTGAGTGAGTTAATGAGCGAATGAGTGAAATAATGGGCAAGTTATTAAGTGAGAGAGTTAATGGACGAGTGAATGAGTGATTGAGTTAAAGGGTGAGCGAGCGAGTGAGTGAGTGAGTGAGTGAGTTAATGAGTGAGTAGGTTAATGAGTGAGTTAATGGGTGGGTGAGTGAGTGAGTTAGTTAATGGGTGAGTAAGTAAAAGGGTAAGTGAGTGAGTGAGTGAGTGAGAAGTGGGTGAGTGAGTGAGTGAGTGAGTGAGTGAGTGAGTGAGTTAGTTATTTGGTGACTCAGTGAGGTAATGAGTGCGTGAGTAACTCTTTCTGAATCATGTGATAGTCATTATCTGTTTATGGAGGCTGTTTTCTGTTTTTAGTAGTATATAATTAGAGACCTGAATACAGCTTTTGATTAACTTTATGAGTTTCCCCCATAATCACACATCACATCCATCAAACACCCTATTTTCATTTGTTTTAAAAAACAGAGAGGTATGGAAAGGACTTGCTGTAAAACTGTAAAATAAGCTTGATCTATTTTCTGTCTGACAGTCATAACAAACTACTTGCCAATCACCAGCAAGAGGGTATGTTTATAAGAGGGTTCAGATGACAGGACATATAACAAAGAGGGCCAGAAATATACAAATGTTGGAAATCTGACTAGGAAATAACTTTATATACAAACAATAACAAGATCAGAGGTCAAATGTGTATGAACAAAAAAATCAGTTTTCCCCAAACTGAAGACAATTAAGAACAAAAACAGACATGAAATCAACAACCTATCTGTGTTTAGGATGATTTTTTAGAACATGTATAATCTGTACTATAGTATTCTATACTCTTTAAAAGTACAGAAATTAAACAAATCTATGTTTATGAGTATTTCAGATAAGCAATCTGTGCTTAGGAGTATTTAAGAGAACATACATCCTCTGCATTTAAGACACTTCTGCAAGAGCTGTAACATATATTTTACAGCACACACTCAATACATTAAGCAGTGTTTTAAGAGAACACGAAAGCTTTGGATTAATGACTATGAAAGTACGTTATATTAATACTCTTGTAGCTCTGTGACAAGAATTTAAGATCTGGGATAGCTTCCAGCAGACCCTCTGAACAAGTAAAGAAGAGGGATGGGTAAAAGAATAAAAAACAGAGACAGACACTTTCACAGCAAGGGGAAATGTAAAAGCTAATAAACACTGTGATAAGTGGTGTAACTGCGTCAGTGTTTTGACTTCTGTAGAAAACTTCTGCCCTGGGGCTCGACACACAAAGACAGAGACACGTCCAGAGTCATGTTCATTTAATGAAAACAGCCCATGTTACCTAACACTCCATGCCCAGACTTTTAAGAGAACGTGCATTCCTTGGTCATGTTCAGGCTCATATTTAAATAATAGTCCACACAAATATTTAAATACCACAATTAAGTCTTCTCCCTCACGTTATTCATGTATGTTGCTTACTTTGAAAGAATCAAATTACCTTCTTCAATTAAACAGGAAGAACATGTCTTGAGCTTGAAAAAATTCACACGTATATACTACAGCATCGGTATGAAGTGGGCTAATTGATCTAAAAAACAAACAACAAAAAAACCTCACACAATGTCCTGAACCAAATTTCAGTTGGAAAATATGATTATTTAGTACTGCACTAAAGGATATTAGCCTTGGCTCAAATGAGAGAACATTTAACTACAGAGCAACCCCCCAAAGCCCCCAATAGCACAGTTGAGAGGGGGCACATCAAAATGTGTGTAACCTGCTAAAAGAACACCCATTTATGAATATGCCAAGCCATGCAAATATTGAATGATAAAAGTAACAACTTTAAACTATATCCTATACTCAACTGGGAGCCAGTGGCGCTCATACAGCAGGAGTCAAATCCTGGAGGACCTCAGCCCTGCACAGTTTCACTTCATACACACGTGCATCCACTAACTAAGCTACTTCACGTTTCAAGCTACTAGTGTGTCTCATGAAACAAGGTTAAAACAAAAACCTTGTTGAGGCTGCCCCTGTAATAGAAGATAATAATAAATACAAATTCTTTACATTGATATAGTGTTTTTCTAGACTATCAAAGAACTTTACATTTTGGGGTACTGTCTCAGAATCCACCTGGATGACCTGACAGCAGCCATTCTTGCCAGAACACTCACCACACAACAGCTAATGGTGGACAGGAGACATGGGGAACCAATCAGAGGAATGTAGCCAATTAGAATACAAGGATTATAAGAGCATGTGACATCTCGTCTTATGGCGAGAAATAAACTTCCGGATAAATTGTACTCTCGCTATCAGGGATTTACAATGTAAAGACAAATCACTCTAGTAATCACAACAAGGACTAACCTACATATTCCAGAGCACATTTGTCCAGGAATGACCTAACCTTCATTAGCAGGTGCAACGTAAAGATCACAACATTCTGATCAAACTATTGTTCCAATCATCCATTTTGAGTTCACTTTCTAAGAGCAGCCCAAGATTTCTCCCCGTGTCATATTGGTTGTTGAAGAAAAGTTAACTCACATTTGTCTGGTTTATGTGAAGAAAGTCATCAGCACTAATACAACCATTAAACATGACCTATGATTAACGTTATAGCTATCTCTAAAAAAACATGTGATCTTGGCAGAATAATGACAATAGGCAGCATTTACAATGCAAATAAAATAGGACCAACACAATTACACAAGGCCATTACAATTTTTTTTGTTTTCTTAATAAGGTTAATATTTTTAATATTCTCTTGTACACTCACCCAGGTAGTTCGGGCTATTGGATCTCTGTGTGATGTTGATGGCTGTGGCTCCAGGTGGTAAATCCAGGACCTTGTGATATCCCGGGGAAAGCGAGGAGTTGAGGAAACTTCCGGCGATCCTCCTGCAGGATCCTTCTTCTCCCCCGCACACACCGCATCGATCTCGGAGCAAACCAGAGCCTAACACGCCATCACAGCCCTCAGTCTGACACACACAGAGGTACAGAGAAGCAAACTGAGATCAGAGTTTTATTGGTTAAACTAATATAGCTTTTACTATTTATCATAATACATCAATGGTCAAACGCTCCCATATATGTATTATGATAAATAGTAAAAGCTATTTTAGTTTAACCAATAAAACTTTGAGCTCAGTTTGCTTCTCTGTAACGTCTGCTAATGCCTCTAACGCTACCATAGATGTATTATGACAAAACTATAGCCATATGTAGTTAATTTAAAGAAAATATCCATTTTGAGAGATCTCAGTCTTCCTTACCAGACATCGCCCCTCTACACAGAGATGGCTGTTTGTGTGGTTAGTGCACGGTGTTCCGTCCCGCACTCGCTCTGCCTGTCGAACGTAGAAGCGAAAGCCTACAGGTCGACAAATGAGCTCACACTGCTGCTCTGGACCCACTGGAACAAACATGGGAGATGGAGCAAACTTAAAAAACACTAGCACCCATGAAGATATATGTATAGGACTAACCTTGTATTTTATGCTATTTAAAGCTACGTGGTATTCTTTACCACAACTAAGCACAATTTTAGTATTTAGATCCAAACTAGCAGGCAGGGGATTGCTCCATATACTTACCAAAAACAAAATAAATTAAGGTTCCAGAAAATAACGACAAACATCATCCAAGTAACCCATCCTACACCGGGAATTTATTATCAACTCTATTAAGCAACAAGAACACTATTTGTTCGCAAAATGAATTAAAACACTGTTCTTGTTCATCAAACCTTTAGAAAAAGAGAAACTCTTGCATTTAACGAGCCTGTATTCTTTTCATAAAGTGTGATAGTCAATATATTTTAATTTCTATTTACAAAAAATAAAGTAAGTAGTATTATTAGTAATTAGAACTTACTACAGTAATTAGTAATTAGTATGTTTTAGGAAATATGTAGGTAAATTAAAAAGATTTTTCTGCACCCATTGGGCAATGATTTTCTTTTACATCAGAAGTTTCATAGCTAAAGTAGTCTTTTTAAGTAGCACTTAAGGATGCACATAGATGTGGAAACACTTTTCAGCAGGTTTGTTTTAACACTTCATTGTGTCTCTAAATGAGCATATTTTCTCTCTCTCTTTCTCTCTCTCTCTCTCTGGATTAGATGACTCAGACAATAGAGCGAGAGATTCCAAGCCTGCCTTTTCCCATTCTGTCACAGTTATCTTTGAGAGATTATACTGGAGACACTGGTGGAGCGCGCGAGAGAAAGAGAGACACAGACAGACAGACAGATAGAGAGAGATGTATGAGAAAGACAACTCACACAAAGCTTTAGAAACAACAGACAGATCTAAAATAAATAATGTAGAAAAGATAAATTATTTTGAATTCACAATGAGTGTCTTTTGTTGTAAAAGAAAAGTGACAAAATAATAATAAACAAAAATAAATAGATAATTTATAAATATTTTTCAACATCTGCTACAAAAATTACTAATTTGTCTATTCCATTAATATTATTAATTTACTTTTAAAGTTTAAATGTGTTTATATGTATTTTATGACCCCCCCTCCCCCTGCTGCGGAGATTCCTCACTCTTTGGTGCTGTTTTTTGTTTCCTCTGTTCTTCCGCTCTCGTTTCTCTCAGTTTATTTAGACACACAGATAATGGGGAAGTGGCGTTAGTCTCAATGCACACAGAGAGAGGGGTGAGGGTTTAGAGAGAGATCAGGAGAGAGAGAATCCTAAAACTAAAACTATCAATAAGACACTTAATTTACCTGATAACATATTACAAAATTTGTACAAGTATTTGGTTGATTTAAAACAATTCTATTTTTCTGTAAAACCAGATAGCTACATTTATTTCTTCATTGCTGTCTGTAAATAATTAAATCATAGATTGGGTTGAAAAAACACATTATTTTGAGCAATTTGATATATTTTAATTGACTTTTTAAACAGTATTTAGAGCTGTAGAGTAGCAGCAGCATGAGGAAACAATTACACACAATTGTATGAAAGCAGCCAAAAATGGCCTCCACATGAACGACACAATAAAAGTGTGCGCACACACTGACACACACAGGCAGCATGCAGCCAAACACCCAAAATCCTGTCCAACAACAGCTTACAGGAACCAGCCAGAGTTTGATTTCTTATGAATCACAAGCAGATTAGTTTCATCCATACACAATAAGAGAGAGGGAGAAAGAGAGTGGGGGGGCAGCATTCCTATGACTATAATCTATTCCAGGGGTGTCCAACGGCGGTCCTGGAGAGCCGGAGCCCTGCACATTTTTGGTTCAACCATCATGAAACACACCTGTGGCACTAATTTTAGTCATCTGATTGGCTGAAGTAGATTAGTATGCATACTACAGCAGGGTTGCAACTAAAATGTGCAGGGCTCCGGCTCTCCAGGACCGACGTTGGACACCCCTGATCTATTCTATTCCTCTCCCTGATATACATAAATAAAACACACCCAATTATATATTGGACAAAAAATCCTGAGAGGATTTTCAAGTCCAGAGCATACCTTGAGCACACTTGTGCAAGAAATCAAGCTGTCACAGCTATTAAAAAATGAAAAGTGAAAGTGACCAGTTGGCCAGATATGGATTGACCCACAACCGGAATTTGTGCTCTGCATTTAACCTATCCCAGGCCCTGTCCACAAGTACATGATTATTTTGTAACCGCAATTATTTTTTACACATATAAGGGGCGTGTCCACACGTTTCCACTATAACCAGTCTCAGCTTGGAGCTGAAAGAAGCTTCTGATTTAACTTCAGTGGGTGAATAGTATGCTCCCATCTACTGGGACAAATTAATACACTGGTCTGCCAAATCATCAAGCATTTTCCATAACAGCCGGGGATTCAAGCCTGGGTAACATTAGTCTCAACCGACAAGGATGTGTCAGCATGTGAAGATGCCCTGAACCAGGTCGAGAGAGTAATATCAAGTCAAGTACAAACCAGACCTCAATCTTGATAAATTAATGCTGATGTCCCCTTTCCTAATTCTTTCTTTGTTTAGGCTCATGCTCAGCACCGAGAAAGCCAGTGCAACAGGCAGAGCAGCACAAGCTCTGTATATAAGCCAATTGCCTACAAAGCTACTGGGACACAGTCCTCTCTTTTGCCCAGAAAAGTTGTTGTTTACATTGCCTGTGGTACAGGAGTTTCTTAACTAAAGCAATAAGACAATTTTGTCCAGTTCCTTGCCTACTTGACCGTAGTTTCCCCTCTTGTGAAATTCACACTAATAACTCAATTTAGAAATCTGTATAAGCCTTTCAAAGCCACTGTTTTATCTGCTTTTTGTATCTTTTTTTGTCTACACTTTTTTTCTATACCTCAACATGCTTGAATACAGCTCTCTGACAAAAGTCAGCTTCTTTGTTTGTGGCCTACCCTCCATCTGAAGGGTGTCGATGATTGTCTTCAGGACAACTGCTAGATAATTCAGAATAAACCAATTTTTTTGTGGCTTAACCTCCCTCTCAGCTCTGCAGGTCCTGCATCTGCCATTCTTAAGGTCTGATGGGGTTTTATAAAACAGAAAACTAAATGTGCAAACCAAAATCAATTTGATTTAAAACAATGTTTCAAAAAGTTCCCTGTCCAGAACAGATTTTTTCACCTGAACTTCCTTTTCAAACTTGTTGCAAAAAGTTTATTCCAAAGCTGCTAATAGATTTGCAACAGACCATCACAGCCAATTTGTACATAATGATTGAAAACCTTTAGCATGTGCATGTGTGGATAGATTTACAGTTCTTCAAATGCATCCAGATTAAAGCAGACGCAGCCCTAAAGAAATGCCTGTGACTCAGATCAACAGAAACTCACGCAACAGTCTCACTTTATTCAAGTGCTTTTCTGTCCTGGCCTGTCCTCTAGTTGTTTGAGAAGTGTGTCTCTCCACTTCTCTTTTCATGATCACAGCCTGACTCATGGCATTCCGGACTCATACTGTAACTCACACTCGCAAACATTCTCTAAATTAATAAATCATCAGTTCAATTACAGTTAAGCAAACACAACACTGATCTGTCCAAACATCCTACGGTAGCCTACCTGAATTCTGGACAAAATTCCAATAATTGCATTAGTTCACCGTAGACAGCTTGAACTGAAAGTGAGATTCAATCTGGCAACCATGTGGCTCTGATTAAATATTATTAGGCTTTGAAGGAAATTCAATCTAATCGAAGCACAATCTTTTCATTCTTTCCAGTTAATTTGGAGTTATATAAAAACTCCCCAGGACATAGGATTATAGAACAGTGTCAATCTCTATAGCTCAGACAACAACTAACTTGTTGATTTAATCAAACAATATTCAACAAGGTTTAAATGTATTCCATCATATCCAAGTCCCTACCCTCTTTCCCTTTGCATGCCTCTTATTTACTATTCATCCTTTCTTCCTTCATTTACTTTCATCCCCTCCATCTATCCTTGGTTGTCATGACACCAAGACCTTTGACCTTCAGGCCCCTCCCTCCTCATCTCCCTTCCTCGCTATAAACCCTTCTTTCTCATTCTTTACATTCACATTTACATTTTCATTCAAGCATTCAGAAAAGGCTTTTAAACTGAGTGCTGGCTTTCCATCTTAAAACTCCAGTCACGTGACTGTTTATTTTACTTAGTTATGTAATGCTAAATTTCCATTTTATCAAACAAATATTATCGCAATTCTTTCAAATATGATGTTTCTGACTAATGTTGTGGCATCAAGACGACAAAGAAGGAGAAAAACTAAATCTTTACACTGAAACTGAACAATGTGTTGTACAATGCTGGAGGTTTAAATCCCTCCAACCATTTAAGATTAAAAACATTCAAACCTTCCAGTCTCTCATTCATCTCCTTTTACCTTTCTCTAATTCTCACAAAGAGTCTTTAATGGTACAGTAAACCCTTGACCCGTCTCCCCTTTCTCCGTTTTCATTCATTCTTCCTCTTTTTCTTCTAATGGCTCAGCTCATTTACAGCACGTGAAAACCCCCTTTATTCCCGCTGATCCACCACTTTAGCCTCATTTCCTATTGTTGATGCTGTCACAAATGATGCATGAACTTTTACATGTAAAATAGCCATCTTAACCATAAAGAATAATGAATTCATTTAAATGCACCATCTACAATTTGTATGAAAATTATTTTTCTCAATTTGATTTTGAGGATAAACTTGTGTCTAACATAAAAAGGTGTAAAAACCACTACATGATATCATGTAATTCCTATATTTTTAAGAAAAGACTTTTCATTTATGGCTTGTTTGTTTGTTTGTTTGTTTTCTGAACCTTTAAGGATTGAAACGTTAAACCCAATGCCATCTAACAACCCAATGTACCATTATCATATCTGCCATGTTTATTCCATCCAAATTTGAAGCTGGAACCTTGTTGACAAAACTCACACAGTTGAATTCACATTTTCCTTCAGACAGAACTTGATAGACAAAGATTCTAAATAGTATACCACATTATTAAACATTTTAATGCTAAACTCTTTAATATTCATTATTTAATTTCCCTGATTTCATTCAAATAAAAAAGTTGTGGGAATTCAACGTTGAAGAGAGAAGAAAAGAAGAAACAGTACCAAATGCTGAGTCATTGTGCTTTCCTTTTCACTTTACATTAGCTACTTTCTACATTCCTTAAAAAAACAGAACAATTCTGGGGAGAAGGATCTGTGCAGACTGCTAAACTATCATTTGTCCTGGAAGACATTATAAGCATTCAAACCCAGACCCTTCTTCCTGTTAAGACAGCACTTACATTTTCACACTTGAAATTGTTTACTAATTATAACTTTTTAGACAGATCATGTCAGGATTTAAACCGTCTTATTTAAAATAAAAATAGCACTAGCACATTAAGGATCATGCTGTACTTTACCAATAATTACAGGTCTACTGTTATAAAAAGGAGGTAAACTGTAACAGATCACGTTCAAGATTTTTTTTTTTATATGAATTGCAATTGACAATTGTAGAAATTGACACTGTTAAACGTTCTTGATTTTAACATAATACTTAATGACAAATCATCCACATTTATCATACAAAAAATATTACATAAAACTACTGCAATGCTAAAATGTTAATGTTAATGTTAAAAGCATATGGCCATTACATGCACATTGTTTAAAACATGCAATCCTTTTTCAAGAAAGTTAAAAACTGAATCATGGAATTATCATTAGTTTTCCTAGTCATCACTCGTCAATCATTTCTGAGATCAATTTAAAATCATCATTTTACATCTCATTTGCTTTAACAATGAGAGGGAATCCATTCAAGTACTGGGTGTACCTCAACCAGGATCAAGCAGGACCATCTCTGGCCTAGAAGTGGGGCTACAATGCTGCCCAAGAATCATATCATAGTCCCTAAAAATGCCTTTAAAATGTCTAATAATGGCATTACAGTTGATTAGAATAATTTGCAAAGCATGTTAAAACATGGTTAGTAACTTTGATTTCCCAAAAACGTAAATGTCAATTAACATACTAGCTCTTCAACATAAGTTGATTTGACAGTTTTGTCCTTTATTTAAAAAAACTATAAATAGCTATGGTTATTTACTATAAAATAATAATAATTTTAACCAGGACCCTAAAATGACAACAAAAATATTGATCACTAAGCCACAGTCTTTTGCTGTTACTATATATTGTATACCTTCAGTAAAGGGCTCCCAGTCATAGATTCGACCCATGAACTCCTTAGAATTGAAGGCAGCACACTGTTCTGCCCTGGAGCTCAGAGTAGAACCGGGACACACCTGAGGAGGGAAGTCATAAGGAGAAATTATTTTCAAGTCAGCTTTTGGTGTGAACATAACATGAGATTTTATAGTGAACTTAATTAAAATCAACAATACTCTGCATATTTCCTCTAACATAATTATTTCAAAATTAATTTCTTTAGCTAAATCTAATGTCTGTGTGAGTCTGTGTAAGCACACCATACAAAGAATCTCAATGCTTTTGAAGGAAAATATATTGCAATATTTTCTCATTTGGAGAGTCACCAGTAAACCCTGCAATTTAATTCTAATGTCCACTCCTCCTTTTAAATATTGAACTTATCTTAATTGCATATTTAAGTCCTATGAGTTTAATCTATGACAAAATTTGGGACCTTGTCCCGCAAATAAGCCCAATACAGTCTTGATACATTTCTCAAGTTGGCCATTGTAAGCACAGCTTTTCCAACAGTAACTAATGTGTGATTAAAAGTAAAACATCAAATTATATTTTCTAACTAGCCTCACATTCAACCACAGGATTTTTGAACATTTCAACATTTCAAAAAACGTTTACTTATTTTAGTCCTAATTCCTGCAACCATGTGCTGTCCCGATCAATTCATACTGATACCCTTTGTTTTTATACAGATAAATTGACACTGAAAACAAAAAAAATTTTATTTGATTTATTCATGATGAGAATTACACTTCTCAATAAATATCTCTAGAAATGCATCATTTCACATATCTGCACTAAGCTTGCTTCATTGTTTTTGCCAGCATGTTCTTCGGTAACAAGAAAAAAACGACGGACAGAAACAGCTGCGTAGGAGTGAAGCCATGCAGTTTCTCCTTAGGGCACATTCACTTCCTGCCTAAAAGCATGACAGTAAAACAGGGCATCTACAGGTCACCCTCCTCTTTCTCTCTCTCTTACAGCTCCATCAGATCTTATTACGAAGTGAGGCCAAGTGTTGACAGGATCTTTTCAATTAAAAAGACTCTTACTTTACTAAAATTAGTGACCTACTGGAAATAGACTAGACAGAATCAACCGAGAAGAAAAATATTCAATTAATTAAATATTTGATGGAAAAGTTTGACAAAAAAGACAATTCTCTGTTTTTCATTATCTGAATTTACTGCTAACTAAAGTCAACTTGATCCAGTGTAGATAATAACTTCTGGTTGCATTTGCACTAAGTTGACATTGCAATTTCCCATATACAGGCTGGTTGATTAAATGTGTTTGCTTTGGTTGAATCATTTTATTTATATTTTGCTTTTAATTCCATGTAATGCAATACTGACCGTCACAAAAACAGAAGGATAATCACAATTGATTAAAAAAATTATTTAAATCAAAGCTCTAATCTCTGATAAAAATAAAGTCTTGGTGATTCTCATGTCACTGTGCACTCTTGAGGGTGAGGAAAGAGAGATGGAATACAACGCCTTCATGGACAGAATGGGTCAGATGCCATAAAGACAAAATTTTTCACAAATAACTACTCATTATAATCAAAGTACTCCGAATAGCATCTCTGAACCACAAAATATCCAACTTCGAGGAAAGGTCGGAGAACAAAACCGGATCTAGTGCTAGCAGTGTGCACCTAATAAAGGGGTCCATGTATGTGTGACTATTTCTATGTGAATTGAATGTCTGTTCTCCCTCATTTATGCCTCCCCCCTCTCTCTCCCTCTGATGTAACACATGTGTTTTAAATATTTGCTTTGCGACAAGCATCTGTGCATGTGTCCATTTGTGTGCAGTTAATGTGTGCGAGATAATGTGTACGTTACAAAAGGTTTCTCATGGCTAGGGTAGAAAAAGGGGACGAGCTGAAAAAAAAGAGACAAAACAAATACAAGTGTAGAAGAATTAACATTATTTACTAAAGGATTGTTAACTGAACAAGTTAGAGCAAGAGAAATCAACCCTGCAAACAAATTATTATCTGCTCATACATGAATACATGAAACAGATTGCAATCTCAATCCTGTGATATACCAGACAATCCAGTGAGCTAGGCCTTACTGGTTTTCTGCTCTGCTTTGTGTCTTCTTGATTTATGCTGATCATTTCTGAACAAAATGGTCCTTTAAGTTGTTTAGCAGAGATCTATGACCTGAGGTCATCTTTAAGGAATAAGTATATAAAAATAATTCTTTTAAAATCTGTATAAAACAACAAAGCCCTAATTGAACAAGTAGATATAAATCATGAAAACAGGGGATCCAGGGGGATGGAAACGTGAAGTAGAAAGAAATTATAAGACAGAGGATGTTCATGGAATTATTTTAAGTTTACCATTATTCCAATTTTCATATTAGGCTGTAGTCTTGTGTGAACACTACAACTTGGTATTTCAAGTACCATTCCTCTTTGGTCTGTTAATCATGCCATTGTATGTTTCGAGTTTGGTTTAGTCTCTTAGTTCTCTGGATCAGTTTCTCATTAACTTGTTTGAATCTCCAAGCCTTTTCACTATGTTGATTTAAAGTACCTGTGTCCTGTGTTTTCCCTTGTATTTATAATTTCCACAACTAATTGAATGTTCTTAGTCTTTTATGTTGTTTCTCAATTATCTATATGCCCACACTTGTTTTCATTGCATATAGTGTGCCTCTTGTTGTTTGTTTTGTCAGAGTCTTATATTTGTTTCATGTATGCTTTTAGTTTAGTTTTGCTAGTCCAGTCCGGATTTTCATTTTAACGCCTCTGTTGATGTTATGGTGCAGTGGGTAGTATGGTCGTCTCACAGCAAGAAGGTCGCTGGTTTGGGCCTCAGCTGAGTCAATTGGCATTTCTGTGTGGAGTTTGCATGCCAAAGACATGCAATGTAAGTGAATTGGGTAAACACAATTGTTCATAGTGTAAGAGTGTGTGTGGATATTTCCGGTTTGGGCGCCGGGTTAGCCCCGTTAGTCCCGTAAAAACCTAAAAAAACCGCTACTGAAACAACAAGAATTTTTTGCCCTGTGTGCTCCGAAAAGGACATAAGAGAGAGAGAGAGTTCATGTTTTGGTTGAACTTCCATGTGCTCCCGTGATTGTTTCATTGTGTTTCATGCCGCTTGTTTCCACACTTCACCTCATCAAATTGTTAACCTATCACAGTGTATTACATTTGTATGTCTTTTGTAAGTTCTGAATCTATTTCCTGTGACTTTCCAAGTGCCTGCAAGTTGTACTGGTTTAAAAAATGAGTAAAATTCCTCTCCTGACAGTAAGCTTTTTGACAGTTATCTTAATTTAAAAAATAAATCTACATTTTTTTTTATCCATGTGTTAGTGTTCTATAGCTTTGACTTGACAAAATGTAGTACGGGAGGATTCTCTCAGATTGCTCACTTGAATTTTCTGTATAAATAAAATACACCTTTATAGATGTTTGCAGCTCATTCTTCTCAAAGTATCAATTGCTAGATGAGTTATTGCAAAATGGAAATAAACATGGCATGATGGAAAAATATATTTAAAAGAATTTAGAAAAAAAAGTAATATGTGAACATTGTTCAAAAGTGCTCTTTCAAAAGTACTCCATGATCAGTCAAGTCCGAACAGTGCCTTCTGGGATAAATAAGTGGATATCCTTTATCCAGGGGCGTTTTTTTTATGAAATGAGAGAAGTATGAATGCAAACATTATTGTTAGTTTTTAAATTGTTGGTATCTACAGCTATTACAAATTCTTTGCAAGACTCATGTAAATATAATTTTGTTTTAGGTGAACTGTTCCTGTATCAGATCCAGCTCTGAGAAGCATCTGTGCTGAGTCAATTCCAGCTTCAACACATGGCCTGCAGCAGGAAGAATTCGATTGGACAGGAGCATGTCATGTGATCTAAAGGAATGAATGGAGCCTTGGGGGAAGGTATTGAATGGGGTTAAGCTAACCCTAGCATTTATAGCTTTTTTAAAATATAGCTTTGTTATTTCAACCAAAATTCATCATCTACAAAAAAGCAAATAATCTAAATTATAATGAAATTTGCTATTGTTAATATAGCCACAGCTTCTAAGCTTTTTTGGGTTCATTCGAAGTGAGTCATGTGGATTTCTAAGTAAGAATATAGAAAGATGATCGCAGGACGTCAGCTAATCAGTCAGATAATATGAAACATTTTGTAATCTAACAAAGAAACTTAATTAAAATGGAGCCGTACATGCATTTATCTCTCAAAACTTTGATATGATATTAATAACACAGCACAATGTTACTTTCATTCCATTTTAAATTCATTCATCTTCATGTCGGCTTTCTTCCCTTTCGGGGTCGCCACAGCGGAATGAACCGCCAACTCTCTGGCATATGTTTTACGCAGCGGATGCCCTTCCAGCCACAACCCATCGCTGGGAAACATTCACACACACATTCACACTTTAACACTATGGGCAATCGTTCTTATTCAATTCACTTATTCCGCATGTCTTTGGACTTGTGGGGAAACCGGAGCACCAGGAGAACACCCACGCGACCACGGGGAGAACATGCAAACACAGAAATGCCACCTGCCCCAGCCGAGCCTAGAACCAGCGACCTTCTTGCTGTGCGACGAACGTGCTACCCACTGCGCCACCGTGACGCCTTTCCATTTTAAATTAATTTGCTAAAAATTATTTCACATTGTGTATTTCACAATGGGACGACTTGCCTTCTCTTTCTTCTTATATTCAGTTAAGAAGCAATTGTTGAGTATAACCTGGTTGCAGACATCATACAAACTGATGAAAAAGCACACACATTCCACATCTATTCTTCTCTGACAGATGAATACTTTCCTGTGTCTGCAAAGGTGTATCATGAGGTCCTATTTATTTTCCAACCATGAATTTTACACTCCTCTGATTTGTACTGGTGCTTATATTTTTACAGAGAGAGTTCCAGTGAGCATGTTGTTTCAGTCGGGGTTCGAATCTCATGGTAAATTGGAGCTGAACTCACTCTTTTGTTTCCATTGTGAAAGAGATTCACCCACAGAGGAGCAGCACTGTTTAGAGAAAGAGAGTAAGAGAGTCTAATGCACATGTCTCTCTCTCCCAAAATGTTCTCTATTACTTGCACAGACAGATGTTTACCAGAGCAAAATAGAGAGATTTGTGAAAGAAGTTTAAGCGCTCTTTCTCTTTCTAATTTAACTTTCTTTATTCAGAAAAGAAAAGGGAGAAGAGACACATGAAGAGAAAATGTAAGACATGATGAGATTAGAGGAAAAACAAAGATTAAATGAAAGCATAAGACAAAGACATTGAAAGAGAATTGAAACAAAGAGATGAGAAGACAAAAAAATAGAAAAGACTAGAAAGGACAACAAGAAAAAGAACAGATGCTAATAGCCACAGAGAAGCAAAGAACCAAAAGTAAATTAGAAAGCACTGGAAGTTAAAAAAAGGAACAGACAAGAATAGAATAAAGAATAAGTGACTTGAAAGTGAAAAAGATGAGTCGAAGAGATAATTATAAGAATAAATGAAGAAACAATAAGAATAGAGCACTAAGATATGAGGCTGGAAGAAAGGAAAAGGAATAAGATGAGATGAAAAAGAGATGAGATGAGAACAAATGGAGACTATATGAGAAGAGAGGAAAACAGATGAGAAAGAGATGAGATATAAACGAGATGAAAATGATAAATAGGAAGAGAAGAAAAAAATAAGATGAGAAAAAAGATGAAAAGGGTTAAGATGAGATGAAAAGAAAAACTAGATGAGAACAGGATGAGATGATAAGAGAAGAAAAATATAAATTAAGGGAAAACGATAAGAGAAGAAATATATGGAAAAAATGAGAGTAAAAAAGGGAGACAATAATAGATTAGATCAGAAGAGAAGAAAATGAGATGGGATTAGAAGAGAAGAAAGGGAAGAGAACAAATCATAAGAAAAAGAGATGACAAGGGAAGAGTTAAGATCAAAAGAAAATGAGAATAAATGATAAAAGAGATTAGATTAGAATAAAAGATTAGATGAGAAGAGAAAAAAGAGATGTGTGGAATGAGAAGAAAAAGAGATGAAAAAAGAACTGGAATGATGATCAGGTGAGAATACAGAAAAAAGTAAACAGCAGTAAAATAAAGTGTAGAAATCAGATGAAGCAAAAGACATGTAATAAGAACAGGCCATGAAAGAGGACATCAATGATGGAAGTAAAAGAGAGCAGTGGGATTTACAGGTCTAGAGTAAGTTAAAGTAAAATACAGATAACATAGGGATTCTGTGAATATGAGACGAATAAAATAATAAAATGTTTCCTTCCTCAATTCAGTTTACTAATTCAATTGCACCTTTCTCTCTTTATTCATTTGGATTCTTTCCCTCTTAACACCTTTACCTCCTCTTTTTCTTTATCTCTGTCATCCATCGCTTGTCTCTTTCCTTTTACTCTCACTGGATTGTTTTTGCTTCCTTTCTTCTCTCCCTCTCTCTCTCTCACTCTCAGTTTTTCTGCACTAGTGAAACAGTGGCGTCTTTGACTGAGTGAGTGCGTCGCCCCCTGAACGCCCCTTTACTCCCCTCACCCTCCCTCTGTTCACTGCTGGTAACAGAAAGAGATATAAACACAACGATAAAGTACAGTTCGCACCGTTTCAGTCAGTCCTCCCCTAGACAATGAGATATACACGAAACTATCCTACAAAATCACACCAAATAAACAGCTTTAAGTTTACTTATCTGAAAAAAACAACAACATATATTTAAATCCACATGAGGTGTCACTGACACTGAAACTGAAACAGCAAACCTCTCTCAACACTACTATTTACCATAGTCCCTTAAATCCACCCGTTTCAGTGTTATTCAACCTTTCCACATTTATTCATATGTTCTCCACATCTCTTCTCAGTTTGTTTCTTAATGACCAGAAGTCACTGTTCCCTCAACTCTAATGCACACTCACACAGTGCTATGTATAGTTGTGCAGGCCTCGGAAGGGTCAGCATTGAACTTTTTATGGGTTCCTCCTTCACATGTGTAATTTCAGACCAAGTTTACAAGCCAGGCGCTCTGTTTTGCGTCGCTATAGTAAAACCTCAGCACTGACTGTACTTTAAAAGAGCTGCATTTATACTGTGGCAGCTTTGGGAAGTCATAGAGATTAAAAAAGGCAACTCAGAACCGCATCATTAAACCAGCAATAAATGTCATTTTATAGTACACTAGTAAAAATGTATGAATCGAATATAATCCTACATGGTTTTTAAGTTATTGTTTTCTTCTGAAGGACTTTGTGACTACAGCATTCAAATACTACCACAGATAGAAAATATTGTGAACATGTTAATTGCTTTAATTGTAGTGAACGCTGATAGATGTTGCAATCGGTTTTCATTATTCCAATCTTTTGGAGTTTGTATAAATGTGTACGTTTGACAAGTTTATATAAGCTTATGATTAATATAAATTATATAGATGCATTCATGATAAATTGCTAAAGCTGATAAATTAGAATGCTCATTCTGGAGGATGTATTTAAAATATGTATATAAAAAATGGTCCATTCCATGGCCACTCCACACCATACATCAGGCCCTAGTCACAAATAGTTATTTTGAACAATTCAAAGTAATGTCATGCGATTCGTGAGGGATTTATATATAAAGCCAATGAGAAGACACAATATTGCAATCATGTGAACATAATGGATTGGATAATTACATGCATAATGCGTTTCCATGTTTGATGCCTTCAACACTTTGCAAAAGTTCAAACAATGGATTTCTCTCAGAAATTTGTAACCACTCCAACAATCAGGAGCTTCCTTTAGATTAGCGGCATGTAAACCATGAAGGTAAAATCATCAGGCGAGCTGATCATAGTGAATTTTGCTTGTGGAAGAAGTGATTTGAGATTTGTGTTTCTCTGTGATTATCAACCTCTGGTGTGCACAGTACTGCATTACTTCAAAATATAACGAGTTACTCCCAACACTTAACTAGATAAATTACTGTTCTGTCTTAATTTTTCTCCTGAAAATAGTGCACAGCATATGTTTTTATCAAAGCAGCCAAAGCTAGCCATTCTAAACGTTGACAGTATTTCTCTTAGAAATAATTTGGGCTGACTCCTCAAATGTTGTCTTCTCAACTAAACCCAAGCTCAACAAATTAGCTCAGCAAAGTTTTGTTTGTTATGGATGTACAGTGTGCTCCTAAAACCCTCTACAGATCCCAGCTCTTGTTCTCAGCCCAGAGTAAAGAGTCGAGTCCTCTTAACACAAACTCTTCTGCTTGTTTGGATAGATGTGTGTCTGTGTGTGAAGTAATCTTTCTAAAAGTGTGTCACAGCGGGAAGGGCTTCACCACATCCACCGGATCACAGTTCAGTAACAGTGCCCTACTCCACTTGAATGGAAAAATTGTATCGCCAACAATATTTCAAGACACATGTAATCTCATAGGAGATTTTGCTCCGATACTAAATTATTGCAAATGTCCTTGTGTTATTGTGACTTTAGTAGATACATTTAATTGCTTTGTCATTTTTTTAATGATGTTTAATGTGATTGTGGTACCAATATGGTCATTATCTTATAAGGATTGCGACTTTATGTTCAATGTTTGCGACTTTAACTAAGTGACAATGCATCTGAGATGTAATTCAGACTTGTCTGACTTGTCACCGTATCTATGGTGTGATATTGATGTGATCGTAAATCTACTTCGAAGCAATATCAATGTGATGCAGTTAATGTGGTGTCACTAATCAAAAATGCACTGTGGTGCAAGTGAATGCCAGAGTGTTTTGCCTCAACCAAGAGAGTGTTTTATTCCATCCTTAAACCTGCGTCAGACTGTATACATTTTCCACAGAAAAAATTGAGCCCAGAAGAATTGAGAAAAGTACTCTAGACAGAGAACAGAGACTCAATATCTGGATTTATTCAAATCTTCAATTATACATAGGACTGAGCAAACGTTTTTTAAGGAATAATGCTGGGAGGTTGTTCCAAACATCTTGGAGAACTAACCACAGACTTTCTGTTGACAGACACATTCGATAATATCGAGATCAGGGTTCTGTGGGGGGTACGTCACTTCCAGCCTTTCTTGTTCTTCAATAAACTAATGATAGTTTTTAATGACCTTTGCTGTCTGTTCGAGGTTGTTGCCCTGGTGCAAAAAATATGTTGGACCAATCAAACACTTTTATGATGGATAAGTATTTGGCTCTGTATCTCAGCATTGAGAACCTCATAAATCCTGACCAAATCTTACACCATTTGAAGAAATGCAGCCTCAAATGTTCATAGACCTTCCACCATGCTTCACTGTTGTCTGCAGACCTTCATTAATGTACCTTGACCAGAATCAAATGGTTTTGATCTCCTCAGTCCAGAACACCTGCTGCCATTATTGTGCACCATACTTATGGATCTGTGCAAACACAAGTCACTAGGCTTTGTTCTCAAATTGGAGGAATGATTCTTTCATGATAACCCTTTCTTTAGAGACTTTTCCATACAATAGATGGGTCTACCTGGATTGCATGGTTTTGGTCAATTCAGAGCTGATGGACCTGCTGAATACCTTCGAACTTCCAAGGCTAAAACACTCGATGTGTATTTTATCTGCAGCACTACATTTTTTTGGCCAACCACTGCTTCCATTATCCTCAACAGTGCTTGTTTATTTGCATTTATTCAAAACAGCTTGAACATCTTGCTCATCTTAAAAAGACTAGTCTGCTTTAAACTCTATATTTGAGAGGGACAATGTTGATAGACTAACTGTCTTATTGCTGTGCTTGTTGCCTTCTCATTGGTAGCTGAGTTTGGCTGTTCCTCGCCTAGTTATAAACTTCCTGCACCGCTGTTTCCATTTCAGTTATTGTCACATATTCATCTATATATGACATTGATGATGTATGATTGTTGGCACTTGTTGGAATAATTAGTTAAACATGTTAGCAAAATCCCTGACTGTGCAAATGTACCTAAAATAATTGATGCTGGTTTGAAGGCAAAAGTAATAGTAACACCAAAACATTTTTTTTCTGTTGTTCACTGTATTTTAGCAAGTTGACAAACCAAATAATTATATTTATATTTATGAAAGCACTATTTTTAAAAAAAACTTTTCACACCTACTAAAACATTTGCACAGCACTGTACCATCTACACCACTTCCCTGGACCCTTTCATTCACAGACATGAATTCTCGTACCCCTGCTATGATGATGACACTCAACTCTGCTTGTCCCCCCCCCCCTGCAATGGCTCATCAGTAACTACCCACAGTGGATTGCCTGAACACTATGTTCTCTACATGATCTCTACATGTATGAAGAACAGTCACCTATAGCTCAACATAGCCAAGACATAACTTCTGTTAGTCCCTGCCAATCCCTCTATGCAACACAACCTCACCATTCAGCAGGGATCCTAAACAACACATTCTTGTTCAGTTGGTAATCTCTCAGTGTTTCTAGACAAACAGATGTCCTTCAAAGACCCCATCACACAGACAACTCAAGCTTGTAGGTTTGCACTGCATAACATCAGAAAGATCCGGACCTTCCTAACCGAGCATACAACTCAACTACTGGTTCAGGCTTCGATCAGGCTCGGCTGAACTTCTGTAATGCTCTTTTAGCAGGACTTCCAGCAAAACTCTGGAGATGATCCAGAACTCTGTAGCTTGTCATATCTTAAAGGAAGCTACCTAAGTGAGCACGTGTTACTCCCCTCTTCACAGGCATATTATCTCTCCCCTATTGTAAGATGCTTTGGACAAAATCTGCCTATTGCATTTATGTACTGTAAATGCAAACCGCAAATGTTTAAAAATGCATTCACTGTGAGTATTATAATTGCAAGTACGCTCCAAAAACAATTCTCCAAATGTCCAAATCCTAACCCAGACTCAAAATATTCCCAAACATTCTTATGTTGTTAGAATGGAAAAAGTGACCTTAAGCCTACACTCATTCCGCTTATGTAATCCACTCAAGAGTTCTTTAAGCAAATATTAAAGCTTTTTGTGGAACTCAACAAATAAAAACACAAGGCAGACTATGATGCCAATATAAATGGTAAAATTATGCACTTGTAGTGTTACTATAATTGTCACTGTGTTGTCATTATAATGCCACACTTAATTGGAAATTATAACATTATGATGCTACTATACTGTGAGTTTATAATCCCTGTAATGCCACTTTGATATAAAGCGATTCTTGTGATATCATGTAATGTCATTGTTATTTTTAAGTGCTAAGATAATCTAGGGATGCCTTTGACACAATATAATTGTGGTGATATTGTTAGATCAGTGTGATACCAATGTGACATGTTGTAAAGGCACTGAGATTTGACATGATTGTGGTTTTACCTTGAGGTTAAACACCTGTGGTTTCAAAAGGAGAAAATGTGCAGCGAGGCTTAAAACAGCTAAACGTGGTATCATACTGGCCCACTTGGCAGCTCTGCACATAAAACAGGACTTTTATTAAAGCCAAAAGAAAGGATTTGAGAATCCAATCAGAATCAGTTAGACATGCGAGCCAGAACGAGAATCTGTGTAAATGAAGCAAGTCAATCTGGAAGCAGAGTAGGAGAAAAAAAAGAGATAGAAAGTGATGGATGAATAGACAACTTGATCTCAGATGAGAGGGGAAATCCCATGCTTTGATGAAATCTCTCAGATGAAATTATTGGAGGAAGTCATTGAGTAAATGAGTTGTGAAAGTACAGCGTACTCAGGTTGGTGTTATTCATCTCAGGGGAAACACTTCTAGAGAAAGTCTAATTTGGGAGAATGGTTTAAGAAAAACAGCCTTGTGTGTGACGTTACAGGGACTTTCCAAGAGGGGAAATAGTGACCAACGAATGTAGCGTTGCACTAAACCCCTCAGCCAAGGACTTGAAGGGACAGTTTACTTTAAAACAAACATTTACACAAAATTTCCTCTGTTTTTGTCTTTTTAAACCATTACAGTGTAGAGTTTATAGGCGTTATGCTATGACTCCATTTACAATTACTCTAACTCCCAAACAACCCACACCTGTTCTCCAGTTAACACTCGAAACCCATGAAACTGTAGTTTATTAGTAAGTGCTGCTTTTGAATACGATTATATAAAGAATAATTGTATTTTCTGAAAAGTGTGCACTGAGTATATCAATATAAAGTGTATCAGCAGAAAAAGTGAAACTTTATAAACACAACTGTTGTTTTCTGCTCCAAACCCACAAATGAGCATTGTTCAAAAACCTCTCGTTCAAACTCATTATCTGAATGGAGTGTGTTTGGTTTGAGACATGGTGAAAGCAGCATGACTCATATTCGGCTCAGATTAACCTCCAGTTTAAAAGGGGAAACTCTTTTTTCTTTATTCTTTCATTTAATTTGCCCCATTAGGTTTTTTCCTGAGAAGTTTCAGAGCTCCCGTGACCTGTGAAATTAATCTCATTAATGTTTTTGACAGATGACCTCTGTTATGACTATTGAGCTAACCTCAGTTTCCCAGCAAATCCCTAGTTTAAAGTTCTCATAAGCACTGAAAATATGATTGAATCATATGAGCAGCAGAAATAATCATGAGATGATAATGTTTGTTTCTTCACTGAACTTAAGTTTCCCATGGTCGTCCTTTAATCAGTTTCTTTTCCCACTCTCACATAAAACACACCAATACTCTTTAATGCTAACTGTGTCACAGACTAGACTTTTCACGCACCTGTTTTCATTTGTCTATAAGCTTTGAATTATTACCACTACTGGATACGCTGAAAATTTTTCAGATAGAGGAGAATCTGTGGGGCGAGTATAAGGGGTGAATTTTCATTGAGCTTTGATTCAAATACAGACTGTAGAGTACTGATAATCATACAGATTGTAAAGGACAGATAAAATCTTAGAAGTGAAACAGACTTAGAGTTCATGTTTCAGTTTAGATGAGCAACTTCTCTCATCGTTGAACATGGATTCCTCTGCAAACATCACTGGTATGTTTGTAATATGGTTCATTTATGTGGTTTTTGATGTACATGCAATTTTTCAAATCTAGTGCTGACCTTTGAAATCACCTGATCAAAGACCGCCATAGACCAAAACTATATATTTTTTCATTTATGTTGTACTGTCTGTCAGTTTATTTTCATTCTGACAGGTCCCATGCCAACCAGGGTTTTTGGAATAAAAAATGCAGTCTATGGTTTTAACAGCACAATGTTTTTTCCCAGGACAAACAAACTTAAATGTTTAAAGGGTCAGTGACATTGTATTATTTTCACATGCTGCTCACATTTGTCTAATTGTATGGAAGATGGGACTCTTTTACTTATAAAGTGTCTAGTTTAATTAAAATCATATTTGTTCTCCTCATGTTCTAGCGCAGGCTTATTCCAGAAATTAGCTGAGATTTTCATTCAGCAAACTTCATAATTACAGCCCAGTTAAACACCTATTGGTTTGTGATTTGCATATTAATGACGTTTATGCAAAGTTCACATACCAAAAATTAAATGACGTGAAAATGAACTGCAGGTGTCCAAACTGAGGTAGAGCCTGGTTACCCTTTATAAGTCATGAACTCTGAGAATAATGTGATTTGTCAAATTTTAGGGGGTCACTTGCATGAATAAAGTTGTTTGAACATGTAGCTGTTTTTTATGGTCTTTTTTAATCCTGGAAATTTTGAGATATGTCCAAACAAACAAACGTAAATAAGACCAAAGCACTATCTGAAAAGAAACCCAAATGTAAATGTCATACCTGTAGGTTACAACGGCGGTGCTCCCGTTCTTTCCCTCTGCAGCGATAACTCAAATTTGGGGGCTGGTTTGGGTTCAAAGCACTAAGAACCCCATATGAAGGTGGATCTTGGGTCCCTAGAGATCGGTGGAGGGTGAGAGGGTACGAGGGTGAAGTCTGACGTGAAGATCGACCACGAGGCCACTTGTTCCAGGGATGAGCTCTGGAATGTTGGTTTCTCAGATCTGTATTAGGTTCACTGTCTGCATCAGTGTGTGATTTTTGAGCTTGTAACATTCGCTCTCGAACCTTCTCCAATTGTTTTTGCAGATTTGTTTTAACTGTAGCGTCGATGTCTCCATCTGTTGCTGAACCTGGAACTTGCTCTTGTTTCTCCACTTTTCCCGAGTCTACATCACTCACATTCCTAGCTTGGAAATACTCTTTGATGGTGCTAGTGTTGTGATTTGTGTGTCTTGTATGTCGGTTCTGTCTGTGCAGAGGAAGAGAAAAGGGGACCCTACCATATCCAAACTGACCTGGGCGAATGGAGGAACTGGACCTGTAAGACAAGAGCTGCTATAAAACATGATTCTGGTTCTGTGCTCTAAAACTTTTATTAGATGCCAGATAAAAAAAATATGAGTATGCTAACAGATACTCATAAAAAAAATAATTAAAACTCTAGCAATATGTTAAATCTGACATGAGACAGAATTACACAATTGCATAATCCAAACTTCAAATAATATTAAATCATAAAATAATGATTATTTATTATTAATTATTATAACAAAAATATAAACTTAAAATATATAAAATAATTTCAAAAAAATTGCACTTACTATGTTACACATTTTTGCTGATTTAAACAGAAATATTTAAGCTTTCATTTGTTTGATTTGGTTTATGTTTATGTTTCTTGTGTAATTTAATTTCAATTATGATTAACATGTTTTAATTTTATTTGAAATATAAATTGTATTGCATTTTTTTATTTCAATGAAATTATTTTTATTTCACTCAAATCTTCAAATCTGACCAATTACGCTCACCTTCTGACTGAAGCTGGATCTCTATTGGCTGCAACTGACCTTCGTGTCCCACTGTCCACTCCTCTTTCAGTGCCCACAGGTCGACTAGGAACTCTTCCATAGTGAAGGGATGGGGAAGATGGGGGTGAACGGAAAACTGAAGCCGGACCTTGGCCTGATGGAACCCCTCCCGCCTCATTACGGTACAATGGAAATCCTGTGTTCTGATTGACTGATGTAAACCTGTCTGTACCGAATGGAGGATGCTCATTGGCTGGATAGACCTGGTTGTAATGCTCATTAGCTGGATAGGGGTTGTAATAGTTAGGTCTCACTGCAGAAATAACTGGAGTGTTACTCGGGATGCCTGAAGGAAAATGGGCTGGTCTGTTCCACGAATGGGGTGGGGTTTGGTGAGATGGAGGTGGAGGTAAGCACTGCCTTATTCTTTCTGCTACGCCCACTCCACAGCTCTGAGAACATTCTTGCCAGTCACTCCATGGGCCCCAGACACCTACAGGTCCCACCTCCTCCACTTGACGTGGTTGGCGAGCGATCAGCTGTCAGGGAAAAAAACAACGATTATGGAGATTGTGGAGACTTTTTAATGATTATGTAGACTTTTTTCCTGAAAGTTTATTTTAGATGTTAATAGCAGAATACGATATTTGGTTTCCTTTACAGAAAAATATATTAATTTTTTTTTTTCAATGTGTTGCTGGCAAAATACAGGATGATACAACTTTGCTATTTTTTTTATTTTGTTGTATAGTATAGCTTTAAGAGTAAGTCTCACATGACAAAACCTGTAAGCATTCAGGTCCAATCCAACCAGTGGAATGTTTTAACACAAAAAATTTTGTAAAAAATTTAATTAGTAATATAGTAACTCCAAACCAAATGTAGCCTTTCTGTGTTGCATTTACACTCCTTTTTCCAAATTTCTTAAAAAAATTATTCTGAAACCTAAGTAGCCTTTAGGAGATGCATAATAAATTAAATACAGATCAATGGCAATATATGACAGAAATCACATGACACAACTAGCAAACCACCAATAGAGACGTTTAGCAAGACAGCATAATATTGTACACCGCTCCCAGAGAGCACACAAGTCCAAACACAGACCCCATCCACAGCAAAATCACAGTTACTGTGACACTTCAGCCAAACATTCCTTTTCTCTCCTTTCACTTGTTTTATCATTTGCTCAATAAAAATCCCCTTTGGTTAATAGACATTTAGAAAGATTCCATGTCCCAACCTTAATTGTCCTTCCAATTATTTTTTGTTTAAAGTTTTTATAGCTTTAACTTTTCTATGTTTATTTTCTGGAATCTCCTTTTTATTCACCTAGTGCAATGTGCCCATGATCAAATTATTTAACACCAAAGCATTATTATATTTAAATGAATAGTGATGGTCTTCTGCATCATAAAGCTATTTGATAGAATAGAATAAACATCCTTCGCTAAAAAAAATCTTGCCAAACTGCACTATTTCTGATAAGCTTTAAAAATGATCAGGTGATAAATAAATTAACACATTAAAACTCCCTCCTTCGCAGATTCATCTGGATAAGCCAAGTGATTATGTGACGAATGAACAACTGTCCAGAAGAAGGAACAAATCAAAACTCCCATGCATACCTGAAATAGAAAGCTGATAAGTTGTCACATGATGAACACACAAATGACTTGAAGGGCTAAAGAACAAATAAACTTAATAAAAAAGAAGTTTAGTTTAACTGGCCAAGACTTAAACATTCCATTCGCCTAAATGAACAATGCAGTTTGTGTTTAGGACTTTGATCTAAAGTTTAGAAATGTACATAGCAAAAAAAAAGTCTATTAGATAACATTATTATATTTAACAAAACATATTTGAACATTATTTGGAACCAACTTGTAAAGAATACCTGAGTTCTTTGAACAGATTTGATCTAAATCCAGAGATTATATAATGTTATAATTCTACATTACATAAACTCATTTCATCTGTCAGAAAAGAGGGATTGGAGAGGTGGAGGAGAGGAAGAAATCAACAGACAAACAAAAGAAAGCATTCAGAGGGAGGGAGAGACGGAAAGAGAGAGAGAAATATGAGAAAAGTCCAAATGTGACTCTAGATTCAAAAGCTTTTAAATGAAACAAGAGATTAAATGAAATAATTAGCAATTACTGAAAAAGTTGATAAAAAGAAGAGAAGGAATCTGCTGGAATAAACAGAGTTATATTATATTTGTATTTATTGATGAGAAAGTTTAGATGGTAATTCAATGAGGGGGACAAGAAAGGAACATGAGGATTTGCATTGAAACTGCATACATTTAAAAACTGACCCAATCCAAACTCTCCCAAAGAAAGAAATAGTATAATTAGTTCTCGATGGCTGTTGTTGACTGGGGTAAAAAAAAAGTATGTTCAGTCAAGATCGTGTCAAACTGTAAAAATGCTTCTTGAGTAAATTTTTGGAGGACATAAAATCGGTTCATTGTCATTTGTGGTTTGATGAAATCCTGTGCATTATTGGTCCATGTTTAAAGGTGCTGTTCGTGTAAACGTGACTTTTCAGAAATGTTTTGCATGTTTTAATATTGTCATCAAAACATGAACACCTCATCAAAACTTGCCTCAACTCATTTTCCAACTTTGAGTAATCTTATTTTCTATTTCTGTCATGGTCATGCCCATTCGCCATAGCACCAGCCACTAACCAATCAGATGAACCGCTAATGCAGCTCATCTCAATTGAAAATGTAAACGCTGACTGACCCAGAGGTTTAGCCGCGTCAGATAAACAACGAAAAGAGAGTGCGTTATTGGATGTCCCGGGTCAAATGTGCTTTTTGGCTTACCCAAAGATGAATGTATTTGTTGGAAATTACAGGATTTTCTGTGTGCCAACAAAAAAGCACCAGTTTTACTGAACACAACCATTTGAGGTGATTCAAAGAAGTTGTTTACAATTAAAACTGCTTTTTAAAGGTTATTAAGGGCACACTGATAGTCTAGAGGGGTAAAATATTTATTATACATTATTTAAAAGGGGCATGATATGACACCTTCAAAAATTTTGACATCTAGCGGCAAACCATGGAGTATATTTTTCAGTTTGAAAAGGCTGATGTTTCTGAACCTAATTTCATTAGAGGGAATTTAAAACTGTGAGTATGTGATAATGATCCTAACTAAGCAATTACATGAATAAGCAAGAAACCATTCCCAAAACATTGGATACATTACTGACATTTTGTTAAACATCCAAATGAGTACAGTAAATACTTTCAGTGGATTGCATTAGAGAATCTCTCTCTCTCTCTCTCTCTCTCTCTCTCTCTCTCCTCTCTCTCTCGTCTCTCTCTCTCTCTCTCTCTCTCTCTCTCTCTCTCTCGTCATCTCTCTCTCGCTCTCTCTCTCTCTCTCTCTCTCTCTCTCTCTCTCTCTCTCTCTCTCTCTCTCTCTCTCTTCTCTCTCTCTCTCTCTCTCTCTCTCTCTCTCTCTCTCTCTCTCTCTATTAGCTCATTTCTGTTAGTTTTCTTCCATCAGTTAGACTGTTTCACAGGAACGCCCAAATACAGATGCTGCTCTCCTATTCCCAGAGGAGCGTTATCCACTTATTCCTTTAGAATAAAATTCTTTCTGTCACCATTCCTTATCTCTTTAGTTTTGGATAAAACAATGAAAAACATTGACTTTGAATAGTATTTCAGTACTTGCTATAAATTCAGATTGAACTAAAAGAGAATTAACCGTTTAATTCTAGGGCGAAATAATGAAGTATCTACACAGCTGACATTCATTCATCTTCATGTCGGCTTTATTCCCTTTCGGGGTCGCCACAGCGGAATGAACCGCCAACTCACTGGCATATGTTTTACGCAGCGGATGCCCTTCCCTGCCGAAACCCATCGCTGGGAAACATTCACACACACATTCACACTTTAACACTATGGGCAATTGTTCTTATTCAATTCACTTATTCCGCATGTCTTTGGACTTGTGGGGAAACCGGAGCACCCGGAGAAAACCCACGCGATCACGGGGAGAACATGCAAACTCCACACAGAAATGCCACCTGCCCCAGCCGAGCCTAGAACCAGCGACCTTCTTGCTGTGAGACGACCGTGCTACCCACTGCGCCACCGTGACGCCACAGCTGACATTATTTAATTTTATTCTATTTATTTATTTCTATCACTAATTCTTCAGATTCATTTTTGTATTGTCATGACTAGAGCACCATAATAACCCACTGCATTATCACCACCCCAATCATCTTCTTCATGATGTTTATAATCCACAGCTTATCCAGAACCATCCACACACAGCTCTGTGACTCACCGGTTTCTCTTCATCAGCTGCTGTAGTGGACAGAACAGCTAACACACAGCACCAGAACCAACCATCTCTGCAAAAGAAAGACTTCATAAGTAAGGGAGCATCCTGTAAACAAAGCATTTGGCTTAAGTTACTCAAACCTAATTAGTATACTACTGTAGTGTAAGTTAGTGTATGAATAAAGGATTTGAATAGATCTGAAATAGTTAAACCGTAACAGAATTTATCCTTGGGTTAAAGTAATCTTAGATTTCTTTATTAGGGGTTAGATATGATCCTGAGTTAAGCTTTAAATATGTAATAACATTTTTATTACATTAGAATTGAAATTAGATTTCAGTAATTTTAGCTTGTGATAACCATTTACTATGCTAAAATGAACGACCTTTTTTAGTTTGATATTATTGTTTTTATTTAGGGTTCAGAAATTAACTTAAGATTTAAAGATGAGATGTATGTGTTTAGGGGGAGAGACTTAAAGGTCAGGTATCAAATACATTTTGTAGTCAATTGACATAAGCTATCAAAAGTAACCAAGGTACTATTGCATTAGAGGCATGAAAGTTTAGTTTTTTTTTTTAATATACGTATAGTACCTTTAGGATTTTACACATTGACAAAAGATAACTTAAAACCTTAGAATGTTAACAAATATGCCAATTTCTAAAGTGAGGTGAGCCAGTAATAATAATAATAATAATAAGTTAATCTTGGCTCTGGGATATTGGTTAGACATTTATCTGGCGTTTAACTCCAGAGGTTTTATTAGTCATTAGTCACACTAGGAAAATTAGTTTGTGATTAGGACTGTATTCAGTCCCGATTTGTAGAGTGAGGTGAACCAGTGATAATGGTTAAAAATAATCTTGGGTTTCCTGATTCTTTGTTGTGGGTTAGCTAATCCTGAATTTAATGGAAAAGAATGATAAAAAAAATACTTTTAGCCCTTTAAACTCGAAGTTAGGATTGTGTTCAATTGAGAATAAGCAGTGATAATCAGTCATGCTTCAAATTTTAAATGATCTATTTTTTGTTATTAAGACATTATGTTTGCGTAAATTAGCTTAAGAGATTACAAATGATCAAATAAAAAAAGAGAATAAAACTGCAAACTTCTCCATATCCATCAATTCAACAAATGTTCTTGATTTTTCAAAGAAATGTTGGTCTCATTTAATTTTTTAGGCTGGCACATTGTTTTTGAAGTCTACAAAGCTTGCCAAATTCTACTAGCAGACTGAACAGGGTCTCCAGACAACTGCATTGCATTTGAACTTGACACTTCATTGATTTGATTTATTAAAATGTATTTGTGATTTTCTGAAGCTTGGTATATTGTAAATATAAACGCCTTAACTTAAAACCAAAATATGCTGTGGTGCAATCAGTAACACTACTAAAAGCAGGTTTGCTGATTGCTGGTTTAAGAAGTTCCCAGCTAAAAATCTAATTCAAAATCTAATATTAAAACTAGATGTCTAATATTGAAGGTCAAATTGTTACTGAGAGGATCCTTCCTGAAGAACTTCAGGACCTGTCCAAGACTCACACAGTGATGAGGTTATAGCCTTTATCCCTCACAAGTTGTAGCCTTTATCACAAACACTACTTTTATGTTAAAACAATTAACAGCATGACTGACTCTGTTACAGGTTGACTTAGTTCAGGCATGCTACCAAATGTGTAGAATGTAAAAGAATGCAGTGTTGATCAGCAGAGCGCTAATCATCAGCCTTTTCTGTCAGAGGTTAACCCAATAAACTCAGATTAGTAGTAAAGACTTCACAAAACGTAACTTGAACTGTAGTTCTTCAACTAATACATTATGTCACTCAAATTAGTTCATTCAAAGGCTTAAGTATATCAATAGATAAACATGTAACATTGAGGGCAGGATATAAATGCAGATTGAACTGGTCATAAAAAAATAGTATGAAATGCATTTATGTATGAAACAAGTAAAGAAAAACAAGTTAGTATCTTTACTAGTTTAAACAAGATTAAGATACAAAAGCCATATTGTTGCATCTGAACATTCTTGATGAAATTGAAGCAACATCTAACAATTGGAAAGCGATTAAAAATATAGATAAATTCTAAATTCCAGCGAATATCTGGAAGGGAAAGACTCTGAATGGTAAACATCAATCTAAAGAGAGGACAGGTCTTGTTTGTAGTCTGGTCATGTGGCTTTCCCCTCTACACATCATCTGTGGTTTATTATTAGTGCTTCTCAAAACAGAATAAAGTGATGCATGAGTTCCTGAGGCCAGCCACAGACCCATAATCATAGACTGGTGTTCAGGCGGCGAACCACGGAAACCTCAGGGCAGCACTGGGTCAAAACTGAACCAATCATCTTTTTGAACCCTTCATTTTTTTTAGCCATAATGGATTAACATGTGTACTTTCTGCATTTGTGTTGTGGAATATTTGAAGATAAAATTGTCTCATTTTGGTCTTTTTTAAATAGCTGCTAAGAAATAATGCATCCAGTTAGATTTAAACATTTAAAGGCAAAGCAGAGTATGAATAGTTACAGCTTGTGAAGGATTTTACTGTTATGCATCCTTTAAAACAGTTGTAAACTTAATATAACCATCACAGAAGACCAGGTCCATGCTAAGCAGAAATCGGAAACTGAGTAGTGAATGGTTAAACCGTTGCACATAAATCTTCAAACCAGTTTAGTTACGGTTTTAAGTGCACATAACAATCCCCCATGACCTCACACACAAACCTGAAGCTTTTCCTCTACCAGAAGCAGTAGCCTTCCCAAGATTTCAACTTACATGAGTGTCACATGAGCCTACACACAAAGGAGTGTTTGTAAGAGTACGTGGATCTGTCTGAGGCCATCTGCATTCCTTTAGGACTTTTGAACTCTGTGTAATGCATGTTAGCTGAAGCTAAGACTGTAATATATACATCACTTGACGGCTGAATATATATGAGCCTCTTTAATGCATGGAATGACATTCAAAGCAATTGGATACGCCAATAGCTATGTTTTTATGTTTTAGAACAAGGTAGCCATGCTTCAACTGCAACTATACTATACCAATTTAAGCTATAGTTTGAAGCTGTATTGGTAAATAGGGATGTCCCAAATATTGAATTTCATTGAATAAAATAATAAAATAAAGTCATTAACAATCAATCAATCAAAATGTTTTATATAACGATTTTTTTGCAGTTGCTTCAAAGAACAAAATGCCAAAGGTTCACAAAGTCTTAGTGTGGATTAAGAGTTAAAAAGGGTAATTCTATGGAGTAGAAATAGAACTGTCATATAATGCTACCTTAGGTATTGTAAAGTAATGTTTATTAGTATTAGTATTTATTAGTATGATTATCTGGATAATAATCCCTGACTTATTATAAAAGCACAGTTTAAACAGATTTTCTGGTGAAATAAAGCAACCGAGACTATAATTTTTGTTGATGTGGGGAAAAACCTGAGAGACCCGGAGTAAAAAACCCAGACACAAATGCAGAGAAAAGTCATATTAAGATAAGGCCTTCTTAAGCAATATGGTATTTCTGTAAATTACATGATATTACCCAATTTTGAAAACAATTTATGAAAATTGTAAGAGCAACAAAGAAAACAGGAACTTGCAGGAAGAGGAGCAAGAGTGTGTGGCAGCTATTAAAGGAAGAGTAAAGAAAGGAGTGGAAATTTAAAAAATATGGAAGACGTGAAAGTAACTAACAGTTATTAACATGGACTAGCAGATATTGACAATGGATTATTCTCAGTATATAACTGCAAAATACATCAGAAAAGGTTTTCAGCTAAAAGGAAATACAATCACCTTAATAAGGAACATTACCATCCTTTCAAACATACAGACAGGCATACTGAAAAAAATTATGCTAAAGATGGCCTTGTAATATTATTCTTTAGAGCAAGGTCACATTAAATGCAGAGCTAAAATCTATGGATCTATTGTTTAGTCACTGTTGTTGAGCTAATAAAAATAAACATTTGAACCAGTCAGAAATATAACAATTCATATCCTGTATAGTATTGCAAGGTTGTTTTACCATAATTGTGAAGCACTTGACAAGTGCATCCTTTATTTTAATTTATTTTTTACTTGTATTCGAAGGTCTGTACTCTTTTTAATGCATGTTCTGTTTTCATTTACACTTTTTGTCTAAACTGTGGTTTTCATTTGATTCAACATTTACTGTATAGTTATGCCACATTACAAATATTGCTGTGGAATGCAAAAGCAAACAAATGACAGACTCAAAAACCTAAAGGTTTTAAATATGAGATTCAGAGTATATTCATGCAAAAAAAAGTGTGGGAAAGATGTGCTAAACTAAAACAATATTTATATTCTATCTAATAGAAAAGTAAAAGATAAACTTTTTTCACAATCTACAGCAAGAGAGCTTAGAGGAAGCATTGATCACTAGAGAAATAAAAGTGAATTATTATTTTTTTTTAATAATTACAAAGGTAGTTTAATGGTAGTAAATATAATAATATTGATCTCACAAAAGTGTGATAGTTTGACTTTTGTAAAGTTTGATTGCCAGAGTTACCTGAACATAAGATGACACTGCGCTGTTTTGTGTTTCCTACCCCAAGACATCAATTACATACAATTCTGTAACGTTACTTATTCTTGTCAAGCATGTAGTTGTGCTCTTGCTTTCTTAAATAATCAGCTGCACAATAATTTGTCATTGATGCATCTGCTCAATCCCATTCATTGATTTTGGTCTTGCTCTTTGCGTCTCCTTCCCTCTGCCCTCTCTCTCCCCTCTCGCTCCCCTCTCGCTCTCTCTAAATAAAAGTGCAGAAATCATAGCACAGCCCCACCTATGACTGATAAACATTTTCAAATGTGTGTGTATATATAAGTAAATGTGTGTGCGTTTATATAAATAATGCCTTGATTTCCATATTTAAAAAAAGCTTGTTTACAGGTTTGAAAAAACAGACAAACACAAAAATACACAATAATCTTCTTTGTGTGGTCCTGTATATGTGCTTTTATATGGAAAACAAATACTGTGTTAAAGATGCTATGAATATGTTTATGAATGCTATTGATAATGACATAGAAGAGCTAGAGGAAGATGATGATGACAATGATGAGGAGGACGAGGAGGAGGAGGAGGAGTAATGGAATAAAGTGCTGTGAAGCAACAAGGATGTAATTACTTAAAATTACACTAAAGACAACCACAGATTGTAACACTGCAGGGATTGGATGTTCTGCATTTGTATGTTAATGCAATTCTACATTTACTAGATAATGCTTCATTGCCAACATTACAATGGTCAATCTATGCCTCGCAATAGTAGTGACTTTGTAACTGAAATGACATCACTCACACTTAAAATTGCAAGTAAGTTCAGGAAAAGTCATCTTAAATATGACATTGAATTTTATAGGTGTGTATCTTCTACTGAGTTTAACTGCATTGGATATCCCAGACATGTTTGGTAAAAATGGATGAAGAAAGACACATTTTATCAGCTTCTACGTTATTATCTCACTGCATTGTGTTTTGTTGAACTTATTAGATATTAAACATTATAGACGTTGCACTGACTTAAATCTGAAGTATAGGTCCCATAACATGCAACACGAACAAGCAACATGGTTGATCAGAGCATGGGTTTGTGAAAAGAACATATAAGGGAAAAAACTTCCAGCTCTTAAAAATGACCATGATGTTAAATAACGATGTTAATAAGTTTCTGATAGAGCGAGGTTTACCTGCCAATAGAGCCGCTCCTCATGCTGCCTGCACCCAGAAGATCCAGCCCGCGGCAGACAGAGAGCGCGGGAGCCGGAGAAACACCGAATATCCACTTAAGTCCGTGATAGAAGCTCACTCGAGACTTAAATGAAGCTCCGAAAGATGCCACGAGATGACAAAAAAATGTTCAAAAATCCGCTAGTGTATCAATCTGAAGATCTTTCAATTGCCCCAAAATTTCACCAAAGGTATGGAAGTACACACTGGAGGTCCTGAAGACTGCATGGAACCGCATGGGGACCGGGAGAAAGACACCGGAGATCACGGGCAACGCACTACCAAGCACGGAGACACAGAGAAAGGCACATGGGATCAGACAAAGTTCACGCAGAACACCCAGAATTCGCGGCTAACACATTTGAGATTACTAACTCATTTGAGCAGAGTTCAGGGAGAGCCCCAGAATGCACGAGTCTAATGTTGCGCTTGTCCACTGTCTCTGAGCCTCTCTCCGAGTGTGTCTCTCTCTCCAACACCCCTCGGCTGAGAGGAGGGGTGCTCAACTTTTTTGTCCTTGTGTAAAATTGCCATGACGCGAAGCCACACGTCTCTCTCTCTCTCTCTCCTCCCCTCTCTCTCTCTCTCTCCCTCTCTCCTCTCTCACTCTCTCATCTCTCTCTCCTCTCTCTCTCTCTCTCTCTCTCTCTCACTCTCTCTCTCTCTCTCTCTCTCTCTCTCTCTCTCTCCTCTCTCGTTTAGGTGCAGAATTGGTTTATAGGCAAGGCAAATATTTGTGCATTCCAATAGCAAAAGCAAACCAGGCTTCCTGCTAGCAATCAAAAGACAAAAATCACAGAATAACAGACTCCTAAACTTACACATTATTAAAGGGAGCTGCAGGCCCCATTTACACTGCCAGCTTTATTTTAGACCCACTCCTTGGTAAAAACCCTCCACATTATTTGACTGTCAATTCTGACATCTCTCATGCACCCAGATGTTTCTCCTAAATACAGAACTATAAGTACTCCCTGATTATCATGGGACTTAAGAACCTGCTAATTGTTATGTCTTTGGTCAAGTAAGGATGGTTTCACAACTGCCTATACTGTATATTTGATGTGAGATGAAAACTGCTCGTTTTCCTTATCCCTTCCCCTTTTTCCATATGCCCACTCAAGCCCCACCTACTTTGACTCAGAAGTGTGAGAGCTGCAGGCTCGCACTGGATAATACCAGAGAAGTGTGTTTTCAGATGTCCGGAGCCTAACTGTTTGTGTTAGATTACCACAGGATGAGCTTATTTGTCAGAAATAGCTCGATTTTGTTAAACTTTTACCTTGACCTAAATGCAAAATAATCAGGAAGACCAATGGAATCTCTTTCGTCTTTCATTAACAAGACAATTGAATCTATCTTGCCCCCCCAAAAAAACTCCAGGACAAATAAGAATGAATCAACTTTTACAACTGATTTTTCAGAATTTACACCATGAAACTGTCAAAAGTTAACTAACAACACAAGGATACAAATGAATCATCTTTCACATTCCTATTGTGTAACCACAATGATGCATCACATACATAATGAATAAGTGACTCAAACTTAAATACTCTTGAGAGATGACCAAATCAGCCCCCTTTCCAGAACTGAGCCCATTGCAAGTGATCAACTAAAAAGTTGATTGCCACCTATGAAGCTGACGTGGTGAGGTGAAACTGGAATATGAGAAGAAAAAAAGAGAACCTGCCTGAAGGCCTTTGCTGTCAGTGCTTGTGTTTGCTGCTTGTGTTAACCTGTTTTGGTTGTTTTGAGGTCAAGTATTGAGATTGTAAAAGCTCTCCTGGACTTTAGAAGCTCAGACAAATTGTATCAGAGTTGTGAATGCTAAGAACATTTTACATTTACACTTATGCATTTGGCAGACGTTTTTGTTCAAAGCAACTTATAGTAGGGGAGAGACAATATGCAATTTGTTACACAGTCTGTTAGCAAATTGTTACACAGTTAGTTATCTCAGTTCATTCATAATATAAGTTTTATCAGCTGATCAATAAACCATAGCAGAAAGAAAATAATTTTTATTATTATTTATTAGTAGGTGTTTTCAGAAGAGTTTTCTGTTGCTTTCTGAAAGCTTTAAGTGTTGCTGCTTTCCTGATTGGATCAGGGAGTTTGTTTCACCAGCCAGGGACAGTGAGAGAGAAGGTTCTGCTAAGAGATTTTCTGCCTTTGTGGGACGGAACCACGAGTTGCTGTTCCTTTTCTGAGCGCAGGCTTCTGGAGGGCATGTAGAAGTGTATGAACTTGTGGAGGTAAACAGGAGCTGATCTGGAGATAGTTTTGTATGCCAGTATCAGTGATTTGAATTTAACACAGGCTGTGATGGGGAGCCAGGGAAGAGTGATGAAGAGGGGAGAGTAAAATGAGTTTGCTTCGGTTCCTTGAAGATAAGACGAGCTGCAGAGTTTTGGATCATCTGCAGAGGTTTGAGCGTTTGCTGGAAGTCCTGCTAGGAGAGCGTTGCAGTAGTCCATACGTGAGAGGACCAGAGCCTCATGCTCAGTTAAGAAGGGCCTGATCTTTCAAATGTTGTGCAGTGCAAGTCTACATGCTCGAGTTGTCTTAGTATGAGTATGCGAGTATGTACATGTGTGAGATGGGTGGATGCGTATATGCGTGTGAATGAGTAGGATGGGTCCGGAGGGGGGTCAGCTGTCTCCCGGCTGCCAGCATTATACTTGACAGTTCTCCTGTGGCCCCTGCAGTGGGGGGCAGTGCTGCCCCTGGGGGGATGGACGGTGCGGCCAGCTCCCGGTACACACTCTCTTCGCGCACACAAATAGGATCATGAGGGTCCTTGTTTCCATGGGGGATCATGTGGGCGTGGTGTCCTATCGGCGATCCCGCCCTCCATCCCTCCATCCCTTAGACGGGGACCCCCAGTTTTAATCACATCAGACACTGAACATCTCCAGGGCACCAGGTGGGCTTTCCTCCCGGAGCGGACAGTAGGCCAATCCCACCTGCCACTGACTCGCTTCCAGGGCTGGGCAACCCCTGTGCCCCTTACTACACCTGCAAGGACACTAGACTCCTATGATTATGTCCACTCTCCCAGTGTTTTTGTGTTTGTATGTATGTATGTGTGTATATATATTTATATATATATATATATATTATATATATTCTATATATATATATATATATATATATATATATATATATATAATATATATATATATATATATATATATATAATCATTTTCTTTTTTGTGCATAGATCAATAACTGCATGTATGTATGTATATTTATATTTGAAGACATATGTGTAGATAGATGCGAACTGCTTGGATGTGGTAAGGTAGGTATCTAATCTTATTTATTTATTTATTTTTTTTTCAACTCAATCATGATTCTTTCCCCCACAATTACTTCCCTCCTCTTTCCCCTTTTTTATTAACACCATCCTGTCCTGATGTATGTTTATATGATTGATTCATGTAATTATTGTGATGAATGTGAAATAAATAAATAGAAAAATAGAAAAAATTGAAAAAAAAAGAACACTGCGTTTAATGGGCTCATGAGAATTGTCAACCTGACACCCTTTGCTAGGTTAGCATGTGTTACAATCTTGCACAATTCTTTCTTTTTTCTCCTCTGTCTTTATCTTCTTCCTCTACTTCCTCACTGCTTTGGTTTATTGATCAGTTGATACATTTCTATTAAGAGAATCTGAGATAGACTTTGACAGTGTAACAGATTGCATATTGTCTCTCCCCTAATGTAAGTCGCTTTGGACAAAAGTGTCTGCCAAATGCATAAATGTAAATGTAAATGTAGAAGGGAGGTAGTTATTTTATAAAAGTTATTAGTGTTGTTGTTTTCCTAACTGGGTCGATGAGGTCATTCCAACATCTGGGTACAGTGAATAAGAAGGCACAATTCAAATTCTCCAGTCTCCATCCATACACATTCTTATTTTAGTAAAAAAAAAAAAACCAGAGGTGTCATGATCATTAAAAATTATACAAATTTTTTATAATAAAAATCCATCAGATAAAATTGAAATGCATGATTTGCTTTAATGGGATAACTTAAAAAAATCTGTATATCTTGGTCTTAAGCACCCTCACAAAAATATTGGCTAGAACTTGTATTTATTAAATAAAAAAAAATATGATACGGATAAAATCAGCTGCTGTAATGCAGGCCTATAACGTGTGCAAGACTTTAGCTAAAATATAATATAAAATATATAAAATATCAGCCTCCCGGGGAAAGTCTATGCCAGGGTACTGGAGAGGAGAGTTCGGCCGCTAGTCGAACCTCGGATGCAGGAGGAACAATGCGGGTTTCGACCTGGTCGTGGAACACTGGACCAGCTCTATACCCTCTGCAGGGTCCTCGAGGGGTCATGGGAGTTCGCCCAACCGGTCCACATGTGCTTTGTGGATTTGGAGAAGGCGTTCGACCGTGTCCCTCGTGGTGTCCTGTGGGAGGTGCTCTGGGAGTATGGGGTCCGGGGCACTCTGCTAAGGGCTGTCCGGTCCCTGTACAACCAGAGCAGGAGCTTGGTCCGCATTGCCGGCACAAAGTCAGACCTGTTCCCAGTGCGCGTTGGCCTCCGGCAGGGCTGCCCTTTATCACCAGTTCTGTTCATAGTTTTTATGGACAGAATCTCAAGGCGCAGCCGGGGGCCGGAAGGGGTCCGGTTCGGGGACCTCAGGATTTCATCGCTGCTGTTTGCGGATGATGTTGTCCTGTTGGCTTCTTCGGGCCTGGACCTGCAGCGTGCGTTGGGGCGGTTTGCAGCCGAGTGTGAAGCGGCTGGGATGAGGATCAGCACCTCCAAGTCTGAGGCCATGGTTCTCGACCGGAAAAAGGTGGCCTGCCCTCTCCAGGTCAGTGGAGTGCTCCTGCCTCAGGTGGAGGAGTTCAAGTATCTCGGGGTCCTGTTCACGAGTGAGGGGAGGATGGAGCGCGAGATCGACAGGCGGATCGGTGCAGCATCTGCAGTGATGCGGTCGCTGTATCGGTCTGTTGTGGTGAAAAGGGAGCTGAGCCGAAAGGCGAAGCTCTCGATTTACCGGTCGATCTACGTCCCTACTCTCACCTATGGTCATGAGCTCTGGGTCATGACCGAAAGGACAAGATCCCGGATACAAGCGGCCGAAATGAGCTTCCTCCGCCGGGTGGCTGGGCGCTCCCTTAGAGATAGGGTGAGAAGCTCCGTCACCCGGGGGGAGCTCGGAGTAGAGCCTCTGCTCCTCCACATCGAGAGGAGTCAGCTGAGGTGGCTTGGGCATCTGTTCCGGATGCCTCCTGGACGCCTCCCAGGGGAGGTGTTCCGGGCATGTCCCACTGGGAGGAGGCCCCGGGGAAGACCCAGGACGCGCTGGAGGGACTATGTCTCCCAGCTGGCCTGGGAACGCCTCGGGATCCCTCCCGGGGAGTTGGAAGAAGTGTCTGTGGAGAGGGAAGTCTGGGCATCCCTGCTTAGACTGCTGCCCCCGCGACCCGGCCCCGGATAAGCGGGAGAAGATGGATGGAGGGATGGATGGATAATATAAAAGCTTGCAATCATCTAACTACAGCAAAACAGAGATAATAGGATTAATCTACAAACTAATTAATGATAAGAGAAATACACCCTCAAAAACGATTTTTATCACTCCAGCTTTCATTTAATTAGAGACAAAAATGGACACATGAAATGCAATGTCAATACCATTTCATCAGAGAGTTGAAAATGTTGTGTGACTGCCTTGCTTCACTGATCAAACATTTTGAGATAAAACTCACATTTCGCAGGGTTTTTGTGATTTGTCTTTGATAAAGCCATAATGTGTTTCCCCCTGAAATAAACAAAAACAGAAACTAAAGATATGGTAGAAATTAAAATATGCAAAAACCAGAAGTGTCTCCAAATCCCAGAAATCCCAGCAATCTTAATATCTGTTATGGAAAAAAGTTTTGGTAGCTGGTTTCAGCTGGTTTCAGCTTGTTGGCCAGTTATGTTTTAACTCTCAGTTTGAGTTTGTCACGCTATCTCTTCAAATCTTTATTTCAAAATCAGTATACCTGATTTGTTGTACCTGATTGACCACGGCCAATATTAAATAGTTTTATAAGCATAATTGTTTCACTTCATGTTAATCAGAGTTTTAAAATTTACAGAGGTTATATTTTTATGCAAACCAACTGAGTTTTATCAATATCACATGCACATTGGATTAACAATCCCAATTCATACCATAATCTCACAAAAAAATCAGTGATTGAAAGAATGAACCTGGAGTACATAAGCTAATGTTCATATTTGGGTGAATGGTTCTTTTTAGAGGAAATGTGGAGACCTTGGGGCCTTTCTAGGGGACACCCGCTGAGACTTGTGGCATTTGGGGTCAAAGAGGCCATGAAAAACAGCACATGAAGACGATGAGCGGCTGATGGAGACTTTTTAGGGTTGTTTCTCTAATTACCAGAACAAACCGGAGGTCACGCTCTGATATTCACAGCAGAACTACCGCTTTACAGAGGTGACATGCAGTCCACAGAATTGAAAACTTTGCTACAATCCCAGCCCTGACATTACCCTAAATTAAAAAGTCTTTAAATCTCACTTATTCTTAAAACAAGATGAGACGAAGAGTACAATAGAGTTTTGATAATAAAACTACCTCATCTTTGTCTGATTCAAGTTTCAAGTCATTTGAAAGAACTTTTTTTTCCAAACAAGGATCGTGATACCTGCTACCAACTGATATAAAGAATAAAAGTCGCCAATGATTAAAAGCATCTTTTTTCTCTCTCTTTCAAACCAAACTACATATTCGTAATAAAGACAAATGTTTGGACAGTTGTCACACAATTGTTACTATTCTCATTGAAAACACCCGTTTGTTTGAATCGTAATGATGAGACTTTGTATGATGTAAATGTTACTTTTTTTGGCTTTTATCATAAAAGTATCAACACCAAACCATCTCTTGTCAGGATTTACATTCAACCAGACATATAGTATATCTTTCTCAAAATGAACCAATTCAATTTCACCTCTGGATGTGTTTCAGGGGCATCTCTTCCGTCCTGTTACACTGAAGCTGATTTGACTACAGATCAATTGGGATCATATGCTCTCAGCACTCATGATTGTTTTAGGGGCATGTTGGGTTGCCCTTCTGATGTAGGACTCATTTTGCTAGAAAGTTAGTATAAATGTTAAATTGATAGTTAAACACTACCATTGTATTTTAATCGATTACTTAAGTGGCATTTTTTTATATTTCAGGCATTATAAAACAAAAATTCTTTGTACCTGACTTATTGTTTTAAAATCGGCTTTTCTGTGATGAGTTTAACAGCAGGAAGAAATACAGAGAGGGGGGAGAGAAGGGGGCACTGAGACAGAACACAGAGACGTTCCCCAAAACACAGCTGTTAAAGTCTGAAAACAGAAACCCTGAGCATTGGAAGCCGCAATAAATTCCTCAGAAAGGCTCCGGTTCATGATAATAATTCTAAATCAGTTCCTTTACTCACAGAACTATGAAAATATTGAAATATGGATCACTGTACATTCTTTAAATTACTGTATCTTACTTTACAAAGTGGAAACACAAAGTGTGCTTCTTCACACTATACACACACACACACACACACTTCAAGTCAAGGGTCTGAATGTTGAGAAAGAGCCGAGTTTTAATCCTCTGTCCTGATCCCACATCTGTTCCTCATCAGATTTCACACCGATAAACTATAAGAGATGTTTCTTTCATGAATTAAACTCCTGCTTAAAGCTAGAGCAAATTGGAGCAGATTTTCACCATAACTGTGTCTAATCATCATCTTTCAGACTGTAAATGCAAAGCTCATTTGCAATTTTGCATTAAAGGATGGCTAATGAATGGCAAAGATTCTCACGGGAAAGAATGTGATGGTCACACTCTTGGAATTGAATATGTTTAGAACACATCTTTCATAAACAAGAGATTCAAACAACTGGTTGATCAGTTCATCAGAATATTTCCAACTACAAAGTATGTATGTCCATAGTCCATTCTGATAGCTAACTGTGAAAAAAGGTGCAACAAGGGATCATGCTTCTCAGTACTGCAGCTGTTCTTACAGGGGATAATACCCATTCTCAGTGATTTAAGAACAGACTGACTCATACACCTGCAGTAAGGACATGTATGGCGTTTCTGTGGAATGAATCTCCTTTCAAGGTGGATGGAAAAATTAGTCCCTAAACCTCCCAAATAGGACATTTTCTCAACCATTAAAAAATCCTGCTAGGTGACATAGCAAACATTAAAATTTCCTTTTGAATTTCTGGCAGTGGCCTAAAATAGTAGGATTTAACTGAATCCACCAAAACTTCTAGAGAGATACCATTGCAAACTTTTAGGTGTTCGATCACACAAATATCGGATTGCATTGATATAAAGTTATAAAAACTGTAGAATACCATAAAATATCCCAGTGTTTTTTCATAGCTACCATCATTAAATCCCAGGTCACCAATCACCATCATTATTAGTAGCCGTTACAGAAAATCCACAAAAATCTATATGGTACATTTCAAAATCCATTTTCAGAGAAGTATTGTACCATAGCAACCACAAAATCTGCAGTGCCAAACCGCAAACATCATTAATCACAGTGAGCTGTCTTTAATAGGTGGAAGAATCCCATGACAACCACTAAAGTTCCAGGGACTGTAATTTTACATGAATTAAATACTATAGCAACAGTCATAAAAATTATTAATAGAAACTTCCCAATATTAAAAAAACCCACTGACACCAGGCTAAGCACACCTTCTTGAAATCTCCCCATGATTCTGAAGTCTACTAAGCCAGACGGAAACAATGTCAATGATGAAGAAAAGCTTTGCAGATGTTCTGCATTAATTAGTGGGCTCGATTGGAAAACAAGGAACTTACAATGTTGAACTTTGCCATGATATTCTAATTTTGTGAAATAAAAGGTATTTAATCATTGAACTTGGAAACAATGAAAATATTGAATTTATTTCACTGTGGCCTGATAGAATATAGAAGTGTACTATTTTTAACCAAAAATATGGACTTCCCCTAAATCCTATTTTTTTCTACACACAACTATATTATGAAGTCATGTGAGAAATAAAACATATAATCATAACCCTACAACAGTCGGATACCATGCAAACCACCATAGAGAAGGACCATATTAGACTGGTGACTTCAATACCAAACACCAAAATAAATTTTCATAATAACCATTTAATCTGTAGAACATCCACCAAAAGGTATAATTGATGCACCAAAATCTCAGAGGGACAGCACAACTCGAAACGAAAGTCACTGCAACCAGAAACAACCCAAATTACATTGGAAAGAAACTTTCAAAAACCCGGAGCTCTCTGTGACTCAAAGATGCTGGCTCTGGATCCAGGTCATGAATGTGATTTCTGGGTTGTGCTTGAACGGTTTACAGTGGAGCCTGGCCAGGAGTGAACTGAGGGGCTCTGTGTAAAACACCTCGACCCGATCTAGGGTCAGCATTCGTCAAAGTCCACTGAACAAACCCTAAATATGAGGACGGCTTGTGCTTGCCTCCATAAGAGGCCAAGCTCTCCAAATGCAGGTCAGCAGGGTCGCTGGAAACTCCTGAACAGTGCTGCCAGTGGCTCCAGACAATAACAATTGTCATATAGCTTTAGAATTAACGTTGAAGTTATATCTGTTTTTTTAAACATGCAATCATTTATGTTTTTCATTTATATTACATTTACAGTATCAAGTGTTAAACAAAGTTATTAAAAGTAATTTTGTTAAAACAAATGCTTTTTCATTTCAATTGCAATATAGTTGTATGTCCGATTGCAAAAGGGACCAATAGGCTTCAGTGAAAGATAGAGTATAGTTAAACATCCTTAAATTCACTTACCTGAAAAAAAAAATTAAGTAAAACAGGCTTCGTGTCTTTAGCTAAATCCATTCAGAATTTTTTTTGTATATTCCAGGAAGTGTGTTCACTGTCTGTACTGTCCACACTGTAAACTAAGGGTGCACTCTTAGAGGCCACACCACTTTTAATGCTGCTCAAAAACACCTAAAACGTCAGAGCAGTGTTTGTGACACAATTTCCAAGGGAAGGCACTAAAGAAGATTTGGTAGGCTAAAGGTGATTGTGCCCTTGCAAGAAAATGGATCTTAAACAGGGGGTGGGTCAAATCAGTGCATATCTATTTATAACAGCTCATTTCTTTTTGGCTAACTAAACAAGCCTAATGCACAAGACCGCACGCTCAAGGCTAAGATCTGGAACTGGGATTTGACTTTAGAGCTTTCCGGGCAGCAACATTAGTTCGTTTATTGCCAGAAACAGCATAGTGGCATGGGAGTTCAATATTGACCTTTAGCTTTTTAGGGACCTTCCAGTTTGTCTTTAAGGGAGACCATCATTACTAACTTCTGTACAAAAGAAAAAGTATCTGTATTTGGTTAAAAGTTATAAGGATGTTGCAAATCTCCTGGAAAAGGACACTGTCATGATAATGCAATCTTCATTTGACATCTATTGTATTAACAGGTACATCCAAATAGACAAAGTCTGGCTTAATTGTAAATAGAAGTAAACATTTTGAAGGGACTTTTTAAGATCTTTTTTACCAAATCATGCTATTAATGCACCAATCCTCTCTTAAACAGATAAAATTCCAGATTTTGGAGACTGATGAGCAATTTCGTAACAAAAGCTAAGCTAGCAGCCTGTGACCAATCTGATGCACATAAAACAAGCAGGCACTAGCTCAAGGTCACTGGCTTCACGTAACTCACGGGAATCAGAGTGTGAAAGGGTCAGTATAAGACCTATTATTTCAAATTCACCCTAATTTGTACATAGACTTATCCAATATTCAAAACAATGTTTGGAAATCATGTTCGTTGCCCATCTGAAAAGATATGTTTTCCCAATCCACTTTTATAAATAAAGAAACAGTGCTTCATCTAGTTGACCTACACTTGAACTAGGAATGTTTTTCAAGTACAAACATGGATGTGTACTGAAGAAATCATCCTTCCTGACCTGACAGCTCGGAGAAGAGTCCAGAGTCTATTCGCACCAGCTCAAAACATTCCTCCAAGTTTCTCCTCTTCAAACACACCTGAAGCACCTCTACTCTTCATCACTGAGAAATTCCAGCACATGGCTATGTGTGAAGCCTGCTGTCAGGCATAATAGAACTGCTCTTTTTTTCCATGTACATGATGCATGATGGTTGTATAGAAAAAAACATTAATACGCAACAGTGAGAGGTAGAAAATGAGCTAAAATACCAACCAGCTCATGATTAGTTCCACCAAACTACTGTAGCCTGAAATTAGCAGTTTAAAAAGCTTTAAATCCTTTCATTTATCATTAGCTTGAATTCATGACAACAAGAAAAGTCATTAAATACAAGCTATTAATCTTAAAAAGAAAGGAACAAAAATCTGAGAAGCAAAAAAACAAATTTACCCCCAAAACCAATAGATGATAAGTAGTCAGAATTGTGAGATGTTCCTCATATATTTTTAAAAATGTTAGACAAAATTGAAAACACAATGATGAGGGGAAAAATTAATGTCGGTGTTGGTTGGAAATCTGGTTAAAAAATGTTCCCCAGAAAATAAATGTAATTACATTTGATATTTTTTCAAAGCTACATTAGTCAGCTGCCGTTTGGCCGATGAAGGAATCATTTCATTTCCACCTCAACGTTATTCCAATGAGAAATTTTACTCCAGTCCTTTGTTCTAAACCAGCTGGAGGAGGATATTTTACTATTGCACTGAAGCTCAGGAATTATGCATCTGAGTTATGCCTTCACAGATCAGCTAAGAGGTTAAATACAGGGGTCATTTCGCCTCTTTTCACATGATGTCAGCCAGTTTTCATATCCGATGTGTTTAAACTCCTTTCTTGGTTCAATCAGCATCTTTTATTGATCATTGTTGATAGTGTGCACTTCAGTTGCTCAACTCATCTGTTCGATTATAACTGAAAGTAAATAAATCCTCCTCTAATACTGTGGTGGAAGTGAAAAAATCTCTGCCTCAGAATATCTGTGATTTCAAGTCAAAAGGAACTTTACTTTAAAGAAGATTGAATTCTTTGAATGAAAAAAAAGAAAACGACAAGAAAAATCTTGTTTTTATAATTAGCTTTTAACAATTAAATAAATATTTTAAGGGATTCATTTCAGGATCAAATAATCACTTTTGGATAAAGAGGTGTGTAACACAACAAAACTAATTCAATAATCCTTCCATTTTCATGTCGGCTTTCTTCCCTTTCGGGGTCGCCACAGCGGAATGAACCACCAACTCCTCTGGCACGTTTTATGTGGCGGATGCCCTTCCCAGCTGCAACCCATCGCTGGGAAACATTCACACACACTCATTCACACTTTAACACTATGGACAATTGATCTTATTCAATTATACCACATGTCTTTGGACTTTTGGGGAAACCGGAGCACCCGCAGAAAACCCACGCGATCACGGGGAGAACATGCAAACTACACACAGAAATGCCACCTGCCCCAGCCGAGGCTCGAACCAGCGACCATCTTGCAGGGAGACGACCGTGCTACCCACTGCGCCACCGAGACTAATTCAATAACTAAAAAGAATAGCTTGAAATTGTTGATCTAACACTTTGGACCAATCTGAGGTGAGATTTCTGAATTATGAATAGTCTTTCCCTTGTTCGAAACCCTCATCTCTGGTTTACGGTAAGAGGATGTGTGTGTTATAGGTGCATCAGGAGTCATGGACACCGAATGGGGAACGCCTCCTGTTTGTTTTAGAGGCCCTGAACTCAGCCACTTATTTTTATCAGGCGTAAAGAGAAAGGACCGGGCAAGTTATTTTCAGAGCATCACTCCCACTTGACATTTTCTCTGATAATCAAGAACTTCTTGGAACCAGACAGGAAAAGCCTCCAGCTTTCATCCGTGCTTTTAAAAGCAGCATTTAGCACTTCTAAATACAACAGTGATAGCATCGACAATCACATTCACATATTCTTGACAACATGCTCAGAGCTCCAGACAAAATACTCATGAGGCAGAGAGGCTTTCAAAATATCGCATTGATTTAAAATCATAATAATAACAATAATTAACAATTAAATATTTGCCTAGTGTCAAGTAGGAAATTGAACCAAAATTATGGACATATTAGCATAACTTTGATAGATTACTTTGAAAAATAAACATGTTAATTCAAAAGAATCAAAACATTTAAACTAATAAGCAGACGCGTCTTCATTTAATTCAGTTTCACAAAACATCTATAATTTTTCTTCTACAAATGGTTGTTGTGCAACATTTCATAAATAAACAAATGTTTAACAATTTAACCTTTAATCTACCACACAATAACCAGTATTCTTTCAACATTGTTACTGATCTTGCTTCTGATTTATTTTTAGCAAGCTATTTCTTTCCTATTCACATACTTTCAATTGAGTATCAGATAAATGACGATATTATTGAGCACTCTTTTGTGAAAACAGTGTAGATTTGTAGGTGTGTCCTTTTCCCGCATGAGTCACCTCCAATCCATTCTGGCCCCTTTTCTTCTGAGGGAGAAACCATGAAGTATACGCACATGTTGTATAGCCTTGCTTACTGAAATTAAAGATCTATAAAAGTAATGTTTAGCCATTATTTTTACTTCTCGCCATTTTGTTTTTCATTTGGTAACATACTATACTCTTAAAAGATCTACTTACGTTTTCCCACTCTTTAATTGTTCAAAATGAGCTGACCAGCCTAATCGCTAGCTGGTTAAATAGTGAGGGCATAAAAGATCAGCAACTGATTCGTTTTTAGTAATGTTATTTTAAATAATTAAAAAAACTGTTCACATAATATCAACAATATTTTTCTGCATAAATCATTTTGTTTATCACAAAATAACACAGACATTAAAAAAAAAAAAACAAGTCCTTTTATCTGCTCTTGACAATGAAGCGTAGAAACAAATCTGAGTGCAGAGCCTCAGATCATTACATCAAATAGCAGCCGGCCAATGACGGATCAGTATGAAATAGGAGATAAAGTGGACAAAAATCCACAATCATCATCATCATCATCCTTATACATGTTTACTCTCCATCACTAGTGTTCATATCTCCTCGTCACTGCTGCGCTTGTCTCTGATCTCCTTCAGTGTGTTCAGAGCCTCTTCTAGGGTTTTCTGGCCGAGCTGCTTCCCTCGTCTTGTCCTCACACTCACAGTTCTGCTCCCACACTCCTTCTGTCCAACAACTACATGAAAACCGACATCAACATTATGTAAATAACTCAGTTGAGGTGACTGCCTATATTACATAAACCAATAGAATGTTATCATTTAGTATTGGAAGTCTGTCCTATTGTGTTCAGAGGATGAAAAAATAAAATTTTCGGAGATTCTCAAAAAACATGTAGAGCTCATTTAAATAAGAGCACGAGATGAATGTCATTTAAAAATATGAAATGAATGCATGAATCAATACCGTAAATATAATTGTACTGTGCCAGCTGTGCGGAGCGGATTTTTTTATTTAAGGTGCTTCCTGGATCATTGTCGATGTCTGCCATGAACCCAGCTTCTCGCAGACAGCCCAGCACCTGGATGAACATTAACGAAACATATTACCAAGTTACCTTGACATTCATTGTTGGTATTTGTCATTAACAGCCCACCAGTAATATAGACATATATATATAAAAGACCGCATTGTGTGCTATGCGTAATGTTAGAGGATTTTTGGTTCAGCAATTGAATTAGTTGACTACCATCTGCATTAAACATCTACTTGTTGACATGCAGAACATTTTAAAGCTGTGCTCCTGACACACATTTCCTCTAGGTGTGAGTGATCCAAATTAATATAAAGTTAGCTCTGTGATTAGCTTGCTGAATTTAATAATAATAAGCTTTATTTTCTAAAGCACCTTTCATGCTGGCTTCCCAAAGCACTGCACAGAAAACAAAAGTAAAACAATAAAAAAAGTACATGACCAAAAGGAATAAATCAATACAAAACGAAATACATTTATCTTAATGGATAAATTATGTTATGTTTACAGTTTCAGAAAAATGTACTTCCATTCTGTGACAGATCTCAAGCAGCCACATTCTGGGATACTTTGAAAAACTTTCTTATTTGTCATTTTTTAAAATGATGTTTAATTCAATAAGATCCCATCAAGGACCACACTTATGTCCTTAGGTCATGTGATGAGATGTAGTTACATACCATCTATATTTCCATTTATTGCATTTATAAGTTATAATAATGTTTTCTGTTTGTTAATATCATCTGCGGTTGAAGCCAACAAGATTTAATATATATATATATATATAAAAAAACTGTCAATCCTCTGACCTCGAGTCCGTATGGCTCACTATTTCTTCCAACAGGAACCACCATCACCTGAGCTGGAGACAGCCACAGAGGCCTGTAAAAACATTGTTTTTAAAGTTAGTAAGATTGCAAATTTAAAAGCACAAAACTTGTTTTTGTACACATACACACCATTTCCCACTGTAGTTCTCAGACAGGATAGCAATCATCCTCTCAATTGATCCCAGCACTGCTCTGTGAATCATGATTGGTCTCTTGGTCTGACCATCAGCCCTAAAACATACACATTTGGCCATTGAAAATCAATGTGAAATGAATTGTACATATCTACAGTAATACTAAATAAATAAGAGAGTTTTTTTAAGAGAGGTTTACCAGAGAAGCTTATTCAGATTTTATGAATTACAATAAAATAATCACCAAGGTGAAACTTACCCCATGTACTGCAAGTTAAAGCGGATAGGCAGCTGAAAATCCAGCTGGATCGTAGCACACTGATGCTGTCGACCTAGCGCATCTGCAATCTGAACATCGATCTGCACAAGAAGTTACAATAAATATTTAATCACACACCCAAACTGGCTATATTAACCAATTAAAATAGGTGAATTACTGGAAAGCCAGATTAGCATGTGACTCTATACTATACATTGTGCAATAATAACGTTTAAACAAAGAAGTGTTTACTTCTGTTCAACACCTTATAGGAAAAGGCTTGTATAACATATCCAAAGATTTCAGACTATAATATAGTTTACGGCAATTTTAAAACAAGTGTTAACATTCTCAGTTCTAAACATTTTAGCTAAACTGCAACTGGAAACCGTTTAAAATCAAAGCCTCATTTAGCTTGTAAATTTGTGCACAGATATGAACCTTCTTTATAAAATACAAGGTTTTTGTTCAAATTTAGCAACATTTATTTAATTAAGAAGTGATTCTGTTGTTTAAAGATTTTATTGCTAAATATTATCTCGGCATACCAGAAATTAATTTACATTTTAAAATTAAAGACTGGAGTTGCTACCATGCTACTACAATCTACATATTAATGGGAAAAAAATCCTTATTTTTAAACGCAAGTGCAATTGTTCAGATCAGAAATTCAGTTAGGCTTATTAATTAAATGTGAAAGTTCTCCTTAGGTATATGTGTTCACCTTGGGACCGTAGAAGGCACCATCTCCAGGGTTTAACTCCCAGACCTCTCCAAAACTCCTTAGACCACTCTCCAGCTCCTAATCTCACATAAATACACATATAATAATTTTAAAATATGTGGCTATGAATGTATTTTCAATTATTCAAGAATTTCTGTTAAGTATACAACATATCACTTTAAAAAAAATTCAATGATTTGCATTCTGTTCATTTTTCAACATTTCAAAAATATTATATGAGCATTAAATCTAATAGCTATCGCATTAGCATTTTACAATTTTGATTATTATTTAAAAGGTTTGATTGAGCCCAGAATTTTACTTTTTTACAAAAATATGACCTATATGACTCTGTATGGCACAGAGTTGTAAATAGCATCATTATGCCATCTGATAGAATGATAGACAGCTTTCACCTTTTCAGCCAGGTCCCAGAGGGCAGGGTCCCCCAAGAATGAGGAGGGCCGAGTGGAGAGTAGGCAGTGAAACGAGAAACCGAACACCTGATACACACTTCTGATGAAATCCAGACATCCTGAGATCTCCTGCTCCAGCTGAGATAGTAAGAGCGTGTCAGAGAAGAGGAGTTAAGATAATTATTTAGTTTGAAGAGCATCATATCTAAATAAAAGGAAAAAAGCTAACCCAATTTGAAAACATCCGCTACGTTTAAACTTATTAATTTATTACCTGTTCTGGAGCACAGAAAATGTGGGCATCATCTTGGCAGAATCTGCGGACTCGTGTCAAGCCCCCCAGTGCCCCCGAGTGTTCGTTACGATGCAGGGCTCCGAAATCTGCCCAGCGCAGAGGGAGCTCTCTCCAGGAACGCACACGCTGCTCAAACATCAGGCTACACATGGACACACACCATCGTGAATGTATGAACACTGAGGGTTTAATAAACTAAAACAGGAGAACATACACAAACACACTTATAAAATAATAAAGAGAAGAACCCAGATGAAAATATAATATAGAGAAGGAGAACGGTGGTAAATATTCAATACCAGATAGACGACACAGACAGCACTACACAAATAAGGGTGTGAAGAGTGAATACTATATAACAAATCACTGGAAACACGGTCAAAAAAAAGCACACAAAACTGGAAAAAGAATAACTAAAAAAAACTAAACAAAGGTAACGATAACCTGACACACACTATTTCTCTCACCAGTGAGCGGGGCAGTTCATGGGCTTCAGGGCAAACGTGTGTGGCTCACAGCTGACAGTGAACATGTTTTCACTGTAGTGCTCCCAGTGACCAGATCGCTCCCACAGAGCCGTGCTGAACAGTGTGGGGGTCACGACCTCGCTGAAGCCACGTCTTCTATACTCACTCTATCACAAACAAACACGCAAGTATAATAAAAACATCTAATTTTATAGGATGCGACATTGAGTCACACTGAAAGTGATTCTGTACCTTGATGAAATCGGTGAGGGTGTTGTAGATGTGTGCTCCTTTAGGCAGGAAGAAAGCGCTGCCAGGACTGACATCATTAAAGAAGAACAACTCCTGTGTCTGCAAAATGATCCAACATCCATTTTAGTTATGTGTATATTGTTTTTTTTTTTTTTACTCTAGATTGCAGACAAATTAGGATTACACAATATTCTAATGAATACAAATCCTTCTTAATCTTATAATAGGCCTCGTAACAAGACTAAACAAGAAAAAAAATCCTGATTTAAAAAAGAAATCTAGTTGAATTCACTATATGCTGAAATTCTACTCTCTCCACCATTAAACAATAAAATGTGAGCATTGATGTTATTTTGTGCTGCTTTAAGACTAGTGTTTGTGAGCTGCATTGAAACATTTACAAAAAATTATATAACTGCATTTTGACGGATTGATTGATTTACAAAACAAAGTTAATAAACACAAAACTCAAGTTAGCTTATTTTTAGAGGCACAAATCAGATTGAAGTATAGGTTATTAGCTCCTCAGAGGTCTTGTTTTTGTTCAGTCTAGACTAAATTGAGGTTGTAAATGCACTCAAACAGTCCCGGTGACTTCTTTTACTTTTCCAATTCTTCTGTGGTCTCTGCTCTTAGCTTCCTCCTGCTCTCGCTCCCATTGTTCCTTCTCCCTCTCTCCAGGAAATGCCACTCCGATCATCCTGAGTATCCCAGAGAGTTCAGGCGAGCCAGATACAGTCACTGGAGACACCTGAGTGATATAAAGAGAGATAGATAAATAAGAGAAAAGAAAAAGAACAGAGTGAGAGAGAGAGAGAAAGAAAAGAAAGAGAAATAAAGACAATTAGAAATAAAAAGGGAGAGAAAAAAGACAGGAAGATCGAAAGATGAAAGTTTTTGTTGAAGTCAAATAAATGCTTCAATAAGGTTGGTTCAAACATATGTAAATTAACACATTTTTATCGGTTACATGAATAATGAACGCAAAGCAATTGCACATTCTACAGCTATTGTATGGATAGGATAAAGAGAATTTTTGGGGTGAAACAATTATCGAGCTCTCTACAAAATGTTTAAAATTGTCAAGAAAGCTTGGAGCTCATTTTAACTATGATCATGATTTCAAACTCTCACCTGATAAATGCTTAAACTGCATGAAACCATCTACTAGCCGATCACTAACAAAGCAGGGAAAAGAGTGTTACCTGTAGCATCTTAAAGGCCTTCAGAAAACCAGAGTGAGGAAGAAGAGGACCCGAACACACCCCGACAGTGTCCCCACACCTGAGCAAACACACACAGTTCAGACTCAAACACTAAGAGTTCTCGACAGGAAACGAGAGTTCTCACCTGAACACACTGACTGCATCTCCCATCAGCTGCTCCTCAGCCAGCTGCAGCCTGACAGAATCATCCTACGCGTAAAAAACTTAAACATAAATAATGATAGCATTTCAAACAATCTTCAAATTTATCACAATTTAATTACTAGATATACATATAAAAAAAAAACATTTCCATTGGAACTACCACTACACTTTTTTGTATAGCTAACACATTACCGCAAAATCACGATTACCTTTTTGTGGACACATAATTTGTGCAATTATTAAATAGAGAACCACAAACATTCTTCATATTGTGCTGTTTATAATTCGATTATGATGTCAAATTATTATGAATTCTTAAAAAACAACAACTCATAATTAATAATAATAATAATTTTAAAAATAAACCTGAAATAATCTTGCATAGTTTTCTCATTTGAGAAACGACAGTAACTTGATTATGGAACATTAATTAGCTCTTTCTTGCACTGTCACAGATCTGTTTAATGCAGAAACAGTCTGGTTGCATGTTGAAAGCATTCTAGCATTTGCCTGCGGATATCAGAGTTTATAAGGCAATTTGAATAAAAAATATTATTAAGTAGCGATTTATATTGTTCACTTTTCAAACGGCAGTATCCCTGCAAATTAAGCCCGTGGGCTTAGAGTTCTCTTTGGACAAAATAATGCAAAACTGAACACTCCAATTTGCATTCAATGGATGGTTTTCAAGGTGAACTTTAATTTTTTTGACCCATAATATTCTCATTTGAGTTGTGCCTGCCATTTGGGACTCATGTTTATTGTAGAGCCCATGTGAGGGGCCATTCAGAACAGTTTTGCGGGCTGGATCTGCCCATGGTTCGTCAGTCGGTGATCACTGTCCTAGATGGAAGTATCCCAAGGTAATTGGAAAATCTACATTTAAAAAGCTTTAAAAGATAAAAGTGACTGTCTCCCCATATTTCTCTAAGGAATTGGAGCATTTTTTTGAGATTACTACCCTTTGATACTGACTTTTAGCCCATTGGAAGACAATTTAAAAAAATGTGGTTCAAAGTGCCTATTTATCTTATCTCCATCATTTCGTCCTCCAGCTGATGCTAATCACCTGCTTTTTTCGGACCGTGCTACATTAGTTTAACCACTCTTCGTTTAATTGTGTTTATAGTTTTTTTTTCCAGGTGCTGTCTGGCGAGCTGTTCGTCAATGGATCGTATATTCTTTATGCTGGGGAGGTGAATAGCACCTGCCTCAGTCAGCAAGGCTCCCTGGGACCTCACATAAGGAATTCCTATTAACCCTACCTGATCTACACTAAGACTTTGTGAAGCTGCTTTGAAATCGTCTGCTGAAAAAGTGCTATATAAAAACTAATTGATTGATTGAACTCAACTAAATCCTCTCCTTCTTGGCTGGTAAAGTGAGCTTCACCTTTCTAAGGATATAATTTTTTTTTTGTTACAGTTTGTGACTGATCCGAAAATCCAAGGCATATTTTGTTCCAAAAGCTCATGAGCGCCATCTGGTGCAAAGAGTCCATATCTATGTCAGGGCAGCTGTGGTCTGGTGGATAAGGAGATTGACTTGTGATCAGAAGGTCACTGGTTCGATCACCAGGTACACCAAGTTGAAGGTGGTGTGAGTGATGAAACACTTCCTCTCTCACCTTCAACAACCACAGCTGTGGAGCCTCGAGTAAGGTACCAGTTTCCCGACTGCTCCCCGGGCACCACAGCCATGGCTGCTCACTGCTCCAGGTGTAAGTTGGTGTGTTTGTTCAGTGCTGTGTGGGTGTAAACTAGGATGGGTTGAAAGTCAGAGCAAATTTTGGGTATGGGTCACTCAATATCTGGCTAACTGGTCACTTTTACTTCACTAAAGCTAATACTGATTCACAAGAACCAATGTTGACTTTTCCACTTTATAATCTCCGTACAAACATTTTTTATCAATAAAAATGAGATTTTTTCAACAAAAAAATCCTTGAGGTCCAAAAATGTCACTTTTCCTCTGCAAAAAGGGCTTATGTGTTAATGATTAAACTAGTTCAGTTTAACCACTATTGATTTCACTTAATGTTGTTGCATAAATTAATTCTTATTAAATATTTAGGAAATACTAATCAAATTATGTGTTAGTTATTTATTTCAGAAGACAAAACAAGGGTAAGGGATGACCAAAATTATTTAAAATAACAAGCATTAAACATTCACTAATAAGAGGGGTGCCGAACTGAATCCCTGGAGGTCCAACACCTTGAGCATTTTCACTGCAACCTTGATTAAACACCTAATAACCAAAATTAAGATAAAGTCTATTGGTTAAAGATGGATTAGAACAAAACTGTTCAGGACGTTGGCCCTCGAAGGATTCAGTCCAGCACCCCTCTTCTTAGTGAGCAAGTCTGACCTGGAAGACCTCTTTGAGCTCCTGGAGAGTGATTTGGAGTCTAGTGATAGGAATCCGTGCATCTGCAGAATGAGAACAAAGCCATTGCACCTTCTCCAGAGAGAGGGCGCTAAATACATATTTCAATTTTAACTAAGGATGACTTGGATCAGTCAGAGAATGCAGATCAAGAGAAGTTGATGTTGAGTTAACCTGTTATTATGAGTCTGGTAATCGCAGTAGAGTCCTGTGTCAGACACTCCTTCGCGACACACACGAACACTCAAGTGATTCTCTAGCACACTCGATAACACACATGCTCCACTGTGCCACGCCACCTGCATGAACATAAGGGATAGAGATTTAATCTCTGAAGAAATTCAATGACTCCATAGATATCCAAGGATATACTTTACAGACACACCTGCAACCAACCTAAACATCGCTGTTTTGCACAGCAGATCATGTCTGATTGTTGTTTTATTTATCAAATTGTGAGTAGCGTCCAATTTCAACAGACTGGGTGTAATTACCCACTCACCCCTCTACTTTTCACATAAAGGTGGGATTTGAATTACAGAGTTGGTGCAAAGACTATTTGGAGGATGTACAGAAAGGAGGTATGTTATTAAAATATGTATAACGATGTACGAGTACATGACCTTGCATGTAGGTCGATCTGTTGCTGGAGACCGCAGAAAAAAGTATTGACCCTTTAAAATCACAATAGACATTTTATTGCTTACCATTCATTGACTATATAACATGGATGGGGTGTCTGTGCTGTCACCTATAGGTTTCTGGCAAAGTTAAAAGAGGCTCAAAGTAGGCATATCCAGTACTTGAAAACAAGTCCACAGAGTCGGGACGCGACCATAGTGATAGCATCTGATTGCTTGAAGGCACAAATTTAATATATCTTAAACAAATTTAAAAATAAATCATGACGGTCAAAATCAATTTGAACCAACAATCCTAATGGATCCAGGCGTGGAAACATGCTTTTTTCAGCTCCAAAGTTCAGTTCAGTTCAGTTTTAACATTAAAGTGAAAGAGAACTTGCTCCATTTGCAATCAGCCTCAACCGACAGTTTAGTTACTTCCTATCAGACATTGAGAGGGAAAGCAGGAGGTTGCCCCTTGTCACAATCTTTCAGAGGAGACAAAAAACAAATCTTCACATGCATCTAAAAAAAAACCTAAAAACTAAAAAATTAACTCTCCAATCAGACAACTTTTACAGAAAAGTATAAAATACTAAAATGCTGTTTATATTTTCTATATAGTTGAATAAAGTTAAAAATATCTCTAGAGTTTAACTTTTTTTTTCGTTCAGTACAAATTAAGTTACCTGAGCAAGTAGACAAAGTTCTCTTAATGCTACAGTGAAGTTCAATATCATGAAGATAAATAAAAAAAGGTTGGCTCTTCAGATGTGGGATCTAGATTAAGCAGTCAGTCATTGCAGGTGGCTTTTCTTCTCGAATTCCCCTTCATCGGTTGACTTCAGTTTTGAGCTTTAATTAAATCTGCAATTATTTAGATACACAGCTGTATTGGGAGATGCTGAATAATCACTAATTCAGCAACAAATAGCATATTACAAATAGAAATTAAAAATAGATCAAAAACCATAAAACAGACACACTACTAGAACCACAAACAAGCTTAGATACAGTTTGCTACTTAGCCCCATCTAACATCCTTTTGACTATAGATCAATAAAACACAAGTGATTTCTCACCTGCATACTCAAATTAGCTCTGAAAAAAATTCTGTCAAATAGAATGAACACATCAACAACTGCAGTTTGATTTGTCAACATAAATGTAGGCTAAATTACAAAATATATCACCTCTTAATTCAGTTGATCATATTCAATTCTAATCTGACTTACTTGCATGAACCAAGCACAAAAACTAGACGCAATGATAGATTTTTAGGGGAGAATTAGTACCTACCCGTTTCCCCTCTGGTGTGTCAAACCCAAGCAGCTGCAGTTCACAGTCCTCCAGTAAAGGGCGACTAAGATCCCACAGATCCCCATTCACCCGGCTCACCACCACTCCTTTAACTCTGAGCAAGGCATAATGGATTTATTTTATTAATTTTTACAAACCATCAATAAAAATAAAGCATTCCTAGATTAGATAGAATAACAGCAAGTATTTAAAAGCTCGAGGTTAATGTGGACAAATTTGATATTTGCAATTCTTCTGATTTCACAGGAAAGAAGGGAATCTCTTGTTTGAATCCTTAAGATCTCTGAGTGTGTTTCAAATATGAAATAAAGACTCAAGTGGTTGAACATAAGGAAGATTGTTAACATTTTTCTGACATTGATACTTTGAGGGGAATTCATTGAACAAAAAAAATAAACGGTGACTTTTTCCATACCTTTGGTTCTGTGCAATCTCCAAAGGTGACGTGACTCCAGCGGTTACTCTCACAGTATGACTGTTAGAGAGTCGCACAGTCAGATCTTGAGCCGAGGATGGTTTGGTTGTTTTTTCCCATCGATCCAGTAGAGACTGAAACACCCGTAAACGCTGGGACTGAGCCGATGAGGAGTGACACAACTGTGAGAAAGGGTTAAAGACCATTAGTCTAAAAGAAAAAAATAACAGTGACATTTCTAAATGTGAAAATGATGGTGCTGAAACATACAAGGTAAAAAAGAAAAGCAATAAAGGTAATTCACACAATGAAAAGCTTTCTAAAGTAAAAAGTCTGAGACAGAGACAGAGAGAAGGGAGGGAGATATAGAATATACAAATAGGTGGAGGTTGGGTGAAATAATAAACATCTATAATTGAACAGATTTACAAGAAAGGATAAAGAAAACGTTGTTATGGGAAAGAATGCAAATGCAACATACAGCTTTTTTTCCCAGCAAATATGAACAAAAATTCCTTGCTGAATATACATTGCTGAAAACACACAGTCAGTCACTCACTCACACACAATACTAAACATGATGACAGAGTGTGATACGTCATAACATTTGCTGTCACTCCCAGTTACAGACTCTCTAACACACTGCGAACACCTGCCGGTAGTCCCTGGCCCTCCTAAACACCGCCCTTCCCGCGTCCTGACGAACGCTCCATCTCCAGAGCACCGACACACACATCGCATTTAAAGTTAAATTAAATGCACATCCATTATTCCATTTTCCCTCAACACGCACTAAATGATGCCCTCTCAGCGCGCAGCCATTTTACCGGAAACACTATCAAAACCACCCAGAAAACCCAATTCGCTGCGGCTGCCTGTGTAGGGCGGGTAATTGATGCCGAACAACCAATGATAGTAGAGGACAAAAAAGACGTCACGAGCATCCTTCCAACAAACACGCTGAAGGTTCAATGAGAAGTCCCAACCAAAAAGACGCGTTTCAGTGTTTTTTTTTTTTTGCATTTTAAGCTTACGTGACAATTACGTAAAATGGCATAACACAAAAAAAACGAACACAATCGAATGGATGATTAACAAAAACAGAATTTTTCAAAATATAGGTGAATAAGTGAAGTAAATGAATTTTCTTTACACCAGGGATGTTAAACTCGTGAAGGATAACATCTCTGCATGTTAGTTCCAACCTTAATTGAGCACATTCCTTGAGCTCAAGTCTTCCAGGCTTTTATGTAAGATACATGTGTGTTTATGTTGTATGTTAAAGAACAGTAACTGCTCTGGGTTAATGCCTTCAAAAACTAAGTTTATATAATTTATGGATTTTGGTCAAACTTTACAACTCAATCACATACCTAATCTGAATTGCACCTATAAAAAAGAACCTTTAAAAGTTCAACAAAACCCAGCAATGTACATACAATGATCAAAGCAAACACCAAAAAAGCATCACACAATTTTGGAAAGAATACAAGAAAAAAGGAAAAGAAAAAAATAAGAGAACAAAAAGAAATAAAGGTTGAATTAAATGGAAATAACAGACACCTGATTGAGCTGAATCGAGCATCTTAGCCAGAACACATTTAGAGGAGTTTATGTATTCAATTGACAGTGGAAAGGAACCTGATAAACCCTGTCACTCAATAAATGTGATATTATTAGCCATTTAAAATAGATTGACAAATACTGAAATGCAACTTAATGATGATATTCCTTTGGCCTAAAAACTTTTATTTTAGTTAGAAGTTCCTTTTGAGGGTTTTATTGTTCAATAGTTTGGAACAATACAATTTTGAACTTCGTCTTTGCTGTAATTAGTTTTAAAAGCATAACACATCATACACAGTTGTTATTCATCAGAAGAATCCATCAAATAATAAATATTATTTAAATTGATAAGATCTATTAAATAATTCAAACTTTATGAAAGCCAAAATTATACAGGATAATACAAACTTTAACAAAGTGTATTGTTAAAAAAACCCATTCATCCATTTAATGTAATTCTTTACCCATTTGGTGCATAAAGAAATCAGCAACCTGTTTCTGTCATAAGTATAATAATACTATTAATTTGAATAAGAAGAATGATGAGTATGTCTGACAAAACTTGAATTTTTGCAGAGAATTGAAGTGTCTCACAAAAGGAACTGTTAATCAGATATCAGATTCCTTCAATAGAAAATTAGTAGCCGGGTCTTTGCAATTTGTTGTAGCAATTCAGCAAACTTACTTTAAAGTTTGAATGAAAAAAAAAAACATGACAGTGCAAAAATATTTACACAGAAACTTTCCACAATCATCCACTAAATAATCACCATTCATTGTTTATGCCACTACAGGTATCAGAATATATTGAAAGAATGTATGTGGAAAATGAACTTCTTTTCCACAATATGTCTGGTAAATGGTAAAAGACTGAAGAAGACAGTAGAAATAAACAAAACCTTTCCTGAATTTGAGGAGAAGTTCAAATTTGGCCTTATTTGGCATCCTCTTCACCCAATAATTTAATTAGCATATTCTGTTGGGTTATGTTTGGAAATACGAGTTCATTCATGGGTAATTTATTGTTTGATGAGGTCCCATCTCAAGACAATTTTCCAGCCAACCTTCATCTTTATTCTGAAACTTCTAGCAGAATCCAAATTAAATGGTAATTTAGTGCAGTAAAGCATACTACTCCAGAGTTTAAATATTAAAATTCTGCATGTACTTCTTCCAATAAAACAATATGTCTAACATGTTCTTAAATTAAGGAAAAACTATGTTAGGATTGTTCTAAAGGTTAGAGTATCATTAGTGAACTTAAATCTTTTGACTCCTTTTCTCCATTGTGTGTGTGTGTGTGTGTGTATATAAATATATATGTATGCGTGTGTGTGTCAGTAATCAGCATCTATTAAAAAACAACTCCATCTATAGGGAAAAAAATTAAGACTAATAATTAGACATATATATAAGGACTAATAATTAGACTAATAGTAGACAAATAGTTTTAAAAGCACATAGTCATGCTTATAAAGACATTTCATAATGAATCAAATTAAGTATGAACACTAGTTCCAAGTGTAACTGTAAAAACCAACATTTTTGGATTACTTTCTGATTGCAGCTGCATTTAACCACTGCATCTTTTTAGTGAGTGAGGAACTGTGTGAGAAACTGTAAAGGGATGCAGTTTAAAATAATTTTTTTCCATCATAATTTGACACTTCTTCCCCAAATGAATAACCATTTTGTCTTCTTTTTTTTAAGCATAACTTTTTAATTTTGTTGCTTACACAAGAGACCGCAAATTTATTTATATCGACTGGATGTCATGCTTTTTGAAACAATAAAACCAAATGGGCATTGTAAATTATTAGCATAAACATCATGACTTAGAAGACTTAAATTAATCATAAACTATTAGTGGGATAAATGTTCAATTGTGTATATTTGCAAAAACTAACAATTTTTTCTAACTCAATTCTTTACCATTAGTTAAAGTAAGTCTATACCGTAATGTCTTGCCACCTGCAAAAGCACAAACAAGTTCCAATATTCATCAATATGCCTTCTTTGTGGTCATCAAAAAAAGTACCCTCTTAAGGCTAAAACAAAAAGAATAAATCCCAAGTACATTTTAATGTGCAAATAATGCAGCTTTTTAAAATGAAACTAATGTTCAAGTTCCAGCATCCAATCTGCAATGAATAAACTTCTTTTTTTCCAAAAAGCGCTTCAAAATAAATTTTACTGTACTTCAGTTTACTTTCACTGTAAAGGACAGACATAAAATAAAAAAAATAATAATAATAATGAGACTGATTGTAAAAAAACAGCTCTCTTTCCTTTGGTACGAGATCTCTCAACAATGATTTTATTAATCAGAGTACATGTTAGAATCCTATCGCATCTTGAATGTAAACATAATGAAAAAATAACTCTTGAAAGCACTCAAACACTAATGAGGACCTCAGCTGAACACAACTTCAGCTTTGACTAACTTTAGTTTATATTGAACACAGATGGACTTCCAGAGCTGTACAGACTAATGCAGAAGTTGCTTTTAGCTTCATGAGGCATTACGATCAGCCAACGGGAGTTAAAAAACAATGAGTTAATCAGTGGTAAAGAAAGCAAAGCTTAAAGCTGCTAAGTGAAATCGTAGAGGCTAGAAATATTGTGAAGAAAAACAGTAGAGACAGAGTTTTTGCAGTTGGAGAATCATCAGGAGGAAGTTTTCTTGGAGAAAAGACATGATAAATGTGCAGATCTCATACACTCTTGTACACACACTCAAGTAGGCATTACTTGGGACACACAGTAACAAAACTAGTGTGTAAACAAACTTCCAGAAGTATTCATTCATTCATTAACTAATAAGACATATAGTAAGACAGTTGCTCAACTTCGATCAATCAACTGATAATTCAGTATTCACTGGGTTGATCGTTTGCTCACTCATAACAAACCAATTTTATTTAGTTCACTTAATTGATAGCGCTCACCACACAGATTATATTCTCTTCAACACAATCGTCACCATCACACACTAGGTCAATTCCTTTCATCACCCATTACTCGCTCACCAATTACCTACCATTTGCCCAGAGCACCACTAACAATGCCCAGTACTTGGCCCAGGGCCAGCATTTATAGAAACAATTTTATTCAGTCAGTCGATCATTGACTCACAATGCATGACTTGCCCCATAACTCATTCACTCAGCCACTCTCAAGATTACCCTCTCATTCTATCATGCATGGGACTGATTGCTCAAACATTAGTTACTAAGTCACTCAACAGATTCAAGAAGTCACTCAGCCACTCACAATTGTTACGACCATTCAAGCACACAGTAACACACAGAAAAAGTTTAACCACCTCTTTCCTCTCTCCAAAAGCATCTCCAACTTCTTCTCCAGGGGTCATATCTGTAGAATGGCTATACTTGTTAGCCTGTGACATTAAGCCTTTAGCAGAACATGTGTATATACAAGCCATTCAACTTGCATGCTATGTCAGCTATGCTTGCTTGCACAGAGATATTTGTGCTCATCCAAGCTGCTAATACCGAGGGGGTAAAAATGGTCGCTTGGAAGGGTTGAAAGGCAGACCCCTGAAACCTCCAGAGGGTCGCTTTGTTCCAGTCAAGAAAGACTCTCTGCTTTGGGAAGAGGTAGGGTGGGGAAGGAGGCCTCTGTGAAAGTTTGGGGAAGGTAGTAAATGATGCTGATCTCCTGATTGGGGAGAACTAGGTTGATGTGTTCTCTGGTTCAGAGACGTGATAGGAGGGTGATTTGGGAGGGGTAAGTGGGGGCGAGGAGGCTCACCGATTGGGGATAAGGGAGGGGGTGTGTTAGGGGACAGAGATGAATTGGGAAGTGATGGAGGGACCCCAGGTGTGCCAGGGCGATGAATGGGTGTATGGAGCAAGTTAAACTGCTCTTTGACTGTCCCAGGACGATGTTTGTGGGAACCTGGTTTACCTGTATGTCCATCGGGATTGAAGGGAAGAGCTCTGTCTATGGGTGCAAGAACTCCTCCGACCATTACAGAGAGGTTTGGGAGGATAGTGTATTCAAGAGGGGATAGAGGTGACTGAGGGACTGGAAAGTCTTGATTAGGCAGTGAGGTCTGTGAAAGTGGGAAGTCTCTGGGGAGTTGAAGATTTGGGGAAACTGGGAAGGCTCGAGGAGGTGGAGGAATTTGAGGAAGAGGTGGAATCGAAGGAATTGAGTGGGGATAAAATGAAGGGTGGATTTGAGGTGGAATGGGTTGAGAAGGACGTGATGAGTTTTCACTAGAGTATGATGGATGTGTGTACTGTAAAGGTGGAGGAAGATGGGAGGGAATGGGTGGAGGAGGAAGAGCCATGACCAATCCCAAATTCTCAGGACTGTCTTGGTTTTGTGGTTTTGATTGAAGAGGAGAACAACTTTCCCGGAATTCTTCATCCTCGTACCAAGACCTAGATCCAGAACTGCTACCTCTTCTTAACCCTCTTCCCTTCAAACGGATTCCTTCCACTGTTTGTATCCTGTTTCCATAATCAACAGCTTCAATTGGTGTTCCTTTATTAGAGGAAACCAGAGTCTCGATTTGGTGGAACTGCTCTCCATCATATCCTGAATCTTTCTTCTCCTTTTTAATTCCTTCTTCTAATCCAGCACTTGGTTTGCAAGATGTACTTTTAAAGTCTACATTCCTGTTTGATTTAGTTTTTTGATCTATTGGTGCTGACTGAATGTTTTCTACTGCAAGCTTTCTTTTCAGATTTACATTATCTTTGGGTTTAGTCAAAGCCTTGGCGGGACTCTGGGTAAATCCGCTAACTTTTGAAGGTTGTTTGACAGGTTTAGTGGCATTTGGGGTAAATCCTGTGAACTTTACTGGTGTTAATTTGCGATAATCTCGATCTTGCCGGTTATTATCTAGCAAATTATCTCTTGGAGTGATTACAGCATCCCAAGGATCACTGTGATAGGCTGTAGGAGATAGATTTTGCCTGGTCAAAAGATTTTCACTCTTAGGATTATTTAGGGTTTTTGGCGAGTCCATGAATTCATCTTGGGTTGGGGTGCTGCCACTTTCATCTCGAACAGGTGTTCCATCCAAGTTTTCCCCTCCAACTATGAGTGGACTATTGCTCTCGAGGTCAAGTCCACCAAATCCAGGATTGCCCTGAAGAAAGCTGTTGATTTTTGACTCCAAACTGGGCATTGACAAAGTGTTGGAATCTCTTTCAGCCACTTTTATTTTCTTTACCTTTTCTTTTTCTGTCTCTTTTGCTTGAACCAATTCAGGCTTAATGCTGCTAACCATAGGCTTTGATGCTTTTAATGTATTTGTATTTTTTCTCAGGATATTAGTGGTAGTCAATGGAGCAGAGGAGGAAGACTGTCCAGGATTTGAAGCAACAAGAGACCCTGAACAAGCTGATGAAAGGAGTGAGGACAAACCTGCAAAATACAGTAACACAATAAAACTGGTGACAGTATGACAATATTTCCCAAAAAATATTGTTCATGCATTGGTAGTTTTTTTGTTCAAATTTTATGAAATAGTGCAATTATTAGGGTCCAAACAAAGCTATTTACGATAAAACAGTGCTTAGTTGGATTAGTATCCAAACTAAAGAGTGCAATTGATATAATTATACATTTAAAATTGTTCAATTAACCAGACTGAGATCTTTAAACTACCTCACAGTTCAAGAGATCAATAATCATTACTAACAGATTCTGTCTCACCCTTGGTGCCATGAGCTTGGCTTTTGCTGAGTACACTTAGGATGTTTTCTGGAGATAAATCCACTTTGGCTAGAATGTTGGCCAATGGGTTGGATGAAGAGGAAGATGGGGTAGTTTTGGAGGAGGAGGTAGGGGTAGAGAGGGTGTTTAGAGTTGCAGAAGGTGGACGAGACACTGGACTGACACCTGTGTTAATAAGAAAGAGAATGAAACAAGAAACAGTTAAAGATACAATTCCCTCTTGCAAAGTGATATAAATTTCTATAGCACAGTATCTTATATTTAGAAGACGCTGTGGAGTGTTAACCTTGTTATATTATAACATATAAAACCTAATTTGAGACAACAGAGCCACTGTAGAAAAGAAAAAAACAAAAAGTATAGCACCTGTGTTTTTCATGGCGCTGGAGAGAGAGCTGAGAATGGAGCTAATCTTTCCCAGATCTACACTGGCAAGGTTCATCTGCAGAGAAGAGGGGGCAACAGCAGGGGCAGGAGATGGCTTGGGAGAAGAGGGAGAATCAGCCACGACAGATGAAGGTGAGGGGGTGGCAGAGGGGAGGGATGGAGAGGTGATTACTGGGGGAGATGATGTTGAGGAGCCAGAAGGAGCCACAACAGAAGAAAGAGAGGGGGCAGATGATGACTTTGCTGGAGAGTTCAGATTGGCTGATGAACTAGACACCATCTTTAAATTAGAAAAGGTTTTAGTTGTGGCACTGCAGATCTGAGAGCTTTTGCTTGGAGGAAGATCTGTCTTTGACATCAGCCTCTCCTCGTCAACTATGTCAAAACAGAAAGTATAAGAGTAATTTAACATCATAAGAAAAAGTTTATAATTTTTTTAGAATATTGCAGGAATTTCTCACATTTATTATGCTTTGGTTTCTCCTCTTCTCCTAGCTCCATACCCTCACTGTCCTTGGAAGCGTAGTGATTTTGACTTCCAGGAGGTGACTCCGACCCCACGGGTGAAGGTGCATTCTCAGAGGGGATGGGTGAATCGTCCAGAGAGGGTAAAGTGGCCTTCAACGCATCCAGTTTCCGCTTCAGACTGCTAATACGAGCGCCGAATGCTCTGTAGGCCTGTGGTATAAAGACGAGAAGGTGAAAAAAGGCTCATGTAGATGACCAAGATGAGAGAAAAGAATTTAAGAAAGCATTACAAATAATACACTCACATTTGCCACAATTTTGACTTCTTTGTACTGGATGTGGTAAAAGATGTCAGCGTTTCCCGCAGCTTCAAACAAGAGAGGCGCAGCCTCCTTTTGAGCTTCAAGAAAGCCGACATACTCCTGAAGCCTGGCACTGCCCTCCTCAAAGTCCCTGGAGAATTGACTGCCTTCTGCTTTATCTACGGAAGTGAAAAAAAAAAAAACTAGGTGATGCTATTTTAAGGTTAAAAAACAGAATTCCTTATAATTTTATATTTTTAATATATAACTAGATTAAATATGTAGGAAACATTTTGCTAATGCAAATAAATAAAATAAACAAATAAAAAAAACTGATTCATCATTGTTCCTTGTATAATTCAACAAATTCCTTCTTATTAATATTGATTTACATTAACTTATTATAATTTATTTATTTATAAATGGATAAAGAAAGCTACAGCAACAGTACTGACATCATGGCAACAGATTTGACCAAAGCAACAGAAAGGAGAGGTACACACAATCGTTACCAATTTGTTGAACTATCAAGACAAGATTTTTGGTTACGGCTTTAAATATATCATCATCATAAGAATAGTAATTATAATAATGCCTTTAATTTATATAGTGCATTTCCAGATGCTCAGAGATGCAAATTTATTCACTCCCCAATCACACACTGGTGATATGACAAGTATGGTATGATATGATATAAAAGTAAGTAAGCAAGTAATAAGGTAAGCAGGGCAAGTAAGTGAGTATGGAAGTAAGTATTTAAGTAGGTAAGTATGTATGTATGTATAAGTAAGTAAGCTGGTAGGTAGATACGCAAGTACGAGTACTTTTTTGTACAGCAGTGTTCAAGAGCATTCAAGCAAAAAAAATCATTTAAAATAAGTATATATATATATATATATATATATATATATATATATATATATATATATATATATATATATATATATATATATATATAACAGACCCCAAAGCATTTATGAGCAGATGTTTCTGTAGTTGTGTTTTTAAAACTTGATTTTGCTATCTGGATCCCAATCAGAAGCTCATTCTACAAATGTGGAGCAGCAATTGCAATCTCTTTTCATTTTTAGGTTATCCCTAGAAACCGTAAAAAGCCAACCATATGATCATATAACCTCAGTTGATCTTAAAAGAAAAATGTGCAGTTTTACTAGGCACTCCAATCTATTTCTACTGAAGATAAAATAAATTATAAAATGATCTGTAAATCAGGTTTAACTAAATTATACATTGCATTTTCTGTAAACATTTTTCTATAAACTTACCTTTGAGCCTCTTCAGGGCCTCAGAGCTGGAGATATCGAGACTGAGAGCAGCTAACTGCTTCTCTCTCCGGTCACTCTCTTCATATGCAAGCTTGTCCGACAGTAAATGCTCCACAAAGTCAAGTGGCTGAAACGGATGTTAAATACTAATCATCATAATAAGTTAACTCAAACCATATCTTAAAATAAAAGAGGCCAAGTGGATAATATTACTAAATCCGGAGCAAAAAAGTTCCAAAATGTTTTAAAGTCGCAGAGAGTTCACTTACTACAAACTCTGCCACAATTTTAGACTTCAGAGCAGTTTTGGGGTTGACTGGAGCTGTTCAAAAGATAAAATAAAAAAAACTGTTTTAGATCGCAATAACATAGACAATATTAAATATACAGCTTCAATTTTTTGAGTGATCAATGAGGATACTAAATTTAATCACATATATATTTTATATATTTGTATCATCATGGTTACAAATTATCCTATTTATAAATTGCTTATTGGCACAAAAATATTTACATACTGACTTTCAACGTTAATAAAAACAGATTAAAAAAAGAGGAAAAAATACATTAAGTAGCTTATGAGGCTATTTATAGGAGGCTATTTATATCAAATAAAAATGTTATAGAGCATGGTTACTGCTCTGGTAAACATCTCTGCATACAGTGATCTCCATTATTTTACTTTATGTTACTTTTAGGGATGCACCTATACCGATCTTGATACCACATTTTCTAAAGTACTCTTACTCGTTAAAAGACCCCTGATACCGGGGACCGATCCCACCATCTGAGAAATGTCTATGTTTGAGTGGCGAGTAAGGGGTTCATTTTCCCCCCCAAAAATTGGCGAGACATGTCAGCTGTGTGGAACTATTTCAAAGTGAATGAAGAGGACAAAACAAAGGCAGACTGCAAATTGTGCTCAGCGAAATTGTCCAGAGGATGCTCAAAAGGTAGCGCATGTAACACTCTTGTTAAACAAGTAATTTAATCAAGCACCTAAAATGTTCTAGAGCCCAGATATGTCCCGAGCAGCCGCTACATGACTGACACGAAGCTGTCTAAACTACACCTACAAACTAAAAACATAATTATCCACAGCCTGCTGCAAACCTCTGAGTGTAGTTTCATCAAGGATATTTGTACAAGAAGTGTTAGCCCCGTGTCCCTAATTAGCCTAACCTCCCAGAGTTACACGCCACAACGAGCCATAAAACATGTGAAACAATTCTGTGACTCGAACACCAGCCAGGCTTAATTTATAAGAATTAAGATTTAAAATTATATTTTTAAAAATTATTTATTCTGTAATATGCTGCAAACAACATGCTTTTCATTGTAAATGGTCTTAATTACAAACTAGTCTTATTTTTGTTTGTTTTTTAATTATACGATTAAAGCTGTTACCTATAATTGTAAATCATGTTTTTATTAAGTATCGGTATTGGTATCGGCGAGTTCTGAAATGTAAGTACTTGAACTCGTTTTCCAAAAAAGTGGTATCAGTGCATCCCTAGTTACTTCATTGTCTTAAATAGGCCAGCTAGTCTTCTTAAAACAGACATGTGTGATTTGAATAATACTGACTGGGATTGGAGGTTTGGTTATGGTTGGGGCATCAAAAACAAAAACAAAAATGTATAACCTCAGTTACTTGGCTTTTCAGAAGTGAATATTCTGGCTGGACTACTACAATTCGGGAATTCACTGCTTGAAATGAACAACATTCTCTTCACATACAATTTTCGTTTTATGATGGCCTTTTTACTTGTATTACATTTCTCAAAATTACATTATAGTGCTGTTTAAATTATTTATGAACAACAACATAGGCATTTTACAGTGTATGCAGATGAAGGGTTTTATATATTTTATAAAAAGGCAAGAGATCTAACATGACAATCGCAATGTTTGGTGAGTTTTGGTTTGAACTCACCATTTGAAACAGGCTTCTCTTTGACTTTCTGCTTTAGTTTCTCTTTTTGCTTCTCCTTTTCTTTTTCCTTTAGTTTCTCTTTTTCTTTCTCCCTTGTTTTCTCCCTTGCTTTCTCCTTTATCTTCTCTCTTGTTTTCTCCTTTTCTCTTGCTTTCTCCTTCGCAATTTCATTTGCTTTTTCTTTCTCCTTCTCTGGTTCTTTCTTCTCCAAATTGACTTTGAGCTCTACGATAAGTTCCTCTGGATACACACTCCTCTCCTGCCAAATACTGAAGATCCGCTCTACAGACTTTCTCACTTTAGGATCCCTGTCAATATAAAAAGACAACCACACAGGAAATCACTGAAATAATTTAATTATAGCCATCTTTGTTCGATACGGGTTGATTAGTTAACGTTTATTGGTAACACATTCAAAGACTCACTTGACCAGAAGAGCAGCATCAGGCAACACCTCAGCAAATGTGGTTCTGTAAATAATAGCATTTTTCCTTTTACAGTTCTGGATGACGTCATTGGCCAAGTAGAAGAGATTCAGACGGTGATTGACATCCGCTGAAAGAGAGGAACATGTGAGGATTGGTAATTCATGTACAGTATTAGTTATTATGGTGGATATGTTGGAGTAAGTTGTTTTAGTGGAGCAAAAAAAAATTTTAATACCATAGGCCATAACATTCGGTTGCCATGTACTGACCAGTAGAATGACCCATAGGGTACAGCACTATGCATTTTAAAATCAGGTCAGTTTGCATCTTCATCTGTCTGTATTCTGTCTATATTTTGAAAATATCAGACCTAGTCTGTAAAATAATATGTAGAGGTTTTATGATGAAAAAAAGCCTGAGAAGAGCCTGTGATACGTCAATTCGTATGTTAAAGTAAATGCAAGAAATGGGGGGGTGGGGGTTGACTCAGCTGTTATTAAAAAAACAAAACAAATATTCTTCGTTATCAAGACACTTTTTTAAGGACCTTCTTCAAGCTAAAACAATAACTTTCTATTTAATATCTTAAAAAAAGAAGTTAATGTTGGTAAAAACACACGTGGACTATTGGACCTAGTTATGTCTTGGCTTCAGATCCTTACATTCAGATCATCATCAGTAAAATTCTGACGTTAAACAATTAGTTATAAAGATAACATTTAGTGGTTGATTTACACCAAGGATTGGTGACCTTTTTATTGGTTAAATTAACCTAAACCAACACCATCAAAAAAACATAATAATAAAAAAAAAATACTATACTCAAAAGCTGTAATGCTATATGGCACAATCCTTTACAGTGACAAAGAATGTAGGCATTTGTCTAGTAAAAATTGACTGCATCATTTGAAGACAACACAGTATAGGACTGCGTCAATTATTCCCTCAAATACCAAAAGTACCACTTGCTGGTTGTATAGCTTTTGGGAACTAGATTTCTGAATTTGCGAATTATAGTTCAGATAAAAACATTTGAATAAGTGTTTTAGCAAAACTGCCCTTTTATCAAGCAAAATAAATAGACAATTCTTTTAAAGCTGCAAAAAATTTCCTACATTTTCAACTAATCATTTCAGCTAATGTTCAAAGGAATGTTTTGAATTTATTTAGAATAATAGAAAAGATTGATAAATAAAGAGTTTCACCCAATAGAAACTATGGATGTCCCAAACAGGGTTTTCTTTTTGCCCTCGAGTGAGCAACTGACTTCATCTGTCTGTCTGTAAAAAGATATAACTAACTTTTTTTAAACGGGACCTTAAATTATGTAGCAAAAATAATAATTTCTTACATTTATGTAGCACATTTAAATTTCTAAATATATATGCAGCACATTTCAAAGTTCTTCAGGTGGGGGTGCAGCAAAGTGACTAGTAAGTAGATGATGTGACTGCAACCAATGTGCTGAACACACAGACAAGTGTACAGGAGAAATACCCACATGTTGTGCATTTGGTTGTACAGATATGTGATAATGCTTTCTACTCTGTATGCTAGCTTTTAGCCTCAACATAATAAAAAAGGGCTTTACACTTAAAGATGGCATTAACCTTCACTTCAACACAAGTCAATGTAAGGAGAAGGTGGTATACGGCTTATTGTGTAGAGCACCCTTACAGGTGATTCAAAGACATAAATACTAAAAAATATAAATATTGCCTTTTGAAGGTCATTAGGGCTGCATTGATAGTCTAGATGGGTCCAATAGGTATTATACATAATTTAAAGGAGCACAATAGGGCACCTTTAAGCAGTAGCACCTGTCCTAAATGCAGTTTACAATTGCACTTATTTTAAAGAGAGAAAAAGTATAATATTAATGTATGCACTACCTTGATGTTGAAGGTTTGTATAACGTAACCATAAATGCAATGGTACTAAAAATTGACTTAATTTGTTTCAGCGTCTTAGATTTGGTCTCTGGCCATGAAGTTTCATTGCGGTGCATCCCTATTTAAAACAATTACATGAGTTCGGCCACGTAGACATTTCCTTTCAAATCAGGAATAGAAAAAAATAACCAAAAAATGTAACTATTCCCCTTTTATATTTTTATATGATTTAGGTCCCAGCCTTCAGCAGGCAGAGACCAATGTAAACATGTTAAAACAGAACCGTTGAGATTTAAAACCAAAGCATCAACAATTGTGGCTCCACAATCTATAATGCCAAATTGTTTTGTGCATTCTCACAACTCACGTACTTCCGCTCATTTTCGAGGAATCGATTTACGTCAGCTAGAAGAATATATTTAAGGCGGCTTGATTTCTACTTTACAAAATATTTTGTTTTATTCAGGTATAATTTATAGACTTTTATTAATGGAATACAGATTCATTTTCAATATGGAGGTATAACTGCTATCAACAGCCACAGCTGAAAAGCTGATCAACAAACTCACAAGCACATGTAATAAAGTTTTTTTATGCATTGATCAAAAACCTGTGAAATTCTCTCCACTTTTACAGATTGTGGGGCGACCAATACCACGGCACTGTTGTTATAACCTGTCAAAGACTGGAAGCATGTGACTGAGCCTGCGCAGAACCATCTTAACAGATATTGGACCCACAATAACTACATATTACCTGATCTTTTGTTTGTTTGTAAATATTCTGATAAAGAAACAATATTCTTTTAGAATTGATACTGAATTACTAATTATGACAACTCAAATAGATTGCACATTTTATAGTGAATGTTAACTGAATGTTAACAAGGGGAGCGTCAAGGTGGCGCAGTGGGTAGCACGGTCGTCTCACAGCAAGAAGGTCGCTGGTTTGGTTGGCATTTCTGTGTGGAGTTTGCATGTTCTCCCCGCGATCGCGTGGGTGCTCCGGTTTTCCCCACAAGTCCAAAGACATGCGGTGCAAGTGAATTGAGAAAAAACTATTTGTCCATAGAGTATGAGTGTGAATGAGTGTTTGTGTGAATGTTTCCCAGCAATGGGTTGCGGCTGGAAGGGCATCCGCCGCGTAAAACATATGCCAGAGAGTTGGTGGTTCATTCCGCTGTGGCGACCCCGAAAGGGAAGAAAGCCGACATGAAGATGGATGGATGGATGTTAACAAGAGCCACAAGATTTATATTTTTAAGTAATTAGGGCTCGAGCACCAGTGCAAGAACCCTATTGTAATTAGAAACATTTTTATTTATTTTTATTATTTCTACCATCTTTGCGGGGACTTTTGAGGGCCTAAATATTAACGAAAAGTCCTAGTTTTTTGCACATGCCTCAGTCCAAAAAGTGATTGAAAAATAGCTCTATAGTGACATTTGGTACATATGTGTAAAGTACCAAGCTGCAACTTTATTTATATAAACCCTGTTTCCAAAACCGATAGGAAGACAGTTATTTCACAAAAAACCCTAAAAATGGGCGTTTTTGCATATTTTATACTTTGATTTCCAAGGCAAAATGTCCGATACAGCTGAAAATTGGTGTGGTTACTCGTAAGGCATTAGGGAAAAAAAGTTATAAAAAGCTATGAATTACATCAAATGGGCTTAGGGGTGACACCCCAGCAAAATTCACCCTTCAAAAATGTGCAAAACAATTGACATATTGTGGACTGTATCTCCATTCAAGTTAATCCGATTTCAACAAAAACAGCCTGGCATGATTATTCTTGTCAGGCTAAACAAAATGATATACATCACTAGGACTGCGCTCTAAAAATTGGCTCTACAGCACCGCCTTAAATGTGAACCAAACTCTTCATTTTAGCTGTTTTGACCCATTGAAGATGTTAGAAAGCCCACCAAAATGTGTTAGAAGGTCATGTTCAATAAATATATTAATCTAACACTGTCACTGAAATTGTACCTTGGACGACAGCTCCGAAGCACCCCCTTTAATGTGAAAAAGTTTAACTCACATATTTACAAACTCCTCCTAGGAACCTAACCCTTCCAGACTGAGCTCAATATTGGTCGGGTAACTCTTAAAACATTAGGGACCAAAAGTTATCAAAAACTTAGAAGTTCATCCCATGGTCTTGCTGTGGCACCATGACGAATTTGACCTTTTTTAAATGTATAGGGCTTAACGTATTTCTTACTGTAGCACTCACATACTTTATCCAAAAAGCATGAAAAAATTATGGAATGATAAGCATACCAATTTGGTCAGAATGGTAGGCTCAAGTGATGATACATTTATAGCGCCACCTACTGCCTGTTTATATTTGTGGCAGTATCTCCCACACACTTCCTTCTTTGTACATTATAAAAATGAAGCATGATAATCTTGTGATTTTGAACAGATTGATATGCTAATGTTATGCTAATCTTATAACACCAACTCTTGGGTTTTATTTGAGCTGTTTGTGTAATAGTATAGATTATCTTTACAGTTAAAGCTTTGTATTGTTCAGTACTTTGTAAAGAGCCTTTTCAGCTCTTGACAACAAGTGAAAACATTTGAAAGGCCAGGAGGCGGTGATTTTGGCTCCTGCGGACACATCGTGCTGAGAGCCCTTCCATCGCTGCTTGCAGCTTTAATTAATATTATTTTTATGATGACTGAAAATAGTTAAATAACTTCATGAATTTTCTAATATACAAAACATTCTTAATATCGCCAAATATTAACAGCAACACATTCACTGCAAATCAGCAAAAAAAGATGTTCAAGCAAACACTCATCAGCATTGAAAATGAAACAGCACATTCATTTTTAAACAAAACAAATGACTATGCTTAGATTGAGCTGAAAACCAATAGCAGATCAAACAAGAAGCAATTGAAATAAAGAATAAAAAATTGAAATAAATTAGGTGATGCCCTTTTCAACTAGGCCTACATATCAATTATTTTAGTAATAGCGTAAAATGTCTCAGAAACATTAGAAACATTTAGTGGACCTTTTAAGAATAAAAAAAAAGTTAAGAAAGTTGTCTAGGTAAGTGATTAAAAAGTTAACACTTGTGTTTACAAGGCTCCTAGCTCCAGTTCTCAAACTACGATGAGACAAAGGGTCAAACTCAAAATGCATTATTACAATCTTTAATGAAAATAATTTCAATAAAGTAATTAGTGATGTGTCAATAGCCGATAATAAATACATTTCTGACTTAAGCTACAGGTTGTGACAGGATTCAGTTCGCTTTAAGTTATATCGTTTTAAGATCTTTTGCTTATATTAAACAAATTAAAGTAATTTAAAAACACTATGAATTTTGTGGTTGCGTGCCATTCTCATCCACCCACTACCTTCTCCAAACATAAAAACCTAGTGTAACCACTGTTCTCTGCATTTAGAAGAGATTAATACACTTGTATATTCTGAGCTTTTGACTTTAAAATACATAAATAGCAAAGCTGCAATTCAACTTAAAGTTTTAGTGGCATTGAAGAGTTTTTCATTGAATGTGTCAGGAGCTGCTAACTTATGATTGAACATTTCCCCTTGATAGACTTCAAATTAACAAAATTACTTTCACATTAAACAGTAATAGTCAACATGAGCCATTATGGGCTGTTCCTTTTAAAATAAATGTCTAAAGACTGTATCACATATTGTTACTTAATAAAAAAAAAAGCAATCTATAAATCCTTCAACTGTGTGACTGGTGTGATAAACTGTTGCTCCATCCTAGTTGCACATTTGCTTTTGCCTAACGTGACCTATAGGTCCCATCACAGTCCCGAGAGGCCTAAATGACTAAACAATAAAAGAGTTGACATCAACTGCTCAGTGGAATATTAAAAACAATGGTTTTAAATTGGTTGCTGAGGCTGAATGGAAAGTTTCTGTTTACTTTGTTTATACATATTTTTTTTTTCTAAAGAGTTTCAATGGGGCAAGCTTACTCGTAACTGAAAGTCTCAAACTAACAGCTTCTTAAACTAAACTTCGTAAAATGGCTTCAGAGGAGAAGTTAAGACTTTGGTGATTTTAAATGGCACTTTTGTTAAGTAATTAATGAGTAAATGTTCTTGTTTTGGGTGTAGTAGCTCTTTAACATAACACTCAAGAAAGGACAGAAGTCTTTTATTTGGTTACCTTCATCCTTATTTTAGTCACAAATATCCCACTGTTGCCTGTGTAAACTGTGACAAACAAGTTAGCTTTCTCAAAAATCTAAATGTAAGCAACTGTTAAAAGGAGGACTCAGATGAAAATGAAAATTTCCAGTTGTTTGAAGAGAAAATTGGCGCATTGATGGCTGTGCAAACATTGTAAAATGATACAGACCCAAGGGTTTTACTTTATCACAGCAAATGCTTTATACCCTATGAGAATGAGCCTGTGTGAAAGTCATCGTAAATGGCATCTAATATTGTGATGGCCTCCTATTAATTACCATAAACTCTGGCTCTCTATTTTCCCTTGTAAACACAATTGACCACCATTTTGCTTTGAAGGTCTGCAATTTTTGAGATACATAACTCTGCTCACTTACTCTAATCAAAGGGACCTTTGAGCGATCATTAAGTTCCAGACTGTTTTTGAATGAGGACAAGTACAAAGCTGAATTTGCAATGAAGATGAGACTAAAACCTAGCTCTGTACCAACTCTGCTTTCCAACTCCAGAACAAGTATGTGTATTACTTTTAATTCAATAAATAAATATTTGCCAAATTATACCACAATAACAACCCAATAACGTTGGTAAAATTTTGGTGCTAATACCTATTCAAAACTGCTGCCAAGCATTCTTTATGAGGAATAATAAACATAGCATTTTTTTTTACTGTGTATCATTTACATCGCTCTCACTTGCTTCCACTAAATGGCACTACGAAACACCAGACTAACATGTCTCCGTGCAGGGAGTCATTTAGCACAGCACAAAACATGCTTTTGTTGAGGTAAAAATTGTGTTTCTTATAACCATTCCAAAATATAAATTTAGATTGTTACAACAAAAACCTGAAAGGACTGCATACCAATTTGCTAATTGCAGGCTATTTGCTAATTAAAATTTTTCAGTAAAGTGGAAAAAAATTATATATATATAAAAAAAATTATATTTCCACAAGTAATGTCCAAGCACAAACAGATGTTTAATAAAACAAACGGTTGCATCCCGAACTGTATATAAAAAAAAACAACACAAAAATACATTCACATGTACAATGTACACGGAAGAAAACAGACTTTTTCCCAAATTATCAAATTAAATTAAATAATAATAAGTTATATGATGTTATATGGGACACACCATTCAACCCTGAAATTCAATAACAGTATTACTCTCTTTAATGTGCCCAAGAGAATAAAACAGCACAGCATTTTGATTCTGACACATGGCTCATGATGTTAAAACACCAAATGAACATCACTTGTTTATGCAAATCATGAATACTTTGAAGCATAATTTATATAGATAAACACCCAAAACTGCATACACTACTACATACAGGGAAAATATAGAAATTCATTTAAACGAACATTCTAAAATGTGCAGCCTAACCTTGTTGAAAGTGGTAAATCACTGAAAAACGTTCCTCTTAAATACAGGCAAACTGTAACAGCAAATTAATGCAAGTCCACTTCGACGTCCCTCAGTCAACACCGTCTGGTCTCCAAAGGTAGTAGCATTTTTCACAAGACAAAACTTGCGCATCTTGCTTTATATACAGCTTGGATCATGTATGCTCATACACAACACATGAAATGCAATTAAATAACCTAACTACTCTATCAAAATGGGAAACCTTCCAGAAAGCTCCATCGCTGGGCTACAAATATAGAGTAATCTTATACACTCTGTTCGGCTCTTAACAAAAGCACCATACATTTAAATCAAGAATGCAGGGTAACCAGATCCCGGTGTCAGTTCGGCAAAGAAACTGCGTAATTTAGTGCGGGTTTGTGTGTGTGTGTGTGTGCTTGTTTATTAGCAGCATTAGCACACTCACACTTCTTCAGCCACTTCATCCAGCTGCGCACGACGAGCGAGTGTCTGTTCCTATTCTCTATACACCACGCTGACAGTCCCTGAATGGACTCCATGGTGTTCGAGACGCCCTGAAACCTCCGGTCTAGAGACGCCTCGAACGCGGCCGAAGTGGCCCGGTTACCGCCGTTATCGCCGGGACCCGCCGCCATCTTGATTACCGAGTTCTGCCGAGCACTGTTTTCTGTGTAGCTTTAATCCCAATCCTCCGGTAGAGGGTGCTGTGAGAGAAAGCAGGTGACATCCTTCTTGAATTTTGTGGCACTGTGGCAAAATCTAATATAGGTTTAAAAAATGGAACAAATACATATATTATATTATATATTTATCATTTTCATCAATTTATGAATGTTAGAATGTGTTTCAAAAATAATTATATTTCACTGCGGGTTTGTTGTTAAGTGTTTGGTTTGTGTCCAATAAACACATTTATTAACCATATTTTTAGGTAGATTTTATGTCGATTCAGGTTAGATACTTTAGGTTTTCTGGGGGAAAAACATGTAAATAACTTTTAATCCTAGAAGAATAAAATGTGCCACAAAGGGCACTTTTTAACTGGAGAGAGAGAGAGAGAGAGAGAGAGAGAGAGAGAGAGAGAGAGAGAGAGAGAGAGAGAGAGAGAGGAGAGAGAGAGAGAGAGAGAGAGAGAGAGAGAGAGAGAGAGAGAGAGAGAGAGAGAGAGAGAGAGAGAGAGAGAGAGAGAGAGATGCCACACCAAACATATTGAATAAGGTAAAAGAAGCAATGAGTCTTTCATAAATGATTCAAAGGTTTATCTCCGCAGTTTATGTTTGCCCCAGGTGGCTGGACAGCAAATATTAGCATTAATATTTATATTCATGACACTAGATGAAGAAAAAGTCATACTCTTCATCTTGAGAACGAGACAGACAGACAGTCAGAGGCTGCACACAATTAAAACTGTTAAGGTCTCATTGCAAATGTTTAGTTTAGTTTTAATTTAATATGATAACTATGTGCTGTAAGATAATATTACAACCTTAAATGCTCAGTTTTTTTAGGCAATTTATATGCATGGATATGAGATATGTTATTGCTGATTACTCAGTGCCTCGGTAAAGCATTGAGGGCATTGTAAATGCTTAGTGAACCTCAGCATTTTAACACTGAATGTAGCATATTTTAAATAGAAACATTTTTCATCTTTACATCGTAGCTTTAATACTAATTATTATGTAAGTGCAGATTTATATAAATTCAGAAATGCTGTTCGTAGACAACTATAAATGATTTGAACAGTGAGTCAGTTTTCATGATTGGATGAGCTGCTCTAAGCTCTCAATCAAAACTGAATATTATAATTATCTGAAAGAATGAAAAGAACATATAGAACATTTGGTCCAGGAGAGGGCAGAGCAGGACTGAGTGATATAGACAGCATCTCTCTATTTCCCACCCACTCTTAATAGAACAAAAGTTCAAGCAAGTCTGTACATCCATGCTGCAAAAAAATGAACATTGCTTAAAATTCCATGAAATCCTTTAACCTTCAACCCTAACCCCAATTTCCCCACACACCCCACTCTGGCCTCAAGCCACAACCCAAAATTGACCTTTTGCTACACCCTGATTACCTTATTCCACACCCGGTCTCTGCCAGGAGTCAGAGAGTTTTTTGTTAATGTGTCTCAAAACGTCCTTTCAACTTAGGCACCAGCCAATTTAATTCAAGTTCCCTACTGCAAACTAAAGTGTCTTATCGTTTTTCTTAAGAAAAATGTTTATGTAAAACATAATTAAAAATAAAACATTTCTTTAGTAGAACAATATTAAAAAGTACCAAAGCAAAAATAAGGAAAAAAAATACAATAAATACAATAATTTGTTGAACATAAGGGTGAAAATCTTCTGGGTGAGACTGTGGCTACTCATTAACTGTTTCTCATTATTTTAATTTCTGGACAACATTTTCATTACATGCAGTATAATTTTTCTCCCAAAGACATTTTCTTCCAGACATATTTTTATTACATATATGGATCATCAATGTTATTAAGTCTGTACACGAATCACATTCTTTAATTTCAGAGTTTAATCTAATGCACTTAAAAATCTTAAAAAATTACAAATTGTGGTCCACAATCCACATATAGGTCCAGACTGGTCAACGATAAAATAATACTGGGTATTTTAATATATGTACAGTAGTTTTAGGATTCACTAGACCTTTGAAAGTCCATGAATTTATGAAAATGTGTTAAACCTAGATCTTTTATTAATTCAGCTCTTAAAGCAGCAAAACACTTGAATTTGAGAATCTGCATCTATTTAATTAAAATATTAGTTATAAAAAAATATTGTGCTCTTTCCTCATGCTTTATTTTATAAATATTTTAGACATATTATATATATTTATATATATATTTTTTTTACATAGTTACACAATATATCTGCATCCTGTGTCTTTAAAGAAGCTTTGAATCTTGTAAGCATAATTTTTCTCTCAATCACTGTTCTCTGTTTATTCTCTTCCTGTCATTATACATTCTGATCAAGCATAATTACATTTTCATGACAGAAATTTTAAGTGGGTTGCAGCAGATAATTTCCTTGATAACCTTTCAATTTAGTCTATATTTGTGTTCATGTAATTAAATATTGACATCAAGCTCACACTGATGCTAAATAATTATTCTAAGATGATAGAGCTGATATTGGGAGACTTAAGCAACCGAACGGTTTACGAGTGTTGAGCTGCAGTGAATCTAGTAAAAAGTAGTTATATGCTGTTGTCTACTGAGAAGAGGGATATTATTGTGCTGCTGTGTGCTTAACAGACTTTGAGGCTCCAGGCAGTGTAATATCACCCTATGCTCAAGGCTCTGCAATCCCACACCATTGATATAAAGTATGAGGCCTCGGACAAACCGGTAATAAAAGAACAACAGGGCATTTAGAGAAGGAAAAACTGATAGAGGAGAAGAAGTAGCCCATGTTGACATGGAGCTAAATGATTTTGGTGCGAAATCAAACCAAGGAAAAACATAGAACGGTCTATAGGTCGCTCGCTCTTAGAGACACATCTGATGAGGAGAGATTTTGCCCTAGAGGTAAAAACACTACAACTGTGTAAGAGAGAAACTAAGAGTGGTGAGGTTAGAAGTATGCACCACCAAAAATAGATTCAGAAAATATACCTACAAAAAGGACAATTTAGGCAATTCAATTAAATAAATATATACATTTAAACTCATCTTACTATGGATCTCTCTTTGTTTCTTAATTTTTTCTTAATAAATCATGGGAAATATTTAAATGTTGAAATTAGAAATAATGGATTAATTAAATTATATAAGTGTGATAAAAACATGTCCAAAAATCCTATAACAAAAATAATTATCAAAAATGTAAACTAATAAATCAAACTTCTATTTGAATCACATATATATTTTTAATGCATATAATTTTTTCAATTGTGTGCTTTCTAGTGGTCTTTAAAACCAATTAATGGTAATGTAAAATGGACATTTTCACAAACAGATAAGTCAAAAGTGAAGCCAATTGGCAGGGTCTATCAAAACTGCAAGGAGTTAGTTTAAACGTAACTTTATTTTGAAGATTCCAAAAGCTATTATAATTTTAAAGAAATCACATTCTGCACATGCAAAGGATCTGTCATCAAAACAAACAGCAGGGAAGTGTGGAACTCCTCAAGACTCAGTTATAGGTGCACTGTATCTTTCAGTGCTACCCCTTAAAAGTACATGAGGACTTTCCACTGCATTGACATAAAAGAATCTGTTATTTAAGAGTGGATTTTCTAAAGATAAAACTCACGTATTACTTTCTTCATGAGAGCTTTTAAACATTTGATCTGGATTATGTTACTTAAATTTTTGAGAGAGAGAGAGAGAGAGAGAGAGAGAGGACAATTTCGTAACCTCCAACATTTCACTCCCCATCCAGGTAGCTCATATTTATGCGGATGAATAATTAAGAGGCTATTAAAAGAACCCATAATCATACACTGATGGAAAGGACATTAATATTTTAATGTTCTTCTACCTGGCTTTGCATGTTCACTCCACAGATCACTTAGAGCCCATTTTGGTGGTGACATCTGTGCATATCAATTTTGAAAATGGACTTGTGTGGGGGAACCTGCAAACCCTAATTTAATCTCTTGTTCATGTCAGAACCAATCTCTCCCCCACACACTTTACATGTTATTGCTAGGACACTTTACCAAGAAATCCTGTCACAACTGCACAACACAAATAACTGGTCTAAACTGAGTTTTACTTTATGGTCATAAATGAACAGTTGATTCACTACAGGACAGCTATTGGTTGGTTAAACATACTTTTCTGTGATACAGGTTTAACATACTTCAGGCTTCAAACTAATTCAATTTCAAGCATTATCTGCATTAATAAAATATCTATATGTATGTATGCATACGTTTTCTAAACTGTGATTTCATTTTTAAGTAACTGAAAAACTGCATGTCCTGCAAAATAAAACAAACATGAGAGAGAGAGAGAGAGAGAGAGAGAGAGAGAGAGAGAGAGAGAGAGAGAGAGAGAGAGAGAGAGAGAAACGCACAGAGCATTTGAGAAAGGCACAGAGAAAGATAGAGAGATGTCACTTGTTCTTTTAGGAGGTAAATCAATCTCTTCTTGCCCTTGAAATCAGCACTCTATCCATCAGACTCTCACACATTCAACATGACAGCAGTCTTTATGGAACAGTTAACTTAATTTTTTAAAAGATTTAATGCAATAGTTGCAATATGCTAATGCTTTACTTTTTATTCATTAGTTGACTTAAGAAGTCGAAGGTTGGGGATTTTGCTATTTAACAAATGATTCAGTGTCTTTTGTATAAGATGAGTCGTTTCGATCTTTAGCATTTAAATGCAATAGCGGGCTCAAGACTGATCCTTGTGGTACCTCTCACTTTACTACAATTTAACTGGTTGATTACCCACAGATATGATTTCAGAGCAAAACAAGTACAAAAAACGAAAAAGATCTAACACTATTGAAAACAAACAAACAAACAAATTCACAATAGTGAAGAAGTTTAGCTGATGTACTGGAAAAAACATGTTTTTTTAGTCCAGTTTTTTGTTTAATGGCTATTGTGTTTAACTCCATGTCGGTCTCATTTTGTTAAGGCTCTTCATAGCAAAGTGGCCAAATCTAAAGTAACAGTGGGAACAATTCTAAAAGAATGAAATATAAAATAAACTCGTCTGTCAATGACTTGGATGACCCTAAATCCCTCTGAAGAAAATGCTGGATTTGACCCTGTTTTTCCGTGTGATCTGTTAATTCTGTGTGAAACAAGGCCTTGGTCCATTCTGAAACAATACTTATATGACCTCAAACCAGGTACTTCACTTTAAGTGGATAAATTATTTTATAGTATGAATTCAATACAGAGTACGGGAGAACAAAGTGTTACATCATGAAATAATCATCATGACGACACATGGGTATTAGTAATCAATAGACATTTGGATCCAGATAGTATTCACTTAAATGTAACTTGAAAGTATTCTTAACCTCAGGCTTCCTGACTCCTGAGGCACACTGTTTTGCTTTCCCGCACTTCCCCATCCGACTGCTGCTTTCATTCTCCTCTATTAATCTTGCAAATGGATAGAGATTCTGATAGAGAAGTTCCAGAATGTTCCTTTTTGTGACTCTCTGCTCTCTATTTGGTAAAGCAAAACATGAAAATTAAATTTTCTCAACTAATAAATAATTTGGCAGCTCTGTCTTTACCTGCAGAGAGATGGCCAAGCCAAGACGTGCACATTTAAAGCTGCTCGTGCATCCATATTCAAGTGTCTGGCCTTTATGAGCATGCGGCTGCTCTCTGAGCGCATGTAAATGTAGAATAATGTAGCAGGAGCAGATCTGCATGGTCAAATGTCAGAAAAATGAGCGCTTCCCCTGAGCTGTGTCAGGTGGAATCAGTCGAGTGGACTACTCTGTGCCATTATCGTTCACTTCAACCTGTCATCAGTCAGTGGAGAGAAAGAGAGAGGGTCGTCATTATCTCAGAGAAAAAGAGAAGTAGGGAGAAAAAGAGGGACCTACATTTCCTTCTTCCACACCTCTTTTTCTCCTGTCTTAACCTCTGACAAGATTTCAATATGCACAAGCACAAGTGTGCATTTTTTTTATAAATGGGTGGCTGGCAGATTTTTTTTTTTTACTAATTGGAAATAAATAGCTCAATCTAAACACTATTCATAATAGAATATTTAAAAAAATTATCTAAGAAAATTTCACCTCATTATCCATTGGCCGAGATGACAAATTGTAGCAACAAAAAAAAAAAAAACACTCACAATAAAATTCACAGCAATTTAGCAAAACGCAAAACCTTCACAATTTCCACAACTCATCAACTGCAGTTATCACAATACGTAAATAATAATAAAAAAAAGAATCAGGGAACATAATTTTGCTGCACACACAAAGGCTGAAGCATATCTTATCAAGACAAATGTAATGGCAAAATAGCCTCATATTGTAGAAACTCTTACAAACATGCAAATTCTTCGCATGCATCACCTAGCAGCACTTCCATACACTGAAATTAATTATGAATAGTACAGTTCATTATAAAGATGTTTTAAGAATATCTAAAAATGTGACCTACCCAATTTGTTTCACAAACTGTTAAAAGATTCAACAATCAAATGAACCTAAATTACACATCCGATTAATTTATTTTAAGATTTAAAGATGTGGATAAGTAATAGCCTTTAAGCAATTAAGCAGCTGTAATCGACCTACAGCACATCACACATCTGTCCGAATGGTTGTTGCCAATGAAAAAGAGTTCAGCTTCTGCTATATTGGATGTTTTTTTGCAATGGGGAACCTCTTCCTGTAGGTCCCCAAGCGGCTGCTTGAGACTGACTCCAAAAGGGAGCAACTTCTCATTCACTCCAATGCTAAAACTGACCAACTTTGGAGCTGAAAAAAACATGTTTCCACCCCTAGCTCCATTAGGTTTGTTGATTCAGATTGATTTTGATCTTCATGAACACACTGAGAGGGTGGTTTATTTTTAAATTTGTTTGTTTAAGATATATAAAATGTAATCCTTCAGCCTTCAGACGTCTTCACTATGGCAATGTCCCGTGTCTGTGGACGTGTTTTTGAGTACTGGCTACACCCATTTTGAACTTCATTTGCCTTTGCCAGTAACCGATGGGTGACATCACAAACACTCTGTCCATGTTATAAACAATCAATGCTTGTAACACTAGCTTGCGAAATGCACCCCGCAGAGAAGCCATTTGAATCTTCTTCTTCTTCTTTCGGCTGTTCCCAGTTTAGGGGTCGCCACAGCAAATCATCTGTTTCCACCTAACTCTGGCCTCAGTATCCTCAACTCTTGCACCAATTACCTTCATGTCCTCCTTCAGCACACCCATATAACTTGTCTTTGGCCTTCCTCTTGCCCTCTTGCCTGGCAGCTCCATCTCCAACATCCTTCTACCAATATAACTACTATCCCTTCTCTGCACATGTCCAAACCATCTCAATCTGGCTTCTCTGACTTTCTCCAAAACAACCAACCTGAGCTGTTCCTCTGATGTGCTCGTTCCTAATCTTGTCCATCCTTGTCACTCCTAAACTGAACCTCAACATCGTCATCTCTGCCTCGTGTCTCTTCCTCACTGCTACAGTCTCTAACCCATACATCATAGCTGGTCTCACTACTGTTCTGTACACCTTTCCTTTAATTCTTGCTGACACTCTTCTGTCACACAACACCCCTGACACTTTTCTCCACCCACTCCAACCTGCCTGCACTCGCCTCTTCTCCTCTTTTCCACACTCCCCGTCGCACTGGACTGTTGACCCCAAATACCTAAACTCCTCCACCTTCTTGACCTCAGCCCCCTGTAACCTCACTGTTCTACTTCCCTCCCTCTCGTTCAGATACATGTATTCTGTCTTACTACGACTGACTTTCATTCCTCTTCTTTCTAGAGCAGACCTCCAACTTTCCAGGTGTCCCTCCACCTGCTCTCTACTCTCACTACAGATTACAATGTCATCTGCAAACATCATTGTCCATGGAGATTCCTGTCTGACCTCATCTGTCAACCTGTCCATCACCATAGCAAACAAGAAGGGACTCAAAGCCGATCCTTGATGTAGCCCTACCTCCACCTTGAACTCCTCCATCCGACCTGCCGCACATCTCACTGTTGTCATACTCCTCTCATACATATCCTGAACTACTCTGACATACTTCTCTGCCACTCCTGACATCCTCATACAGGACCATAGCTCCTCTCTCGGCACCCTGTCATACGCTTTCTCTAAATCCACATAGACGCAGTGCAGCTCCTTCTGACCATCTCTGTACTTCTCCAATAGCATTCTCAGAGCAAAAATTGCATCAGTAGTGCTCTTCCTGGGCATAAAGCCATACTGCTGCTCTCAAATATCCACTTCCCTTCTTAGCCTAGCTTCCACTACTCTTTCCCAGAGTTTCATTGTGTGGCTCATCAACTTTATACCTCTGTAGTTGTTACAACTCTGCACATCACCCTTGTTCTTAAAGACTGGCACTAGGACACTTCTCCATTCCTCAGGCATCTTCTCACTCTCTAGAATCCTGTTGAATAACCTAGATAGGAACTCCACTGCTGTCTCTCCTAGACACTTCCACATCTCCACAGGGATGTCATCTGGACCAACAGCCTTTCCACTCTTCATTCTCCTCAGAGCCTTCCTCACCTCATCCTTTCTAATCTTTTCAACTTCCTGCTCTACAATGTTCACCTCTTCCCCCCTTCTTTTCCTCTCATTCTCCTCATTCATCAACTCCTCAAAATACTCCTTCCATCTTCTCTGCACACTCTCCTCACTTGTTAGAACCCTTCCATCTCTATCTTTAATCACCCTTATCTGTTGCACATCGTTGCCATCTCTGTCTCTCTGTTTCGCTAATCTGTACAATTCCTTCTCACCTTCCTTCGTGTCTAACCTGGCATACAACTCATCAAATGCCTTCTGTTTGGCCTTTGCCACCTCCCTCTTCACCCTGCGCTGTGATTCCTTGTAGTCCTGTCTACTTTCTTCAGTCCTTTCGATGTCCCACTTCTTTTTAGCTAGCCTCTTCCTCTGGATGATGTCCTGTACTTCCTCATTCCACCACCATGTTTCCTTATCTTCTTTCCTTCTTCCTGGTGACACACCTAGCACCTTCCTACCTGTCTCCCTGATCACTTCTGCTGTAGTTTCCCAGTCCTCTGAAAGCTCTTCCTGACCACCCAAAGCCTGTCTCAGCTTCTGTCTGAATTCCTCACAACCGTCTTCCTTTTTCAACTTCCACCACTTGGTCTTCTTTTCCATCTTTCCTCCACTCTTCTTCCTGACCACCAGAAACATCCTACACATCACCATTCGATGCTGTCTGGCAACACTCCTCCTACCACTACTTTGCAGTCAGTGATCTCTCTCAGATTGGCTCGTCTACTTAGGATGTAGTCCACCTGCGTGGACTCCTACCACCACTCTTGTAGGTAACTCTATGTTCCTCCCTCTTCTGGAAATAAGTGTTAACTACAGCCATTTCCATCCTCTTGGCAAAGTCCACCACCATCTGTCCTTCTGGATTCCTTTCCTTAACACCAAACCTGCCCATCACTTCCTCATCACCTCTGTTGCCCTCGCCCACATGACCGTTGAAGTCTGCTTCCACCACTACTCTCTCCCCTCTGGGAATACTCTCCATCACCTCATCTAACTCACTCCAGAATCTCTCCTTTTCTTCCAGCTTACAGCCTACTTGTGGAGCATAACCACTCACTACATTCAACATCACCCCTTCAGTCTCTAACTTCAAACTGATCACCCTGTCAGACACTCTTTTCACCTCTAAAACATTCCTCACAAACTCCTTCTTCAGGATCACTCCTACCCCATTTCTCTTCCTATCCTCACCATAGTAAAACAGTTTGTATCCCCCTCCAATACTACGTGCTTTGCTACCCTTCCACCTGGTCTCCTGCACACACAGAATATCTACCTTCCTTCTCTCCATCATGTCCGCCAGCTCTCTACCTTTCACGGTCATTATACCAACGTTGAGAGTCCCTATTCTCAGACCTATACTCTTGCCTTTCCTCTTCTCAACTCTGCCTACGAATCCTTCTCCCTCCTCTCCTTCTTTGACCAACAGTAGTCCAATTTCCACCGGCACCCTGTAGGTCAACAGCACTGGTGGCGATGACTTGCATATTTGGTTTTGGCATGTTTTACGCCGGATGCCCTTCCTGCGCAACCCTCTTTATTTATCCGGGCTTGGGACTGGCACAGAAGTCACTGGCTTGAAACCCCTGTGGCTAGATTGAGAATCCATTTGAATGTTCGTGCTAATGTCAATATATCTTGGATAGATGTGTAGAGACCTTTAATTAATTTGACTTCATCTCATTTAATTTTAAAAATAACTAACCTGTGCTATTTCATCGTTCAAAATATCTGGATACTTTGATAATTCACAAAGATACTCCATCGGCCTAATTAAAATATGAAGCATTGAAATATGAAATATTTCATTGCATTTGGCAAAACATTGCCTTGTCACTTTCTCGCAAACTCCTCCTGTCCCATAAGTCCAAAAGCTCCTCATTCATTTAATAACCTGCCCAGAAGGTTATAGAAATGGTAAAGCTTGACCTAAGATTTTTTTAATTATAAATTTTATTTTATTTATTTATTAAATGGATAGAGTAGTTACTACTAGAGTTAATACTAAAATGTATTTTAACCAATTTCACCAATCAGATGTTAGTTGAAACTTTGTTTATATGGTATTTTTAATATATATATAGTAAAATAATATTGTTGCATTTTTCAATGGCTTTGTAAAAACATCTTTTCTACCTCAAAAGTTTACATATAGTCAAGCCCTTCAAAATGGCACTGGTCTGCAGACTGCACTCCCTCAAGACTTCATATGACCAAAGGATGATTCTTTAGAGTTTTTTATGAAAAGTCTGTAACAATAAGGGTGCATATGTCAATAGTTTTGTAATGGAACAAAGATGGATTTTAAAAAATGGGTACATAAGAGAAGATAAAAAGGATTAACTATTAGATTCAGTCCTCTTTAATACCTAATATTTCCTCATTTCGCTATCGATGTTTGTATCAATATTGTAGATTGCTAGTAATTCCGACAACTGGTTCCAATCATACACCTTGTGTATCTCAAATGCCCTACTGGAAAATCCACATTGACCAGCTCAAGCTGTATTTTGGATTATAGGATTAAACATGCTTTAACATGCTTTACCCCTAACCCTACCTGTCTGAATCTATGCTGTGTCTGATTCTGGTGTTTGAAAATGAGACTTTGAATATACAGACCAATGCTCTAAACTTGCGTGCCAGTCGCCTTGACAGTCAGTTCTTTTATAAGTATTCTGCAACTAGGATTTAATTTACATGTTTGCTATTTTTGTCTTACTTTCTTTAAAAAATCCTGGTGCACCTGCAAAACCATGGCTGCGTCTATAGCTGGGCTGACAGACAAACATCAGGTGGTGGTACTGTCTTCAAGTGTTCTGCATTCACCTTTTCTAACTATTTCTAACATTATTCTAAACAGCATCCAAATCAGTGTCTAGCCAAGAAAATCTACTTGTTCCACATTCTTTATTGGGGGAGTTAAACTCAATTTGCTAATTGGGTAATGTTTTTTGACATATAGATCTCAGAAAACAAAGTCACAAAGAACAAAAAAGAGCTAATCCATTCTTAGATCTGTGTGAGTAAACACAAGCACTAATTCTTTGTAACTTCTGCCTCAAGGTCTCAAATGGATGTAAATGAGACCCTTAAGAGCAAGATCAAATCCCTTTTGGTTCTGCAAATCAGGGCGCCATCTCTTAGAAACCAATATTTTTCTTGATCTGGCCTGATAAGTTATCCTCAGGATTTGGAGAAGGCTCTGGACGTTTGCCTCTGATCTGGGGCTTTAGAGATGTCTCATTAGGCCCTGGATCGAAGAGCCAGCTCTGGCCAGTGGATTTTTAATCCTCTGCTGGCCTGTGTTGGGAGCAGGAGTTATTTAGAGACTTTGATTACCTTTGATTTTGAGGGGACTTCAGATGATTGAACTCTTCTGTGGTTCAGGGGAATGTGAAAAAAGCTGTCGACATGAGACAACTGAGCTGGAGACACTACAACTGTCCTTCTGACTCTCTCAAAGTCAATAGATTTGCTGGAATCCATCTTGTTTATAAAATGATTTTGTAGCACAGCACATGTGTATTTTTATATGTATTGAGCTAATACTAACCGTTCATCTTTTCTTCTGAATTCTTTTTATATTTCTTGATTTATTTAAAACTACATTTTCAGCCAAGTAAATTCAACTTAGAATGATCAGATGGGCTTCGTTTACCTGAGCATAGATATTTAAGAAAAGCAAATTTTCACCTCAACTATGTTAATGCATTGAGCTTCCATGTTTTCATTGTAATGATTATATGGGTGTTCTATTATTTAAACAGAAGGTTCATTTGAATTTCCTTGGAAAATGTTTTGTGAAAGGAATTTCAATTGAATGTCACTCTTCAACACATACAAACACATAATCTCTCCAACATGTCCCGGGTGTTTGCCAGTACCTCCTACCAGCTAAACATGCACAGAACACTTTTTGAGACGGGCAATCAAGAGCAATCCAAAACAAATACCTCAGCCACATAATCTGGCACCTCTTGGTGCCATGATCTCGTTTTGACCCACTGTGTTAGCCTCATCTCCCTAAAGATGAAACTCATTTCAACCACTCCATTCTTTCCATTTTTTGTAATCGCCCAAAAATAGATGTAGAAATGTTGACTCTGATTAATCACGAGCTTTGGCTTTCAAACGAGCTCTTTATGTATTACAAAAGATGAAAATAAATTGACTGTGCTACACTTTTTTGTCTGTCAATCTCATGCCTCCACATCTATTTGTGAACAAGACCACAATACATGGAGAAACTCTGCCATCCTGGATTGAACAAGACCCTTTTTAGTCAAGAAAAATAGCCTCAGATATAGAGGAGCTAATCTTCACTGCTGGCGCATCACACTTCACCTGCAGATCACCCTTGGAAGCCAACAGTCCAGGATCATCTACAAAGAGCAGAGAATGATTCTTGTAGTTCATGAACTGGACTCTCTCTTCCCCCTGAATCTAACAGGAAATTCCCGCAATAATAACATTGAACTGCTCAAATACAATATTAGAAATGTAGCTGAACAACAATGAAGGGAAAGCTAGTCATAGCAGTTTATGATATTGTTTATAATGGAAGAAGTGAGTAAATTGAGACTGTGATTGCAGAGAGTACCAGAGTTTTTTTTTTACAGCTATAGTCTATAACAGCTATATAGTCTATTTTTACAGCTATAGCCTATAACATGTTTGAAGCTGTTAGGTACAAGTTGAAGGCCTTTAACAGATACCCTCAACAAAATTACAATGCTCATATAAGTTTAACAGGCCTATCCAGCTTAATTTTTTTTACTAGTGAAACCAACTAGCCAGCAAAATGTAATCAGCCAATTACTTCTTGCCGCATCAGCAATTGGCAGCCAAGTCCGGGTGGTCAGATCATAGTCATTACCCAATTGGATACTGAATAATGGATTTTCTAGTTAGAGTGCTCTCCATTACACTCTCAAGTAAATTTATAACGCTGGTGAACACTGGTGGTACATTTTTTAAACTTTGGTAACATCATATTATGCAAAATAAAACATCCGAGTAAGCAATATTAAATCTTTTTTATTATGATTTTTATGATCTCTGTAGAGTCATAATAAGGTTTGAGGTATTTGTTCTTATGTGGGTTTGCTGATCTGTTCAAGCTAACTGAAAACTGGTTTACAGTCAGTTACATGGTACACCTTTCACCAATCACACAGCTACAAGTTGTGCTCTTTCTCACTTTGAGCAATTCCTCGTAGTTTCAAGCTATTTCCAGAGCTCGGTTCTCTGTGCTCTCTCTGCTCTGATAAAGCAACTCAAACTCTTGCCAGAGATCTTCATGATTTGATTCAGATTTAGCTCTAGTTGCTGAGTTTTTAAATGAAGACATTGTTTGTGTTTAATTAGATGTTCAATTTCTCGGTAATTCATCATTTTTAATTCTGAAAAGTTTGAAGTATATTACCTGCATATGTAGCAATGTAAATGTTGTTACACCAGATTTTACATGTAAATGGTTCAAATTTATCGTTATTTTATTATATTATTATTTTCATTCAAGTGGGTCTTTTATTTTGAAATGTGTGTCGTCCCATTCGCGGAGCGGAACTCAGAAGTGATTCTCAAGCTCTCGTCCTCTTTGGCGCTGAGCATGAGAGAGAGGTGTACGTTTTCAACGAGCTCCGCAAAACCCATGTGTAATGTCACTAAGTGTTTGTTCATGTTCACGAATGTTAATGGTTGTTGTTCGTATGAGTAATTCAGCTAACAATCGTGGAGATATGGGTTTAAGTGTGATTTGATGAGGAAAATTGCGGGATATTTTACAATGGTGGGGTACAGACACGTGTTGTATGTGCGATATGGAATGTGTGTATTAATATAAAGGTTAAAGTATTACACTGTATTATGTAATGTGTTATTTCTACATCTATGTACATTTGTGGTCAATAGATGAGAGAGTTGTGTCCACTGTTTAAAAGGGCTGTTTTTCTGTTTAATTATGTATATTGGATATGGATAACATATTTAGTATATAGTATAAATTAAGTGCTCTTTGGTGCTGAGCATGAGAGAGAGAGTTCACTGTCCACTGTTTAAAAAGGGCTGTTTTTCTGTTTAACCACCCAGAATAAGAGGAAGCTGAAAATAAACATCTGTGCAACACAGTTTTGGTTCTCTCTCATCCTCTAACCAACACAAGACACAACGCAGATTAAAGACCGCTACACATATACCTGCTAGGTGTCATGGTAGCGCAGTGGCTAGCATGATAACCTCACAGCAAATTTTTCCTATTTTATGAGTTTACGTGTGAGTGTATGGATGTTTCCAAATTATGGGTTCCAAACCGGAAGTGATGCTGGAAAATTTGGCTGTTCATTCCGCTGTGGCGACTCCATGTAAAAGGACTAAACTGAAAAAAAAAATTCAACTATTTAAACTACTCAGCTAATAAGAATCTGACATTAGTAATTATTAGAGGAGTGTGAAGGTCAGCTTTTAACTTTTAATAACACTCTGGGCCACATTTTAACCCATGGCTCAGGTACAAAAATCTGTGGTTCTATAAAAAGCTTCTTTTTTTTTTCAAACAACGGTATTTTATCAGGGTTAATTTGATGTTTCCTGTGTTATATTTGCCAAATGTTTTTTTTTTCTCCAAAGTTTTAATTGAAATGAAAAGCATATATTTTTCATTGTTCAAGATAAGGTAAAATTTGAATAATTAGACATAACAATGGGCCATCTGGGAGCCATTACACATATATGACTCCTACATTACAACTAGACCAGTCTGTGCAAGGATCCAGTCCTGTACAACGGAGATAATTAGCTCTATTGTGATTTGGTTTCAGAAGTGGTATAACATCTACTCTGTACACTGTTCAGTTTTTGAGAAGATCTGCATAGTTAATACAATTATTCTATTTGACTGTGTTTATGCAATTCTGTGTTCTAGCAGGTAAATTATAAGCGAACAGTAATCAGTCAGGCAGAGATGCTTACTGATTTAACATTTGCCTAAAGTATGTAATGCTCTGGAAATCCATAGGGACGAGCAAGCAAGAGAATGTATATTCTTAAACTGTGTATTTAATTAGCATCGAGCTTCAGCTTTGCCTCATGAAATCCTTATGAAGGTTAATGACACATCTTAAGAGCTCTAGAGGATTCATGGAAGATGTTTAATGTGCTTTTCTCTGAGGTGTTTCAGAGATCTTTTCTCTGGAGATATAAAGCTTGTTGTTGTGTGAAACAGTTCAGATTAATAAAAACATTTTAAAGACATCAGAATTGTTTCAGCTGAAAGATGGTCATCGTACTACAATAATGAACTAACCTTGGTAAAAAATCTAGAAAACAAATCAGACGTTGAAGAAAAGACCTAAACATTAAAATGCTTAGGTTTTTCTTAGGCACTTACTTTTTTCTTTCAAAGAGAACTTGTTTCTACATACTCTCAAAAAGTTCCAAAGTCACTCGAGACTGGAAAACTAGTGCAAACATGAATTAAAGATCTAACGGTCAGAGTAACAAACATGGTGACTGAAAATGTCTGATCTACGGAATTTCAGCATCCTGTAAAAATCAGAGTGAAGTTGTTAGCTGTTTACATGTAGAAAACTGGTACATTAAAACAAGATAAAAGACAACCATTACAATATTTAATTGCTCCAACCAATTTACAATAGCAGTAAACTAAAAATAAAACTAACACCACCAATGCATTCAACAACCTTTCCATTGCTCTTTAAACACACTCATCCTCTCTGATGCCTCTCTGTGTTTGATATCAGAGGCTTACAAAACCCCATCTCGCCTTTGAAAAGCAATTTTAAAGGCTGAGAGGGATTTGTATAAACAGTCTCTGGTTATGCATGCCAGGGAGTGTTTATACAAAAACTGCCATGGGCATCTAAACAGCACTGCAAAATTAATGAAAGCAACACAGGGCTGTCTGAGATGCACCAGCAAGAGGAAATCAAGGTTAAAATGTGACAATTGGGGATTTTCTCACCCCTTGACTCCAGAAAGCCAAGTTTTTTTGAAGACTTAAGAGATGAGAGCTTTAAGAGGCCAGAGAAAGAGGGTCAGGCTCTCTTATCTGCTCTTGACCACTCCGATGGATACTGGTGCAGACGCTTCAGATAAAGCTGTCTAATGAACATGCAGGAGCGGGAGTGCGCTAAGCATGGAAACATCGAAGGCGCTTGAACTCTGACTCCTCGGCATTAGTGCGGGTTCTTATCAGCACCAAGACTGCTGAGATTAGAGGCTTCCTAATGAAGTGCAGGATCGGCAGGGTTTAAGCACTGCCAGACTGGATTGCTCCAGACATTTCTCACTTGTTATCAGAGCTATCCAGATTGCTGTAGGGAGGGCAGGACTTCTCTTAGTTTCAGGTCACTTTAAAAAAAATATTAGAGAGACCGACAAAGTAAGATGTTCCAAGGTGTTGAATGACATTATGTTTTTCATGTTTCAACATGTTCAATGTCATATCCTTGTTGTTGGATTTAGTGCTCAGTGTATTGCTGAGAGCAAAATTGGTGTTTTTGCTCTCAGCTATTTTAAAAGAATTGTAAAAGTTAGGATTAAACACTCACCTAAAGGATTATTAAGAACACCTGTCCAATTTCTCATTATGCAAATATCTAATCAACCAATCACATGGCAGCTGCTTCAATGCATTTAGAGGAGTGGTCCTGGTCAAGACAATCTTCTGAACTCCAAACTGAATGTCAGAATGGGAAAGAAAGGTGATTTAAGCAATTTTGAGCGTGGCATGGTTGTTGGTGCCAGACGGGCCAGTCTGAGTAGTTCACAATCTGCTCAGTTGCTGTGATTTTCACACACAACCATTTCTAGGGTTTGGTGTTAAAGGGAAAAACAACCAGTACCCAGCAGTCCTGTGGGCGAAAATGCCTTGTTGATGCTAGAGGTGAATGAGCCGACTGATTCAAGCTGATAGAAGAACAACTGTGACTGAAATAACTGAAATACCTCATTACAACCAAGGTATGGAGCAAAGCATTTGTGAAGCCACAACACGCACAACCTTTAGCCGGATGGGCTACAACAGCAGAAGACGCTACCGGGTACCACTCATCTCTACTACAAATAGGAAAAAAAGGCTACAATCTGCACGAGCTCACCAAAATTGGAGTTGAAGAGCTGAAGACTGGAAAATGTTGCCTGGTCTGATGAGTATCAATTTCTGTTGAGACATTCAAATGGTAAGAGTCAGAATTTGGCTTAAACAGAACGAGAACATGGATCCATCATGCCTTGTTACCACTGTGCAGGCTGGTGAGGGTAGAGTAATGGTGTGGGGGATGTTTTCTCTGCACACTTTAGGCCCCTTAGTGCCAATTGGGCATCGTTTCAAAGACACAGCCTACTTGAGCATTGTTTTGACCATGTCCATCCCTTTATGACCACCATGTACCCATCCTCTGATGGCTACTTCCAGCAGGATAATGCACCATGTCACAAAGCTAAAATCATTTAAAATTGGTTTCTTAAACATGACAATGAGTTTACTGTTCTAAAATGGCCCCCACAGACACCAGATCTCAACTCAATAGAGCATCTTTGGGATGTGATGGAACGGGAGGTTCGTGCCCTGGATGTGCATCCCACAAATCTCCATCAACTGCAAGATGCTATCCTATCAGTAAGGGCCAACATTTCTAAAGAATGCTTTCAGCACCTTGTTGAATCAATGCCACATTGAATTAATGCAGTTCTGAAGGTGAAAGGGGGTCAAACACCAAATTAGTATGGTGTTCCTAATGATCCTTTAGGTGAGTGTATATGAGTGTGACAATAAAAGACCATTAATAGAGGGAGGGAGTTGACACAAGTTACAAGATGACATACACCACTCTTCCTCTAGAGATAAAGTAATGGTACAACTTGAGTTGCTTTCCTCTACTTCAGAATCAGTTCGGAGAGGGTTTGCTTTAGACATGTCACTCAAGAGATGCCATTCTGCTATGTCAGTCTACTTCTGCTTGGTTGGTGAATAGAATCCTCAACAGATGAAAAAAACTGGCTGCACACAACACAGAAAAATTGAGACTGATAAAAGAGTTTGATTTATTATGTGATGAGACTTTTGATAATCAAATTAAAGGTTATGTTTTCTGATAGCAGAAAGACAAAAAACCTACCAAAAATCACAGGAGAGCACTAAGGTGAGTCAAGTTGTGTTTGCTAAAGTCTTTCTGACTAATCAGTGATCTCAGCTATTCCCCAGTAAGTGATCAACAGGATGTTATGTCATTCTTTTTTCCAGTCAGTAAAATAATTACCTTTTCTCCACACAGCTTGCCTCAAAAAACCTCATATCAACCTTACGAATAAGTACATGAATCAGATACAGTATGCTGTGGAAAATGACATCAAGCCAAGTCATACTCCCTCCCTCTACAAAACAAGTCAGACAACAAGTAGCAATAGAGCATGCCTCACTTGGAAGTGATCAGTAATAGCCCCTGAACTGTAATTGGTCGAGTCTTTTAGGCCTCCATTTGTGATTTTTTTTTTGTGCCAACATCCATTGTCTTTCTGAGCATTCCTGGACAACTTCCAAAAACCCTAAAGAAACACTGTGACACAAGTTTGTACTTTTTGGCAATGTTTTGAGTATTAAGTTATGATACTCTGTGTTTTTTTTTAAATACAACAAAGCTTAAGTTGGTGTTGCTGATCTAGGGTTAGGGTTAACTCTGTCACTGAAGCGCTTCTGACACACACTATACCTAAATAAAAGTTTTTGTTGAGTGGTTGTACCTAAAAGCGCTTAAACATGGCCCATTTCTCTCTCGAGGTAAAATTATGGTTGAGATTGATTTGAAATGCAGACATCAAGGTAGTAATTTGTGCAATGTCAAAGATACATAGGGCAAAATAATTAATCGCAATCTACTGTAATTAGCACTCTTGGAACAAAAACGCACTCTTGGAACAAGAAAAAAAAACTCAAATAAAGTTAAACTCTTCCTATATCAACCAAAAAAATCTGCCAATGGGGTAAGCAAATTTGACTTGTCAAGATTTCTTAAAATTAGAAAAAAATTCTAGCTGATAAATAGACAAAAACTAGAATATTTCAACTTGTATCTAGTCTCTAGTGGTCTTAAAACTAGACAATCTGTCTTAAAACTAGGATGTTTTCTCTTTTATTTAAGACTAACTTAGAAAATGTAATATTAAAATAACTATATATGACCTTGAATTAAGAAAGTTTGTGCTTAATTTTAGTTCTTAAAGTAGAGTATGGGTTCTTAAAACTAGAAATTCTAGCTCAAAAATTTAATTTTAAATAAATATTTAATATATTATTTAGGCCTATTGATGTATTCTTAGATAGTACAGTTCCGATAGGAGACAGGTAGAACACTTAGTAAGAATTCTTGCAACCTCAAATTTGCTCGCCCCATTAGCAGATTCTTTTGCTTGATCTAGGAAGAGTTTATCTATATTTGAGTTTTTTTTTTCTTGTTTCAAGAGTGCTTTTCAGTTCAGATCTCTTCCATCAAAGTTAGAACACAACTGGACGGTGTATTAAGGTTTGGGGTATTGATGATTTATTTACGATGTATATCCTTTTCTTCTTTTCTTTTCACAAACATTTGAATCTTATTTCAAGAAATCAAATGTTCTTACCTTCACTTGATCTAGAGTAGTTTTTTTTCTTGTTCCAAGATGCATGTTTTTACCAATATTTAATATTGATTTCTTAAAATAAAATATCAATAAAATTCTTGAGATAAGAATATGTTGAGTCAAAAATTCTTGTTCTAAGATTCTTGTTTTAAGATCAGTGGCAAAAGCGGCAACTTGTTTCACATAGTTTCTTAATTCAAGAAAATAAATGACCAGAATAAGATTTTTTTTCTCCTCAAGAAAATATAAGTGTTATTTTCTCAAAATAAGCAAAGTAATCTATACCCAAAAGGTTTAAATTAGGAAATTCTTCCTAAAATAAGAAAATCAAGATTTTCAATCCAATTTTAAGCATTTTCAGCTTTGCTTAGAATTCATTTTTTGCAGTGCAGTCTTAAGTTGTAAAGGAAAGTCAGGCAGAGACATAAGAGTGTGTGTGTGCGTGTGCTTGCGTGTGTGTGTGTGTGCTTGAAACAGAGCATATTTAGGTTTGAGTGTGTTCGACTAGAAACATCATTAATTAATAAAAAACACAAATGTAAAATATATCCAACTTATTAAGTGGTTCAAATGCTAAATATGTATACAAATTTTATTAATCTTTAAGACAATGGATAACATTAACTGAGCTTATAATATTGATAACTTGGTCACATACAGGTTAACCAGGGAGTACTTGAACCATGTTGTGGTATAGAGCAGGGAAATCTTTTTTATTTCAAATCACTGCTAAAATACAGTTAAGGGTGGAAAATACTTTGTTCCACATTTTGATTTAAATACAATCAATGGGAGCTTTTTAGCTTTATTAGATTTCTTTTCTATAATATTATCTAAACAACCCAGATCTATCACATATTGTGTCCGATGGGTCAGTCCTGGTCCTCATGACTCCAGTGACTCTTCATCATCTGTCTGTGCGCTTAATAATTAATTGTTAAGTGACAAATTTCTTTGAAGCATGAGGAATGGCAAGGACTATGATAAATATGAAAGCACATTATAATTCATAAACATGTGTTGAACTAGTGTACCACTTCCACTCATCTGTGCATTATTAATAACCAGGTTTGGTTGTCAGATGACAAATTTCACCTGATCATGAGGATCACCAGGCCATCATGAGCACTCATAATTATATATTCACACAGGCAGCAACTTTTATGCTTATGTTATTTAAGTGTACAAGTCATGTTGGATTTACTCGTGCATTAGGCTATCCTCAGAGTGCAGGTTAAAGTGTTACAAATCTGACATGTGAATCGCTATAATAGTACAACGCTGATGCAATTTGTTCTTGTTTAAGTTTTGAAAATGTGTCCTCATATACACTCTGGCCAACCTTTTTCATTATTTGGATTGTTGATCCTCTTTGATTATTGGAGATTGTTTGTGAATTTCTCAAGTTCTGTGATTTTTTTCCATTGATTTTTGCCTTTCGGTTAGTTGTTGTTATTGTGACAATTCCATGCACTGATTGAAACATTGTGGAAAATAAATATTGGTTGGCTGGCATCAAGCAGTCAATGGTAATGCAATTGACCATTCAGTCAATAAATCAGTCAGTCAATCAATCAATACATGCATACCGGAAACACTCAGCATAGACGGTGAAAGAAGAAAAGACGAAAGCTCTCGCATCATCAGTCTACGTCTGCTCACTGAATTATCCAATTGTCTGTACATAATAATGTTGGTTATCTCAGAGTTTTTGTAAGTCCTGTCGAGCTGAGAGACTGAATGCTCTCGTCTGCCCAAATTGTGACCAAACATTGGATTTCTTTGCTCCTCCACAAACATCCTTTTCCAGCCAAGTTAATCTCTGTATAAACAGCCAATGAGTTGAGGATTTTCATGTCACGTTGAGCGCAGACAACTTCCTCTTTTGGTCCACATGTCCCGTCCATTTCTCCCCTAGACCGAGTGAACCATTTCAGAGACAACCTCTGGAAGCGCTTTCGGAAACGGTTCATGGAAACAAAAGAGCTGCTTACACACACGCTACAGTGAACCTGACCTGAGCTAATTGTTTTTGGAAACAGAATACAGATGCCAGTCTGAGAGGCCCCTCAGTCAGTCAATCAAATTTTTTTATATAGCATTTTTTTAAAGTTGCTTCCTAAACAGCTTCTCAAAGTCTTTGATTAAGGGTTAAATAGGAATTCATGCTTGCCATTTCTATGGGCAGGGCTTAATTTGTGCCGAAGCTTGGACTAACAGCTCAGAATGCACAGCAATATAATTTTTACTCAGGTTCATGTTTGGCTTCACGATGTTCTCATTTTTTCATGGATCTGTGGGTGTAGTTTCTAATGAGCGCTGCTTCTTCTCTCTGGATGATCATTAGGTTTTTATGAGCTGTAGACGGTGCTTGGAGACCCTCAGAGGGTTTATATCTCTGTGAAACCCCTCAGAGAGCCTCAAGATCCACAGCTCCAGAGTCTGAGCCGTAAGTGCTGGATGAATTCAGCAGGATGGATAAAAAGACCACGGGGAATATCTCTACTCGACTACAGACGTTTACCCCTCACTTAATGGTAATAGATGGTAATATTTTATTTTAGCCTCTCTCAGTCCCACCGCTGGCATTTAAGCAGACAGGAATGAAGATTCATAGACCATTTACCACGTTGCACTTCATTTATGGCCAAGATTAGAGATTGAAACTTAGGGCAAATTGGTCAATTAATAATTATTTGAGTGATTTGAGAATCATATGGTTGTGAAAATGGGCCTTGGCCTTGAGTCGACATGCTTTACGATGTATCAATATATTAACAGTGGATTAACCATTATTCCACTGTTTTCTGAATAGTCCTAAGTTTGGGGTTAGAATCTAACCTGACACTCTCTTTGCATGTGTAACCTGATCATTGTGACTGGCTTAAATGAAGGAGAACATGATCAGTTTTACCTGTTTTGAAAGAGGTTTAACTGAATGTTAAAAAACATATGCAGGATTCCACGCATTACACAAAATTGTCAACCTTGTCCTTGCCATTTTGTTTTTGCAACTATTTCAGGGAAGCAACATTACAAACAGAAACACTGATCTGTTTTTGACATGAAATACATGAAACGGTTTGTTCGCTATTTATCAATATGACTAAAGGGTAATCATTATACCAAATAATCAAACTAGCATTGATATATAATAAACCGTATACTGTATCCAATAAATATCCAATTTTCTAAACCCATGTAATATAACCAACTCACAAAAAAATTGTTTTAGATTTGATTTAGTTCATATTTTTCAATCATTTGGCAGCACTATATACGAACATTGTTAATCAATCATTAGAACATGGACTAAATGCAGGAGAGCATTTAACTTATTTAAATATATCAATAAAACATATTTAAAGAATTTTAGTTTATTTCTCAAATCGAAAACTGGTGTAGCAAATTAACATGTAATATGTTAGTGCGGAAATAAATGAAGTCTTAGTTTTGCTCACATTTAAAAAAAATAGATAAAAGAAACAGGACAAATTTACATAAAAAATATGACAATGCGTACATGCTGATCAGCTCAACACACCTGCAAAGGTTTCCTTAGCTTTCAATATTGTACCTCAATTTGCTTCATTAGGCTTCACAATTCTTGTTCTGTTGTACAGAAACAAAATAGATGGGGTTATTAACATATCGGCGAAGGCACTATAGTTTTTTTTTGATGATCTTAATTATCAACATTTCATTCTAAAGTGTACGTACGACACTTTTAAGTAGCTGTGCTTCTTACATCCAATGTCTGCACATAGCTTTTCACAATGTTCACTTAACATTCTCTAAAAGTGACATTCCGCACACTCTGTACAATCTGTAAAGTAACAGAGGAAGAACTTGCAGAAAAAGTTACAATGAGAATCTGAATAAAAAAATAGGTGTGGGTGGAGTTAAACTTCAGAACCAAAGAGTTTTCAGCTGTCTAGTCTTGTGCATTACCTACTATCCCATGAGGTAGAGCAGACATTAGCAAACTGGATGTACCAAATTATATTAAAATAGGTATTATAACCTTGTTCAATTTACATTCCCTCTGTAATGCCCATGTGTCCCCAAAAGATGTCATATGTTAAGTTGAGCTCAGTCGATTTGTTACAAAACAGCTTGGTGGAAAAGCAGCAAAAGAAAATTTGGCAAGCTGCAGATGTTTAATACAAGTTGGACAACAAAATAGTTGAACCTACTGAGGCTGAATGTGAATTTGTCTCCTTTGTTTAGTCAACTTAAATGTAAATAAAATTAATCATTACTTTAATTAAATGTGCTGTATAATGTAAACACGACTATCTGACATTTAATTTTGTGCATGTTTTAGCATTGTTCCCTAATCAAAAACATGACACAAGTCAAAGGATCATTCATGTTTGTGTAGTCTTGTTTTCTTTTTTGTGAGCTTAAAACTTAAGACTCGGTGTCCTTAGCCATGCCCGTTGGCCATAATATCAGCCACTAACCAATCAGATGAAGTGCTAATGCAGCTCAACTCAATGAAGAGCGTATGTGCACGCGGAGTTGTAACAATAGTAGAACTGCATCATATAAATTAAAAGAAAGCATGTTTTTGGGTGTCCCAGCCAAAATTGCTTTTTGGCTTACCAAAAGATTAATGTTTTCATTGGAAATGGAAGGAATTTCTGCCTGCCGACAGGAACCCAATTAGCGGGGCACAACCATTTGAGGAGATTCAAAGACAACGCTTAAGAAATATATTGCCTTTTGAAGGTTATTGAGGGAGAAGTAATAGTCTAGAGGTGTCAGATATTTGTTATAAACTTAACTTTAAAAGGGGCATAATATGGACACTTTAATGTGTTTGGAAATCATTTTGTTCAATGAGCATTACATTTTCTTCTGTTGCTACTACACGTTACAGGCTAAATCTCAAATATTTCTATTTACAGTATAGGGGTCATGGTCCTCAGGCAAATTTGTTGGACTCATTATGGCCTGTGAGTAAAAAGTTTTCCCACTGCTGAGAGAGGGCCTACCAACCTTTGGTTTTTAACTTTAATATGTAATTAAAATGTTTCAGCAAGTTTAATAACTCAATTCAAACACACAATTTAGACAGGAACATTTCATTTAGCCATGTATTTTAGTAAACGAGAACTTTCAGCCGGCATAAAGTTACACCTGTTCACTCAGCAGACTACCCCAGAAAGCAACATCAGTTTAAATTTTTTTTTTAACAAAACCCTGTAAGTTATGCAAACAGACCATTTGCAAAGGCATTTGCTTACAATATTGCAATGAAAAAAATTGTAATATGTTGTGCATTCAAAACCCTTAAAACTAAAATTTGTTATCTCTTGAGACTGATAATAGTCTGTAGTTTTTCTCGGAGTGAAACAAGTAAGATTTCCCCAGGAATCTTCCCAGCATTCCTTCGCCTTTGTGAAGCTCTTCGGGCGGAAGGGATCTGCTTTCAAACATACACCGCTCCATTCTTTCTCTCATCAATTACATTAATTACTATTCAAATCCCCATTGTGCAAGCCATCCACTCTATCAGCACCAGCATCGCAGGACGTGTGTATTCTTCCAGAAGCACAGCAGACACTAAAGAAGCAAGACGGGCACTCTGCCAGCCACATTAAACCCATTACAACTATTGCTCAGATGATTCTTCTCCCTCTTCATGCCACGGATGAATTTCACAGTTATCATTTCAGTGAATGTGATGGGGATTTATCTTCTGCTGCTCTGAGGCTGTATCTTCATTACAGGCTCACTTGACTGCAAAGCATTTCCCTCTAAGAAAGGTACTTTTATCCTCGACACCTTAACAGAAATCCAAATCTCCAGAAGTTACACTGAGCAAACTTTTTTTTCTCTGTGCCTCTAGCATTAACTGTAGCATGGACATTTTTTTTACCATATGGTTTAACTTTTTCTCCACTATTGAATGCTGAATTTTTGTTTTTCTTCTAAATGCTAATTTCTGTGTTGCCAATAGAATAATGAATGCCTGAGAAAACAATGAAACCTTTTTTTTTCCAGGGCTTCTGATTTTCCACTTGTACATCTTGACAGACATGACAACAATTCAGGAAATTATTACATTTTCAAGTAGATGCTTCTATGGGAATAATATTTGTCATGGTCTAGATATATTTTGATGAAAATGTAAATATATTATATTAAATATTAAAGAGTCAAGACAACCAACTCTTTAGTCAGTATAATGTGCATGTATAATCAAAACTAGACACTACAATTGCAAGTGGCAGCTTTCAGAGCAGGTATAACACATTGGCCCTGTCAAGAAAGCCATTTCTTGAGAATGGATGCAAAATGAGATATTACATGTAGCACTTACATCATACACACATCCATGCCAGTCCACCATGATCTTTTGTTGTCTTAAAACTCACAAAACTGTACTTATTAATACAGGTGTTGCTAGTTTATGAATAAAGATAATCGTCATGTGAAATAGGCCCAGTGTGTCTGTATAAAATGTATGGTTTTAAAACCATCTTATAAACATGTATTTTACAAGTGGTTTACTGATTGATTTATAAATATCTTAAAACAATACTTTAAATATTGTTGATGTTTGAGAGTTTCCGCTGGTTTTGAGCATGTAATCATGCTATGACTCTAGCACCTGACATGCTATAGGAGTTGGCAAGTCCAGCAGGGGAGGATGGTTTATCACTTTATTAACTGCTTTGTCGGGAAATAGCTTGGAATTTTGATAACATTTTAGTTTTACAAAATTTACAAAACTAACTTAATGAATTTGAACCACTTGAGTGATGTGTTCAAACCTTAATGCACAGTTTTATATCTTACAGTCTTCATAATAGGTGTTAATATATTTACATATCACAAGATATACATATGTTTTTTTATAAAAACATTGATAAATATAATATTATTATTATTATTATTAATAATAATAATAATAATAATAATAATAATAATAATAATAATAATAATAATAATAATAATAATAATAATAATAATAATAATAATAATTAATATTGTTAACTTATTTGTGTGTTTTGTTGAGAGTTACAGCAGCTACCATTGCTTTATCCTTGCAGTGTGTGTTTTACATCAGAGGAGGGCAGTCAAGTCTCATAGTTTCTCTACAGGATTGAGAGCTCATGTTGCAGAGTATAGGCCTGCAGGAGCCTGACTGATGCATGATGAATTGATCAGGACTGTCCCTGAAAACAATCGCTTCTCAACAACTGTCTCTCTTTCGCTCCCTCTCTTTCGTCTCTCTCTGACATTGTGTTCGGCACTGCTGGCTTCTGAAACACATCTGTGCTGAAAACACACACCAGCTCTAAGCCAGAACTCAGGTTTCAGCTTCATTTATAAAGATCAGGATGAGCAGATCCTAGTTGACACAGATCAGATTAAATTAAATTTATTTACTTTCTGAATGAGTTAACAAACCTGCCATTCAAGTTTTGTAATTATAGAAAGTTACTCTTTTCACCTTCATCAAATCGTAGAGTCCCTATGATAATCATCAGTGATTTTGTGTGTATATAAACGTTACCTTAAACCACCCCCCCCCCCCACAAAAAAAGAAGAATTTGCATCCTAATATACAATAGTCGACAATTTCACAGAAATTCATGCACTTAAATTTTTTTTTATTTTCATTTTAAAGGTTAATTTTTTTTTTCATTTCTGATTTTTCTGCATGTTTTGATTTAGTTTTTCTCATTTTGAAAAAGATGATATCAATTTATTTGCTAATTTGTATAATATATGCATTTATTAAATGCAAACAGATAATTTAAACAATTCTTACAGCATGCAATATGAGGTTTTTATGCCTATAACTTAGATGCATGTTCTCTGAAATTGGACCAAAAGCGTAGACTTTTATTTTTTATAGCACTTGTATTTGCTTATGATTCTCCTGGAATTCAAAACATATCTGTTTTTGAAACAAACAATAATGATGTCCATTTAGTATTTTACATAAGAAAAAGTTATATATATATATATTTATATATATATATATATATATATATATATATATATATATATATATATATATATTGTACATGGATACTGAACAATGAGACTTTGTATTTAATGGAAAACAGTGGTGAGCTGTTAATTTTCTATTTGGATTTTCAAACAAATAGCCTGAATTTAAAACAAAACTATAGCACCATGGAAATTGGAAAAAAAATAAAAACTTGTACAGTTTAAATACCACTAAAATATCTGTAAAATATTACAATATGGTTCTTTTTACAATATGGTTCTTTAATGTGCTAGGAGACTTCAAAATAGTCTGATCATCTACTCAGCAGAAATGCAGTTTGAAATGATAGACAGGCCTGAAAGCATAACTCCTGTGTGTTTTCAAACTAATGCACAAACAGATAAACCCATGTCAGAGCATGAGAACATGAGTCAAACCAAACCCAGAACTCTCCCAGAGTCACATTCATCAAGGAGCTCTGTGTTTCTCAAACTGACACCGAGCTGTGCTCTCCTGAGTGTGTCGTCCTTATCCATGGATCCGCTTTCTGACTTCTCCTCTGCCAAACTCTTCCTCGCTGGTGCCACACACTTCGTATCCCACACACAACTTTGACAGTCACAGTTTCCTGTTCCTGTGTCGCAGCTGAGAGCTAAGGAAAGAGTTTTCATGCAAATGTTTTCCCTGGTTCTCTGAGCATGTCAATGATTTGAACGTTGCTCACACTGCAGGTCTTAGATCAGATTTTTTCATTTAAATCTAGCAAATGGCATGAGAGCAAATTGTGGTCCTTAAACGATTGTAGAGATGCAATAAAGTAAATACATTTTATATGGAATTCATAAAAAATTATGAGAGAACGTACCTATAATGTAATGAACTGTTCTGCTAAAACAATAAAAAGGAGAAAATATTTCAAACAGAGAATGTATAAAGGTGAAGAACTTTGTGTTCACCCCAAAAATAAACAATTAATGATTTGTAAGGGCTTTATTTGTTAAGTTAATAGGTTTAATGCAATCTTGCATTTAAGCTGAAAATCTGAGCAGAAATTGCAGTTTTTGATGTTTTCATGACATCAGCACTTTGCATAACTTTAATTATATAAGCATTCTTGGATTTTTATGTCAACAGAAGCCAATCCAAAGTTTCGTAGTTGCTCTAGATGTTTAGGTCGGAGGGGAAAAAAAGAACAATAATGCCTGATTTTGTTTGAGGAAGGAGTGAATTGATATTGAATTGAGTACCTGAGAATGTTCAATTTATCACAAGCATTATGAGACCATTAAACAAAAAAAATCATCACAGAGTCAAACAGTAATATAGTAACAGTAATAAAATAAACACAATATAAATCAAGAAATATCCTAAAGCCAAAGTTTTACTGACAATGTTTAGTTCAACAGTGAAGCTCAAGGCCTGATAGTGTGCACATGTTAACTGACATGTCAGTTAATCATTTTGGAAATACGACTAAGTATGTATTTAAATGGATAGTGCACAAAAAAATTGTTCAGTCTTTCAGAAATCACATGCAGATAAAATTAATTTTTGAGCATGTCCACCAACGTAAAATGTAGGTATAAATGGAGACTGTGTGCATATAAACCTTGTAGTTTCCTTCCATTATTTGGCTGTGTTATGTATAATTCTAATCATGACGGGAGGAAATATATGCTGTATTATACATTTGTAAGAAAAATTTGCAAGCAGTTCTTTAGTAAACTAAAATAAGTTTACATCCATTTGGCAAGTACTGAAACATTATTTTTTAGATTGAATGGCATGGATGGTGGGAGGTGCATAGTATAGTCTGAAGTCATTGTGCCTGGGCTAACGATTCACTTTCATAATGACTTTTTTCAGTGACTCCACGTCGATGCTTTCATATTAAAGTTAACAACTTGATGCATAAAGAACTTTTCCATTTAAAAATCTTACTGAGTATACCTCAAGATTGAAAGCTATGTTACACACTACACAGACGGCAATTTTCAAAACCCATAATAGCAGCTCTTTAAAAGAGAAAGGGATATTCAACATAAATTTGTTTACATAAATGTAATGGGCAAGAACATTAGATGAGCTATTCAAGCAAGGGTTCCTAGCACGGCAGGCAGTTTGAGCAATGATAAAACAAATATATAATATGTGTGGAAAAGGGACACCAGGGACAGATTAGTAAATCGTATGATGTTTTCCTCCTAAACTGAAACCTACATTTACATTTGTGCATTTAGAAGATGTTTTTGTCCAAAGTGACTTACAGTAGTGGAGAGTATGTCATTTTTTTTTTTTTTTTACAAAACCAAAGTCTAACTTGTGTTGCTAACAATAGAATATGTTCCTAGATACTTTTTGAAGGTTTTTAGTGTTGCTGCTTTCCTGATTGGATCATGGAGTTTGTACCACCAGCCAGGGACAGTGAGAGAGAAGGTTCTGCTAAGAGATTTTCTACTTTTCTGGGTTGGGATCACAAGACGCTGCTCCTTCTGTGACTGCGGGCTTCTGGAAGGCATGTAGGGCTGTATGCACTAGTGAAGGTAGACAGAGGCTAATCTGGAGAGGGTTTTGTAAGAAGCCATCCTCTATATTAAGCCCCCCAAAAAATAAATATTTGGCCAGCCCTTACCATCTGCATATACATCACATCGTATGTCTGTATGTATCAGTGGGCTTTTTTTCTTCCTGTTTATACCTGATCCACAGAAAGCAGCGTAATGAGATCAGAGGTGCCATTACTTCCTTTGACACAGGAAGTTGATGCACACTGTAATTACAGTGCTGGGAAGTCACCCATGGTCTTACGTCTGTGTATTTGTGAGCATGCAAAGGCTCTGCAGATTTCATCATCAATCAGTGTCTATGGAAGGGTTTGGACTGGATCTGTGAATCCTCCTTCTCGTTCTCTCTGCCACTTGTCTGTGTGTTTCTCTTTCCAGGTGTCTGCTAAAAATGCGCTGATGTGAAACTCTCTTCGCTAGTGTGTGACGGCTGAATGTGAGAGACAGTGAATGTGTGAAGTCTGTGTGTGTTTTTTAAATCTGGGACAGTTCTTTAACAAGTAAAACAAAAAAGGACTTCTATCTTTTTGAGAGATTCTTAAATATGTCCAAGATTCAGATATAGTCGTCTATTTATTTACTAACTTGTTTCTGATTAAAGTCACAGGGTTCTGCTGCACAAACTCTGTGAAAGAAAGGGTATAATCTAGACAGGTCGCAATTTATTGCCAGGCAACAATCCCTAAATTATACCAACCTGTGTGTGTAATTTAGAGTTTTAATTCCACCGCAAGCACATTTTTGGAATATGCCAGTAACCGGAGTGCCTTGAGAAAACTCATTCAAACTTGTTGGACAATGCATGCTTTTTTCAAGTTTATACCCAGAGGGCAATGAGAGAAAACAACTTTCCCGTTTATGGCCTATGAAAACAAACAAACAAAAAACCTTACAAAAATCAATCTTAAAAGAATGTCAGTCAAATAGGTAGCAGTATGGTCAAAGTTTATCTTAAATCTAACAATCAAAATCAGAAACAAGTTGTATTTTTAAGCTGTTTGTAAGAATCAAAGAGTTAGTAAAATTAATTACATTAATTGGAATTACATTATTTCCCAGTGATGGGTTGCGGCTGGAAGGGCATCCGCCGCGTAAAACATATGCCAGAGAGTTGGCGGTTCATTCCACTGTGGCGACCCCGAAAGGGAATAAAGCCGACATGAAGATGAATGAATGAATGAAGATGAATGAATGAATGAATTACATTAATACAGTTATTTTATGAATTATGGACTCTCAAGTACAAAAAAAATTGTGATGATCTTGAGTTTGGCAGCTTTCTTTTGGCTAGGACCAAGGAAGCCGTTTGACTTACAAATCAAACAACCAATCCCGTTTCACTTCACGTGGCGGCTTTGTTTCCGGGTGTCATATTATCTAATGTTTAACTGTTCTTGATAATCGCTCATTCTCAGTACCCACAATAGTTCAACTGTATGGCTGAACTTTGTTTCCCCACAGAATTAAACTAAACATGACACTCACTTTTCCGGAAATTCAGTTAAATTCAGCCAATCAGATCATGACTATAGGATTCTTGATGTACTGTCATAAAATTGCACCAAAGCCATCAGATATATAGCCAACATTCTGTGGGCAAGACATCTGAGGCTGAAACTAAACTGACCCCATGACCTCACCCATCACACTAGTCCATTTTGTGTCAACGTTACCAAATTTAGAATCTCTTCCTGACTATGCTAATGCGGAAGTAGAAGCTAACTCCCATAGTTTTCTTCTCCCAGTCCCCTCTTTAGTGCAGGGATCATTCTCCTTCAATCTGCTGCCAAAAAAACTTGTTCTGAGAGAAAGAGGCTTCATTTCTCACCCCTACAATAACACACAGCTCTCTTCCCCAGAGGAATAAATGAGTGTGTGTTATCAGATTCCCTCCCGCGCGGTCCTGACCTGGTTAAATATGTATGCGGGCGGCTAGGCTACGGTGGCCCGGAGGTGATTTATTATGTTAAAGCAGGCAGACGTTGACCTTCCTTTAATTAACACTGATGGAGATAAAGGTGAGTGTGAGGGGATGAAGAAGACCGATACATGCACATAAATCACATGCAGGCTGGGGAATAACCTTGGGTTTCAGTGCTGATCATCACTTAAGGCGACAGCAGGCATTGTCATTTATTTGCTCACACAAACTCGTTTTTTACTATACTGTTTGAATGGAGGCGGGATGAAAATGACAGAAGCCTTTGTGCATTAAACAATTGCACCGATTCTGCTTTTCTACAGTCAAGTGTGTGTGGGGGAGGGATTGTAGGGAAACAAGGGGAGGTGTTTCTTTTTCACCATCTAAATGAAACCATCAAAACCACAACATTATGACAAAGTGTTTTAGTTTCACTGTTGTAATAAAGACCTATGATTGGACCCTAAAAGTTCAACCCAGTCGGAGCCAAACAGAATTCAGTCCAAGCATGTATTTGACTGACAGCTCTTTAAAAGCCAGAAAATTGAGTTTCAGCCCAGCATTATTAAGATGTGTGGAATAGCATTCTTTTACATACAACGTGGCAAGTAATGAAATCACCGTGCTGCAAATATTTGCACTAAGACGACTACTTATTGCACTACTATACACACATTTACAAAACTCAATATATATTTGTTGTTTTATCAGTTTTGTACTTTCTATTGGCATATATTTTGTTGTTTAAAACAAATATGACAATAACAACAATTAATTTTATCAAAGACACCAACAAAATATTGCAAGGGGTCAATTTGACACCAAGAAAACACCCCTGCTTTCAGGATGTCAAAAAGGAACTGTTATTTCTGTAAAATGTAGACATGTGCATAACAGCAGTAGTCAATTTTACTAGAACTTTTTTAATAACTACATTTTAAAACAGAACATAATTATCACAACATCACAGGAACACGTAAGCATTTAAAAAAAAATAATATCATGAAAATGTTATGTTTACCAAGTTGTACATTTACATTTATGCATTTAGCAGACACTTTTGTCCAAAACACCTTACAGTAGGAGATAGACAATATTCTCCCCTTCAAATTTTGAAAAAGCATTCAATTTGAAGCAAAAAAAGCAAAAAAGTCAAATAAATACATACCAATGTTAAACACTGAATGAGGTCAATTTGTTTTAAATAAGTTTTTTACATTTTATCAAGAAATTGTAAAATCAAGTACCACTCTGTGTTTTCATAAAAGCACCACTGAAACTGCAAGCAACGTATATTTTAGATACACTTCATTAGTTAATATTGCTCATTTAACACGTTCCCTCAGAAGCCAGCTTTTATTGCCTTGCTTGCAGTGAAGGAATGTTAAGATGTTTAACCCCATTTTAACATTATCATGGTTGTTAGTTTAATAAACTAATAAGTGATAGCAGTTAAATGCGACAGCTCATGAAGGACAATGAGGGAGTCCCAGGAACCATGGGATGTGATTAAAACATTGTATTAACTCTGAACAAACAGTGACAGACTTACATTAGTGACTGACATCCTTTAGCACACTGTAAACGATCATCAAGACAGTTCTCTGACACATTTTTATGCATGCGTATGCTACAAACATAGTCCTATATTATTTCCTGTTTGTGTTTGCTAATGAGCTCAACATACAGATGAGCGTCTCAGTGTCATTCATGCTCTCCTGACATTTTCATGGCTTCAATTGATTCACGCAGAGTGTTGTTTTCACCCCCCTCCCACGATCAGTAATTCATAAATAATGTATTTATTTATCATGGAAATCTGTTTTGGAATTAAAGACGAGCACACTTCAAAGAGGGGAAACCTTTGATATGTTTGATTCTCTGTGAGTATCGGCTTGATTTATTCCATTTATGCAAAACACCTCCGGGATTACTATAAAGGTGGCGTTTGAATATATTTGAGTGAAGTAAAGCACGTACAGTATAATAAGAGCGTCTGCTGGCCATATCATTAAAGCGGCTCGTTTTTACAGTTGCATGTGAAGGAATGAGTAATAGATTGGGATTTATGAGCACAGTTTGAACCGACTGCTCTTTATTTGCTCTTGAAATGCAAGTTCAGAGGTGTCTGGAGGGAATAAGGCTGTTCTTTTAACTTCTGTGTTCAAAACATCCATAAATTAAAGATCTCCACATGCCACACACACAGCAGCTGGGAAATCATCATTCATCAGCCATCAGGCTTTGACTGGAGGCAAATTATTAGAAGAGGTGTGTGCTATATTTAATTTATCAGGCTTGTAAATGACTGTGCTAATCCTGCTTTGTTACGGCTGTCAGATATTACAGGTCAAACGGGGCTTCATGAATTTCTATTACCCTCACTTGACTGGCATCAACTGCTGAATCAATGCCACATCTCTCATATATTTGCATTCACAAAAGGCCCATATTTGTTTTGGTCTACAGTGGGCCCACAGTGACAGCAATGACGGTATATCATACTACATTAGAAAATTGCCCTAAGTAACCTAATGAAATAGACGTGGACTCGAATCCATTTTTCTATGGATTTGGTCTTGTCTCGGACACAAGTGTGTTTGAACTTGGAATAGTTCTAGACCGAGTCCAATTATGCAACACGGCCAAGAGCCACGAAAAAAACAAACAAACTGTAAGGGTTGTGTTATGGTTTTCCCCTTTTGGTTTTTATTCTTGTCAAGTTTTCTTGCTCCCCATCAGTCGGTCACTATGACTTATGTCGGTAACGATTTTGGGAAGCTCTGCTAAGAGTGCTCTACTCTCTCCATACTATTTCAAAAATGCTATGGTCTATGCTAATGCTGATGGTCACGTGATCACGCCGTCCGCATAAACCAGATGCAAGTGTGACCCTCTTCCTGTTTTTTTTGCTGGAAGCCTACTCTCGACACGCAAACGACTCAGTGAAAGACACCACAGACAACAGTTGGATTATTATATAACCTTGTGTGTGGATTATTGGAGATCTGATGAGACGACTGCTACCAGTGAGGCATCAAGAAGGCTGAAACCGCTGAACCCCCCAGATTTCAGCTCTTTCACTGACTTCCACCAACAAGTCAGACTCTTTTTTCTTACTAGAGCACTTGTTTTGCAGGTCGACTGTTTGTAGCATGTTCCAAACATGTTGCGACCATGCAAGTCTGTTGGATGCGGAGGATCGATTGCATTGATGGATAGCCATGATCGTTGCCTCGGTTGTCTTGGGCATAGACATGCTGAGGCAGCGGTTGAGGGATCAGAATATGTGGATTGCACAGTTCTGTACAGCAGTGCACATAAGGCGAGGTTGGATTACTTTCAGTCCACCAACGGAGACTTTGTAGTTCCCGCCCGTAAGGGTCGACGAGTGAATGTCTCCGGCGTCCAGAGGACTCGAGCAGGGTTGCGCCGGCTCCGGCCGCAACCGCTTCCAGCTCTTCCAGTGGATCTGCTATCCGCCACAGTGAGTTATCGGATGAGACGGTACATCCCTCTCCCCCTCTGGGGTGATTGCAGATTGTGCTGCGGAGGAGATGGCCAAGTTGCTTACCCGGGCTGCCAGAGAAATTGTGTTGCAGGTGACTCCGCCCCTGGTACCCAAGATCGCCAGGCTGGACGCGTGGTTTGTGGGGTAGCGCCGGGATGATACCCCGCAGCCCCTTCTTATCCTGTTCTTCCCGGAAGACTGACCCAAACTTGGAAGGCACCCTCTCTCGCTCCCCTTGATGGCACGGTAGGTAGGAGGTATGAAACAATTCCCATGGTAGAGCAGGCGCTGACGGGCACTAATGTCCGGGTAACAATGCCGCCTGGCGTGAACAGTCGAGGCCTCCATCCCGCCAGCTAAGCCTGTCTTTGGATCTGACTTTGAGGGCTTACGCTGCTGCGGGTCAAGCTGCCATTGCCCTGCATGCCATGGCAGCCTTTCAGGTGTTCCAAGCCAAGGCCCTGAAAGATATGCAGGAGGGGAGTTGTGGCCCAGGTCTTACAGGAGGATCTGAGGGCGGCTACCGACTTCGCGCTCAAGGCAACAAAAGTTACAGCTAGCTAGCTTAGCCACACGATGTCTACATTGGTATTCCACAGCCACCATCTTTGGTTGACATAGGCTGAGATACTCCCACAAGATCGGAGGCATTTCCTCTACGCACCTGTGATAGCACATTCCGGATGGCTCTCAGCTTCCGTGTTGAAGTCAGCTGAGAGTGAGACCTCCTCGGCTGGAAACGGATGCTGTTCCGAGGTCGAGCCTAAACGCCCAGGTAGGTCTCCACTTAGACTCTCTTCGGACCCCACCGTTAAGTCCGCTAGTTTGCGGCCCCGCAACGGAAACTATCAGCGAAGTGCACATGACGCCATTAGTGGAGTTTCAGGAAGCCTGGTGGGAGCTTCCCAATATTTCCCCTTGGCTCGTACGCACTATCCGGCACCGCTATCGACTGTAGTTTGTGTCCTCCCCTTCGGCTTGTCTCTGTCCCCTCACACCTTCACAAAGGTGATCAAGGCGGCTTTAGTAATGTTAATACGGGAAGGGGTTTGAATCTTGGCTTCTTGGACGACCGGCTGATACTGGCCCAGATGCGGTCCCAGTTGATTCTCTACAGACACAGGGACTGCCACCTCAGCCATACGGAGCTTTGGAACAACTCATAAAAGAGCCGTCTAACCCCTGGCCAGAGCATATCTTTTGTGGGTATGGAGCTAATATCGTAGAACATGCGAGCACGTCTCTCTCTATTCACTATTATCTATTCTATTCTCTATTCACAAATTGATGTTGAATACATTTTTCCAAAAGCATTTGTATTAAAGGCTTTAATGTTTAAATATTTGAAGATTTTGATGCTACATTTAAATTCTTCAAACACATAACAAATATATAATGAAATACTTGTACTTTTTCAGTATTCGTTATGATTTAGTAAAGTAAAGCTATTTGATTAAAGATGCAATTCAGTTGCAAATGAGTTGATCCGGTTTAGGGTGTCTAGATTAGATGCTGTAAAAACTGTAGAACTACCAAATTTTAATATTTCAAGCACCTCAAAGCCCCTATATTGCACAAAATTGACACTTTATTATTTACTATGAAGTACTAAAGTATTTTTTCATCTATAAACACTTAATGTTGAGTTTGAACCTTTACATTTTTTAAATGCTATTAAGATCAGAAGCATAATCCAGTATGATACTTTTTAATTACTCAGATAATTTTTTTTAATTACTCAGGTCATTTAGACTAATTAGAAAAGCAGACTGTGGTGGAGGAATTGCAGGAGAAAATGTAGTGAAAAAGTTTTGCAGCTTGATCTGTTTTGGGCTGTCTTGGACATTCAGGCTAGGCTCGGACTTGACTTGGACTCAAATAACATTGGACTTGATCTCAACTGTCTTGGACTTGGACTGGTCTTGGACTCGTCACTGGCAGACTTAACTACAGCCCTAGTTGTGTTCCCCATGAGAGGGAACTGATTTGGTATGTTATTGATAATTGTTGACACTTGCAATCCACACACCATTTATCACTTCACTAACATTGAGATGGTAAGCTAGCACTTTATGTACAGTTCAGGCAATTTTATGGGCAGTTATACCAAGTTATCCCAAGCTTGTGGGCAGTTGTGGTCTGGTGGATAAGAAGAACGACTTGCGATCAGAAGGTCGCTGGTTCGATCCCTAGATCCACCGAGTTGAAGGTGGTGAGAGTGATGAAACACTTGCTCGCCCACCTTCAACAATCACAGCTGTGGTGCCCTTGAGCAAGGCATCAGTTTCCAGACTACTCCTTGGGTCGCCGCAGTCATGACTGCCCACTGCTACTGGTGATTGCTCACAGTGTGCTTGTTCACTGCTGTGTGTGTACACTGGGATGGGTTAAATGTAGCACAAATTCTGGGTATGGGTCACTTCATATCTGGTCGTCTCTTCACTTCACTTCATCAAGTTTGACATTTGAATATTGGTCTGTAAATCCAAATGTCATCCAAATGAATAAAACATCCCTGATACAATACTCAAAGCCATTCTATATTATAAATAATAAATTATAAAATGGATGTTGGTGTACATTACCCATACTGCAAATGTGACAAAAACACAAATCATCAACATGTTTACTTACATCCCATGTAAAATATTTACTTTGATTAAATTAAAGTATCTTTGAGTTTAGAATTAACAATTTTCAAGTTTGACATGTTGGTTCTAACTAAATGGCCTTAAATGCAATCTGTGTAGCATTTTCCCCTAAAATATTTTTATTAATAAGAGTTAGAGTTTGAGTTAACTTATTTTTTTATCTTAAAAAAACAAAAACAAACAAACTCAATTTAACATGACATCATTGGTTCATTCAATTGGAAGTGATGTATTTCCTGTTCAAAAATTGATGCTCTACTTTCCCTTGGTATAAAGCCTGATTCAACTAACAATTAGGAATATGTGGCAAGTTAATAAATGTTTTAAATGCTGAGAAAGTGTGAATCTCTTGGTTAACCCTCGGCCACTGATGTCTCCACAGGATTTAGTAATTCACCTATATGGGCTGTTTCCTCTTTGGAAATTTCTTTTCTCTACTCAAGATTAAAAGACCCGGTGTATTTGAACTCATTCACCTTGACCACAAACCATCAACTAGAGCACTAAAGTCTTCCCTTGCTCAGAGCAACCAGTATTCATTTCTTCAATCATATTTGTTAATAAAGCCCCTCAATTTGGTAACTCTGTGTCCGTCCCTCTACAGTGGTGGAGAATGCGAGTTTAACAGGCAACTAATTCCTATAAAGAGAAACAGGGGCGCCGTCACACTAGACAACAGTCCACATCCATCACCATTGCCCATGTGTGATGGGCAATCACATCACCATGTGTGATGGGCATACCCAGCATAAGAAAGCTCTTCTAAATTATTATGGTAAACAAAGTTTTTTGCATGCTGGAGTTTAACAATGGCAAAAAGCAGTGGCCACGGTGTTTAGCACCTCTGGAGCTCTTGAGAAGTATCAAGTTCTCCCTTTTGACTGATGAATGCACTACCACAGTATACCCTTACAAGCATCACACACACCACCATAATTTAACTTTATCAGTTGATGAAGACTTCGAAATGCTGTGAGGATCAAATTTTGATACTGTGTAGAGTGTTGACAGAGCTCCATGGGGTTGACTGATCTCCAGTTGCTGCAAACACCAGTTGATATTGGCAAAGTCTATTGCTTCCTCTTGACGGATTTGACCAAATAGGGAGAAACTACAGAAAGTGTGATGGAATAGCAAAGCATGAACACAGGGCTTCAAGAAAGTTTTGTATAGGTTAGTAATATAGTGATAATAAAAAAGAAACAATTCCTTTCCAAGCTCCTCTTTATCAAGGTAGCCAGGGCTACTGTTCCTGTGCTAACAAACACCAGATTAATATAGGGAAAATGCTCACGAAGAAAAAATATAAACACACAACCAATCAAGTCTGAAATATGATTTTTGTTTTGTTTATTGGAACACTTTTAGATAGTTAATTAACCAAAGAAATATTTTGTTTCCCAATAAAGTCTACTGCAAGCAAATTCATCAACTTGTTAGAACTTTGTTGGGTTTTCTACATTTAGAGAAAAGATGGCAGAGACAGAAAGATAAAGATGTTCTTGGTTTAACAGGGCATGTGTTATCATCTCAGAAAAAAATTCTAAACTCAAGTTCATATTTTGCTTGGAATTGTCTGAAAGCATATTAAAAGAACCTTTAGTTCCCTATGATCAGGGAACTAACATGACGTGCAAAGAGTTTGCAATGTCCTTTGAAAGGTGTACATGACTCTCTTCCTGATAAATAAAAATTTGACTAACTGAAATGTTGAATAACATTGATTTTGCGTTGTGTCAAGAGTGATGAATGCTAAGTTAAGTACACAGCTGACCGAAACATTTTAAAACCATATACCAATTTACAAACTATTTAAACAATAAATCTGACAAACAAGTGGAAATATGCATATACATATCTTCTAAATTAACGAGAGCAGAGGTAGCTCAGGTGGAAGGATATGCAGGTCCATCAGTTTCCTTTCTGGATCTACAGGTAGCTCTCATTTCCCCTCAGCGCTTCGCTTCTTCTGACAGCCGGCCAGCAATTTGCATGTTGGACAGACAGCAAGCTTGGCGGTGCATGTCAGGGACGCTGGCGGAGCGTGACAGTTCCTACACAACACTGTCTCCTCCTGGCTTGACCCTGCGACCCTGAGAAGACGGGTGGAAATCAGGCTGTGAATAAACCTGACGGCCGTGCCATTATCTCCAACACTCCTTGGTTAGGGCCTGCGCAGGGCCTCCAGTGTTCAGGGCTCTCAGAAATAGCCTAGCACTTATTTATTGTGTGGGATAATGATGTGGAGGGGGTCAGCATCCCCATATTCTTCTGCTTCTGTCCAAACAATTTGCAGCATGAGATGAGCACGTTTAGGAGTGACGATATCGATACAAGATTATAAATATCTGGAATTGTGGGCTGATGCTTATAGGAGAAGGTATAGGTGATGGAAATCTGACAGGATGTCAGAGATGTCTTACAAATGATGTGATGAGGTGATGTGATGGTAGCAAAAACCTGCATTGAGTAATTGGAAAGATGGAACCTCCAACTTTCTATAGGCAAATAACCTGTACAGAATAGATGGCATTTGAAGGAATATTTTAGACCGTATGAGCAGTAATTTTAGCTAAAAAGTTCTTAAATATTTATTCTTTCATGTATATTACCTCCAAGCAAGAAATAAATCACAACAGGACAGCAGAAATTCTGTTTACTTTTCATTGATTTGTGCACTAATGGTACCTCCTTAGGATTCTAAAAAAGTTTTGTTCCACCCAAAAACCATTATGTCAGGACTTAGACGATTATGGAACTTTTAGTTGAGCATGTTACATTTTTTATCATGTTTACAGCTTACAATAGAAGTCTTTATTGTACCAACAGGGAACTTGATCCTTTATCTTTATGTATTGAACCGTTTCATAAAATGCAGAAATTTACATATAACCATCAGCAAATACTTGATTTTCAACCAACATAAAACAGTAGTCAGTGTGACACATCTGTAAGCTTCATAAAATTAAAATTGTGTTAACTCTTTCTGTGTCATTAGATGTGACTGTGTCAGTATGTAAGATTTGCCTCCTGTCTTCATGGTTCAGAGCCTTCAACAATGTTATTAAATGAGACAAATATACAAAATTAGACAGCAGTGATGATTCACTGCCTTATCAAACCCTGAAGACAGCAAGCTCCCAAACTTCCATTAGCAGATAATGATCCTCTGAATGCTGACCTGGATACAGTCACTAATTGGCTGTTCACACCTGTAACACAAGCATTTCTTATGAATTAAACACAGAGCCTCACACATCTCTTCACTAAATAAGTTTCTCTCCTGAACTTTTGCTCATTTCTAGAAGCTGATAAGACACTCATTTGAATGAATCTCGTTTTATAGGGAAATCTGCCTGGAAGTATGTGAAATTGTGTCCTCGATTTAAGAGTACTTTACATATTTAAGGGTTTCTTACAAGGCGAGCCAATGTTTCTAAGGGGTCGTCTGTGGAGGTTAACTGCTCTCCTCATCAGTTTGAATAATCCAGAGCTCTGTTAATCCTGCAGACTATCAGCACTCAACACCTAGGGATTGTACTTTCTACAAAGTCATTAGATAGACACTCTTGTACTGATACTTGCACACACTCTGTTTTGTGAGATTAAAATGAAAATGGTAAGCGACTTATTTGAGGAAGATTTAAATTGCAAGTATGAAAATGTGTTTCATGCACTTTGATTTAAACCATTCCAATCCACATAGGATGGAAAATTCAAGGTGGGTTTGTGTAATATAACTTTATTAAATTATTAAATAAAACAAATAATAAGGTCATGGAAATTAATTAACAAGAAATAAATGGCTCATTAAATTTGAAAAAACAAAAACAACAACAACAACAACACATGACTGAATTCTGACAGATTTTAACAGGGTTGAAGTCTGCATGGTCAAGATGGTTAACCAAGAATTTTTGTAATCTTTTTCATTTATAGAAATAGCTTAAATGAAATAAAATGGTGTAAAAATAAAGTCAAATATGCAAACAACACCAACTTGTATACTGTGTTTCAAACTGTTTGTTTTTGCACACGTCCATAGATTCAGAGCAGCCCATTTGGGTTTGTGGCTACTTATCACTCTGGCATACATAACCACTCTCCAAAACTCTTCATAAGATTACAAAATCCGTTTCTATGGCATCATTTTCCAGTATAACATATCTGCGAACATCTCCCTATCAGGTGTTACAGGTAAGTGTTTCATCGGAGTGTGTTAGCTTTCCCCCAGGAGTGAAACTCTGAAGTAAATTTGCCATTGTTTCCATTGAAGCCAAATGTCTGACACTTGACAAAACGACATGTGAAACAATAATCCACAGGTCGGCTGTGTGTGTGTGTCTGTGTGCGTGTGCGTGTGAGCCAGGGTGTGTATAAAACACTTTTATTCAAAGCTGAGTTCTGTTGTCAAAACACTGGTGGAATCAAAACCACTGAGATTCAACATGAAACCCTTTCAGGCCTGAAGAACAATGAAAAGAAGCCTTAAACTATGTGGGGGTCAGAGCCATTATATGTTAGTAGGGATTATTAACAATTAAATCTAAAACATAAAAACTAAACAGTTTTGGTTTGAGAAATAAACTTTTTTGTTTTGATAAACATTTCACATAAGATGGGGGAACAGAACAACTAACACAGTCAGACTCCACTGTTTGGAATGTTTTAGAACATGATTTTTAATTTTATGATTACAAAAAAAAAAAATCTAAATCAAAAACAGTAGGAATTATTCTAGGAACTATATTTTTAGATTCTCAAAAAACAACTAAGAGAACCAAAACACTAGGGGATTGTTTGTGATTGCTGGTTTTCAACTGTAATGTTTTGAATTGACAGTAATTAAATTACACTGTTAAACATGGCCAAGGACCCCAGCCACCCACTCTTCAAACTTCAACACAACAAGTAAACAACATTTAGAAAAAAGATAAGAGGAGAAACAAGCTAACGGAAAGGGAATCTTGTCATAGCTAGAGATGCATGTTTTTTGTGCTACCTGCCTCGAAATCGTCAACCTAAACTTTTCAACCAAAACTGAAGTAGGTCTAAATGTAGTAATTTATGTCATTGTTTTAGTTTCTCCTAAAACATTTGTTATTGGCGAGGGTCTCAATCGAGGAATATTTCAGTGTCTAACCACCACTGCGCTAGATCACACAGCTGATGTGCAGGAATTTAAAAAAGTTAGACTCACAAGGTCAAAATGTTTTGCTGGAATTGAAAGTAGCCTTTTTTGGTGATGTGTTCAGCATGCTATTGGGAGTGATGCTGGGTGATGCTGGATCAGCGCAATGGACTGAGACCAAATTCCAATTCTTGAATTGCTTTTTAAAATAAAAAATGTACTAATGATCTAAAATCGAATTAAAAAAGAATATTGTTAATTGTTTTAATTGTATAACTACATACTTATTTTTAGCCCTGTAAGACAGACCATAAAATGAATCCATTGATCATTAGTTGTATTTTTTCTAATGTCTAATAATGCATTTATATAGAAATGAATGAAGATAAAGTTAGTTATTTCACTCTTTGTGGAAATTATGGACATGTAAACGTTATATATGATTAGTACTTTTGACATTAGCCCTGTTTTCAGTGGCTCTAATTATGCATGATATCTTTTAAGAGTTTTAATAGCGATGATGAGAGTGAGGCTTTGTTTATATAAAGTCAGATCTACCTTCAGATCTTCATCTCAGATATTTCATTGTTGAGTGTTTATCTGTCCAGTCGGTGATCATGTTACATTACTAAGAGAAGCGTAATCACGTGTTGTTAAAGGCACCAAACTCCTTTAAATTCTGAATGTCTGGTAAAAATCAGTTGATTTCGGGTTAAAATGCACGTGAGTGGCTTCACTTTTAAATAACTTCTACAAAAAAAATATTTATATGAGCAGTAACATTGACAACATACTTGTCGGCAAAATTGTCGTATTTTGACTGAAAACACTGATATTTCTCCTGTTTAAAATGAACCTAGATGTAAGATTACCTGGAGTAGTCTGTTTTCAGAGACAGTTAAACCTAATGGTTTGAAAGGGACACATATACCCCAAGAGGCAGCCCCTCGCTCTCCCTGCTCCAGTGCAATAGGAAATGACTGAACTGTAGTACCTTGATTTTGAAGCAAAAAAAAAAAAACTTGTTTACACCCCTAGTGCTGTAATGTTTTTTATGTTATTTAAATTGATCATTTTGACCTTCATGAACACTCTGAGGGGATTGAATTATTTTTAAAGGGGTTTGTTTAGGATATTTAAAATGTAAACAATCAGCCAAATAGACATCTGTGTTAGGCCTATGTCTTGCCTCCCTGGACCCGTGTTTGGTCATCGTGTTCGGTCACACTTCCACGAAGGTGACGGTTGGCTACGCACATGTTTGACTTTTTTTTACTGATCATACGAAACATCGCGCATGCTACCTCCATTTAGACTATGAGTTAACCTCGATCAAGCATGGGGGGAGGGGCCTGAGATTTTATTTGATGAGGCTAGTGTTCATTAAGAAAATCAGTGGCGATTCATGTGTCAAATACTCTGCCGTCACTTGGCTGTTATATAGGGTCAACATGTTTTTTTTTTTATTATAACAGACTGGCCCACAAACGTGCTACCCGTTACGACCAACGGCCAGTCCATGCCTGTGCTGGAGTGTGCATGCCCTCAGGCGTTGACCTCAAAACAGGAAACAGCTAATGATAAAAAAAAAATTGCTTTAGATTTAGTTTGTGATAGTGTGTTTTCATTTTGAAACCATGCTTATGTGGACATTTTAATGAAGAAAGAAAAATCTTTTATTTTTTCTGTTCAGTTGTGCTCATGGTTTTGCTCTCATTAAAAAGTTTCTCACTACTCATATTTCAGGTAAACAAACAACCTATAAACCACAGGACTACTTGAGACAGCCTGTGGGTATCAGCAAATTATCTCTTTCTTTAGAACAAACTATCCCTTTAAAGCAACTTTATCACCTCCTGCAGGAACCTAAGTCTTCAAACCACACTGGCCCTGCTAATTGAATAATGGACCCAGTCTAAAGATGTGTTCAAGGGTTTATGCTGTCAGACCCCATCCAGAGACATATGGATTAGGTGTAAATATCCACAATTACAGACCACAGGCTGATAGATGGAGCTTTCAGTCCGCTTTCAGATAAATGAATGCGGGTGTCTTTCACAGCCCAGTCACCTTTGGGCTCCAGGTTCATGGAATTGATGTTGAACGGAGTCCCAAAGGCTGTAATGTTAGTGTGAGTGTTCTATTCAGCATCAGCCGTGTCCAATGACGGCCTGACTTGAATTTCTCATCGCAAGAAACTTTGGACTCTGAGAACATGGCATCTATGCTGGATGATATGTTCTATATATGTGTGTCTGTGATTGATTCTAAGGGTTAGTAAGACCTCTGATTATTTTAGACCATCAGAATGGCATCCTGAATGACAGTTTTTGACGTTGAGTGACACAAATTGAAACGATGCAACCTTCAGATGTGATGCCAGGGTGGTGGGTTTTGTGTATTCTGGTTTAAAGATACTGGCATGGAATGTCATGCAGTGTGATTGTTTAGGTGGGTAGAAACCCAACTGCTTTCACTCACTGTATTCAAAAAAGAAAAACATGCAGGTTTTGGCATGCAGATGCCAAAAGCCTGTCGACATGCACAAGCCCAAGTTGACTGGAAAAGCATCATTATCAGCTTATATGACTCTGACAGTCGATTGTAGATGTATTCATGCTTCAGTTTTATAATTCAAGGACAACTGAACATTTTTAGAAAATGTAAAAGTTTTATTTAGTGTGGTTCTAGGTTTTCTTATGAGTTCCTCATAGCATGGGTTAGATATACATTTTCAAACCAATTTGAAACTCAATGAAAAAACACATAGCGAGCCTGACCATATAGGTTTGAGCAGAAAGAAAAATCGGTCATTCCTTCTTGGCAAACCATCGCTGCCTGAGTAAACTGTTTTTGCCTATTTGGGGGAAAGAAGGTCAATTGGAAAATGATTGGAAATTATCAATGGCTCTCAATGGACTAGCCTCACCCTTAATTATATAGAAGTAAAAATCTTCATGTAACTCAAACAAATGAATAAAATAAATAAGAAAAATAAGAAAATAAATAACCCTCCTAGGAGATGTCATGAAAGTAAATCCAAGCAATATACATCAAATAAAATAATCAAGCAAGGGGTTAGCTATAACATTGTAAAAGGCTGTTGCGGTCTGGTGGTAAAAAAGATCGACTTTTTCAGAATGATCAGAAGGTCGCTGGTTAGATCCCCAGATACACCAAGTTAACAACCACAGCTGCGGAGCCCTTGGTCCATGATTGTGTTCACGGTGTGTTTGTTCACTGCTGTGTGTGTACAATGAGATCAGTTAAATGCAGAGCACAATTTTTTGGTATGGGTTACTCTATATCTGGCCAACTGGTCACTTTCACTTCCCTTTCACTTGTGAATGGGAACTTGCTCATTTCTGAAGTCACTTGCCCTTGGGGAAAACACAATGAGCATGCTTGGTTAGATGCTTGAAAATCTCGTTTCATCAGTGGAAGAAAGGAGCAAATCAAATCAGTTAAGAAAACAAAATAACAAATGTTCAGTTAAATAACCAATTTCAAATCTAAAAAGAAAACATAAATACAGAAAGAATAAATAAACTTTAGTCAAACCGGAAAGGGATGATATTGTTTGAGAAACCTATTGTTACCTATTTTGCAAATGGATACTTAAGAAATTTGGTGCTATTTTACAGCAATATTTTATTCTACATTGTTTAACTAATTAATGTTAATTTGGGCTCCATTTCAAATGCACCATTGTTGAAGGTTAAATAAAGTAAATGATTAGGTACCAGAAAAATCTCCGAAAATCATCTTAGTGAATATTTTCCTCCACTTAAAACTACATTTTCTTAGATTTTTGTCTTCATAATCTTATAAACTCCCTTTGAAGAACAACACAAATAGTTTTTGGAAAATAGTTGTTGTACAACAATTACTTTTGAAATGAAAATTGCAAATTTTATGCTACGATAAACAATCTGTGTTGCTGTCTTTGCTCCATTTCAGTGGCCACTGTTCCCACTCTCAGCTCTGCCAATTATGCACAAGAGCAGGTGGCAGATGGCAGGTGGCAGGCTAATCCTTATAAAGATCTCACTTCATTAAGAAATCCGTTTAATGTGGCCAGTAGATTGATAAATCGTCCAAGCCTCGGTGCCTCCTGGTGCCAGGTTTAGTGCCCCGATTCGACCCGTGGCAGGAGAAATGTGTCAAGTTTAAACTCAAGCCTGTTCTTTGCTGGAGAGATTGCTGAAAAAACATTGCAAAGTGTGTGAGGATTATTCAACATATGCTATCTAAACAGACTTCTTGGCTATGCGTTTAATTTGAATTACAACAAAGTTTGCTATGTGGAGAGTTCGTGCATTTTTAATATCAGTTAGTTTAGGTCCACTTCAACTTTAAGTAAAAACTAATTTTTTATTCACCTTTCCACAATAAAAACAGCAGATGTTAAAGCACTCTTACTCAATGCTCTCATCATAAAAATCTTTTTAATTACAGCAACATTCCCGTTAAATAATTTTCCTGCCAACCCTGCTGCCAGGATTATGTGTAAAATTTATATATATAATATTTTTTACAACATTCAGTTTTTGAGCTGTGTTTATAAAATCTGCATTTGTATATAATTGCAAACACAAGCAAACTTTTCCCAAAACATTATTTTTGCTGGCAATCCTCAAAATGATGACATCACCAACCCCAGTCCAATCAGGTGTCAGTTTTTGAAAACACTATTGTGTCATGGACTAATGATGCGTCAGAGTCAAACAGACATTGTAGCGAGCCATGACTCTCATGGAGAAACCCTGTCAGCACAGTAACAGCTCAGGTTTACGGTGCTCTATCACAATCAAACATCACCTCTGCTTCCTCTTTCCTTTCTGCTAGCAAACTCACTCTCACTAGCATTAGCGCTGACAGAAAGTGACAGAGGAAATGTCAGCTGAGCCGCTTAATTACTGTCTCCACACGTCATAACTGATGTCTAGGAAAAGAGCAGAGGAATCAGTGGCTCGGCGGTGTTACCGATGCATTGTTAGCATCACAAGTGCTTTAATGGAAACTCTTTCAGAGTTGTCGAGTGTTAGCATGTGTTTGTGGATATTTGTGGCAACTGTCAACTGTCTCCGGCAGGACAAGAATGGTTTTGTTTTTGTATCTTTAGTTTTAATTGTAAGCAAAGACTCAGACTGTCTGCTAACAATGAATATGTGAGACTTGTGTCTAATTTTTTGTTTGGGACACCACATATTCAAATGTTAAAGGTTAAAAAAAGCTACATTCAGGTTCAAATAAATAAAGTTCAACATGATGTTGAACTTCCATGGAGACTATTGACAACATCAATTTAATTTCCTTTTAAATAATTTATTTAGTTGAAATATTTATTAGTCTTCATAAAATAAAAATAAAAAACAGACCCGATGACTGATCTGGAAGCGTAACCATAGGGAAAACCACATCGGATAAACAATGGAAGCAATGTGTGTTTTAGATGTCAAGGACCAAAAGCTTTTTTTTTTTGGTTCATTAAAGTTGAATGTATTCTGTGGAAATTGGTGGATTTTCTGTGTGGCAAAAGCAAGTATATCAGTGGGAGGAACAGATGAACATACCTTGTTTTGTGGAGGACAAACATTTCAAGTGTCAAAGGCACTTTTTACGATAATTGCATGCCTTAAAGATTATAAAGCGTGCACTAATAGTCTAGAGCCATCAAATATTTAATATAAATGATTTAAAAATGGCATGATAAGGCTCCTTTAAGGTGACATGTGAGTACTTCATGATCAATATTTATTCCTAAAGGGCATGAAGTGCACAGAAGACTGAAGAGTTTTTGCATGAATTATTATATTATATATTATAACCAGCTGACGATAAAATACATTTCCCAAGTTCCAAAAAGAGTTCTAAATCCAAATATGTTTTGGTTAACATCATTCTTTATACACTTGTTTGTTCCAAACATGTACATTTTAATTGAAAAAGTTACAAATCTGTCTTCCTTCAGAACATTGTTTTATAAATGCTACACTTTGGTTCAGATCAATGTACATATTAATACTACAAATGAGAAGTAGTGCACAGTTGAATTTACAAAATTTAGTTTGGGTTACTTATCAATGACTCTATATATGATATAATTTTTATCTATATGGAATCTCCCGATGGAGTTGTTGTCAGATATGAAGTCATTAAAACCTTTATCATTTTTATTTCAGAAGGTTTAGGTTTCTATTAATTTTTTTATTTGTATCACTATCATCTGCTTGGTAATCATAAAATAACAGCCCCTTAATTTTTTTTTCTTCTGGAAAACACTGCTAATGTAAATGAAGTAATTAAAAATTAAAACAGCTTGTTTCCAAGATTTGTATGTGCTATAAACATCTCAATGAAAACACATCACATTCACATTGAGGTGATCAGCATTAGCATGACCCTAGTGTGAATGTGCCTGTATCTACTGTATGACCTCTTCTTCAGCAGTATGTCCTCTAAGCTGACAGTGCTCCAGGTTTCATTCCCAGATGGGCTTCCCTGCTTCAACCCTGCGCCTGTCACACACTCACTGGAACACTAAAACTCATGCCAGGGTCATGCTAACTCTGATTACAGGGAACAAACCAAAGACAAGTGAAATCACAGACATTGGACTGTTGTGAAGATTTTATATGAATAAACATAGTAATAAAAGGCACTTGCTACAACTTGGGAAGCATCCTGTTTTGGGGTTTGTCTTTATTCCAATTTGAAAGAGTAATTCTAGAATCTAAGCTTTAGGGGTGCTGAGCCCCTAAAGAAACCATTGTATGCATCTGGACAAACTTGTGATTTTAAGTTTATAGAATCGTCATAGAGCGTAATATAATTAAAGACAAATGTGGAACTAATTATCCATAAATATGTTTGCACAGTGTTATGATCTCAACAGGTTTAGGAGGGTGGATCATGGTCTCCTGAGAAGTATTTACATATTCAGGCTCAATTATTTAGTTTGGCCCATTTAAGGGATGAAAATAAGAGTTGATTTTAATTTAGTTGATTTTATTTTAAAATAATCAGATTTTTATTTAGTTTTGTTTACTAAGCTAAAAAATCATTTTTAACAGCCAGATACTGCTAGAAGAATTTAACAAATTCAATTATTAATTCTGGTTTTGTATCTCCTTTGTAATTACTGTGTATTTACTGTGTACTTACATGGTGGATACTGGGTAGTTACAGTGTAATTACTACAGGGTCAGCTCTTCCATTAGGTGGTACAGACAAATGCTAAGGCCTCCAACCATCTAGGGGGTGCAGTATATGAAATTATTCTTTTTTGTGTTTGCATGATATTAGACTGTTATATGTACAATTATTTGTGATTCCCCACTACACTTGCTTTGAAACCGGCCAGACAACACCGCAGAATTCGTCAAGCTTCAGCTAGCTTCCACTTTCTACAGACTGCGCTGCAGTCAGAGCATGATAGTGATTCATTCATAACTGGAAAAACAGAAACGATAAGAATATAACCCTGACAATTTCTTTCACATCTACAAGTGTGTTGTTTTAAAGAAGCAGCAATTCTCTGCAACAAACAATAAAAATATTTGTATTCAACATTGTTAACTGTAAAAAGCTTGCATTCTTTTCAAGTGTTTAGGTTAATGTAACAATATGCATTACAATTTGAAGACAAATTAAGGATTATACATAAAGTTAATAGTTTATTTTTATGTGTATGTGTTACATTAGCCAACTGTTGTAACATTAGACCGTACCATTTTGGTAAAATCTACTGTTTTATTTAACTAATAAATACATTTCGATAAACATTAAAAATTACAATTGTTTCCTTAATAGTTAGATTTGATTAAAAATGTCATGGAAGACTAACAATGCCAAATTTTGTAATATAATTATTGTACTAAACTTATTTTTTATTATATTGTGTATGTTTTATTTATTTATTGTAAAATATCGCTGTGTGCTATTGTGTATTATTAAATTTTTTTCTGGTTTAAGAATTGCAACACAGTAAATACCCTGTAGCTACTCTGAGTGAAGGCTGTTATCTAAAGTGGCTTGTTTCTGTAGTTACACAGTAAGAGCCCTGTAAGAGCTGTAATCAAAAGTGGAGTTTATTCTCTGCAGTTACACAATAATTACCCTGTAACTACACTTGGTGAGGACTGTACTTGTTCTCTGTAGTTAAAATGTAATTACCCTGTAACTACACTGGATGAGGGTTGTCATCTAAAGTAGAGTTTGTTCTTTTTTATTTACACTTTAATTGCACTGTTACTATGCTGGACGAAGATTGTAATCAAAAGTGGAATTTGTGCTCTACAGTCACACAGTAATTACCCTGTAACTACACTGGGTGAGGGATGTAATTCAAAGTAGAGTTTGTTCTCTGTAGTTACAAAGTAATTATCCTGTAAGTACACAGTCATTTCACAATAGCTACCTTGTAATTCCACAGCAGTTACCCTACAAGTACACTGTAACTACACTCTAATTACACAGTGCAGTGATGCCTCAAGATACGAAATTGATCCGTTCCAGAGTGACCTTCATATGCTCAATTTTTCATATGTAAAGCCAGAGAAAAACAAACAAGCATTCTTTAATCCTTAAAACATATTATACATTATAAATCTAATAAATAATAATAAAACTAAGAAAACAGAATAAAATAAATGAAAGTTAATAATCCCTTACCTTTTGACTGAGGCTATGTGACAAGGTGTCAGAGGAGGTGGTAAGGGAGAAGGAAAGATGGTTGAGAAGAGCCATGGCCATGAAATTACACTTTGGGAAAAAACCAACATGAAAATATTCACGAATTTAGGATATCGACATGTAACCAAAATTGTGCATGAAGAGAGGGAGAGTTTTTCCGGGAAAACGTCATGGGGCCCTGGAACTGAGTTCAGAACATTGATGGTGCCTTGAAAGTAGTCACATGATGACCAGTGTTGTCGTCCGCTCTAATTTCAAATGTCGACTATGTAATTCTCGTACAGGCTTTTCTTATCTTTAACTTTTTTTGTGTGATGAAGCAAAATATTCTTCGCATGGCCTTTCGTATCTTTAATTTTCCACAACATGAAGCATTCGTATTTCGAGGTACCACTGTTATTACCTGATAAGTACTTTGTAAAGTACTTAAGTATTTCATCAGTAAGTATACAGTAACTAGCCTGTAAGTACACATTACCCTGTAAATGGAGATCAGTAATTGAATGTGTTACCGTATAGTATGCATGAGTGTAAGTGGGTTTTCTCACAAAGCCAATAAACATTAAGGGGAATTGAAGACTGTATATGTCCCTTGTGGCTAAATTTAGACCGGCAATACTCCTAAAAATTCAAGGAAAATATTTGGTTTCTTTGCTGAAATTTGTCGTTTTCTCTTTTTGAAGCATGTTTGACTGTAATAATAATAATGTTTCATTAATCATATTAATATAAATAATAGAATGTCACAGTGGCACAGAGTGTAGAACAGTCATCTCACAGCAAGAAGGGTGCTGGTTCGAGCCTCGGCTGGGTCGAGGTCAGTTGGCATTTCTATGTGGAGTTTGCTTGTTCTCCCCACGATCGCATTGGTTTACTCCGGGTGCTCCGGTTTTCCCCACAAATCCAAAGACATGCGGTATAAGTGAATTGAGAAAAAACAATTGTCCATAGAGTATGAATGTGAATGAGTGTTTGTGTGAATGTTTCCCAGCAATGGGTTGCGGCTGGAAGGGCATCCGCCATGTAAAACATATGCCAGAGAGTTGGAGGTTCATTGTTGGCGACCCCGACAAGAAAATGGAAGGGATATTAATAATGATCAAGTTGTATGGCACTACATAGTTCTACTTAATCTTACAGTATTCTACAGAACTTACACTTCTTTGATACATTTACTTTACAAAAAAAGGTACAAGCAAAGTCCCCTTTACCTATGAGACAGAATCCCTCACAAAAAGAGCAGTGCATATAAAACCCACATTTTTTCAGACCACTGTCTTCAATTTTGTCTCCAGACATTTTCTGGTGTACCATTCTTTGTGAAACTGTATAATCCTTACAGTATAAGCACAGTGTGTGGGTTTAAGTACGAGAGGTTCTTTTTCAGAGTTCTGGATGTAAACCTTCTCTCAACCCCTGGTTCATTATTGATGAGCTCTGCTTCTCGTCTTACAGCGTGCTTCAGCAGGTCAGATCCTCCATGCGAACTGTGTCTTCTTCAATCAGCCTCTATGTGTTTGAAAACCCCTCATGAATCCAGTAGCAGGGGCAATTAAAGGCCCTCTGTCCCAGTTCATTGCCAGCCAGAGCCACTTAAAAGCCAATTGATAGCGTTTTTCACCCATAAAATGAAAGATCTTTCAATAACTCCTCTTCATCTATTTGTGATCCACCTTTCATTCATACTTTTATTCATGCTTTAAACATAATTATATTAAATTATTTTAAGTTATCTACAATAGTTTTCACTTTGTATAACTTCCCTCTAGTGTTAAAATCATAAATTGAAAGAGTAATAATAAAAAAAAAGATAAAGCATAGTGAAAGAAGTTCAGTCAGAGCTAGCTAAATGTTGGAAGACTCCCTTCTCTGCGAGGGCTGCCAGCTTCTCTGTCCTTGCTTCCCTCAATGTAGCTCCGGGATCTGCAGTGATTCCCGAGGTTGAGCAGTCTTCCAAGGTGCAAGGTGCTCTAAGACAGTTTTTTTTTGTACGGCATATGGCAATTACATTGGATTGAATAGCAGTTTTAATCAGAGCAGAGGGATACTCTAGTTATAGTAGAGACCCTGATATTCTATTTCAGATGACGAACCCTCATTCCACCATTATCTTCTGTTGTTTATTGTTGTTAAAGTTATCTGGACACCTTAAGTTAGTTGCAGGCAATAGTTGCTTTTCAATCACTGTCCCATATGTTGTTTATAAGTAAGGCTCTTGATAAGATTTATATTGAAGCATCTGGCCATCAGAGTTAGAATTTGAGACCCCTGATGTAAATGGTACAAGAACCTAGACAACCCAGAAGCAACAAATGTAATGGTTCACAAACCTATAAACAGAGGAAGGTTTTTCTTGAGTAAAATCTTGATGTTTGAGAAGCATTAGTAAGTCGACAGGCCTGATGAATGCATCGGAGTACTCCACAGGACACTCTGCGCTCAATAATCTAGCAATAAAGCAGGATTAGAGGTCTCTTTATCGGCCAACTCGAGAGGCGAATTGCTTTTTCAATCAGAGTTTATAGATTCACTGAGATTGTTACATTTGTTCAAACCATCCACAACAGACACAACAATGTTAACAGCATGTTTGCTGTGATACCTCACTGTCTGAATAAATCTATTTTGGATAAACAGGTTCAGAGACATGGCAGGATGAGTTAATAAAAACTGGTTTTGGATGACTGTTTTGTTTATAATTGTGGCAACCGAGTGGAATTGGAAAGAGTTATTTTAAATTTACCTGCAATAAACCGACTACGCCACTTGGGTGGGGGCCCAAGAATTACCCCAGATAAACCTAAACGGCACACAGATTCGTTGTGGCTGAGGCAAATAATCAGTACCAGAGAGGAACAATCAACATTTTTATTGAATATCAATTTTGGCACTAATAATAAATAGTCACACACACTAGAATAAAAAAAGGGAAACCCTGTTCAGAGCTGAGGCTACTGGAACATTCTAAATATCCTCGTGTACACTTTCCACAACACAGCAATGTGAATCAGGCAACAACCACAGCACCCCAAAGTCTGGATCGAACTTAATGGTCCTGTTGCTCAGCTCTGAAAGGGAAACACTCATCACAATTTTATGTAAAACCTTTCAACTTTGATGAGACGCACTCACACCCACACAACCCAGAAGACCAGCATAAAAAAAGGAAGCTATTGCACTTATCCCACGTTGAAAGAGAAACCCACTATATTGCACTCGTCCCCACATTCAGTAATTCAAGGGGTTAGCAGCCGAGCATCGGGGGGGGGCACCAACCTTATTGTACACAGTCCAAACAGAGGAGGGAAACCACGTCGAGACGAGAGTTGTGTCTGGGAAAGGAACGATCGGCCGATCGCAACAGTAAGCGAGAGAGAGAGACTCCACTGAAAGCCGCACTCAACTTAGATGCGCGTGATTTCGTGCACTCCACGAGTCCCCAGCTAATGACGCCAACAGTCCCGCTGTGTCTTCACTCGTCCCGCCGGGACAATCAGCCGCGATGTAGCGAGGTGAACCGGACAGCGACGATCAGATCCGCAGCCCAACAAGCGACCTGGAAACTCTCCGACCCGCGAACCAAGCGGCCCCACACAGTGACCTGGAAACGCTCCGACCCGCGAAAGCGGCCCCACACAGCGACCTGGAAACGCTCCGACCCGCGAAAGCGGCCCCACACAGCGACCTGGAAACGCTCCGACCCGCGAAAGCGGCCCCACACAGCGACCTGGAAACGCTCCGACCCGCGAAAGCGGCCCCACACAGCGACCTGCTGCAACGGCTGGGAGATGCGGTGGACTGTAGGATAAAAGCAGGTGTCAAGAAGACCCAAACACTGCACTCATGGCACTCGAAGCGAACGATATACCTGTAGTATCGGTCACAATCTGCACACCAACAGCCACATTTGGAATGGTTCCCTAGGTCCACACTGAAAGCAACAACGCTCGCGTCAATCTCGTGTGATTATAGCGGGCCAGTAGATCAACCCGGGTTACTGCTTACCTGGAGAGCGGAAGCCACGACTACCCGGAAGCAATGCCTTTCCCGACATGCATTGGAACGGTAAGCGCTGCTTATTTTATATTGGCGTGGAGACTCATTAAGGGACCCGCCCCTAATTACCTCGAGTCACCACATTCTACCCCCCCATTAGTCATCGTAGTCCCGACGATGAAACTCTAAGCACGGGCTAATCCCATGGTCTGAACCACACCTGTATCGCTTGGGAGGATAAGGCAGGGTTCGGCTCTGCTGGACTCATCACACGCACTAATGTTCGTGGGAGATGGTGTACATTGTTATGTTGACCAGCACCCCGACGAGTGGTTCTCCTAGGAATCATTTCACTAGTGGTCGGGTGATCTGGTTGCACAGAGGCCAACCTTAACCCTTCCTCCACATTATCCAGATGCTCCTGGGGTACCCCAGCCCGTGCTTGAACCAGGGGAGAAAGTACTCGAGGGCCAGTATCCCGAGGGTACTCTTGTGCTGGACGAGCCTCCACCAACACATAGGAGGGCCCAGGCTCCTCCCGGTGGGTCTCAACTGGAGAGGGAGCTTGGATTGGAACAATCCCCTCCGGAGGTTCAGGGCAGATGAGACCGTCCTGTATGCAAGGCTTTATTGAAACCCTATGGACGCGTCGGATTTTGCTCAAGTCTTGCGCTGGAGCAATAATGTATACCGATCCCCCCTCTTGAGGCACACCCACTACCTCATAAACAGTAGAGCCCCACAAATCTTGAATTTTGTGACGGCCCACAAATCCATGCTCCCGTAAATACACTGACTGGCCTTTATAGAGGGGTTGATACTTAACCCGTTGGTCATGCTTGGCCTTCCGATGTTGAGCAGCTTCTTTCAGCCTTTCTCGGACTCCCTCAAAGGCTACCTCTAGCCGGGACTGGTGCTCTTCCACCCAATGGTGGGTACCTCGAGCCTCCGGTTCCCGTACCTGACCCAGCAGAAAATCAATGGGAAGCCTGGGTTCCTGCCCAAACATGAGAAAGTGGGGAGTTTCTCCAGTAGTTTGGTGAGGGGTGGTATTATAGCAGAATACCACCTGACCCAGACAGGAGGCCCAGTACCTCTTCCTACCAGGGGGCAATGTCCGCAATAGGTTGTGCATGGTTCGGTTAAACCGTTCGCACTGACCATTTCCTGCTGGATGGTATGGGGTAGTGCGGGACTTGCTCACCTGGTAGAGACTACACAACTGCTGGATCAAACGGGATTCGAAATTACGACCCTGGTCAGAATGTATCCGCCCAGGTACTCCAAATTTGAAAAACCATTCCCCCACCAGTACGTTGGCCACTGTTTCTGCCCTTTGGTCTCGGGTGGGGACCGCTATCGTGAACTTACTAAATACGTCGGTCATGACTAACACATTCTCCAGCCCTGAGTGAGATGGCTCTAAGAGAGTGAAGTCAAGAGCAACAATTTCGTTAGGGCGGGAGGCCAATAGATGCCCCATATAGCTATGAGCAACTGGGGCGGAATCTTTCGCTACTTGGCAACGTTCGCACTTCTGCACCCAGCGGGTGACATCAGCAGTCATCCCGGGCCAGTAACACCGTTGTCGTACCAGCTCCAAGGTGCGCTCAATCCCCTGATGCCCATGGTTCTGGTGCAATTGGGTCAACACCTCTGCCTGTAATGAGACAGGTAAAATTAGCTGCCACCACTGTTCACCCCCATCAGGGCGCTGGACTCTACGGTATAGTAAGCCCTCCTGTAAACTTAGCCGGTCCCACTGCCGAAGTAGGACTAGTAGCGATTGAGACATAACCTTCCGCTCCTGCAGCCCTGGCTTCCTTCCTTGGCGGACAAACGGGAGAATAGGACCAATAATAGAGTCATCTCCCTGGAGTGTCAGAAGGTCTGACACAGAACGACCCGGTATTGCCTGGATTGTTTGTGCTGACGCTGGCTGGGGTGGTCCAGCATACACTCCATCTCTCAATAACTCAGGCACCACCATACCTCGCTGGTTATGTTCTGGGAGTGCCTGAACTATGGCTGGGAGCCGTGACAAGGCATCCGCATTTTGATTCAGGCGGCCGGAACGGTACTGCACCTTGAAATCAAAAACAGCAAGCTCTGCTGCCCAGCGCTGCTCTGTAGCCCCAAGTTTGGCTGTCGCTAAATGGCTTAAGGGATTGTTATCTGTTCTAACTATACAGCGGTGTCCCAAAAGGTATTCACGGAACTTTTCCGCCATAGCCCATTTTAAGGCCAAAAACTCCAGTCGCATGGAGCTGTAGGTGGCAGTGTTTCGCTCCGCGGGTCTCAGACTCCGGCTGGCATACGCCACTGGCCGCACCTTGCCATCGGTTTCTTGCGATAACACGGCACCCAGCCCTCCATGACTGGCATCAACCTCAAGTATAAACGGGCGGCTAAAATCAGCGTAGGCCAAGACAGGGGCATTTACCAGCCGCTGTTTGAGGCTCTGAAATGCAGCTTCACAAGCATCAGTCCACAGCACTCCAAATTCTTGCCCCTTCTGTCCAGTTCTCCCTCTCGTCGTCTCTGCTACGAGGCGATGCAGAGGTGTTGCTATTTTAGCAAACCCCTCCACAAAACGCCTATAATAACTGGCAAAACCCAGAAAGGTTCGCAGTTCTGATGTGGACTTGGGGCACGGCCACTGGGCTACAGCATCTATTTTACTTGGGTCTGCTGCTACGCCTTGGGGTGAAATCACATGGCCCAAGTATTGTACCTCTTTCTGAAAAAAGGTGCATTTCTCAAACTTTACCTTCAGACCTGCAATTCTAAAGCGCTCCAGGACCATCCTCAGTCTCTGCAGATGTTGCTGAATGGATGACGAGAACACAATCACATCATCTAAATACAGAAGGACAGACGAGTGCTGCTGATCACCAAAAAGCCTCTCCATCAGGCGTTGAAAAGTGCTGGGAGCGTTGCACAATCCAAAGGGCATACGGTTCCACTCGTAAAGCCCAAAAGGTGTGCAGAACGCAGTCTTATGTCGATCAGGTTCCCCTACAGGAACCTGGTTATAGCCACAAGCCAGGTCTAACGTGGTAAACCACTGTGCTCCCGCCAATGAATCGAGGGTCTCGTCAATTCTGGGGAGAGGGAACGCATCCTTTCGGGTCTTGGCATTGAGCTGACGGTAGTCCACGCACATACGGAGACTACCGTCCTTCTTCTTCACTAAGACCACGGGGGAGGCATAAGGACTGCAGCTTTCCCGAATTACCCCAGCCTCTAGCAACTGGCCAATATGAGATTTGACCTGCTCATATTCTGACGGCGGGATTCTCCGATAGCGTTGGCGAACAGGTGTATCGTCAACCAATGGTATCTCATGGGACAGGAGGTCTGTAACCCCGAAGTCCCCATCACCACTGGCAAAAACACTCTGATATTCACAGAGAAGGGACCTGACCTGTTCCTTTTCCTGCTCAGCCAACCCTGGCAGTGAAAGGTCCTTGGCAAACTCTGACCGCAACACAGCAGTCCTATTGCAAATCGCAGTGGGTCCCTCAGCAGCGTCTTGGTGCCCTCCAATCGCAGGCTCCACCAGGAAGACTTCAGTAAGCCGTCCTAAAACAACTGTTGGATACAAAACAGCATCCTGGGTCCCCACATTTACAAGAGGTACAGAAACAGTGCCACCTCTGACCTGCACCAATGCTGGAAAGGCCAATAAACCAGCTGGTAGTCCTGATTCTAGGGGTTCAAACAGTACTACTCTACCAGTGAAGGCAGATGAACATGTAGCACTCACCAGCTTTAAAGTACCACCGGGGACACGACAGACCCCCTGTCCTCGTCCCTTAACCTTGCCCCCACTACTGAGGGCACCGTCAATGCGCTGGCAGACTTGGAAGGCCTGAGACAGCCCTACAGCAGATTCAACAATGGGGAGAGTAAATAAAGCAGGTCCATGCACACTGAGGTGCTCTTTATAGCAACGGCCCAGCACATTCATACCCAAGATGCCAGGAACATTATTATTTCCACTTGGAGGATCTCTGACTACAAGTATTCCACAGCCCAATATCACCTGGCCACACAACTCTATGTCCAGTTCCAGATACCCCAGATAAGGGATTTCTAAACCGTTGGCTGCTCGGAGCTGCAGCCAATGGCAAGACTGAAGATGATCTAAGCCCCGTGACTGGAACTTTCCACGGAAGCAGCTTTCCGTAATGGTTGATACCATTGACCCGGTATCAATCAAACACGAGATAGAGACACCGCCCATGATGACAGTGCAGTGTGGACACGAGGAAACCAAATAAGAAAGAGAATCAGAAATTACAGGTATTTTAGAGCCACTAGTAACCCCTACCGAACTATGGCTCACCAGTCCGGTGGGAGCTAGTTTTCCGAGCGGCTAGGACCAGGTACAGGTCCTGTATTCCTAGGCAGAAAAGTATTGTGCGAATGACGTGGAGGGCCAGCTGAATGACTGTTCCAATTACATTCCCGGGCAAAATGGCCAGGCTGATGGCACTTCCTGCATAACATTTGAGCGGCAGAAGGAGGCTCTCTAAATTGTGGACCATAACTACGAGTGACCATTTGGGTAAGTTGATCAATTTGCTTCTGTTGCTGAGAAAGCATCTGCCGTAACTCACTTAAGTCAGAGGAACGATCTCCCTTATCACAAGGTACTTTGGAATTACCAGAAACGCCATATTGAACCCCATGAATCAACGGTACAGATTGACTCCGCCCCCTGACACGACCAGACGATCCCTCTCTCTCCCAGCGGATTGCTTCTCCACGCACCTCCAATAACATTGCAGCAGGTCGCTGTCTAACATACTGCTTCAACTCTCGTCGAAGGGAATTATCAAGCACCCCCTCAACAAACTGGTCGCGAATAATAACATCTGCATTGGAAACAGTGTTTGGGCATTGTCGCTTTAATTTCTCAAACAGGCTTAGTAGCACTAAAGAGAATTCTTGGAGCGTCTCCCCCTCTGTCTGTCGGCGCGAGTAAAACACTTCTTGTAGTGTAATATAAGAATCAGCACACCCATAAAGGTCACGCAACGCCGCAAATATTCTCTCTGGATCATGGCGATCGGATTGCGGACGGTATTTAATTTCGTCTCGAGCTTCGCCTTCAAGGTGATCAAACAAAAATAATGCTTGCTCCACGGTAGACATTGATCGCACACGCATACATGACTTTACCTCCTCTATCCATTCCTCAATCCCTATACCGGCCTTCCCATTAAAATTTGGGCACCGGCGTTCCCGCGGAACAAATACAAAACGCTCAACATTGTTAGGTGTAGCAGCATGCTGTGTTAATGGCTGAGGTTCAGTCTCAGAGGAGGCACCAGGGTCAGACCTTTCAACTGGGGCCCTCTCCTGCTGCAGCCTCTCATTGTCAGCTCTTAACTGTGCTATAAGTTCTCTCATCTCCTGCATCTCAGCTTCCATCCTCAAAAGTACCAACAAAACCCAACCCTTGCTTAAACAAAACAGGAGTTATTTAACTATTTTAAGCTAAATTTTACATCCAGTCTGGTTCTGAGTTTGCACAACAGCCACAACCCTGCCGAACTACGCCAACTTGTGGCATCCGAGTGGAATTGGAAAGAGTTATTTTAAATTTACCTGCAATAAACCGACTACGCCACTTGGGTGGGGGCCCAAGAATTACCCCAGATAAACCTAAACGGCACACAGATTCGTTGTGGCTGAGGCAAATAATCAGTACCAGAGAGGAACAATCAACATTTTTATTGAATATCAATTTTGGCACTAATAATAAATAGTCACACACACTAGAATAAAAAAAGGGAAACCCTGTTCAGAGCTGAGGCTACTGGAACATTCTAAATATCCTCGTGTACACTTTCCACAACACAGCAATGTGAATCAGGCAACAACCACAGCACCCCAAAGTCTGGATCGAACTTAATGGTCCTGTTGCTCAGCTCTGAAAGGGAAACACTCCTCACAATTTTATGTAAAACCTTTCAACTTTGATGAGACGCACTCACACCCACACAACCCAGAAGACCAGCATAAAAAAAGGAAGCTATTGCACTTATCCCACGTTGAAAGAGAAACCCACTATATTGCACTCGTCCCCACATTCAGTAATTCAAGGGGTTAGCAGCCGAGCATCGGGGGGGGGCACCAACCTTATTGTACACAGTCCAAACAGAGGAGGGAAACCACGTCGAGACGAGAGTTGTGTCTGGGAAAGGAACGATCGGCCGATCGCAACAGTAAGCGAGAGAGAGAGACTCCACTGAAAGCCGCACTCAACTTAGATGCGCGTGATTTCGTGCACTCCACGAGTCCCCAGCTAATGACGCCAACAGTCCCGCTGTGTCTTCACTCGTCCCGCCGGGACAATCAGCCGCGATGTAGCGAGGTGAACCGGACAGCGACGATCAGATCCGCAGCCCAACAAGCGACCTGGAAACTCTCCGACCCGCGAACCAAGCGGCCCCACACAGTGACCTGGAAACGCTCCGACCCGCGAAAGCGGCCCCACACAGCGACCTGGAAACGCTCCGACCCGCGAAAGCGGCCCCACACAGCGACCTGGAAACGCTCCGACCCGCGAAAGCGGCCCCACACAGCGACCTGCTGCAACGGCTGGGAGATGCGGTGGACTGTAGGATAAAAGCAGGTGTCAAGAAGACCCAAACACTGCACTCATGGCACTCGAAGCGAACGATATACCTGTAGTATCGGTCACAATCTGCACACCAACAGCCACATTTGGAATGGTTCCCTATGTGATGGGAGGGTGTGTCAGGTTAATTGCACCCTCTCTCCGATTGGGGGCGGTAGTGTATAAGAGTCCCATCTGCCCCGGCAAAGTGTCAGCTGGTTGCACTTCCGGAGAGGTGAGCTTGTTCCGGGACTGCGCACGTCTGTGTTTGGTGACTGCATAGCTTTTGGTAAGGATGAGCTGTTGCTGGGGTGCGATCCCATTGGCTGTTGCATTAGGTTGAACGTGGGAATATGTATGTGCAGGTTTGCGTCACTATAGAAAATCAGCTGCCGGCATATTAACCCTTTAGGGGAAGGCGACAGGGATCATCTGGGCGTCTGGTGAGTAACCAACCTTAATGCAGTGGTGTAGAGTGCCGTGAGGAATTGCATTTAAGTGATTGTAGGGTGTGTGTGTCCAGGATTCTCTCTCTCTCTTTGAAAATTCGTTTACTGGTACCCGGCATCCGCACATATCCCCGGAGGCGACATTTTCTCTGACGGGCTGTTGTTCACGACACCAGCGGCGCGCGGAGGCGATCGCCTGGCGTGACGGCGGATCGCTCCGTAGGGATCAGCGCGGAACATCAGCTTCCTCGGGAAGCGAAGGAGGCACAAACTATTTCCCCACTGTTCATCAAGGCTGTAGTGGGGAACCAAAATTAGTGACCTAAATCTACCCAGTCCGAAGGGGAAATCTGGGGTTACCGCGTTGCGTGTGTGTCTCTGAGCATACGGTGCATGGAATGTTTTTATATGAGCGAACTGCGAGGGACCCGTGTGCGTCTTGAGTGGTGACTGAATGTATATTTCAGGAGGAAGGAGATGGCCGCTGGGACCTAACCTTGCGAGCACGTGTGGTGGAGGTTTGCTGTGAGTGATGCGAGTATAACCCACCTTGCAGTGAATGTGATGTGAGAGCACTGTGGTGAGTAACTTTACACATGACAATAGCAGTATTAGAGGTCCCAGTGTGGTCCATTAGCTCTCCTGAATGTGTATGTGCGTGTGTGTGTGCGGTGTGATTCGGAGTGGAGCTCCGGAAATTGTATGGCTGTTCATCGGTGTTATAGAGAGTACATTTATATGTAGTTAGGGTTTTTTTTTTCTTTTTGTTTATTATCTGTAGGCATTTTGGTTAAGTTGTTGGTTTTTCTGTGTTGATCCTTTGAAAAGATTCTTATTTTGTAGTTTATTCCTTTAAGATTTATGCATTGTTTTTCATGTATGATCTATAACAGCCCTCTGATTCAGAGCCGGACCGGTCCTTAGGTTCTAACTTTTATCATGAGTGTGTTTAACTGAATGTAAAATAAACGTAATAAATATTTTTGTATGTGACCCTGGTTTCCTGTTCTTCCTTTCTCTTTTAAAATGAGTGACGACCTCATTAGGGGTGTTCTGTGGAAATTGGAAATGTATGTGGGTCGGTCCCGCTACAAACTGGCGTAGTCGGCAGGGTTGTCACTCAAGTGAGAAGGAGACCAGGGACCAGGGTTCAATAGCATTTTACTTATTGTGTTTTTCTCCTGTGCCAGAGACAGACAACCGCAAAACCCCAGTAAGAGGATAGTTTGCACATTGCAGGGACTAATCAACTGGGGTGAGTCCTGAATAATTATTTTTCCAACATGGAAGACGAACTGACTGCGTTGCGCCAACAAGTGGCACAATTATTAGCCGATAATGACCGTTTGCGTCAGTCTGGTATGCCTGGGCCTTCGTCAGTATTGGGGGGAGGGACTGACATAAATGAGCCACCCACAATGACCATTCCAAATGTAGGTGCTGCTGCGTCACGTGCTGAGCGTTTGATCTTTGTTCCAAGAGATCGCGGATGTCCGAAATTTAATGGCCGTTCCGGTATAGGCATTAATGAGTGGGTGGAAGAGTCACAGGCCTGCATGCGGCTTCGCCACCTATCAGCCGCTGATCAAGCATTTTTCTTATATGATCATCTGGAAGGGGAGGCCAGGGAGGAGATTCGTCATCGTACAAGAGAGGAGAGAGGGGATCCAGAGCGAATTTATGCTGCCTTACGGGAATTATATGACTGCAAACAGTCATATGTAGCCTTACAAGAGTCTTTCTTTTCCCGCAAGCAACAGGAGGGAGAGACCCTATTAGAATTTTCCCTTGCACTCATGGGCTTGTTAGGGAGAGTTACAGCCCAGTGGCCTGGCGGATTTCCTAATGCTGACATGGTGTTGCGTGATCAGTTTGTGGAGAATGTTAGCAATAGCAGCCTCCGCCGTGAGTTAAAACAGATGATCCGTCGTCAACCCGCAGCTACGATGCTAGAAGTGAGACGTGATGCGATGCGCTGGGAGCGGGAGGGAACCCCAGGGGGTTTGCGGGGTAGAAGTAATTCATTACCTTCGACAGGTGGCATTTATTTTGGGGTACAAGGTCAGCGACACAGTAGTCCAAATTCCTCCCCGCAGGCCACCGAATTAGCAGAGCTACGGGAGATGTTGCTGAAGCAGCAGCCTCAGTTAAACCAGCTAACGCAAAGCATGGCCCAATTGCATCACTCCGCACCTCATGCATACCCGTCACGTACACACCAACTACTCTGCAGGAGGTGCCAGCAGCCTGGACATTTTGCAAGAGATTGTGGCAGGGGGCGTAGGACTACTCCACCGCTTGCAACTAGCAGAGCACATGTATTACCTGGAGACATGCAGTCACCACGCAGACAGTCCTCGGAAAACTAACTCCCACCAGGCTGCAAGCCCACAGCTTGGGTGGGGAGTTAAGGGGCTGGAATAGTGCTAGGGAGTCGGTACAGTTGCTGTCAAATTGCCCACAACTGGTTGTCCAGATGGGAGGGGTGGCAGTTACCTGCTTGGTCGACACAGGGTCGATGGTATCCACAATTACGGAGAGCTGTTTCAAGGAAAACGTTGATAGGTGGGGTCAGGACCAACCTAAACCATGCCAGTGGCTGCAGCTGCGAGCAGCAAATGGCTTGGACATTCCTTATTTGGGGTATGTAGAGCTCGAAGTAGAGATGTGTGGGCGACTGGTGGGGATGTGTGGGGTATTAGTAGTTAGAGATCCCCCTGGTGGTATGTGTACTCGGGTGCCTGGTGTTCTTGGCATGAACATCTTGAGTCGCTGCTACCGGGACCTGTTTGGCCAGTATGGTTCAAAGTTGTTTGAGTTGCCGGATGTCTCCCAAGCTCCCACACCCTTTGTTCGAGCACTCCAGTATTGTCATCAGGTTGACTTGACTCCAGCATGTCGTTTCGTAGGCGAAGTCAGAGCGAGAGGAGACGGTGTTTGCCGTGTTCCAGGCGGGGCATTGAGGCTGGTAGCGGCAACCTGCTCTGCTCTGAACACAGGTAAATCGGTTATGTTTGAACCGCCACAGCAGGGTCTGCCCCCAGGGTTGTTCTCATACCCGACATTGGTCCCTGTAGAGCAGGGTACTGTCTACGTGCCCATTATTAACGTTAGTTCCCAGGATGTTGTACTGTACCCAAGAACAGTCATAGGGACTGTAACGGGGGTGGATGTTATCAGTCTACCACCAGAGGTGATTGAGGTGCCTGTGGCCTCAGCTCAAGTCAATGCCCAGTTTGCCCAGCCCTCGTCCTCCGTAGAACAACAAATCGAGGGACTTGATTTGTCCGTGTTAGCCAGCACTGACCAGGATAAGGTTCGTTCGCTGCTGCGGAAGTTTGCTGGGGTGTTTGCTCGTCATGAAGGGGATTTGGGGTGCACCAACCTCATTTCGCATGACATACCCCTCGTGGAAGATACACCAGTGCGACAACGGTACCGTAGAATCCCGCCATCTGAATACGAGCTTGTAAAAGCCCATATAAATCAACTGTTGGAGGCTCATATCATCAGGGAGAGTTGTAGCCCCTTTGCATCCCCGATTGTGATAGTCAAAAAGAAGGATGGAAGTCTGCGGCTTTGTGTAGACTATAGACAGCTAAATGCTAAAACCCGTAAGGACGCTTTTCCACTTCCACGAATTGAGGAGACACTGGACTCTCTAACCGGGGCACAGTGGTTCTCGACGTTAGATCTAGCTAGCGGCTACAACCAGGTGCCGGTGACTGAAGCTGATCGACCGAAAACAGCCTTCTGTACTCCATTCGGACTTTTTGAATGGAACAGGATGGCATTTGGCTTGTGCAACGCCCCCAGCACCTTTCAGAGGCTCATGGAGCGCATATACGGCGATCAACAGGGCCAATCCCTACTGCTATATCTGGATGATATAGTAGTTTTCTCGTCATCAGTAGATCAGCACTTGGTTCGTCTGGAGGTCGTTTTGAGTAGGTTGCAACAAGAGGGATTGAAGGCAAAATTGGCTAAATGTGTGTTCTTCCAACAGGAAGTCCAGTATCTGGGTCATGTGATATCGGCCAAGGGGGTGGCCACAGACCCAGGTAAGATAGAGGCAGTCTCATCTTGGCCTCGTCCGAAAAATGCTGCGGAGCTGAGGTCGTTTTTGGGATTTGCCAGCTACTATCGGCGTTTCGTGGAGGGCTTTGCCAAATTAGCAGGCCCCCTCCACCGGCTGGTAGCAGCAATGGCAAGCCAGAGACGAACAAGGCAAACCGCGGGTAGTTTCACTGAAGCCTGGACAGCAGAGTGTCAGCAGAGCTTTGATGGCCTTAAAGCCAGGCTCTGTTCGGCTCCTGTGCTGGCCTACGCTGATTTTACTTTACCTTTTGTGTTAGAGGTGGATGCCAGCCATGGCGGACTAGGGGCAGTACTGTCTCAAGAACAGCACGGAGTTGTCCGGCCCATCGCATACGCTAGCCGTAGCCTCCGACCAACCGAGCGTAATACGTCTACGTATAGCTCCATGCGTTTAGAGTTTCTAGCCCTAAAATGGGCAATGACCGAGAAATTTAGAGATTATCTCCTAGGACATCGCTGTGTCGTATTCACCGATAATAACCCATTGAGCTACTTGGGTACGGCGAAATTAGGAGCAATGGAGCAACGCTGGGCGGCGCAGCTAGCTTCCTTTGACTTCCAGGTTAAATACCGGTCGGGTAGGAGCAATAGGAATGCGGATGCCCTTTCCAGACAGCCACATCCCGGGGAACAGGTGTCCGTTCAGCCGGTGGGTTCAGCAGTACCTGAGGTTTTCCGGCAAGGGGCTGACCTGGCTCAGGCGCAAGTAAATCAGATCACCCTCTTTACAGATGTACCTGGAAATGAGTTGGTGGAGTTGCAGGAAGCAGACGCAGTCATTGGTGCATTTCTTCCATTCTGGGCGCGTGGGATCTACCCCAGGGCCGCTGAGAGGAAGAAGCTCTCAAAAGGTGCCCAAGTCCTGCTCCGGCAGTGGAAGAACCTGGTGGAGCAAAATGGCTTGCTTTATAGACGAGTGTTTCGCCCAGATGGGGGTGAGGAGCTACTCCAGCTTGTTTTACCCGCCACATTAAAGGAAGAAGTGCTTACGCAGCTTCATCAGCATCATGGCCACCAGGGGGTGGAGCGCACAACCCAACTGGTACGCCAGCGCTGTTATTGGCCTGGGATGGCAGCGGACATTGCCCAATGGTGCCAGGAGTGTGGTCGATGCCAGCAGGCCAAAGACACTCGGGTAGCACCAGCAAATTTCATGGGACACTTACTAGCTTCAAAGCCAAATGAGATTGTGGCCATGGATTTCACCATTCTGGAACCCTCTAATGCAGGTCTGGAGAATGTGTTGGTGCTTACTGACGTCTTCTCCAAGTATACCCTGGCTGTGCCCACCAGAGACCAGCGATCTGAGACGGTTGCTAGAGTCCTAGTTAATGAGTGGTTCTACAAGTTTGGTGTACCTGTCCGCCTTCATTCGGATCAAGGCCGCAATTTTGAATCGGCTTTGATAACTCAGCTCTGTAGACTGTATGGGGTAGAAAAGTCCCGGACGACCCCAAGTCATCCAGAGGGAAACGGCCAATGCGAGAGGTTCAACCGTACCCTGCACAACTTGCTGCGGACACTTCCTGTGTCTATGAAAGGCGAGTGGCCATCGTGTCTTCCCCAGGTACTGTACTCCTACAATACCACTGCTCACCAGTCAACGGGAGAGTCACCCTATTTTTTAATGTTTGGACAGGAGCCTCGGTTACCCGTAGACTTCCTGCTGGGTAGAGTGGAAGCGCCTGTGGCGGGGACGGTCCAGCGTTGGATGGTAGAACACCAAAATAGGTTGCAAGTGGCATTTGAGGGAGCAAGGGAACGCATGAAGGATATGGCTGCACGCCGTAAAGAGAGGCATGACCAGCAGGTTAAGGAAATTCCACTTGTGGAGGGCCAGGTAGTGTACCTCCGTAATTATAACGCCAGGGGCAGGCACAAGATCCAAGACATGTGGAGCTCAGTGACCTACGTTGTGATTAGGGCCCCTAAGCCCGGGGGATCTGTGTATACAATTGCACCTAGCTTGAACAGGGGCCAGCTTAAGCAGGTGCATCGTGCACTATTGAAACCGGTTATTAACCACCCGGTTCCCCAGGTCCCTGAAGAGGACCTCGCCGCAGAAGAGAATTATTCTCTGCCATCTGAGGAGGTTGAAGATTTATTTTTGCTGGTCCCGGAAAGACCAACTAGTCCTCAGGGTACCCTTCCTAGGTCTTTTCAAGTTGAAGAAGGTAGACTACCTCCCCCTGTTGAGGGGACCCCAGAGGGAGAGTATGCTTCGGAGGAAGGTCGGGTCCCAGCTGTTAATGAGGCTAGGAGATCTACCCGAAGTACGTTGGGACAGCACTCTAACGTGCATCATCTCCCCAGGGCAGTAAGGATGGGGGCGTCATCCCAAGGAGCAAGGGCAGATGTGTGTTTTCGACCCTGGGTGTAACTAGGCAGAGGTTAAGGTGGAGCTTTACCGTCGGGGCGCCGGTTCCGAAGTTGGGGTGGATTGTGATGGGAGGGTGTGTCAGGTTAATTGCACCCTCTCTCCGATTGGGGGCGGTAGTGTATAAGAGTCCCATCTGCCCCGGCAAAGTGTCAGCTGGTTGCACTTCCGGAGAGGTGAGCTTGTTCCGGGACTGCGCACGTCTGTGTTTGGTGACTGCATAGCTTTTGGTAAGGATGAGCTGTTGCTGGGGTGCGATCCCATTGGCTGTTGCATTAGGTTGAACGTGGGAATATGTATGTGCAGGTTTGCGTCACTATAGAAAATCAGCTGCCGGCATATTAACCCTTTAGGGGAAGGCGACAGGGATCATCTGGGCGTCTGGTGAGTAACCAACCTTAATGCAGTGGTTGTAGAGTGCCGTGAGGAATTGCATTTAAGTGATTGTAGGGTGTGTGTGTCCAGGATTCTCTCTCTCTCTTTGAAAATTCGTTTACTGGTACCCGGCATCCGCACATATCCCCGGAGGCGACATTTTCTCTGACGGGCTGTTGTTCACGACACCAGCGGCGCGCGGAGGCGATCGCCTGGCGTGACGGCGGATCGCTCCGTAGGGATCAGCGCGGAACATCAGCTCTCCTCGGGAAGCGAAGGAGGCACAAACTATTTCCCCACTGTTCATCAAGGCTGTAGTGGGGAACCAAAATTAGTGACCTAAATCTACCCAGTCCGAAGGGGGAAATCTGGGGTTACCGCGTTGCGTGTGTGTCTCTGAGCATACGGTGCATGGAATGTTTTTATATGAGCGAACTGCGAGGGACCCGTGTGCGTCTGAGTGGTGACTGAATGTATATTTCAGGAGGAAGGAGATGGCCGCTGGGACCCTAACCTTGCGAGCACGTGTGGTGGAGGTTTGCTGTGAGTGATGCGAGTATAACCCACCTTGCAGTGAATGTGATGTGAGAGCACTGTGGTGAGTAACTTTACACATGACAATAGCAGTATTAGAGGGTCCCAGTGTGGTCCATTAGCTCTCCTGAATGTGTATGTGCGTGTGTGTGTGCGGTGTGATCGGAGTGGAGCTCCGGAAATTGTATGGCTGTTCATCGGTGTTATAGAGAGTACATTTATATGTAGTTAGGGTTTTTTTTTTCTTTTTGTTTATTATCTGTAGGCATTTTGGTTAAGTTGTTGGTTTTTCTGTGTTGATCCTTTGAAAAGATTCTTATTTTGTAGTTTATTCCTTTAAGATTTATGCATTGTTTTTCATGTATGATCTATAACAGCCCTCTGATTCAGAGCCGGACCGGTCCTTAGGTTCTAACTTTTATCATGAGTGTGTTTAACTGAATGTAAAATAAACGTAATAAATATTTTTGTATGTGACCCTGGTTTCCTGTTCTTCCTTTCTCTTTTAAAATGAGTGACGACCTCATTAGGGGTGTTCTGTGGAAATTGGAAATGTATGTGGGTCGGTCCCGCTACACCTAGGTCCACACTGAAAGCAACAACGCTCGCGTCAATCTCGTGTGATTATAGCGGGCCAGTAGATCAACCCGGGTTACTGCTTACCTGGAGAGCGGAAGCCACGACTACCCGGAAGCAATGCCTTTCCCGACATGCATTGGAACGGTAAGCGCTGCTTATTTTATATTGGCGTGGAGACTCATTAAGGGACCCGCCCCTAATTACCTCGAGTCACCACATAATGGTCAATAACTTTTTTAAATCCTTGTCCATAAACTTTAAAAGTTACCAATTATTATTTGGACAGCACAGGAGAGACTGCCAGTTTGTATTAAATGGGCCATGAACTGGTTTTTGTGTAGTTTATGGTGGCCCTAAAGTTAAGACAAAGCATTTTTACATTTGAAAACATTATAATTGCATCAAAATACTAACTTATAAAACAATAAAAAAGGGTTTTCCCTTAACCTCGCCATTTGTTGAATTTTCAAACTAATTATACAGAATAACTGTAGATTTTGTGGGTGCAAAGTAACTTTTTTTGATGCACTGTGCTACATGTTCATAAAGTAAATTAAATGACACATAGACTCAGACGTAAAGATAATTGAAAAACAATAATTTGAATGTTTTAAGGTTATTTTTCACAAAAAAAATGTATATTGTGAAAGATACAAATTCTAGAGATAAGATTGCAGAAATGCATTTAAATTACATGTCGTTTTTTAATAAATAACAAATGAAGTTCTGACACTAATGTAGAAACACAACATTTAACGAACACAAATATTGGCTAAGTTCTTTATCCAAACCCCTCAAAAATATCAAAATTGTTTCCCTATGTTCCATCTTTCCTAAAACTCAAGTTTGAAAAGCAAGAACAATATCATACTTCTGTCCATTTCCATTAGTGAATAAATGCTTAGAAATTGAGCATTTAGGAAATTAAGGTTAGCCTCAAGAAGCAGTGAAAAATAAATATTTTATTCTTCTTTTGATAACAAGATGTATGTATTAATTTTTTTGCCAGGAATTGGTAAAAAAAAAACATCCATTGCAAAAAGATAATGAAAGTTTATTCAACTTCTGAAAATTTTGGTATAATACATAATATTAAATAGTCTATTACCAAACTTTATATTTAATTAATGCCATATATCTTCTGTTTTTGCATTTCTTTGTTACTTACTGTTTTCTTGACTTTATTTAGAAAGCAAGAAAAAAAGTTACATGACTGAGCTAAAGGTGAGAGCGTGGTGGAAGTTTTAGGGTTGAAGTGAGCGGGTGCAGGTGTCAAGGCTGATCATACTGTAAGAACATCGCTCTACCTCTATACGTTGCCTTCTGCGAGATGCTTATTAAGAGGATATAAGCCTCTGACTTTTCAATTCCAGACATAATTTGTTTCTGTATTGCATTTCCCACCACGGAATTTGATGGATTTTTTTCTGAGCATACAGAGGGCTTCTCCTCAATGTCTTGTAATAGGTTATCGCAAGTTATATCTTTTGCAAAATAGAAACCGGGACATATGTACATCTGTGCTAGTGCATCACCGTCTTAAATATACTTTGGAAATGCATTGGTATTCTCCAGCTGCTCTTTCTCACACTGAGTTTTGAATTACAAGGGAAAGTTGGTTTACCTGGGTTGAGATACCTCTGTACTGTTGTATCCTTGAATAGAAACAGGAATGAGTGAGTGTGCGGGAGAGATATTTAAAGGTTAGATCAGATGATGCCAGGGAATGAACACTCTTGGCGAAAACGTAACAGGCATGCGATTCCTGTAGATAAATAAGTCAAAAACACAATCAAATCTGTCACTACCAACACCAACCTATCCACTGGTTGCATCACACACATCTTGTTTCTCACACAAAATCCAGGCATCATTATTATATTTGAAAGGTTTATGCAACTGTAAAATCCTGAGAAAATCCAGACTTGTTTTGGGGAGTGTATGAAGGGACTGGACACCAGTTGGATTGCAAAAAAAATGAAGCCATAGCTGAGACTGGAACAAACAAGAAGTGTAACACGAACATCATGAAGTAGCAAGAACAACATCATTATCAATTCACACTAAAAAGAGAAACACAGAGACAGGTTGCTTACAGATGCCAAATATGACTGATTTGGTGGCAATAAAATCAGGGAGCATTTGAATAGTTATGAGTAATGACTAAAATTGTACTGAATTAATAGTAGATGAAGGCAGCTAAGAAACCTCAATACCGATGACAACACATTTTTGTTCTTCAATCTCATGACAAGAAGTTTTGTAGACTTTGGAATGTTGATTTTTTCAATCCCAGAATTGAAAAATTCCTTTTCTCCCAACAAAGCAGCTGCTTTTTTTCAAAGCCTTGATGCCTGGTTCACATTGTCTAATCCTTCACAGCAAGTGAGAGCTTGTCATGTGTAGAATTGAAGAATATGTGTCAGAAGTGTCAGGTATTGACCCTGATATTTGCTCAGAGCATTTTTACCAGTTACTGTCCATAAATCGTGCTTGCGTGCAGTAACTCATCAGCCCCAGGTGGAGGCATCTGTTGTGATTGACGCTTCTCTGGTTCATTCGTCTGGTCTATAATCCTTAACATATTTTCTCTGGCCCATCTCTTGCTTGATTGTGTATTGACAACAAATCAAAGCAGAATAATGTATGGAAGCATTTTAAAGGGCCAGGGGCTTGTCCAGATCGCCACAGAATTTACTTAGCCAGTTGGGAGAACTGGTGAAGAACGTATTGATTGCCCTAGCTGAATAGTGGACAAAGAGTCAAAACCTCTTATAAGAAGTGCATTACAATTGCAAATGTAGATTAATGTGTGAGTGATGCCTCCAGGCAATCCCCAAAATTTCCACTCTCTACATTTCTGCATGTCTATGAATTCTTATGACTGACAATGTTCGTTGTTATACGAACATGTTCAGGATCGTATTATGATAAGAATGAGAATAGTTTGAGCCTGATTGGACGTTGTATGCCCGAGTTATAACCACTTCCTGTTTCATATAAAAAATGCATCATTTGCCATCGCGACTGCATGCTTTATCATGGCCAAAAAAGCTTCACAATTTCACATGCCAAATTTCTTGTGATAATACTGAAGATGTTTGGAGATGTTTGGATAAAATCTGTGGGAGAAGTTTGTCAAAGTATGGCATGAGCAAAAACTCCCATTTTTTAGCGAAATAACCAACTACTTGTCAATTTGGAAAAGGGTTTATATTAGTAAAAGGTGCATCCTGGTACTTGACATATGTTAACCAAACTTTATTCACCTAAGACAAATAAGTACCGAAACAGCAACTAAAACGTTTTAGGTCGCGCTGTAGAGCATTTTTTTTAAATTAATTTTTCGAACCCATATTATACTAAAACTTTCACCAGGTCTGATTCCTGGTTTATAAACATTATTATAATATGATTAATAACACTAATTTCATGCTTTATTGAGGATCATTTAATCATTTTACATTTTACAATTTAAAACCATTTAGTTCTTTTTTTAATGAGATATTTTAGAACACGTTAATAAATGATTATTAAACTATATAAAAGCACATTCATGCATCTTATTATTTGGAGATTTAGTAACAGTTACTCAAAGGGATAATAAATTCTTTATTAACTCATATTCCTACTGTAAATCATGATTAATCCAGCTGATTAGAAAACATTTACCAACGGCTAGTTAACTGTTTATGTGAGCTCATCTAAAATAAGGACTATTTATACTTTGTGAAGCATTAACACATGGGACTAACTATTTCATTGGCCTGGTTTCCTCTGCACTGTGCACAGAGAGAGAGAGAGAGAGAGAGAGAGAGAGAGAGAGAGAGAGAGAGAGAGAGAGAGAGAGAGAGAGAGAGAGAGAGAGAGAGAGAGAGAGAGAGTAACTCTTGATACCAAAATGAGATGACACACTGTGCAATAGACACCAACTAAATGTCTTTTATTAACCAAAAGTATGTTGAAAGCCATTGAAACATTGAAACATTCTGGTATAGGCAAAAGCTACAGGGTTGAAATTAATCCCTTTATTTCTGAGATTAAACCAATAGGGCAGGTGTTAGGACAGAGAGAGAGAGAGAGGAGAGAGAGAGAGAGAGAGAGAGAGAGAGAGAGAGAGAGAGAGAGAGAGAGAGAGGCATTCTGGGAATGTTCATTTTTAGATAAAGTATCAGTAGTCAATGCAGTAGATGACAAACTTAACAATCAGCTAAACCATGTCTCAGATGCCTTTGCTCTAAAGTTAATGTGTGTGGATCACAGAAAGTTTGTTTTGTTCCCCTTCAGGGCTATTCAATAAATGAACGCCCATCTCTCCAAGACCAAGTGTCTTTGAAATGGGTTTTGTATTGATTTTTGTAACTACCCTGTTAGATGACGTTATGCCGTAACCTGTGATTTCAAGATTGGCCCAGCCCCGAGCAGGTTATTGAGGTGATAACTGTCATTTGGCAGGACAGAAAAGCAATCATAGCTTTTTCATTACTTACTGTTTTGTCCCCTCGCTTGCCACCAGTGGGACCACTTGACATATTATTGCTTCTGTGATTTAACTGCACTCTTAAATTAAGTGCTGGAATATCAAGCTGTAGCTTTGGAAAAATAAAATCCGTGTCAAAGGATCAGATGCCCTTTAGGTCAAAGCCATGAACTTGTAGTGGCGCACTCATCGTTTTCAAACTTGTGCACTCATGTGTGCTGTTTGAGGGGCTACCAAAGAGTTTGATTATGGTTATTAGGGTCAGGGCTCAACCGTAAGATCAGCACAGGCCTGTCATTGAGCCTGGGCAAAGGTCGCACTTTCTTGTTTCTTTGGAACCTGCACAGGAAGCCTGTCAGCGTGTGCTAAACATATTAGCTTAACTTAAATGCTGAGCTTGTCAGAATGATTTAGCATTAACAGCACTGCTTCAATGTCAGGGCAACTTTGCCACGGGAAAACAGTTTCTCTGTTTCCATTTCAGCTTAGCAAATCTTATTTTACATATTTCCCCCAAAGAAAGTTGACTGGCTGATACCTGCTGAGGGTCTGTGCTTGTGGGATTGAAAGGTGACAGATGTTTGTGCATTTCTGAATTTTGCACAATGCACACTACTGCTGAAATTTACTATAAAGATTTGAGAAATAATAATTTTTCATTTTGTTTTCATGTAGTGAAGGATTAAATTATTTAGGGCCAACAGCAAACAAATACACAGGGGCTCCAAATGTTTTGTTAAATTAAATTATGTAGTAAAAGTATGTTGTATCATGTATTTACCAAATCACCTTTCAGGCAGGGCATACAGCGAAAATGAAATACATTTAGGTTAGTTACCTACATTTTTATGAAAATTTTCTGGGTCTTGTACAAACAATACAAACTGGCCATAATAAAAAAAAAAAAGAAAAATCACCCTTTGCTTCAAATTAGCAATATAAATCTCTCCAATGTAATGTATGTTCTTTTCCTCTTTTTTTGAGCTGAAGAGTCACCTTTATGGTTTATAAATGCAATTACACTTATTACCAGTGCCAGCACTACTTTCAATGATCCTCCTTCGATGTTTGTCCTACAGAACAAGAGAGATGGTGCTGTTAAAGCTCTAATAACATTAAGCACATGCGTAAGGTTTGTCCCCTCTCATCAGCTGCTCAATGTGACCCCCATTATTCTCAATCAAGTCATCCATGGCGACCCCCATGAAGAGGCCTTCGCCCCCCTGAATCTCGTTGAATCCCTTCCAGGATCCCAGCCTGGTCCTCAACACTCCCTCAGAAGGTGTTATGGACACTCATCAGCAGGACCATAGCATGGATGGCTGCCCTAATGGAGAATAATGAGGGTCACATTGAACATATGGTGGCTGTTGTGTTCCCCAACCCCACCTCTCTTCTGAAAGAGAGCTCAAAACTTGGCCAGATAGGGAGGAAAATGCAAAAAGTCTGCGTGACATCACAAAGGACTTTTGCCGTCAACTTCGGGGTGGTTTTTAATGAGCGGATACCCACTGTTTGGGCGAAGGGCATGGTCAGACTCCTCTGGGAGCAGCTGAAAGCACAGGGTAAGCACCAAAGGTGTCAGCTGGGCTCTGATCACATGCCACTGACCATTAAAACCACTTCAGTCAGTGTCATTGACAGTGAGAGAGGAGTCTGCTGCCAAAGTGTCCAATGAAAGGACCGACCAGCTTCCATAAAAACTGCATTGTAAACACAGAGAAGGCTTCTTAGGCTTGGAGTACAATATATATATTTTCAATAATTGTGTATTTTAAACTGCAGAAAGCTGAATAGGGGATTATTGCATAACCACATGTTTTTGCTCACATATCTTTAGAAACTAAGCTCATGGCAGCTCATAAATAAATCTGCACTTCATTCTCAAAATTAATTGTTGTTCTTTTGATGTATACACATTCTATAGTAAATTGAAGAATATCTTAAAATAAGTTTACTTTCTTGAGTTACTTTTATTGATTCAAATTACTATGCTGATTCAATACAAGCTAGTTGAAGGTACCAATGTACCACAGGCCGCAAGTTTCTGTTCCCAACCATAGATCAAAGCTGCTGTCATAAAACATATTGCCATGAGCTTAACAGACACATGCAGCCTGGCCCAAATCAATGATTACATGCATTATATCTGTTTTGGAGTGAGTTTACAGTTCTTTGAGATGGCAATGCGATCCTGAATAAATCTCTCGGCCTGTCTTAATGTGTCATGACTCTCGTCATATAATATCTGTTGCGAAAGGCTTTCTCATGCTTCTGCAATCACACCAGAGTCCTCAGTTGCCCTTTTTCTGATAAATGGCAATGCTGAAACTCCTACACAATCTGCATTAAAAGTTAACAAAGCTATAAGAGAGAATTCTGTGTGTAGAAATCCATTTGAGAATATATGGCTAATGCAAAGTGTCTGTTAAAAAGGACAACAAGTTTACACTTTCGAAAAGTACAATACAACCGTGTGAATTAAAACGCAAAAACCGGGAACAAGTTTTAGGTAGGATTCCATTAAACTACAGTAGTTACATTTCTTTCATGTATGGCCTTGCTGTGCAAAATACATAATTTAGACCTTTTTTTGTCACAACCCTGTAGCAAATATTCCTACCGATTGCAAGTTTAACTTAAATATTTACTTGAGGGTAAAAAGAGATAAATATCTTTATAACACCTGTAAATTGTACATTTTTGTCACTTTTTTTGAAGTGCAATAGCAGCAGATGTTCTTTTCCTCTCAGTAGCTTCAAGTTTCTCTTGCAACTCGATTATTGTTTAATTCAATATCAGTACTTTGATTAAGATTTCAATTACCACCTCTGCAGATATACAATGGAATTACTTTTCCCTCATCTGTTCATTAGCCCGTCAAAGCTCATCCATCATTTTATGAACTTTTGAAAGTTTATGTTGAAGCTGCAGAAGTATCAGTAATACAATAGTAAGCTATGTGCTTCTTTGTCTGCTTTTAGGATATAGGAGAAATTATTAGAGGGTCAGTTTTCATTTTTGAGAGGTGTGCTGAAAATCTTTCAACACCAGTAACAGAATATGTGAATACATTTTTGGGAATCATATGTTATTGTAAAAACTGCATGTGTTGATTCTAGCCTAATGAGGAGCTAACTCAATGTATGTGACGAAATATGCGTTGTTCTGATGATTTGTTAATTTACACAATTTTCTGGTAAAAAAATATAACTACTTACGTACTTACTAATTTCATCATTATGGTCATGTGATGCTTATGGTTGTGTGTACATACAGTAGCAGACCAAAAATAAACAAAAAACAAGATTTTATTTTCAGGTAGGATAGCAATTCTTTGAATGAATGCTCATATTTCTAATATTAGTGACTTTACCAAGGAAGAAAATCTTACTGACACCAGTCCCATGTGAAATTAACCAGATTTGATCAGTTGCATCTGTTCTGTCCTCAATCTCTGACAGTGAAATCTGAATATTGTGCTGCAACTGAGGCCTCTGGGAAATAACTCTCTATGCTCAACAGCCCTAATTGAATTCTCCATTAGTAAATAGGGTTTGTCGTAATGTGCATTCTCTTTAGATTTGCTTTGACACTCGCTAAGAAGACTCTGGTTACTGTCAACTTCTGAAAATTAATCTGCTTAACTGTTTAGAAGAGAATGGAAATTCCAAATTATATCTAATGATGTGAAATATACTTTGGGTAGGTTTAAATTTAGGTTTTGCATATTTTTAATAAACATATACTCAACCCAAAAACACGTACTTGAATCCAATTTGGTGAGCAGGATGAGTAAATGCTTTTTCAAACGTATTTAATTGCATAATTAGTAAGCACAATTTTTTTCAAATGTTAATTCAGACTTTTAGCATTCCAAAGATGCTAATTAAATTTTCTTTACATTATACAGTGACCACGTTGTCATGTTTTCAAAACAAAATGATATGTGTAATGGGTCATATATTTCAGACCCATTACACACAACTGAAGTAGTTCAAGCCTTTTATTGTTTTAATATTGTTGATTTTAGTATAAGCGTCATAGTGGCACAGTGGGTAGCACGGTCGTCTCAGAGCAAGAAGGTCGCTGGTTCTAGGCTCGGTGGGGGTAGGTGGCATTTCTGTGTGGAGTTTGCATGTTCTCCCTGTGATCGCGTGGGTTTTCTCCGGTTGCTCCTGTTTCCCCACAAGTCCAAAGACATGCAGTATAAGTGAATTGATTAAGAACAATTGCCCATAGTGTTAAAGTGTGAATGTGTGTGCGAATTTCCCAGCGATGGGTTGTGGCTGGAAGGGCATCCGCTGCGTAAAACATATGCCAGAGAGTTTACATTACATTTATGCATTTGGCAGACAATCCAAATTGTAAGATTTGCAATCCAAATCGACTTACATTAGGGGAGAGACAATATGCAATTTGTTACACCGTCAAAGTCTATATCAGCTTCTCATAATAGAAATTGTATCAACTGATCAATAAACCGAAGTAGAGGAAGAAGATAAAGACAGAGGAGGGAAAAAGAAGGTAATTTTTTTATAGTAGGTGTTCTCTGAAGAGAAGAGATTTCAGTTGCTTTTTGAAAGCTGTTAGTGTTGCTGCTTTCCTGACTGGATCAGGGAGTTTGTTCCACCAGCCAGGGACAGTGAAAGAGAAGGTTCTGCTGAGAGATCTTCTGCCCTTGTGGGATGGAATCACAAGTCGATGTTCCTTCTCTGATCGCAGGGGTTGGCGGTTCATTCCGCTGTGGTGACCCCGAAATGGAAGAAAGCCGACATGAAGATGAATGAATGAATGAATGATTTTAGCATAAAGCTCACAAAAACCCAAAATTCCTATCTCAAAAAATTAGTATATTATGGAAAGGTTCTATTAACCTAATAATCTATTAACCTAACAAAATCAAGCTATTAACCTAATAATCTGAATCAACTAATTAACTCTAAAAACCTGCATAAGATTCCGAGGCTTTTAAAAACTCCCAGCCTGGGTCATCACTCAAAACCGCACTCATGGGTAAGACTGCCGACCTGACTGCTGTCCAGAAGGCCATCACTGACACCCTCAAGCAAAAGGGTAAGAAATGTCTGTACGAATAGGCTGCTACCAGAGTGCTGTATCAAGGCACCTCAGTGGGAAGTCTGTGGCAAGGAAAGGATAAAGTGTGGCAGATATCGAAGCATCCTGGGCCTCCTTAACACCTCAGCAGTGCCACAGGCTGATTGCATCCATGCTAAGCCGCATTCAAGTAGTTATTTCTGCAAAAAGATTCCCAACCAAGTATTAAGTGCATAACTGAACACAATTATTTGAAGGTTGACTTTTTTGTATTTAAAAAACTTTTCGTTTATTTGTGGGAGAAAATATGCTCATTTTTTGAGATAGGAATTTTGGGTTTTCATGAGCTGTATGCCAAAATCATCAATATTAAAACAATAAAAGGCTTGAACTACTTCAGTTGTGTGTAATGAATCTGAAATATATGAAAGTCTAATGTTTATTAGTACATTAAAGAAAATAATTAACTTTATCACAATATGCTAATTTTTTGAGAAGGACCTGTATTGTTGGCAGTTTAACATAGAATATTTGGGCTTTGTTTTTTTTTAACAACCTCAAGTGGTCAATACATATTTCAGGTACTTCAGTATTGACTTCATAAGGGAATGTGTGAAGTTGATGCGTGATTAGAATGATACATTTTTAACAGACAAGTACAATTTCAAAGCATTAAGAGATGAAGTTAAATACTGAATATATGATATCAAATTATATTAAAAAGAAATGACGCGGTAATGGATTTTGTGAAGTGTTTTTAACCTCTGTGTGAACTGCTGCTATCCTGAGAAACCCTTGAGATCCAGCACAGAGTTTCTCCATCTCAGCTCGGAGTGAAAATAAACAAGCGTTCCTTCCCTCCTTCCTTCCCTCCATCCCTCCAGTGAATGATGAGGGTTTACCGGGCAGGACTGACAGCGAGCAGCTTAAATACCTGTGCTGTTGTTTCTGGAGAAGGCTACAGTCTAGTTGAGACTTCAGAGAATGATAAATCTGTAACCTTCCCTGAATCTAAAGTGCTAAATCACAGCGTGCGCTTGCCGATGGCTATCGTAAGTAAAATATTACGATATGTTCCTGTGCTCTGCCGCTGCCACTGTTTGGCTAGACTCATTTTGGCTAATAAATAAATATTGGTGTGTCTACAATGTTCTAGTTATTAAAGCTATAAGGGCTTGCTTGGTGCAGAATGAGAATATTTCAAGTGAGTACTTAGCGTCAGCTCGGCCGTTTGCCTGTCTGCACGTTTATCCAGACTCTGAGTGCTAATACATCTAGAGGAATTCATGGAAAAACAATGAGCGTGTACAAAAAACACACAGACACTCACACACATCTGGTGTTGAATTGCACTTGGAAGCTCAGACTCAGAGTGTTTGCCAAGTAAAACTGAGTTGTACAACTTGTACAAACAGAAGGATGTGGAGTGTGTTGCTCGCGTTAGCTTTATTAGTGTTAAACAAACAACAAGACGTCATGCTTCGTGATCCAAAACGAGTCCGTGTTAAACTACTTGTGTTTCATTTATGAGTTATTTCAAAAGAGTGTCAGTGCGGGTGATGGGAGATGCTGAACGGTGAATGTGTTAATGTGTTTATAGCTCTCTCTATCTCCAGTGGGCTTGTTTTCTACTGGAAGTGACAGATTTTTTGGCATTTTGTAGGTTTTCAAGAATGTTTAATATTTCACCTCTGACAAAAAACTTGATGCCATTTTTTATCACTTGTATTTTTTATGGAAGGAGGGAAGCTGGAACAGCACAACACTAGCCTCGGAATCATACGCTGATCTTTGAAAGTACTTTGGTGAACATGGTCAAACTGCTGGGTCATTGTTACCACAATAAATAAATAAAGTCATGACATAAGACCTAAAGGATCGTAAAGGACTCAACACATCTTTTGTAATTTATCTTAGTTCTTCAGGTTGAAAGGAAATAAACTGGTTGAAGTTGAAGACCCAAGAGATTTTGGATCTTTCTCATAAGTGAGCAAAGGATGGAGTAAGAGATTGATTGAAACACAGGTTGTTATACTGATTTTGTGAATCAAACAAGGTTCATATTTTCATATATTTGTTTGTGAGATATGGATCAGAAACAAAGAACTAAATATCACACAGAAGCAGCTAAACTTGCCTCTGAAAGATTGAAAGGTAAAAGCAGGGGCTTGTACAACTCATTGGTGACTTGGAGTGGAATTGTTACTTTTACACAGCAAGAGACTCTAGCATATGTGGCCCGGATTGCATTTGGGTGTCTAAGAATAGGTGTTTCATGCAGCTCCAGCCTGGACCAAGGACAAACTAGAGCTTAACTTTCCCCCTCTTTTGATGAGACCAACAGCTTTTACACAAGAGTAGAATTGTCTAATTTATTTATGTTTATTGTCAAAAATTCAAGGGTAAATAATCAACTTTAAAATACATTGTTGGCACATGGCTGTACATATAATGATTTACAAATATCAGCTCATTCCCAATGATGGGTTGCGGCTGGAAGGGCATCCGCTGCGTAAAACATGCCAGAGAGTTGGCGGTTCATTCCGCTGTGGCGACCCCGAAAGGGAAAAAGCCGACATGAAGATGAATGAATGAAATATCAGCTCTTTCTATCTCCTACTTTTTAAAGCTTTGTTTCCACTAAATTATAAAAAAAAAAAACACACAAATTCTGTATTCCCTAAATTAACAACTCAATTAGCCAATGAATCCACATTCCTATTGTCACCTAAAATCAAGAATTTTGGGTCATGAAGGCAATTTCTTGGATTTTAGCCCAACACAGATTACCAAGGAGTCAGCAGATGAGTCCCTCTAGTCTTTTTTTAAGAATATAGACATATTTTCTTTATTTGTAAAGTCTTTATAATTAGTTTTTTCATCAGTTCTTTTTGCCTACCCTTGTACCCCTTACGTAATTGAATCTTAATTCGATCTTGATCAAAACTTACCTTTTTACAGTTCTTTCCCGTAATGGTGTGTCAATAGTTGTTGGAATGACAAACACGTTTAAACCCAATTGTGACCATTGTTCTTTTTTACAGTGTGAAGACAGGCTTTTCACATGAGCTTTCAGTGTGCACTCTCAGGGCCCCAAACGTTATCAAGAGTACTCCAGTAAATTCCTAGAGCTGATAAGTAAAGCAGCTTGGGATTATCTCTGGAGCGAGTGAGCGCTGGAGTCGGCATATTATTTCTACGCTCTCCATTAGTGTCAGGAAGGCTGATTATCCAAGCAAAGCAAAGCGATGCGAGATGGATGAGGTGCTTCATTCTCTCAAACTCCTCTGAAGAGCTTCCAGAAATAATGAGACACTCACTGTTGGTCTGTCAGATCATGGCGCTGTTGTTTGTTTATCCCAGCCGGATCTATAATTCACATTTTAATTGAGTTACTCTGATACGGACTAAAAGCTCCCGCTCTAATAACATGCCAATTACAACAAAGACCTGCTTAGAATAAATATGAATATAATGCTGTAATTTATGGCTTGAAAAGCAATCCAGACCTGCTTCCCTTGACACCATTGATTATTAATTGGAGCTTCTGACTCAAAGGGCAATTAAACTGGCCATTTAGGAGAGTCCAGAGAAAGTTAATGGGAATTTGTCAAAGCAATGGCAAAGCACTTACATCTAGACTCTTATATCAACAGCAATTCAATAGATATCCCTGACATAATGAATACCACACATCTGGATTGAAAACAGCTTATGACTGAGATTCTTGAAATGAATTGGGTCAGGCGTATGTAGCAATTGAACTCAATTTCTTTAAGTGACCTTCTCGATGATGTACATTGGCCCATTTGCATAGAAGTGTGCTTGATCCTCAATCCCTCAATTCATTAAAGGAGCTGGTCAGACTCCTGCAACATCTGTTCTGTAAATACACATTGATTTATTTAGCTCTCATAACCATGCTAGGAGCAAGGAGCAGTTCTTGATGAATTGCAATAGTCGTGGACGGTAAACTATAACTCAGAGAAGGCGCATTAACTTCAGCCAGCCTTTACCGTAACACACTCGTAAACATTAAACAAAATTGAGAATCCTTCCAAGCCTGTTTGGAAACAATCTATAGTTTATGATGTAATTTTATTTAACACTGTTCAAGCTTTGATTTATTCAAGAAGAAATATTCATCTCAAATATACAATAAAAACATTCCAAAATTTTAACATATACAATGTTATACATACAAATACAGTCACTTTAATGCTAAGAATTGTTGGCTGTCTGCAGATTTGTAAACCATCTTTATCCGAAGAGCTTTAGACCCAATTCCATTTTTCTAGCTTTGACATTTGCCTTTTGATGTGAAGTTTGAAGGGTTACAGATTCAAATTTCCATAAACTGAAAGCTTTTTGTGTCAAATATGTGTTTGAAAGCAAGGCATTTTATTTGTATACAATTATTTTCATACACATAGGCAATTCAAAGTGTTTACAGAAAAATAAAAACCGGTTATTGCATGTTTAAGTACAAGTGCAGCACTGTTCAGAAAGCAGAGCTTAGTGAGCACACACTTAAATAGGTGTTTTTAATCTAGATTTACACATGACTAATGGTATAACTCCTATAATTGCATCTGGAAGCTGGAACCAAGTGCAGCTAGCATAGTAACTGAAAGCAGACTCTCCTTGTAGTAATTATAATTGATTCCAACCTAATGATCTAGGAGCTCTTTTTGGTAAGCATATCTGTTATGTACTTTGGTGTTAAGCTGTTGTGTGACTTATAGACAAGCAGCAGCACTTTAAACAATTTCTGAATGTCACTGGCAGCCAGTGAAGAGACCTGAGGACTGGCGTCATATGCTCTGACTTTGTACTTCAGGTCAGAATCCGTCCAGTACAAGCTGTAGCTGTCGAACTGTGTTTTTGGGGAGACCAGTTAGGATACCATAATAGGATAATAGGAGAACTAATAATAGGATAGACCTTGACTGGGTCCGTTTTTAATTTGTATGCTTTTGTAATAAAAGTCATCCATGAATATAAGATATTGTTGAATACTCAATGTATTCGTCTAGCCTAGGGGTTAGTGAGCATGACATACAGAGTAAGTAAACTTTATCTTTCAATTTGTGGTTCATGGACTACTAATTTTTAAACGGTATCGTTTATTGAGCAAACTTTTGCAATCCTAATTATTAAATCTGTTAATCTGTATGAATTATTAAAAAACAACCTTTTAGATTTTGTTGAAGAACATTGTGTATTTTTTCTACAAAACATAATTGTGTTTTTTTTTACTTGACTATGCTTCTTTGCATCATGTTCTGCTTTCTTTCATTTTTTCCATGGAAATATTTTTTGGCACATTGTTTATAAGTGACTTGTTTTTTTGACTTGTTTATAAGTGGATTTGTGTGCCCCTGAATGCTGACAGTCATCCTGACTTTGACACTCTTCTGAAATACAGTGCACATAAAATTTTACACTTGATGTTTGGTGTCTGTGAAGAAAGTTATGCATCCAGAATAACCTTAGAGATTGGAGCAGGAAACAGATGGAGTAAACACAGTAAATAAATTGATAATAAGCCGTCGATCTTTTTCAGTGAGAGGCTGAAACTGGCGAGTTAAAGGTTTGCTCTCGAGAGCCTGTCACCAAGAGAAAAAGTGTTTCTGGCCTGCAAACTGAACAGCTCCTCTGGGTGTGCATTATAAATCCAGACTAATCATTTCTCCAGTGCTGAGCAGGGTTTGTATGAGCCTGGGACCTTCTCAGCATGCTTAAGAAAGCTAAAGTAAAGGTTTTATTACTCCGGTTGGAGAACAGACTTCCTCTCACCGGCTTCTCCACAGGAACAAAATTAAAGCACACTCAGAGCTAAGGTAAAATTAACTGCTAATCTTCTATTTATAGCTCATTTATACCACTGGTTGAAGCAGAGCTGTTTACAACACTTTTCAAATGGGTCACTTATTCTTTATGAGTCTTTATTAAAGTAACAGTTTATCCAAAAATGATTTACTCTCTCTTAACTTTTTTTGAATCCTTTATCCTTTTTAACACAAAGATTGGTTTCTGAACAACAGTTCACAGTTCATTTCAATATTCTACGATTGAGTAAATTAAAAGTTTGTTTTGTAAAATAATTAAGGTATGATTCACATACAGGACCAAAAATAAACATTGTGGGAGTGTGTACACAAATTAATTGTAATGTCTTTTCATGAATGCATTTTAAACACATGGCATATCTCAATATTTTCAAATTACAAATTAGGTTTGAATACAAGTTTTTGTCTATCATGGTTCCTAATTTTGATTACTGTCTATTAACTGGATATTGAGTCTGTCACCAATTGCTTGTGCTCCGATAAATGTTGAACCATATAAAGGAAATTAAATTAAAAGAAAAAAGTAATAAAGAAGTGGTCTTTCTACATTTGATGTCTTTTCCCCTAAATATTCATTTTTCTCATTAAAAGATTGTATGGTGGGAAATGAAAAAAAAAATCTAAACAATTGAAACTAAACTTTGACTCACATATTCATCTCAGCCTTTAAAGGTTTTCCTACTGTACCAACAGCAGGGTAACCTGCATGCCATGTTCACAAATATGTTATTAGTTCATCATTTTTATCTAGCAAGACTTGTGAATTAACATCTTTTAGCAAAAATATTCATCTTCTTGAATTCAAGATACATTTTTCTTAATTAAATAAAAATGGAAATTGGCTTTTAGTTTATATCATATTGAACTGCAAATAAAATTTGCATCATACAACTAAACATTAGCATGCAGCATTTACTAAACACATATTGAGCTGGAAACACTTTCAAAGAGAACTGAGATCAAGTGAAATCAATGTGACCCTGATTAAGATGAAACCTCAGAATGAATATGTGATTAATCAAAATTGATCAAGTCTCTCTATTAATTAAAAATAGCTGCTCAGATGAATATGTATTTCATCCAGTGTAGCAATAAAGCCTTTACTATATGAAACTGCAGGACTAATTTGCATAGAGCATTGATTTTCAGGCCACTAACTTGATTGAAGAGACTTTCTGCATGAGCTGATGAACCTTTGCACAAACAAGATGTTTTTTTGATATTTGAGATGCTGTATTCTTTATTCTTTAGCTGATTATTCTTCTGATGTTAAAGCAGTGTAAAACATCATTAACATCCTGCTCTTATTATGAAAGCTCATCTAGAGAAGAGAGATGTTTTCATCATCTCTAGTGTCCCTTTTTTACATATGGTTTGTCTTAATCTGTATTTCATTCAGATACGAGTCTGTCTTTTAATGACCGACTTTCTTTCATCTATCTGACTGATTCGTTAAATTAAGTCCCATGTCATTAACTCTAGCTGAAGGGACAAACATCAGCTAATAAGGCCAATGGTGAAACCAGGCCATGAGATTATATTTATGATAGGGTACAGCGTTTTTGCTTTCAATGATACCAATTTGAGTTTTTTTCATGTTACATTTCTTTCAGGACAATAGATATTTTTTTCTAAATGCATTCTGCTCAAAATGTAGTTGTTTTTGGATTTTTCTTCGACCATCTTCACTCATAATGTCTTTGTCATGTTCAATGTCTTGCCTTTTCCAAAAACCTTGGTTGCTAACTCTAAATCTCCCATAAGAACAAGTGTAAATGACGCTTGTCTAATTAGTCCTCTTTCAATTTTCTCAAAAGTGCGGGAAGCAGCCACCTAGAGAATGGGTGACTGTTTTCACACAGCTCCATCCCAATTGATCTATGACTCCATGCACTCCCATTTCACCAATATTGTCAAAAAAAACAAAACAAGTGAAGCTTGGGTATGTTCAATACCATTTTAGCCTAACTGTTCAATTCTGACAACAAAGAAGAAGCATCCAAGGGATTAGTGAATGAGGAATGAACTGATAAAGTGAGGTTTATCTGTTTCTTTTGTAAGTGATACCCTGAGATACGAAATTAATCTATTCTGGGGTGGCCTTAGTAAGCTAAAAAATTTAAATTTAAAAGTTTTACAAGTAAAAATACTACGTCACTGACATTAACTCGGGAAAAATAAAACAGCTTTCTATCCATTTTGGTTGTGCTGGTTTGTTTTCTGAATGAAAGTTAATAAATAACTAAGTAATGAAAGTTTGACTGACTTATTCAACTTTTTTGTTAACCATCTCTTTATCGCGGCTCCATCTAGTGAAGGCATAACATATCCCCAGTCTCTACTGTAGCTTTTATTCTATGCGCCTTGTAATGCGGTGCACCTTATATATGAAATTAGGTTTAAAATTAGGCCATTCATTGAAGGTGCGCCTTATAAGACAGTGTGCCTTATAGTGCAGAAAATATGGTAAGTTAGTGTGTGCTCGGCCTGGTAAATGCAGAGTTAAAATTATGTATTTCATGCTTATATGTTAAGCATAACACAAGAAAAAAACTACTTACTGTGTGGACATTCAAAATCAATGAACACAGGAAAGTTTGAAAAGTGCCCGATTATAGAGCAAGCCTTGTTACGAGTTTTTTGTCGAACAGTTCTTAGTTGACAAACCAATTGAACGTGAAGTGTTGCTCACAAACAAAAGGGATCTTTCCAAGTTTTCTCTAACAGGCAGATACAAAACGAGCCATTTTGAAAAATAAGCTCTTTTTGTTTTAATCTAAATAAAGCGTTAGGCACTAAACATCCAAAAACGCACTTCTTCAGCACTGTTTTTCCAGCACAGGTCTGCTGCTCTCACACTTAATCATAAGAAGGGGATGTACTGGCCATTAAGCTGATTGGTCAGTGGGCTGGGCTAAGAACTTGGGCATACTTAAGAACAACCACACATTTTCAGCTTACAAAAAAGGAATAAAGGAAACATCAAACATGCATGAAATAATCTGAATACAGCTGGGGCATGTTTTTGTTTAAAAATGTCAGGAATGTCATAAAAGCCATATTTTCATATTATGGCACATTTACATATTGTCAGAACACCTGCCTCCTGGAAGAAAACAAAACTAAATCTGTGTGTCCCAAGCGGTGGACTTTCCTCAATTTTATGGGTGCGAAATTAAAAGTAGTGTGTTCCAACCCATAGTATACATAAAATGTACCTACTTTAAGGGTGCACAATAAGTATTTGGATTGGCAACACATTGATTTAACAGTTTATGCTAAATTATGCAATGTTTTAAACCCAAAGTCCCAAAGCTAAACCCTGCACTACTACGAAAGTTTAATTAACTTTTTTTTCTACTTACAAATTTAATTGAACTTGTTAAGTTAGTAATTGAAACCATTAGCAGATATTTATAAAATTATTATTTTATAATAATAGATATACCCACTAATCTGCTTCGCCAAATCTAGAATTCGCTAAATCTAGAATTGAGAAAAGCTGCTGTTACCCATTCACACAAATTATGTTAGAAATCCAGCACAATAACCTGCTTTAAAATATTTACATTGGTCTGACTATTAACGAGTCCTGCTAGTCGCAAACTGTTGCATGCTTTCCAAATCAGAAAGGATTGCCTTTTAGTTGCAAGATAGAACATATACCAAATAAGGTGTTTTAGAAAGATAATGTTCACATGAGGGAGAATTCTCCCTTGAAATCATGACTCTCTCCTAGCTCCAGTTTCTTTTCTCTGATCCTAATCATATAACATCTCTGTACTTTAGAGAGTAATTTTGTTACAAACAACAAACACTCCACTAACACTGTGTATACGAGCGTGCTCACAGTGAGGGAAAATCCCAAGCTGAAGGTTTATGAGTGTGGAATATCTCTTGAGGGCCCATCACTGCTTTAACACAATAAGTTTGTGATGGAGCTAGCCTTTGAAGCATTCAAACACTCCAATTCTCTACTTGTGAAGAAACTGTGCTTAACCAGCATTCCTAAAATGTTGGTAGCTTTGGTCTGTTGTCAAGCTGGTGTTTATGCATTTGTCTCCTTCGCCTATTGGTGGAAAACTTTTCACTTGGATTCCCAATTTTCAGAACTAAATTGTTAAATACATTTTTAACATATATTTGAAGGTACTTAACATTTTATGAATGCCTGTACATAAAGTTGGAAACATGCATTCATCATCATTAACATTATATCAATATTAAGATTATTTACTGGTAGTTGTTTCCTAGTCCAGAGGTTTCTTACGTACTGTTTCAAAAGGTTCCTTATCATCTAGTTAGTAGACAACACAATTGCTTTGAGCAACTTGGCAAACCATTTATTTGTAGGAGTAAAAAATTATACCTTTTAATAGTTATTTTATTTTTGCTGTGGGTGTTTTCTATGTAACAACACTAGACTTCAACCTAATCTCATATTTGAATAAAATCTACTTTTATGAGATAAACAAGATAAAGTGGGTGGAATTTGGCTTATTTTGAAAGGCTTGATAAAAATGTACAATATTCATATTCTATTAAGTATAAGTTTAATAAGTTAATAACAATTGCCACATTTAAGTTTTTTTTATTATTTTTTAAATAAAATGTTGGTCTTTCTTCACAAACATAACAACATAAATATCCAATCTTTTGACAATTTCATAATTGAAAGAAAATATGATAAAAGACAAGAATTCTCCAGGCTGAACTAAACGACCACAGAATCCCAAGTGAGATGTTTCACCAGTAGAGAAAATGTAAAGAATTATTTACAAAAACTATGCTAAATTAACTCAGTTGATGAAAATATTTATGTTTTCATGCTAGAAATAATAAGTATCTCTCATACTTCACCTCCATGCTGAAAAATGTATTTGAGAAGAGTAATTGCTACGCTATTTTGCATTCCCTTTATTCAGCGACTTCCAGCAGTATTGGTTGTAATGTCACAACAATAAGTTAGTTTGCATACTAACATTATATGACAGACTAATGTAAATAAAAAAAATTCAATTACGATCAGATTTTAGATTAAGCTTATGTTTGAACCCCTTAGCCTTGAAGTCAACGCTGATGACCCCCTCCTCCTATCGCTCTGCTCCGTGACTCTTTGTCTGAATGAAACCTAAGCTCTCAAAGCATCTCTTGTTTTACAGGAGGATCTGAGCAGCTCCTCCACCTGGCTCCCACTCACACATGCCTGTGGATTATTACAGGACACATCTGCTGTAGGCTCATGATGGCTGTCAGCTGGCACCGCCGCCTTTGATCTGAGCCGAGACTGGCACTGCTCCGGACGCAGAAAAACAGAGCCAGGATTCAGTGTGAAAGATTCACCACAGGAGTCAGTGTGTTAAACCACAGCAATGCACTGCTCCGGACGTTAGAAAACAGAGATGAAATCCTCTCTCCAGGAGTCAGTGTTCGACCACAGACATGCACAGCATTGTTACACAGCGCAATGCAAGAGAAGAGATGACAAATTCCCATCTTCAGCGTTCCCCGAGGCTTAGAGCCAGATTCGGACAGAGTGTGAAGCTCGCAGCTGGCACCAGACATCCTGCCCACACATGTGGTACACACAGAAACACAAGCGAACACACGCTTTCCAGAGGAGAGATGTGAATAATCAGAGGTGCAAGAGTCACCCACATGATTCCCAAAGCATATAGATGATCTCAGAACTTGAAATATTCCTTTAAGATTTTTAAGACTATTTTTAAGATATTTCTTGGGACTTGTGTATAACTTTTTTGCGATTGTAAATATTTGAACAGGAAAGTGGTAAGGGGCAAAACCAGAAATTAACTTAACCTGCAGTGAAGAAAACTGTTTATAAGGGATAGAAATACGGCAGTAGGTACCGGCTCCACCTTCTGGTGACATGACAGTTCAATTTATGCTAGCCAGAATCATCATTGATAGATGTGAACTGATTATAATTGCTGTCACCTTGATGGATGGCACATATGTGGATTGAAAAATCAGAAAAAAAAGAACAAGGAAAAAAAAAACGGATTTAATTTTTCTGTGTTTTTGCTTTTTGATGTCTACAGCTTTATGACACCTGTCAGGGAATTTGACAAGACCAACTTGATTAAGCCTTAATATTAAAAGTATCATTGAATGTAGAACATCTGCAGCTATCAAATTCCAGCAAGAAAAGCGTACCTCAATAACAAATATTATCAAACAAGATAAACTACCTCTTGCCAGCAAAAAATGCAAAGTGATTAAGTGAAAATGCCTGAGTTTATTGTGTGACTTTCTGTTGTTGAAAACGTTTCAGTTTTGACAGTTAAAACAACGTTTTGATTTGTGGCTATGTTTACCTGTTAACTTATCTCAAATCTGAAGGTTCCAAATAAATATGATCAAGTAATGAATTAACTATCTTAGTTATTCCAAAATATCTAATTTGTGTCTCTGTAAATTGTACATGAACACATTTTACATATGTGACACACCATTTAGCACAAATAAAGTAGATACATATAAATCAAGACTTAGATAACAGAAGATATGTGGTTACAGCATACAAATAATATACAAATATTCAAATAATTTGAACATACCCAGTCAATCTGTGTTTTTGTTCAGAAATCTTCTGTTTGCTGTTGCCTTGCTCGTTTGCTTACAAGCCTCATCCACTGCTGAAGTGAGATGGAGTAAACCAACAGGCTATGCTCGCATTCGCACCAGGCTCCAGTTTTAAACCTGATTGGATACCTCACATTTTTAGTCCGCATATTAACAGAAATCTTGTGAAAAAAAAAACACTTTTGATTCGGTTGACTGTTCCTTAAATACCAGAAAGTGCAAAAATAATAACGTAGAATGGAAACCACAAGATAACTTATATTATTTGTATGATAGACATTTAAATATATAAAATTTGTATTCCTGTCTAATGATAAAAATGGTATTTATTTATTTAGCTTTACTTGTTAATCGGTGATCAAACATTGAATAATTTACTTTTCTACCATTATAGCTGCATTTCATTAAGAGTGTTTGAAGGATTGATTTATTTGGGTAATTGAAATTGTGAACCACTAAATATATTCACTGCACACAGGCTAACATATAGTTTAAGCCTTTTGTTCTTTAAACTGTGATGATTTTGGATCACATACTTTATAAGACCCATAAAAGAAAACATTTTAGTGTTGACCATCTGGCAAGAATGTTTATTCACTGTATATGCTTTGGTATTCTTATTCATTTGCCTCTTTTATATCCTTAATTAATGTGTCAGTACAGCATGGTATGCACTGTAGGTAATCAGTTCATGGCGGTGCTGTAGTAGGTTGGAAGCCCAAGTTTCATATTTTTCTCTATACCCATCTCTTCCTGCTGGTCTGCATTATTGTGGTCTTTTTCTTTTTTTTTCTCTTGATCCCTGATATTTTAACTGAGGTTTGAGGCTGTGAGTTTGCTGGCCAGTAATGCAGACCCACATAATAGTGCTATTGGCTGCGTTTTGTATAAGCTATTATTTTGTAAGTTGAAGCAGTGAATCTGATAAAAAAATATCCAAAATGACCACAGACTAGAGGAAATGTCATGCTGGAATTTAAAAACACTTTGACTTTCTGCTTCTTTTATCTATTCAGACTTGAATATCTTGTTTTATAAATTAAATAAAAGGTGTGCTATCAGCAGAAAATAGGAGTACGCACACTGAGCAACAGTCCGTTTGTTGTTCTTGGACCAGGCTACAACATTTTTTTCCTTGGTTCACAAGTACAACTTCTTGCACAATTTCTTGACTGTTCTTTCTCTTGATGCATTGACTCCAGCCACAGATAATTTTTTGTGAAGAATATAAAAATTTTAAATTTGAATTGAATTCGCAAGCTTGTTCAAACTATATATATATATATATATATATATATATATATATATATATATATATATATATATATATATATATATATATATATATATATATATATATATATATATATATATATATATTGCATGTATTTAACACACATGCTTAATCTGAGTTATTTTGAATTTCCAGGCCTGAAATTGTGTCCTATAGTTTAGTCTTGCATGACATTGTTGACATTTCAGCATTGTTGATCTGTGCCAGTTCTGACTGAAAGGAGGAATGCTATGCTATTCTAGAGTATTCATTGTGAAATTACTGGTTAGTTTTTTGAAGATGTGTACATGGAGAGAAAGAATTTTCTTTAAATTATTGTGTTTCTCTTTACTATTTTTTTATTCTGAAAATTGTTAACCTACAATGTTAAAAATTGTTACATTTGTATAATGTAAATTTGAAGAAAAAAAAAGATAAATAAAATGAACGTATACCATTCTTAGTGAAAAAAGTTTAAACAATTTTTAGACTGTTGTTTTTTAGTGTAGAGCATTACTTTCTCAAATTAATCCAAAAACATATGCAAACTGTTTGCTCTTTTTAAATTATTTGCATAGCCATAATTATCATTATATTAAGGTACTATTGTTATTCCATAGTCAATGTTATTGACCTTTGGTTAAAGAAAACTTACCTGGTTAAGTGAAGACAACAGAGTGCTTAGATAATGATACAACCATGTTGTGGTAATGAAAGTATTGATTGTATCTGTAAAATATACATTTCTGTAAACAAAAAACAATGTTAAGAAAAATATATTATGCAGTACACTAAACTGTGTGCAATATGCTGATGGAAACATATTATGTGATTTGTTTAAGTTGAACAAACCATTAACTAAACAATTTAGCAGTAATTGTTGAATAACCAAATAATTTTAGACACATCATTTTACGATTCCTCAATTTTTTTTTTTAAAAGACATGTTGCGAATGATGAATCAGACTTCCTTTGAAAGAACCAGAGTCCACAGGGAGGCTTGTTCAATTCGAGTTATTCTGCAGTTGCTACTCTGGCCTGAGGGAGGTGCAGTGTTTCCATTCCACAGCCATCTGAATCAGGTATGCCTTCAGGATGAGTGTGTGTCTGTAAACATAGGGCAGTGTGTGAGTCCAGGAGCTTTTCAAACTCCTCACTCTCCAGCGTGAAGCTATTGCTGTTGATCTCCTCAGTTTGTTAAAAATGCATTTCAATACTGGACATAATCACATAGGAATTCAACTGTTAAAAAAAAAAATTTATGTAAAAAAAATAAATAATAATAATAATAATAATAATAATGATGATTATATTGGAATCTTCAGGTGCACTTTTATTTCATACATTAACGGTAAATTCTGTGTTGATGTATTCTTCTTGCTCAGCACCTCTACTTGAATTTTATCATATTGTGATCAAACTTTTATTTGTTAATTTATTTGAATTGTATATAGTGTTTTAAGCGTTATTGGTTTAAACACTTACTTAACTGTAACAAACTCATTCACTTTATATTATTTTAAAGTTTGTTTAGATCATGACCAAATCATGCACAGATATGCAGCCATCATTGTGGGTTTGACACTGACAAGTACTTCTCTTGAGTCTTTCCATTCCAAATTACTCCAAAACCAGTTTTCTTTGCTATTAAATGCATTTTTCTGGGACCACAAAACCCTTCCATTTCTCATGGTCTCATTGGTTCATGAAATAACTTTTCTATGTAAAGTAATCCAAATATAAGTTTTGTAAATGTCAATAAAAATAATAATTTAAAATATATAGCACTCTTTTTTTTAATGATTAAATTACATTCTAGCAAATCTGATCAGAAATGTTTTTTTAGTTAAATGATCATAGTGTACGGTGGTGTAACCTGCAAAGTGTGCTTCTTCCCTCTGTTATCAAGCAGACTTTTGTTGCGTTTAATCTAATTATGTGACTGACGAAAGGAAAACAGAGGCTCTTTTCTTCCAGCCATGACTCATTCAATTACACAATGACTCAAGTCACTAATCTGTCCAAATGAATTGTGCTGTAAACCCTGTGTAGTCACTATAGGAAACATATTAATGGGACGCCCATTGTTGAGTTGATTCCAGTCAGACAAATGGTTCTTTGCATCCCTACTACTCAGAAATGAGATTAGCTTCGCTTCTGTTCAATCAAGATACAAACAAACAAACATCTCTCGACAGAGGTGTGTGTCTTATTTGTTTGCAATAGAAATCTGCTGTGAGATTATTTATAGAAATAGTGAAGTAGACTGAAAGAATTGGGAGAGTTTTAGAGAGCTGTCAAATCAGAGCTGTCAAACATATGACCCACGAACTTAAGCCCACCGCCCAGAAGGTCCAATCCAGCCCAAGTTCAACGTTACTGTTGAAATTATTATTGAGAATATATATAACTTTTATAGATAAAAAAGTACGAAAAAAGTAAGACACACTACAAAATTACTGCAGGAGCTTTATCTAATCTCGAGGAAAATGTTTTTCTGTCTTTAAAGAGGAAGAAAACGGATTCTTCAGAAAACTAATGAAAATATTCCTACAGCACCTAGCATTGGTCTTTTTCTTTTCCTTAGTTTTCTTTTTTCATATACTAAATATCATAGGTGATCTTATAAAACGGATGGGTCCAGGTAAAAACTCGAACTTGTCTAAACTGACAAGCATTCAGTACCAGCATGAACTGTACGAGTAATTCACATTCTCAGAAGTGGGCTGACTACTTACATCAAAAAACAAAAATACAATCTCTTAGTTTATTTTACTATTTTATTTTAAAGTAGTATTTGAACTATTTTAAATCTCATAAAAAGCTACTTAATAGCTAACAATAAGATTTCACTTAAATCCAGTGGTGGAAAAAGTATATAAAGCAAGTTCTTGAGTTTGTAAAGTTGTAGAGTTAAAAGTTGTAGAGATACAGTAGTGTATGTGTCATAACGCCCTGTGAAGCTGGAGCCCTACTCACACCATAGTGGGGTCGGGAATATTTAATTACTTTAAGATTCGATCAGATATCCACAGTCCGATTCCAAAACGATTCTTTATAAAAAAAAAGTTTAATATGCTTACGTGAACAGGATGTCACCTTTACTAGTTCTGAACCAAAAGACGTCATATAGACATGATATAAACATCTATTTAAGATTATAGTAGTCCTACTTGTTTGATGTAAGGCAGTGAAAGACACATAAATTAGGTGCTTTACAGCGACTCAAGCACTCTGGTTACAGCCAGAGAACCACGATAGTTGCTGTAACACCAGATCCCCTTTTAAGCACCACATACAGGGAAAAACACATTCACAAACACTGCTGTGATTATCTTTTACCATTTGCTAGCGTCTTTCAGTGAGGTTGGCTCCATTGAAAAACAGGACATTACAACACATTCGCCCCTGCCTTATGACAGTTACGCGATGATGTAACTATCAGTGTGATCACTGATTGGCCTTTTACAAAGTGTGTGGAGAGAATTGGGCACTCTTAGCGGTGCTTCCATAGCCGTCACCGACATACATCGTAGTGAACGATGAAAGGGAACAACAGAAGTTAAACTACTTTACCTAACTACTTTAGGATGTAGATCTGCTTGGCTCAGTTAATGCAGTTTATCTGTATATGTCTGAGATCATGTTCTTTGTCTTTAAATTACAATTCATCTATGTTTGCACAGTCATTGTCAGAGTTTTTATGAAATTTGCTGGTGGGACTGCTTAAAAAGTTTGAAACTATTTGAAATGGCTTGCGGAATTTCAAATAGGTTTGATTTCCTTATGATCGTTGCTGATCTGGAGCTGATCGTGAGGTGTTAATAACTTCTTATTACACCAGATTTACTGCACAAACTGCAGAAAACTAAAAATGTGGTTCAAAAGTGGAAAAATTGGCTCAAATTGGGCTGAAAATTGTTTATTGTCACCACTTATTAACTGTTGTGTTTGAAAATGAAAAACACTTGGCAATGTCTTATTTCGAGAGATCCGTGAAACAGTTGAAGATCCAGTAGATTCAAAATAATCCACAACTGTTCACAGTTTTGTGAATTATGTTAACAAATAATACCGAAACTGTGAGTCTCGTGAAGTGTGAGAGGGTGTCTGGTTCAAAAGCTATATTTTCACCCATGGCTCTTGAGAGTCATTCATGCTCTGGATCGATGGAGTCACCTTGCTGTGCTATTTGTAGCTTGTGGAAGTGTGAGTGTGTGTCCTCTCACCTCTGAGCTTGATCAAAGGCAGCGTCAGTGAGAGTCCATTACACACGTGACCTCAGCGAGCCCAGTATTCAGTTTAGCACTGACACGTAGGAATCTATCTTTGAAGTCAGTAAGACAAGGAAAGAAAAATGAAATATTAAACATTTGTTAAGTGCAGCATTAAGGTGGTAGAGATTCCCATTCTGGTAGGAGAGAGAACGGCTCAATTAGGATGAGCCAGAATTAGATCACCACATTACTTTGATGGTGCTTGACCGCAGCTCCTCCACCTCAGGCTGATAGCAAACAAAAAAATCTGTTCTTGCAAGACAGCATGATCCCTATGCACTCGTCTAAAGTTTTCATAACTATTGTCATCCATAATATATAAGACTCCATTTCCCAGCACCTACCAATGAGGAAACTTTTGTGAGAAACAATTCAGGGTTTGGATTCCATGATTTCCTCATCTTTTATTAAATTTTATTTTCCAGCTTCTTCCTTGTTCAATCACCGAAGTTATCTAACTGAACTGTCTCACCATCACCTCGTCTGATGGTGATCGTCATTTCCCCCATGTATCCTCTCTTACTACTGATGATTTTGTATATTGTCTTTGTTGCGTCTGTTTTCCATAAAACCATCAACTCACTTCTTAATCTCACCTGATCCATGACAGCACAGACCCTTAAGATTAAATCCAAAATATTTCAAATTGTGTTCCCAAGAAGGCATTCATTGTTTTGATTAATGAGCACATTTAGATTTTTGTGGTTGAGTATTCCGTTCCCTTTCTGCTCTATCTGCATGTTACACACACTCACAAAGGAGTTAAATGATGTTGTAGTGTTGAAGTGAGGGGGGGAGGTTCATTGTGCTAATCTTCAATCTAATCAATATTGGCCACTCTGTTTGTGTGCTTCAGATCAGCCGAGCATTTGCCTCCTGAATAAAATCTAAATTGATTGAGTTGCACATTTTAAACTGCTGTAATGGGCTGTGTTTAAAACCTTGTTTGTATCGATTGGTTCAGAGTTGGATTGCCCATGTAAAATCATTTTACAAAGATTAAAGATCCGGTGGGAGTAGGCTGGTTAGCATTGCTCTCTTTTAGAGAAAGTTCCAGGTTCTAGCAATGGTTTTGAACAATCATTAGTTGGAGTTTTGGAGTTGTGATAACTATGGGGTTTTCTACTATAATTCATTTTGCATTTTGAGATTTTTTTTTGATAATAAATCATTTAACCAGGAACAAAAAACTCCAATGTAATAAAATGTCAATACTTAGCAATCAGATGTCATGCTTTCGCAAAAGTGTTTTCAGAATAGTAGGACTCAAATATGTCTTATTTAATGTGAAAACCTAAAAGAATACCTGTCGTTTGATGATGTTAGGCTGAAATAAATGCATATAATAAATGAATATTCAATAGTCTATATTTATATAACGCAGTTAACATTTTCATAAACATTGAGTGTACTCATGATGTGCTTTTGTTGACAGTAAAAGTTTATCAGTAAAGTTGAACTCTTTTACTCAAGCTTCACTGATGTTACTGAAGTACAAATGTCCTTCTTGTATCCACAGTGCGGTGATGGTTCTCTTTCAGCTAGTTCACGTTTTGGTTTACTCTCAGTGAAAGTACGGTAACTTTAATAATTCTGTCAGTTAACCAATACAAAAACAACACTTTTGATTTAAAAAATGTCACCTTATCAACAGTAAATTATGACTTTGAAAATTAACTGTTTAAACAGTGCCAGCACAAAACAGGGCAAACATGATGCGTTTTTACAATTATGGCTACTTGGCAGTCTTTTTACATTTATGAGTAATTTTTTTAGAATGCTGAGGGGTGTTTTTTTTATATTTAAACCAAATATGCAGGGCTGTGGTACATCAAGCAGCATGATTGCCAAGCTCTTGACTAACATGAGATGGAGTGATAAATTACCTTCATTATTGATACACATAAAATGGAAGAAAACAAGTTCAAACTTTCAAATACATACATAAATGCATACCTGCTCTTCAGAATGGGTTAACATTCTTGTAGGCTAGTCCAGGATTCAGGGAGATTTCTGCAGGAATCTTAGTAGTCGCTCTGGTCTCAGTGAAAGTAAATGATTGACAGGGTATACAGATCTCTGTATTTGTCCTTAAGAAGCAGTCGTTTGTCTCTGTGGATACATTTCAAAGCGTCTCTGAAAGCTGATCCTGAACATTGTCTTCATTTCAACTAGATAAATGACCATGATTCAAACGCACTTCTTCTTTAATGACATAATCACCTAATTAGCTAATTTCCACATGCAATGAGGACCTGACCAGGGTTTAGCTTCCATTCTCATGTGTTTGTGATGAGTATTGGGAAGCTATTGGAAAGCTAAAAACTTTTTATACTTGCAAAATAAACAAAACAAACATTATTCTGGTTTTCCATCCAAGAAACTTCCCCAGAATGCATCTCAGACCAATAACCACCGCACATGTCCACAAAAATGGTCCCATGGTATTTTAGAGTGGTTTCATCATTGTATTTCTCCTCTTTACACACATTGAGTGCATTCATACACTCACCGCCTCACACTGTAGATCTCTTGTAACACAGGCAGACTCATCTCTCCTCCTCTGCGTCTCCTCATGGACTCATGGAGTACAATGGTGGTCTCTCCTCAGCAGGGAGAGGTGTGGGGTTGAATGAGGTTCCGTCTCTCTGCTCCGCTAGTTCCCTTAAGGAAGCGTTCGACAGAAAAACACACATTCAACGTCAGGGAAGAACGAGCCATGCATGTCCACCCTCACATGGTCAGGGTTTCACCTTCACTGACTCCAGTCAGGACAAATAAAGACCCAAGGGGCATTGATATTGGCTTCAGGGGCCTGAGATGAAGACCCCTGCACTCAGTGCGAAGATGTGGGAAAATCTCAGAGCTCTTGCTTGTTCAGTAGTTAGCGGACTGATCAAGAAGGCAATAATTTTATGGCCACAACCTATGTGACTTCCTCTATAATTCCAACCTTAACCCAAACTCATTATCATTCAGTTCACCCCTATTCTTCACGATCGCCTATTTGCTACATTATTCAGTATAAACTACAGTTTAAAAAAGATGTGTGAAGTGATTTTTTTGCCAACTACAGTTATGTTGCTAGACATATAAAGTTTATTTGAGACATGAATAGCCTAAACCTGACACGGTTATATCCCAGTTTAAACACTAGATACTTTTTATTTATATATAAAAAAAATTAGTCACCATGATATTTTGCAGTAAGCGTCACGGTGGCGCAGTGGGTAGCACGGTCGTCTCACAGCAAAAACGTCACTGGTTCTAGGCTCGGCTGGGGCTGGTGGCATTTCTGAGTGGAGTTTGCATGTTCTCCTCGTGATCGCATGGGTTTTCTCCGGGTGCTCCGGTTTCCCCACAAGTCCAAAGAAATGTGGTATAAGTGAATTGAGTAAGAACGATTGCCCATAGTGTTAAGAGTGAATGTGTGTGTGAATGTTTCCCAGCGATGGGTTGTGGCTGGAAGGGCATCCGCCGCGTAAAACATAAGCCAGAGATTTGGCGGTTCATTCTACTGTGGCGACCCCGAAAGGGAAGAAAGCCGACATGAAGATGGATATTTTGCAGTAGTGTCTATTTTCAATACCTGGTGAGCTCAAATTTTACATGTATAAACACATTGACGGTATCAAAAAATGTTCAATTAAAGAAATAGCATTTTTCTTAAGAAATAGATATATACCCTTTAAAGTCTTTAAATAAATAGCATTCAAAGTTTTTTTTTTAACAAATCATATCAACTTTCTTTTGTCAAATATAAAAATCAACTCAAAAGTTCCCCCCTTCTCTCTTTCTCTCTCTCTCTTTCTTCCCCATCTGTTTTTGTTAGGGATATAATTACAGTGATAATACAGCCATTGATTCTGTTTCTAAGAAAATAGTCAATCACTGTGGCTCATCTGTCTTCTCTTTTTCACCCAAGTACAGATACATGGGGTGCAAAGGTAAACTCTACTGATTCCTCAACTGAAGAGCAAACACAAAGCAGACACACTCTTGATTAAAAAGGGTGCATCCCGTTTATTAAGCTAAAACAAATGTAACCAAAAATGGAATAGATAGATAGATGGAAAAAGAGGGGGTCCCATTTAGGAATCAACTACTTTAAATTGGGAAACAATGGCCAAATTCCATACTTGCCTACTTAGTACTCTTCAGAAATGTAGAAGAACTTGGCCTACAATAACAATCTAACAACTAATAAATTAACATTTAGGTTCGAAGACTGCAGTGCCTTTCTGTATTCTCCTCTGGAGGGTGCATGTGGCTGCTCATGCAATGAATAGAAATACACACAGAGACACACCAGGTAGCAGAGGACCAGCCCTGAGTTCTCGTGACCTTCAGATAATATATTTAGAGAGGTGAAAGCTCTCTCTGCAAACCTCACTTGACCTCGTCAGCTCTTCACTGGTTGATCTGTGTGTAGCAACACAACTGTCAGCAGCACATTGTACACAGTCCTGGAGCATCGCTGCAGAGGCCACCATAAGCTTGACACTATTAAAAAAGACTTTTAAAAAGACAAATTTGTGGTCAATCAGGACAATGCCCCTAAAACTACCCAAAGACGATCAATTAACCTAGAAATAAATATCTGGTTGCGAGTACAATATGCATTATAGTTGCTCAACATTAAAACCTTTATAAAAGTACATTAAGATACTTTTGAAGTCTTCCTTTAATATCACTTTAACCAGAGTTAAATTTACTTTGTTATGGGTCTGTTTAGTCCTTCTCACTAGAGTTAAATTAAAACGGAGCCTCTCAACTTGTAACGTAAAATATATTAAGTTCATTTTTTTCTTTTACATTGAGACAGGAAAAAACTGTTGTATATAGTGAAATAGAAATATTCATTATAAAGTAGAATGTTTCTCTGAAGTCTGTTTAGATGATGACAAAGAACCACAGATATATTAAATTTATTTTGAGTGTGATTTGTAAACTATTCAGAGTGTAATTAGTCGTATTCTGGAAATCGTTAATTTCACTCTCAAAACCTTACTGTGTATGTAAATGTAAAAAACAATTCCATTGTCATTAATGCAGAGGTGGACATACAGCCTCTGTCACTCCTATCTCTCTATCAGGGTGTAACTTTGTAAAATGACCCCATCCCTCCAGACTGGATATTGCTTAGAGTGATGTGTCATACGTTGTCAGTTCATCAGCTGAAATCTATGTTAGGTTTGAGATGTTTGCATCGTAAAAATTTATAGCAAGAATTTGGCAATAAATATAAGCCAAAAATAGTAATGATATTACTATAGCGCACTCCAGTAAAAGGTTACTTATTTTCATCACCCTTACAAGGTGAAGATGTACCAATTATTTTGGCCTTTGTGTGAAGTGGCCTTTTTTATTTCATTTGTTAATAACATCACCACATAATGCATTCTTATTGTTTGTAATAATGAGTCTCTGTTATCTCCTGTTTATTTCAATTAACTCTCTTGCATCCTTGCTAATGTCCTATGGGTAAAAATGCATAACATTAGTCAACTATAGATAAAATCTGAAATGACTGTAAGTAAGCCAAACTTAACTACACTTGCTTAGAACTGAAGAAATTAAGTAACGTTGCCATCTTCAATCAAATCCGTCTTCATTTTCAGCTAAGAGGCTTTTACAAGATAAACTCTGTTAGTTTCATACACTATTTTGATGTATTGAATTATCTTTGGGGAACTTTTTAGGTTGTACATGCATGATAACAGCTCACAGATTGATGGAAAAAGGCAACCTGGATGACTAAGTGCCAATGGGCTAGATGAATCACATCAGCGAAAATATAAAGAAGATATAAATTTTATAAGGATTGAATATATGATGTTGCGGCTGGAAGGGCATCCGCCGCGTAAAACATATGCCAGAGAGTTGGTGGTTCATTCCGCTGTGGCAACCCTGAAAGGGAAGAAAGCCGACATGAAGATGAATGAATGAATGAATGAATAAATATGTGATGTCTGAATTGATGGAAGGAGATTTCATTGGAATTTTACTGGTTGGTTACTCAACTTAAACGGCCAATATTATTGGAACATTATAAAAGGTGATACTGACCTTCTGGCTCTCCTTAACATGGCAAGCTAATTTAGTTAAAAAGCCAGATTCATTGTATGTTAAACACTCTCAACTTGAGGATGTCAACGATTAATACTGTTTAGGGGTGTGCCACTATGGATGTAATTCAACCATACTTGTATGACCTGCTCATCATTGGATAGAAGATGAAGACTTGGGTGCTGAGATATACATACTGAAACAGAGCAAGGTGTTGGTTCTTTGGGGACATTGCTTCTACTCTTAATTTTACTCGGTCGGGCAAATAATGTCCACTATACTGACTGATGGCAATCCATTATTATATGACTAGAGGGGCTGGTGTGTCATCAGCAGTGACCACCAACACTTTATAACTCAACCACAGATTACATGACAAGAACGAGAAGGAAGTGACTGGACATGATTTAGGATGACATTTGTTTTTACAAACCGATACATTACATTTCTTGGATGTTGCATCGGCAACTGTGCTACCAGAATTAAAAACGCTATTACAAATTTTACCTTTAAGATTTTGCATGCAAACCTGATGAAAAAAAATATGGTGTCTGCTAAAGACAAGCTGGGATAATAGTTCAATTGGAAGTTATTGGTTATATTTTTTTGTCCTCTGTAAGATCACTAACGAAGTGATAAACCCCGCAGTGATTGAACATGATGTTTAAAACTCCAGCTCCCAATATTAAACATTGAGCTGATTTTACCCACTATCAAGCTGACAATTTTAACTCCATAATTGGCTGCAATATCCGTGTGTAATTAGTGACCTTCCCCAGCTGTAGACTTAAAAAAGCATGATGCGATACAGTGTGTGTGATGAATTATTCCTATACCCTCTGTGTTAATAATTGCCAAAGAGTCATGAGCCGAGCCCCAGAGCACCATTTCAACATTAATGCTTTATTTCTCATCAATATTTATAGAGGCCTTCAGTCAGACTGTGAAAAATAAAGATGTTCCCTAAAGAAACTCCAACATGTGTGAACGTTTGCTGTCAGGAATAATGGACAGGTCAATTGATCAAATGAAGGGTTGAAATCTATATTTCAAGGTTACACATATCCGTTTTAATTATTTTAGCAATGTAGCTTTCAAGTTTACCGTCTCAGTCTTATTTGGGTCTTCTTTCTGATGAAATAGCTTTTAATTTGCAAATAAGTACTTAATGAGAAAAAAAGGTTAAACCTATTTATTCAAAATGCAACATCAGGTTCACCCCTTGAACACTAAAACTAAAAGTTAACAAAATGCTAGAATGAAAGCCCTGGCTTAGCTGTCCATAGACCCATATTATTTAGTTATTTACTTTCCTTAGAGCGTATCAGGTTGAATCAACCTTTAAAATGCTTAGTGTAAGCAAATTTGAATGTAAAAACTAAATCACACCCCTGTTACTTTATATAATAATTAATAAAGATTTTGTTCAGTATTCTTTAAATATTAGGATCGCTAAAATTCAAAGTATGAAATTTACATTCTTAATAGAACACAGTTCTTCACACTTTTCTTGATTTAAAAAAAAAAAAAAAATGCTCTTAAAAACAGGATTTGTTTCAGCACAGACATATCTTCAAATGAAATGAACTGTATTCTACAACATTTCAAAGGGTCATCTCTAAAAAGAGACAGACATATAATTGCCTAGCATCGCAATCTAAGTGGCAAGCATTTGAGAATTGTACTGGGCCTTGGCCTACCCCAAATGGTGAAAGTTTGGATAGTTTGGAGAAAACTTGTTGAATTGGTCTTATATACTGGATTATTTTACAAGCTAAAGTGGAAACACCTGGTTAGTCGCCAAACACAAGACAATCTCATTTGTAATTTTAATGTGACAATGTTAAGAAAAGGATATTTTTGAGTTTAGGCAACTTTTAAAGTTCTAGTCCCAGAGGTAACTGTTGTGGTGCATCTTGGATTTTTTAACTGAACTTCCAGTTTTAAAGTGACGTACAAAAAAGAAATCAGGATGCAACTATTTACCAATAAGTCAGTGAGAGAAGGGATTTACTGTATAGGCACCAAACAGAGGAGATGCACTCAGGAGCACATATATTCTTCAACTAAACAACAAAAAATATATTTAACTATTGATGATATTGACATATGAGTTCTGCTTTGACAATGCTTAAACGGGATGTTGATTTAGAATAAACAGTTTGGTCATCTGTCTTATAAAAAGGAAAATGTGAGTATCACAACATCAAACCTTTATAGTTCAAGAGGGCTCTCTCTCTCTCTCTCTCTCTTCTGAGGACTTCAAGTTCGGACAGCGGTGTGTTAGTGCGTGAGTTTGACAGATGCCGGAGCCCATGACCATCTGCCCTTAACAGCAGAGGTGCTGAACTGCAGATTTGAGCCTGGCCCGAGAGAAGCAAACCCCGGACAAAGGTTGTGGCGTCAGAACAGGGAGCTCTGCAGCTTTAATTTATGATGGATGAGGCGGGAGGAAAGGTCACACACTGATAAATATGAGAGTGTTTGACTGGGGAGGTCATCAATTATGCCCATGGCTGTGAACGGTCGAACCTGCGGATGAAATGGATCTCCCTGATACAAGAAAGCTATCTCTCACAAAATTGGAATGTATTAATCACTGGAAATGGAGTGCACCCTTCTTCTGCCATTATCTTCAAATTGGTGGATGGATGTGATCTATACTGGGAGAAGACTCTTGTTTTGATGCAGCCAGACTCACCCCCTCACAATACATTCACCCATACACACACACCCACATTCACACAAACAAGAAATTTGAAGAAGGTTTGCCTCGAAATCTTATAGCTTTGCTTCCCTTGGGGGCTTGTTGTAAAAGTAATGCACATGGACTTTTTGGTCAGTTTTAATAAGTGTAAATGTAGAAAAAAACTAGATGCTACTTAAAGCCAATGACATATGTGCCAAATCTGCGCAAAATCTCAAATATTAAATTTTTTTTTAAAAATATGAAACTATAAACTGTAGACATAGTCTATGCAAGGCTTTCTCAAAGACATAGATACTTGTGCTCCTGAATGTGTGCTCCTCTTTGGTGTCTCTTTGCAATTTGTAAAATGATTAAAAAAAAGAAAATGACATACCAGGGTTCTGAAGTTCTGTATGAGTTGCCCTATGGATGGATATGGGAGGAGAATATGTTATTCATTGGAACAGAAGTGCAATAAAAGGGTTCAGGCAATTACAGCTATTATGTGATGGCAGATACCACGTTTAAAATTGATCTGCTTAAGGATAATTCTGTGCTGTAGTAGGTCTGTGGAGAATAGTATAATTCAGCCTTGAATCTTCACTAAAACTCTAGATGTTTGATGATTTGACAGTACAGTGAGTGAATATGTACATGATTGTTTTAGAGAAAACTTTGCTCTATATATATGTCATTACTTATATTTTATGTGAATATTCATTCATCTTCATGTCGGCTTTCTTCCCTTTCGGGGTCGCCACAGCAGAATGAACCACCAACTTTCTGGCATATGTTTATGCGGCGGATGCCCTTCCAGCCACAACCCATCGCTGGGAAACATTCACACTTTAACACTATGGACAATCGTTCTTACTCAATTCACTTATACCGCATGTCTTTGGACTTGTGGGGAAACCGGAGCACCCGGAGAAAATCCACGCGATCACGGGGAGAACATGCAAACTCCACACAAAAATGCCACCTGCCCCAACCGAGCCTAGAACCAGCGACCTTCTTGCTGTGAGACGACCGTGCTACCCACTGCGCCACCGTGATGCAACCCATATGAATATATGAACGCATATTTTATAATTAATATATATATATATATATATATATATTATTTAAATGTTTGTTGTACATTTTGTCAAAAGCATCTTGAATACCTTTATGGCTGTTTTCAAGTCGCATGTCATTCTGAACACAGGAATTTCATCAGTATTCGTAATCTATCTCATAATGGAATGACAACTCAACTGCTAAAAACTTTTTATGAGAAATGTATGTATTCTGCAATTGACCTACAAGAATATTTTTATTGTCGAATGATCCAGAAAAAAAGATTATTGTAGGTCAGTTCCATAATTTCTTGCATTTCTCTTTTGAATGTATATAGTTAGCTTTCCAGGTTGTAAGTGAGGATTTTGTTATTTTGTTATTTGTTATGGAAAGAAATTATATAATTATTTTTATGACTCTTTTTGTCTTCATTGTCTTTCACAGAAGAGAGTCAGAACATTCTAGAGACAAGACGCTATCTTGTCATGATTTCAGAAGTGAGTTAAAAAATGTTTATTCCCATTTTTCTACCAATAGAGTCTTTATGACAGCAAGTGATCTTGCATCACAGAGCAACATTTTACAAACAGGAGGAAGCCCAAACGTTTCAATCTGACATATTGTTTCTGGGAAAACAAAAGCTGAGACAATCTCTCCGTTTCCAATTGTACTCTGTCACATCACAAGGGACTCTAAAGGCTTCATGGGCAACATTTTAACTCAACGTAACACAAGAACATTCTACCAATAAGATCACAGCTCTGACCTTTGACCGTGTCGCCCAGTGTTTATCATTCCAGCCTTTTCACTTTCTTTCACTTTCCCATCAACTGCCACCTCAGGTCTATTATTTCACAGCTCCATTGTTTCAGAAAGGACTCGTCTTAGTGTGGAGGAGATTGTGATGATTGCCAGTGAAAGCAGAGGGGGGAAATGGGCTATACGAAGAGGAAGTTTTTGCTGGTAATTCTTGCATCAGGCCTGGCTTCAGAAATAATGGTCTTTTTATTCAGCTGACAAGCGGCCGTGATCTCCAGCTCCTCCAATCGATAGGCCTCCATTGTCCCTCGCTATCCTCGATAGACAAAAACCCCTCTTGAATTATCTCCTACAGCTCCAAAACAGCTGTTTTTCAGCGTTGCTGAAAAGATAAAGAAATATATTAGGGGGTTGGTGGACCAGTCTTGACCCCGACTGAAAATTTATTGCCCTTTGGCCAACACTAATTGTGAGGTATTCAAAGGCTTGTCTACAGTGGAGTCTTTCAGCTCAGTGCATCAAACCGATGGATGCTTTTGCTTTATGTTCCCGAGAGCAGCACTCGACTCACTCTCTACAAGCTACTTTACAGCCCAACGTCTTGTAAACAGAGGCAATGGAAGGCAGAACAAAGGAGACCTGTTATCTTGGAGAAGCAAATGATTATGTGTCTTTCTTTCACTAAGTAAATGTTTGGAAAGCCCCGGGTTTACGTTTTTCATCAATCAAGGGGAACTTTACATTTAGACTATGCTCAAATTCTCTTGAGAGGAAACATTTTGTGATCATGTGCTGCACTCAATGTTATGAATTGATAAGCTAGTGTTTGTTCGTGTTTAAGCAGACAAGCTGTGATCAAGTGCTGAACTCCAAGACTATAAATAATGTGTTACTTTGCAGCCCAAGAGCCATTGCACAAAATAGAAATAACAGGTTTCTCTCATTCTAATTTCCATATTTCCATAACTCTGCCGCTCTTACTGAACACTGGATTTCATTATATTACATGTATGGGTTATATCACAAACAAATGTAATTATTCATGTTTATATAATAATAATAATAACTACAAGTAGTAATACAGGGCCAAGCATCCATGAGCAAGTACATTATAAATCCTTTGAATTGTTTAAGAACATTCAAATACATTCTCAAGCCAGCTTTTTCACCAGCAAAATCATGGGAGTTTCAGTTAAACAGCTGCATTTAGGAAAATGTGTTCAAGAATCCACCATTACAACTAAGAAAAGTTTTAGTGCTTTGAGCAAATGAGTGCTGTTTATGTCTGAAATGGTTACAGAGGTCCAAGGTTTTCTATCTCATGTAAAAATAACTTAAGCATATTCCACTGTGGGATTACTCTAGATCAGCATCAGCAAAACTCCAGAACTTATCAGCTCAACAGCCAGAGGGTTCCAAACTATTTTCAAAAGAAATGATAACACTCCTCCTCACAATCGATTGATTGCTCAGGTTCAATTGTGAGTATAATATATTTTCTTATTTAATATTTAAATGTGTTTCTTTTGATGCTGACTCCATTAATATCTGAAATTACAGTTATTTTTTGTCTTGATGCTTTCTAGATCAGTAAACATTCATGTGACAGACCAGGAAAAACCACAGACTGAGACATGCTCCAGCTCTTTGCTAAATGTAGCATGGCTTATTGATCTGCTTTGCTCGAGAGGAAATTGCCAAGCCAGCAGTTGCTCCAGCTGACTCAGGTCTATCCCCATCAGATGAGCCCAATCAATTGTTTCCGAAGGCTAGTTTTCTGCATGACAATCTCTGTCCTGTTGGCTCTGTGTGTGTCAGTGTTGAGAGCAATTACCTGGATGATCACAAACAAGATTGCTTTCTTTAGCCCGCAAGTTATTCACGGATATTTGGCTCGAGGGCAAACAGAAGTTTGGAGAATCTTCATCAAAGTCATGCTGCATTCACCTGCTTCATATGGACCAAATCTGATTGATTTACTCATTTGCAACTTTAGTGTTATCAAATCCTTAAATTTAGGTTTGAGCATTTTATTGGTCATTCAGTGATAAATTAGGTTTCAAAGAAAAAATACATCTAAACATACATACTGTATAAGATACATTGGAACGAGGAGGTTGTAAGGCAGACGGTTTTATTAAAAGTAAGTTACACAGTAGTACACTTTCACACAATTAAACAGATTTTATTTTAAGGGATGGTCAAGCTCTGCTATCCTGCCAGGACCCATGTCTACCTGGGAGGAGCACGGGGAAGGCTAGGTAAACACTTAGTTTAAGATCAAGCCAGAAGAGGAAATTATGTAAGGTGCGTGTGTGTATCTGTTTGATACTCACTTTGAATATCATTGTAAAAAAACTCGGACTTGGAGCACGGTAGGTTGGTGGAGATATAGTCAGAATTTATACATTTCTTTAGAGGCCGGTATCCGAGGAGGAGCACATGTGAGCAGGGTAAGTATGTCTTGTGACTCCATCATCATCTTCATCATCATCATCATCATCATCATCAGTGGTGGGCAGTAATGAAGTAAATGTAATTCGTTCTTGTACTTAAGAAGTTTTTTTCAAGTTTCTGTACTTTACTCAAGTATTTTAACTCTCTTAAAATGGATGTAGCCAACCCTCGCAACACTTTGCGGTAATCAAAATATAGGTCCAGAGAGGCTGAATATAGGCATAGTAAAGATGTCTGATTGGCTCAGAGTTTACATTTGTTTTTAATGATTCATGTTTATTAAGGTCAAAACTATTGGTTTAAAAAACAACAACAACAACAACAACAGCACCCTGGGTGTAAACATGCTTTTTTTCAGATCCGAAGTTTGGCATTTTTAACATTGGAGTGATTTTAACATTGAAGTGATCTATTTCTTAAACAAATGTTTATTTTGTGATATTTCTAAAGGTTTTTCACTAGCTTGAATTCTTCTGATAGAGTCCTGGCCTGCTCAAACTTCTTGAATTCTGGTGCTTTAAATGTTCAGCTAAACTGCTTCTGCTTGAACTATTTTTTTGCAAACTATAAATGCTGCTTAACTGTAAATTCCACCAAACTGTTTTATTGCCAACACTGCTTTGATCCCTCTGCTTCAACTGCTCTGCTTATTTTGTTATGCTCAAATACTACACTGTAAATTAGATTTTTCTGCTGCTCTAGAAAATCTTGGGATTATTGGATAGATTTTAAATAAATGACAGAATAAATGATTTTCCTTGTAAAATTCCTTCTTACAAAAATAAGCGGAAACATGTAGAGGTCCACGATTTTTATTCTGGTGTCCATTTTTAATGAAGTAATCTTACACTAGATTCAAGAAGACGGTTTCATTGTGTGTTAAGGGTTCATGTACTAATCATACCCTTTTTTATTCAAACAGAATAACAACTTGACAGGAAACAAGTTGTTTCCCTTTTTTTAATTTTTGGTTGCAAACTAAATTACTGAATTTCGGGTCAATTTCAAATTTTTCTTGTGAGTCAAAAAACAGACTTTTGGTTGGAAATTTCGTTTTCACGCGTGGATGGGACTGACATACTCCTTATTTCTGATTGGACCTCTAAGTCAACGTCTTTAGCGTCATATATAGTTTGCCACAATACAAGTCACAAAAGGAGGATAAGATTGCTGCCAAATGCAATTAATGCAGTCTCTGGGAATTAATCATACATTTTCATTCAGCTTGTCATAGTTAAATAGCTAAATATTGCAATGATATATGCTTTAGATTTTAGTGTCAATAAAGTATTTTTGTAAACAGATTGTTTAACCAATAGTCTTGACTTAAATCATTGTACTTTGGATACTTAAGTACATTTTAAGGCAAATACTTTTGTATTTTTACTCAAGTAAAGTTTGAAGGGAGTACTTTTACTTTAACTTGAGTAATATTTTAACTCGTGTATCTCTACTTTTACTGAAGTACTTGGTTTGTGTACTTTGTCCACCACTGCCATCATCATCTCTGGTCTGTCTCCGGGGATACAAGTTCAAAATCCAATCCAGAGTGAATACCTAAATCTCACACCGACCCTCCTTATAAGCAGTCACCTGCATTGGGTAGTGAAGACACCGTCTGCAACTTGTTGGGAAGTCCGGTGAGTAGACATGTTGTTCTGCAGGTAGAAAACAGAGGAGATCAACTCTCATTTACAGCACCAGGTAATCACAGAGATTGTGACGAAAGCTGTAGCTGTGAGCATAAAAGGTACAGATGACACAGTTAGAGAGCAACAGGGATCTAAAAAACCATTGTTGGTTGGCTAACTAGGAAATGGGAAGCAGATGAAGGAGATCTTGTTGACTTTACAATTCCTTTTTCTGAAGACACACACAGAACACAACGTGACAGTGTATTTGTATATTTTAAATCTTCATCAAACTTGTCATTCCTCAATAAGGTCTGAGTTCATTAAACTCCATAGCTTTACAGACGGATTGTGGATTTCTTTAAATTAATATGCTCTAACCTCTCCAACCCTCAAAATCAGATTAAGGGTTTTATCTCTTCATAGAACTGCATTTACGACTTGCTATGCTTATCTCATCAAACAAACATCATCCACTTTTAGTATTTGTTTAGCCTTGGCTTCATAATTATTAATCAATTAACAATAAGAGTAAATACTTGATTTGTGCTTTTTGAATGTGGCCAGACCATTAGCTGATAACACTCAAAATGTGAAATATTGAAATTAAATATAATTATGCATTGTGTATTTTGGAGCAGTTTTAATAAACAGCAAAAAGTTTATGAGGTGAGGGTCCTCAAATATTTTCAGTGACTGAGCTGCAGTTGGACAGCAAAAAAAATTGCAGTTAAAGAGTACAGTATAATATCTAGAGTTACATTAAACATGTATAATACAAGAAGAGTTTATAACTAGTTTATAGTGCCTTATCTAGTTCTCTTTAAATGTTACCCCTTAGGGCCTTTTTAAAAGAGGAAAAAGACAACAATTGCACTGTGAAAGAATTCTGTAAAATAAAGGACAGATAACCTTTTAATTAATGGATACTATCAGTTTACAGGGTTTTATCTATAAATTGAATACATGGAATTCCTGGGATAGTCTGCTGATTGAAAAGATGCCATTATATCCCAAACACCTGGTGGCTCTCATCTTTTTAAAGCGGGTCAGTGAAGAGGGTAAAGGATGCGCTTCTTGACAAAAGTACATGAATACATACCTTTTCATCTAAAACTCTTTGTGTTGAATTATAAGAAAATCTTCCATGTGTGAGTTTGATGCAATGTAATCACAAATTGAATAAATACTGCAAGAGATGGCGAAGCACCTTTTGTAATTATGACATAGAGTTGCCAGTGGCAACATTCTGTTTTAGAGGACTGTGTTTTAGAGGGAAAGCAAGGAATTTAAGATTAAATGACACCTGGATTATCATAGACATTATATTGTTGGTATGAAATGTATGTTGGTCTTTCTTTGGAGGTAAATTTAACCTTAGTTTGTAAAATACTTATATAAATATACATTCCTTAAGCTAAAGCATTTATGTAAACTTGAGTGAAATAGGGATTTTAAGTGTCTAAAAAATGCACAGCATATGTGAACTCATCTGTCATTAGAGATAATAAACATCAATATTTGATGTACTTCGTCTCAAAGATGACTTCTGATTGAAAGAAATGTGAAACAGAAGTAAAGAGAGTGGTAGAAAGCATCTGTCATTCCTGAGTGAGAGCTGATGAAAAGCATTTACTTAGAAATGTGGTGTGTTATGAGCTCTGAGATTCTTGCTGTCTGAGACCAAGAGATAGCAAAAATTATTATTTAGAGTTTTTCTTTTTACATTCACAAAAATATCATATTACTTTATATCATCTTTTTCCTTTTATTAGATTATTTTGAGTTGGTTTGTTTTGCAAGTTATCCACTTTGCAATTTGGAACTTAAAGATCCATTCACTGCTGTCTTTCCTCTCATCCCTTTCAGTCCATCTGGTGAGTGACGGCTGTATTTGGACCATGTGTTTGTATCTGTGGCTCCAATTTCAGTCGCCTCCACCAAATCTTTCACTCCAACAGCAGGGTGGAAGGACGGTCAATGTCAACTATTTTTATGAAACCTGAAATGGCTCTGGAAACGTCCCATTATCTCAAAGAGAGGAGCTGACATCTCTTGTTGGAAATGACATCTCAGTTAACAACATTTTAAATTCCATAAAAGTTTAGTGTTTCATACACTATAAACCCTGAAGTTCTATTAATTTAAAATAACTAAGTACAACAAACTCAAAATCCAAATTATGTGTACTTGTATCCAAAATGTTTAGTTTGTTGTATGATTTGCAAGGTTCCTTTTATTCTAGGAAAAAGTATATATTGAATGCACTTAAGAAAGATTGTTTTTTGTACGATGTCGATGATGTGCTATACACGGGCGATTTTGATTGGCTCTACGGCTGTTTTGAAGCCTGGAATGGTATGAAGGAAGTGGTCAGTGATTGTGAGTACAGTTTTTGACTCTAACAGCCAAAACATATTTTAATTTCTTTTTAATATGTTCAAGACTGTACTTATTTTATGCTTTACGATAAGTACAGTATTAAGCAAAGTAACAATTGCACAATATGTCAATTACTGTGCATTTCAACCGCTCGCGACGGTGGACATTAAGCAAATTAGCATCATACAGCCAAGATTAAATACCGTTAACTCTTTTTCTGTTGTTTTTAGCTGTTAACATAAATATTGGGTTTTTTAGAGTAGGCTTAGTTTAACAAATGTACATGTCCAATATTCCATAATCTAACATTTGTAAATGTTATCATATGTACGCACAGGCTTTCTGATCAGATCAAACACGAGGAGAACATGCGCTGTGTTTGTTCTACAATTTGCAAAATGTGCATGTTTGATGTTAATTACTGAGCCTATAGCAGTAAGTGGACGTTTTTATAACGTTAATGACTAAATAATTATTTCCGTGCTACAGTGCTTATTATCGCATTAAAACACTAACATTAAAGCGTTTCATTTTGCGGTATGACCTGCCTGTGACATGTAACGTAACATTACAAATCTCAGGCGTTATATTTTGTAAAAAAAAAATGTCTCTGTTCAAAAAAATGTAATGTTAGCAGAAAGGGTTTGTCTAGAAGAAAAAAGTTTTTATTTTTTTTTTGTATTTTAGTCTATTGGTTTTCAAGTACCAATAATGGTAACCAAAGTACCAAATGATTTCTAAGAGATTTCTAAGATTCTTTATTGATTCACATGAGGCTTTGCTAACTTCGTGCTCATTAGCAATAGCCACCATTAAAAGAGTTTCAATTTCAATTAGCAAAATTCTTTTAATATATATTGAGAAAAATTTACTCTTAAACGGTATTGCCTTCCATATTCCTGGCTTTCAACCAAAAGATCTAAATTTGTATTTTGCTGAGGAATGAAGTCTTCACAGGTTTGGAGTGATATGCTGGCCCCACATGCTCTCCATTCCCCAGTGCATCCGCTATTCACCACAGTGAGTTAACGAAGTATGCACTACTTGCATCTTCTGATGACTCCAGTTGTCTGATGATGCTATTTTCACTGCTGGTTCAGAGAACGCAAAGGAGACAGTACATCACTCCCCCCCTCTGGGGGATGGCAGGTTGTGCTGCAGAGGAGATGGTCTGGTTGCTTACCAGGACTGCCGGAGAGATTTGTCTCTGTCTCTGTCCCTCACACCCAAAATCTCCAGGCTGGACACAGGGTTTTATAATGGTGGTGCATTATATCTGAGCATTATATCTCCGCCTGGCATGAACAGCCAAAGCCCCCAACTCGCCTACTAAGCTTGTTGTTGGACCTGACTTCGAGAGTTGCATAGGCGGATTGCGTCCAATCCATGACCTGCTTCCGAATTCTCTCTCTCTTCAGAGAGAGAGAATGTAATGAATCATAGAGGACCCAGTTGCAGAAAACAAACAAGAGTTTATTGGTCTTCCAACATGAATAATGTCAACCAAAAATAGCAGGAGTATGCCACAAAAATCCGAATGGACAGGAACGAAAAGGCTTCAAGAAAAAAAGGCAAAAACAAAGAGGCACCGAGCGTGGTCAAGGTCCCAGCGATACCCTGCCGTGGCAGACCACTTGAGCCGAACCCGAGATCCTGACTGTAGAAGAGAAGGTGAATGGATACCTTGGAATCTCAATTGCTAAAGCAGAAAGACAGACCAGTGACAAAGGGTGGAAAAAGACTGCAATATATACACGCCAGCGTTTAGATAGATGAATAGATGGAGTGTGGCTGGAAGGCAATTAGGGCCAATGAACACGAGCACGCTGCAGCTGAGAGAGATAATGAAAAGAATGAGAGAATAGAGTAAAACAGCACAATACAAAATCATAAGAGAGAGAGAGAGAGAGATTGTGCCCTGAGTCTGCTGAAGGCAGCACGCAGAGTCTGCACAAAATTGGTGGGAAATTGGTGGGAGCTTACAGATGCTCCTGTGGCATATGGTTTCCACACCCCAAGTTCCGAGTTCTGTCGCGAGCATAGGGCAACTGAAGGTGAAAGTAACAACCTGTTGCCGCCTCCATCTCCATCTTTGTATCTGGATCTTAAATAGAACTATGTGCAGTGTTCCTGGCAGGAGAATGCTGCAGGGACATCCCGTGTTGGTCAGGACGGACAACACGACAGTGGTGGTGCACGTCATTTGACAAGGAGGGATACGCTTATACAATCTGTCAGCTCTAGCTTCTGGAGTCAGCACTGGGGTCATTCCCTAGTTGCAGTCCATATTCTGTCAGGTTGAACTGCATAACAGATGCATTGTCTTGGCCGAAACCCCGATCAGGAGAATGGCGACTCCATCCCATGGCAGTGCAGCATATCTGGGAGCACTGTTATAGCAGAGGTAGATCTGTTCATTACCCCAGAGAAAGCTCAGTGCTGGCTATTCTACGCTATGACCCAGGCTCCTCTCAAGATAGAAGCACTGGTACTATGCTGGCCCAGGAAGAAGCGCTTGTATGTGTTTGAACCCAGTGGCACTTCTTGCACCTCTCCTGTGCAAGTTCAGGGAGGACGAGGCAGAGATCTTAGTGGTGGTATCTTATTAGCCCAACCGATCTTGGTTCATAGATCTCTCCTCCTTGGTGACAGTCCAATTATCCTGTGTTCAGACTTCCAGACCCATAGATGTGGACAGAATCACTCGTGCCCTGGAACTTCCATGTCTGGTACCTCAAGGCCCAGAGTACCCTTGTCGAGCACTTAGTTTCCCCCTGGGACTTTTGCGTTGTCCTAAGAGAACTTCAAGGCCCTCCAATCGTGCCGCTTGACTCAGCAGAGCTTAAGTTTCTGTCAATTAATTCAGTGCTCCTGGTCGCGTTAACTTCGATTAAGAGGATGGGGGATCTGCAGGTGCTCTCTGTCAATGAGACCTGCTTACAGTTTGGGCCAGGTGACACTCATGTTATTCTTAAACCCAGGCCTGGATGTGTGCCCATGTTTCCAACCATCCGTTTCAAAACTCAGGTAAGTACGTTTGAAGACTGTCTCCAAACTGAAGTTGGCCATCTCTACTGCATGCACAGCGTCGGCTGTCCTTTGCCCCCTGCAGTTGAGAGCCCACTCTATTAGGGGTGTCGCAGCCTCCTGGGCGCTGTCAAGAGATATTCTGCTGGCAGAGATCTGCAAGGCAGCGGGTTGGTCGACACCCGACACCATTACCAGATACTATAACCTGAGCATTGAATCTGTCTCTTCAGCCATGGTAGGTGGTGGCATTACTGTCTGAAGTGTATGAGGGGTGTCCAGCTTGCTTTGCGCCACTAGAGACACGTCACTATTTTTGCCCCTAGAGATCCCAGAGTGTTCTTCAGCTTCTTGGCTCCTCTCACCCCAACAGGCATAGTAGATTAAGCTTAATGACCACAGACACATATGGCTGAGCAGTTCCCCGAAAGGTTAACTCTCGCAAACTATTATTCTAGCTAGTTCCATCCATGCTATCTTCCCTCTAACGACCTTGCCTCATTTGGTTCAAGGCAAATTTCCTTCAGTCTCTCACTGAAACCATATGTTTACGCTTACTTTAATATATGACTCCAGCTTCACAACAGGAAGAGCGTTGTACTTGCATCTTCTTTGTCCGCGATGGCATGATCGCATGGCCATCAGGGCGGGTGCCGATTGGCCTTTTAAAAGTTTCTGGAGAGAGTTGGGCTTCCATTACAAAGCTTCCAATAGTATGGACTAACTATTCAGGGAAAGTAGTCATTACGTTATATTTACTAGTTACATTAGTTATATTAACTGAGTTAGTAACTGATTCACATCTTTATAAAGTAACTAATTACCAGGGAAAGTAACTATTGCATTGCTTAAATTTGTCAAATACAATAAATCAACATCATTCCACACAAAGGTAACATGATAGAAAACTGTCAAATTCAACAAAACATTATGTATTATCATACAAAACACTTAAAACCCAATAACTGGTTTGGAAATGTAAAGATTTATTACACATAACTTGTTGATAACATAGTCTAAAAACAAAAATCCTCCTTAAGAAATGTACCAAAAATAAACATAATAAAATATACTTGTCACAGCTGGGTCTTGAACCCGGGTTTCTGGGGTGGAGACTGAAGTGTGAACCACAGTAGCAGTTGTGTTGGACCCAAAGGAAATACACTCCAAGAGGCAATCCAGGATACATGGATTTATTATAAAACATTAAACTTCTTCAAGATTCTTCTCAATAACAAAAAAAAGATAATGTAGCAAAAAACACAACTCAGATTCTTCTCGGAATGAGGAATAAAAATACTCAGTCTAACAAACATATAAAGAAAACTCCACGAGGGGAGAAAACAAATAGACAATCAAGCAACAGGAAAAAATAAAACAGTCTTACTGGACGTAGCTCAAGACCTCAAGGGAATGCACGGCAAGTTCACTGAAGCTGACTCAAAAACCAAGTGAAGTCTAGAGAAAAAGTGACAACTTAAATATACGGGCTGGAACGAGTCACAGGTGATAGAAATAAGGTAAACAAGAGCACATGAGGAAGAACAAAGGCAAAAGGGGAACTCCGGGGACCTCTAGGGGAATGGAGACAAAGTGCAGGATGGTGACAATTTTTTTTAATTCTGCCAGAGTTATAACTGTTTGTGGAAAATATTTTTTTTTACTTGGTTGGGTTTCATTGCCTCATCTCCTGTTAGCAGAGCTAACATTATTGCCTGTGTTCTTAGCCGCTAGTTTAGTGGTGCCATGTAATAATATTAGATGCATCATTAGATTTGAGCTACTAGTCACTGATGCAGAAAGACATTTTTCTAGGGCACACATAGCACATCAAATAAACATTCTTGCCTTTCACCTGATCGAAGGAAAAGTAGTGCTTAAACTTTCAGTTAGCATAAGGTAACTATGAAATCATCGGACTTGCCATGGTTTTGCCTCTAGGTCTTGAAAAACGGGAATGGTGGGAATGTTTGTGTGAAAAGACCCTCCCTATCCTGCCTCTGATTAACAAACGATTGACATTTACTTACATCAGCCAATCATCATGTTCTTTCAGCTACACCACATGCACAGTGACACCAATCATCACTATGTGTCCCGCTCCTGTCCTGAACACGCACACACACTCAAACCACAGAGAGGTCCTCTAGTTAAAAGACGCCGCTCGCATTAAAACCATTTTAGTGTTCTTAAATATATGCTAATGTAGTAACACGCATTTTGTGGACATTAGTGGTAATGGCGTTGTAATGGGAAAAACAGTAATTAATTTGATTATGCGTTATTGGAAAAAGTAGCGTCTTTAGTAATGTTGTTTATTTATTTATTTAACACTATTATTCTCATCCCCGATGGTGTGGCAATTTATTACTTTGTTAAAAATCATTCGACTTCTGATGTTAAGTTGAGACATGAAAAATAGATAAACAAGTCGAGAAATAAAAAAAATAAATAAAAAAATGATGACCAAAATGACAATAAATACTGATTCTTATTATTCCTCTCCTGGCATGGTATTATTTGATTTGGGTCAAGTTCTATTTCTGAAAAATCAATGCAAACACAGAGTGGAAAAGATACAATGTTTTGACTTACTGTATAGTTTATTCATTTTTATAATTTATTTATTCATTTAGATAATAATAATATTGGTTATAATTACATTGGTGTTAAAATCAGTGTTCAGTGACTCAGAGTCATGCAGCTAATACTTCCACAGAAGTATTTGTGGCTCTTTAATTTAATTGATCAGCTCATTCTTTAGGCTCCTCAAAATGAATAACCTGTGAAATGAACAATGAGAGCGAAGAAAATGTCTCTGTGCTCTTCATTCAGCTCTGAATTGATGGTGATTAGTGATGGAGAGGATCCATCTGATGCCTCAGAATGTGTGAGGGTCCATGGCAGCTGATCAGCATCAATCAGACTCCAAGAATCAATGATGCTTCTAACTTGTTGTTTAACATCCAGGAAAATCCATATAGTAGCTTATAGAAAGAGTATTGTAGTAATATTGTTCTGCACAATATCTCACTTCCATGTTACTGGCAGATTGGTCCCTTTGACTCATTAGAAATCAATGCTGTTTGAAAAATTGCCTTCAGATCAGTAAACTTGTCACATATTTTCTTATTTGTTTGGTGTATCATTTTATTCCATTATGTTGTATTTCTTAATTGTCTTATAACCAATCTCTTACTTTTCTTAAAGCCTTGATAGTTATTGTATAGCAGTAATATTCATTTTGTAAATCATAAGCTGACAGTTCACAGCATTTAATTTTTATTTACAAGATAAGTTTCTCTCATTACATTACATACCATTATAATGTTACAAACTTCTCTCATTATTTAGGTTTTGTTTTTGTATTAGAATTATTATTAATACTTTTTTTAGCCTGCCACAGCTGTGTTTCTATTTGGAATTTTTGAGACTTACAGTACTTTTCTTTGTAACTTGCAGCATACACTAAAATAATAAACATTTGCAATAAGACATAGTCAATGAATATGCAATTTATAAATTCATGATATGAAATCAATCAATTAATCAATCGATATTAGAGGTTAAGAGTTATTTTTAATTTCCACATAATAACACAGTTTATATCCCCATGAAGGATTTCTAAAGACTTATGATGTTATATATAATATAGTGTTATATATAAATTATATACATAATGTTAAATGGTCATAATAGGTACCCTTTAAAGATGCTATAAAGGCACTATAAACTTTTCACTATAAACAGAATGATGCGTCACCCTGTAAGCTTTGTCATGTATTACACAAGTTTCATGTAACTCTAGATATTACACTGAACTCTTCAACTCAAATTTTTAGTCTGCTGTCAAACTGTAGCTCAGTCTCTGTCAATCTATGTTTGAGGATCCTTGCCTCATAAACAATTTGCTGTCTATCAAAACTGCCCCAAAAATGCACACAATTTAACAGAATCAAATTGCTTAGTTTTATGGTGTGTTCAGCACTTTGATGGCTAGTAGTTCCGAATAAAGCATTTTAATGTTTGTAAATTGTAGGTTTTATTCACTGATGATCTGTCCACATTCATTGCACAAGTAGAAATCAAATATTTACCGGTATTGTTAATTGAGGAATAAAAAGAAGACCAAGACCAAAAAAATATTAAAAATGAGTGTTGTTAGGAAATATCAGTCCAAAGTAATTCATCACTAAATCAACTCATACAAATCAGAAACCGGGAATGTTGGGGGTCAGGGTATGGCATTGGTACCGCAGCCGTGTGTCTCCTCTCGGGTGCTTGTGATCCAGTGTGTGTGTATGGTTGTGTCCCAGGGCGAGGGTGTTAGCACGGTATTTCATCAGCCCCTGGAGGCCAGAGTAGAATAAGCACATCAGTCGTCATTATGACAGAATGAAAACGCTGCCATCATATTTCAGCAGCACAATGCGGCCGGCATCCCCGGTCCGTGATGAATAATGGACTGCTCTTACACACATACTCTCTCTAACTGTATGCTGGTATCATCTCCAGTGGATAATTAGAGTCAAGTTGAGTTTTATTTAAGAGGGGTTTATTTATCTTCCACCTGGCTCTGTGAATAATGTGCATCCGCATCCCTGGAGTCTATTTCATGAGAGATCATCATTCAGCTCTTTTAGGTGGGTTTGCATGACTCTGTATGCGTTTTTCACCTCCTGTGGGCACATCACTTGACCTTAGACTCTCTGTGCAGTCCCAATGGTTGGTCTCAATGACTCTATGTGCAGAGTGCTACTTGACAGTATTAGTATTGTTCACCACATAAAAGTATAATAATACTAGGGTCAATTGTATCTATATTAAAACTTTGGATTACTTTTGGATTGCAAACTTTTCCATATCATCAGATTAGAAGCACACTTTCTCCCAACTACTGATTATAATATTTACGACAAAACATGCAAGGTTGGCATTGTTTTTTGTAATGGCTGCATTCTATATAGTATATTTATTTAGTTTATTGATGCTCCATATGTTTTCAAGTTATTTGTAAGAGTATTTTTCTCTGAAGCACTGACATAATTGGTTTGCTAATGTCATGCTGAAATATCAGAAAACTGAAGCAGTCTGGAGTGTGGCATATGTTGCTCTGAAACATTTCTTTCAATGCCGGCATTTGTAGTACCTTCAGAACCTGAGCTCTGATGCAACTTATATCTAGAGAGATCTTGCTTTTAAACTGAATTCTGCGTATAAGCTAAAAGATCTTCTCTTAATCCCGGAGGGCATCTTGGTTTTCAAAACCATATAAATCTTGAACCTTTCATTCATTCATCTTCATGTCGGCTTTATTCCCTTTCGGGGTCGCCACAGCGGAATGAACCGCCAACTCTCTGGCATATGTTTTACGCAGCGGATGCCCTTCCAGCCACAACCCATCGCTGGGAAACATTCAAACACACATTCACACTTTCATACTATGGGCAATCGTTCTTATTCAATTCACTTATTCCGCATGTCTTTGGACTTGTGGGGAAACCGGAGCACCCGGAGAAAACCCACGCGATCACGGGGAGAACATGCAAACGCCACACAGAAATGCCACCTGCCCCAGCCGAGCCTAGAACCGTGCTACCCACTGCGCCACCGTGACGCCATCTTGAACCTTTATGCTCCAAAAACTTTCCTCTTTCTTGGACTGTTATTCTGTTATTCTTCCTCCACATGCCACAGGGAATAATCTGGATTTAGTTTTTTTTTTTTTTTTTCAACAGAGATTTATTTGGCATCTACAGATTCTATGAAGGACTTTGTTGAGTCATTAGAGAGGGTTGCCTAGATTAAGATTGTTTTCTGTAAAGTCTGTAAAAAAAACAATAGTTATTTATTTTTTATGCTCTTTTTTTCTTTATATTGTATGAGAACCAAGACTCATGAAGAGACTGGGGTTGTCAAGCTTTTGCTCCTTTATGTCCAAAGGGCCCTTATGGATCATATATTCAAAGTAATGTTAAAATGTGCATTATATTTTTCTACATATAGCTTTTTGATCAGCCATAGCTGCATAAAGTAATTTTTGTTCTATAATTTGAATTAAAAACTCACAAATGATGGCTTTCTCATCATGGTGAAATGTAAAAGACATGTTTATTAATTTATTAAAAACTCTTTCTTGAGAGAGCTAAAATTATCAAACCATTTGCATAGTTGACCACAAAGTACACGGTACAGTTGCATGGTTGACCACAACAGACACTACATAATATGGATACATATTATCAAATACATTTTTGACAAAATGGTTTATTGGTGAAAAAAAGTTGTTTATAGCACAAAAGTTTATTTAATTTCAAATTTTCTTGGTGTATGCCTCTGTGTTTTACTTCTGGTTTACTTATTTATTTATTTATTTATTTTACCACTGAATAAACCTTGCAATAAAGCATGTAACAATCATTTTATAACCAGATATATAACCCTGGAGTAATCAGCTCCTTTAATTTCATTCTTTTTACTCGCTTTCTTTCTCGTTAGCTAAATAGACTCGCACACAGCCTCAGATGAACGACTCATTTGTTGAGCCGCTTCTAAAGGCCTCAGAAATGAATTCAGCATTAGCCAGAGTCTATTACAGATTAATATTACAGTTAACCACTTTTCATGTCACAGCCAAGCCAATTTTCAGGGATATTTGATCTGTGGGCTATTCTTCCCCTTCCTCGCTCTCAGACATCAGCATTCAGATGGGCTAGAGCTGCAGGAACTGCTCGCCCTCTGATCTGACATCATATGAATGTGTGTTAGAAACCCAAAGCCAATAATGACACAACTGTTGTCACATTGCTAACTTTTTTTTCTCGGCGATGCATTTATGAAACTTGTAGCACAAGGTATTTTCTTTCAATAACCTGCATCTTATTAGAACAGTCTTCCTTTTTTATGCAAATTACATTATAGAAGATGGAATCTGATTTGTTATGAAACACATGTATGCTGTATGAAACGTACAGTAATTATTTAGTGCCCGGCATCTGCCTTTCAGTGTGACTGGATATTACATTTGGTTCAAACTCAATCACAGCAAATGAAGACTCCATTTGAGGACGTTTTAATAAAGATAAGTCTTGCTACCATCTAATCGAGTCTGGTAATCAGCACATTCATTCGCCGCCGGCAGATAATGTCAAGCAGACATGGGGCTCTTTTTTGCAATAATGCATTTACATTCTAATGATTTGATTAAAGCCCATGCAAGCTGTCACAGAGGAACCTTGCAGTGTAAGACTCAGAAGGACCAGTTTTATCTAGTCTCTCTGATACTTATTGTTCTTCGGGAGGTGTGGAAAAATAAATAAAATTCACTTTCACACCTTTCCAACGCACACAGTCCAGAAAGACCATGCAACTAAGGTAGCTCATGTGCTGTTAAAATAAACCAGTACATCATAACTGTTAAGAGTGAGGAATGTGTGGTGTGTGTGGCATTATTTGACTTGTCAATAAATATCTTTATGATTCTGATAAAATGTAAAAAAAAAAAAACTATTCTGAAATGCCTTACATGAAAAATTCTTATGAGAACAAAGTCCCCTTTATCAAATTAGTGTCAAGCTCCTCCTGAACTTGGTTGGTTAAACCTCATAACCTTATTTTGTTTAATTTTTACAGCGTTATCAGGTTGATTTCAACACTGCTTTATCCACATTTTAACTTTTATTTTATTGTTTTATTGTATTTTTGATAATAACTAAAAGCTAAAAATCTAAGTTAAAACTATAACGGATGTTTACTTCAATTCTGTCAATATTTCTTTGAAAACCTACAGATAAAGTTATAGGCTAGTCTATGCATGGTTCATATTGATATGGCCAGATTAATTGTCTGATGAAGATGTCTCATCTCTCTATGAATAATAGAGCCAATTACACTTAAGCACTTCTTTAAATTAAGCAATAATTTAACATAATTATTTTTAGTTTAACTACCAGACCAGATTATGTAACATGGATATGTATGTGATTATTGCAGGATCTATAGTACCAGTCAATAGCTGACAAGTCATGCACATAAATGTTCTTAACCTTGTTCTGATAATTATAGAAGCATAAGTTTCTGTGTCCTCTGTTGGCGAAATATTACATTGTGTTTTAAATTGTCTTTGTTAAATGATTTAAGCAGTAGGCAGAGCATAGTACTTGCTATTGCAAAGAAAGTTTTTTTTGTCTAACATAAATAGATTCTGCACCAACAGTTATAAGTTGGAAATTTTTATGATGGGATTTTTCAAAATCACACTATCATGAATAAAAAGGCAGGAATGAGAAAATAAATAAATTATTTGACAATTTGAATAATTGTTTTGCCACAGTTAGAATTATTATATACATCTGCCTCTGAGCAGATTTCTGTTATGTGCGAGTGTCCATCTCAGTGAAGAGGCATTCAAATGAGATAAATAGTTGAGGGTCTCCAGAGGGAGTCCGCAGACAGAGTCGACCCATGGACAGGTTTAAAAAGAGAGCCACACTCTTTCCTATATGTAAATCTCATTCAGTCGGCAAAGGAACACATATGGAAAAGATAAAAACTGACTGTAAGACTGCTGTGCATTTGCATCTACCATTTCTGGCAAACCACATTTTAAACAGATTTAAAACCAACAATCTGACAAGATGCAATGAAATATAAATGGTTATGGTGAAATGAAATTGTGTGATTTTTTTTTTCAGTTGAAGGTCTTTTCTGTTCTTATTTCCTGTCTTATTTAATCTCCCTCAGGTGTGGTATGAAAGAAACTCCCGAAATTAGTTATTTTTCTATATATATATAGAATTATCTTGCAGATTATGTGTAAATTACCTTTTTAAAATGAAAACAAATTTTAAAATACACTTTGTTGTTGAGTTGAAAAATTAAATCATCCAGCGTGCGTGGATTTCTTTGAGAAAACCAAGAAAAAACAACAACCTGTGTTTCTCAAACGTTATCAGCTGAAAATAAATGTTTGTTTGTAGCAAGTGTATGCAGTAAATATGATTTAAATAAAAAAAGAAGGGTTTGGTCAACCTGCCTCGTGCTGGGAGTTGGCTGGAAACCTGAAGGGGCTGTTTTTCAGCTTTGAGCACTTTTATTTGAGCTAAACTTCTCCAAGAAACATAGAAAAAGTTGATAGATTTGTATTTTACTTTATGTAATTGTTTTATGTTGTTGTTGAGTTGGAAAAAAAGTTTTCTAATTAATAATCTGTGGGTTAAAGTCATCAATGACATCTAAGTAACTTTGTTTCTTTTTATAACTGGCCTCTCATCAACTGATCTGGATTAACATAAACTATCATGTGCCGCTTTACACATTCTTCATTCTTTGACTTCAGACATGGAAACAAATTTTTTATTGTATCAATGTAGTATAGATTGTGACCTTATAGCAAACCCAAACATTTCCTGTTTTATCAAGTAGATGGAATCCTTTTCCTTCTCAGAGTCTGTGAAACTGCCCATTTGTGATTTCTCAGAGTAGTTTGATATGCCTCTGATTAGCTGAGCTGAATAGAAGAACAGAAACTAACAGAAACTTACACATGTTGCTCTGACTGTTTAACACGAGCTCTGCGTCTTAATAAAAGGATTACTGGGTTTATCGGTGTTCTGCAGATGGCCGATTGTTGCTCTTCTTTCTTTTGTGTGGATGGGTCAGACGATGACTGGCGTCATTCAGGTCAACTGCAGAACCTGAGATGAGATGCTGCTGACACAAAAGGCTCCTGATACCTTCGGCTTGAACAAGCAGAGCTTTGAACTTTGTCAGATTTGACTTGGGGCAGGTAGGACACCCAAAACCTGAAGAGTTCAACCTGGCCCTGAAACACCCCAGGAAGGACATTGACTAATTAGACGGTTAAACCCTCTGCTCATGAATCTGCAGTTAGGGCTGCAGGAAAATATAATAAATGGACAAGAGGCTGAAAGGCAAGGGAAAGCTTTTTTGTGTTTTCTTTTCTTAGAGCTGGTACGGGAGCGTTATTCAAGCCATGGCTGTAAGCCCATCCTTCATCTGCTGGGCAGTTAAATAGCCTCCATTGTGCTCCATTGTGCGGTTATTGCTGTTGTCCCGATTCCTTTCAAATTCAATTCTTTATTTGGTGTATATTATTACCCACAAGAAGCTACTCTTCCTCAAGGCAAACAGCGGAGCCGCAGACAATATCAGCTGCACAAAAGGGCTTCAAACTCTATTATGTGTTTAATCTCATGGAGGGTTTCATGATTCTTGCTGCGCGGGAAAACTGGCGATCTCAATGGATGGGAGACCTGTGGTGAAATGCCTTCACTAGCTGTGTGTTGTATTTTGCTTGGTGTGTGATAAAGATAGTTCTCACCACGAACATGACCTAAACAAGGAAGAGGGATAGATGTTCTTTGATGAATGGGAATGGTGTCCTAAATGTGTTTTTAAGGTTTTGGGATTGTTCAACTACAGTAAACAACCACTGCATAGTGCATATTACAGATAGAAATTAAAGATGTTTTTGTTTCAGTAGTAATATGCTTAAACCTATTTTTAGCTCTTTATCTATTTTATAGGTTTTGCATCTTCAAAGTTTGGTGACTGTTAGTTATAAAAACTGGGAACAAACATGAGATTGAACAATTGTATTAATTTACAATTGTAGCAAACTGATTGAATAAAAACAGCTTCATAAATCAATGATTTAAAAGCTTTAAATGTATTCAGATTTTGTTAGAAAGGGTTGTTAATAAAAGTTATTTTTGCTGACTGGTTTTGATAGCTAGTTTTAAACTTATCGTTCTTGTGAAGGGTGTCCATTTTTGTCTCATGGACAATTGTCAGATCAAAAGTCTCCTGCACGATTGTGTATCCCAGTAAACCTAATTAAACATTTTGAAGGCCCTGGAAAAAAATAATAAGGATTGATATGTCAGCATGTTCTAATTTTATGATTGATTTAGTGACTTGTTAAATGTGAGCAATATTTATTACTTTTTAAAAAGTGAAGACTAAAACGGGTTCAATGCACATGAATTGAATTTCTCAACATTCTTTTCTCATTGATATGACTCTGTACATATTCTGTAAAGGAAACATCTCAATAGAAACCACCTCAACTCACTTAGTTGGTCATTTTAGACTGAACAATGTTTTTTGTGGGTTTGCAACTTTGTGGCTATCCCCCACGTGAACCACACCTTCCAGACTAAACAAATACCATCTTCACACAGATCCCATATATATATATATATATATATATTCATCCATCTTCGTCCGCTTATCCAAGGCCAGGTTATGGGGGCAGCAGTCTAAGCAAATAAGCCAAGACCTTCTTCACTTCCCCCAGCTCTAAAAAGAGAGAAAACGAGGTATTTGTAGGCCAATCTGGAGACATAATCTCTCCATCGAGTCCTGGGTCTTCCCCGGGGCCTCACCCTGGCAGGACATAGCTGAAACATCTTCTTAAGGAGGCTTCAAGAGGCTTCTGGAACAGATGCCCGAACCACCTCAGCTAGCTCCTCTTGATGTGAAGGAGCAGCTAATCTACTCCAAGCTCCTCCTGAGTGACTGAGCTACTCACCCTATCTCTAAGGGAGCACCCCATCACCCTGCAATGAAAAAACATTTCGATTGCTTGTACACAAGATCTTATTCTTTCAGTCATGACCCAGAGCTCATGGCCATAGGTGAGAGGAGGAACGTAGACTGAGCGTTAGATCAAGAGCTTAACCTTTTGAATCAGATCCTTTTTTTCTCACCACAGACTGGTAGATCGACCGCATTGTTTCAGCCACTGTACTGATCCACCTATAAATCTCAAGCTCCATCCTTCCCTCATTCGTGATTAAAACCCCAAGACACTTGAGGCAAGATCTCTCCTCCAACCCGGACTGAGCAAACTACCCTTTTTGAGAACCTTGACATCAGATTTGGAGGCGCTGATCCTCATCCCTGCCGCTTCACACAGCAGAAATCCTATATTACTCTGTGTTCCCACTGGAGTTATTTTTATTTAATTTTTTGATACATTCATGTTAAACACTACTTTGAGACATTGTTCAGAGCAAAACATTGTTGAAAAAAATGTATTCGTTTTTTAAGAGCTGTTATAACAGACCGATGGAACTTGACAGGGAACACTAAAGTAAGGGGTGGGAGGTGAACTATCAGGTGAAAATATTAATAGAACAACAGATGGTTGGTTGGCACAATGAAGACCACATGTTTTTTAAATGTTTAATTATAGTGTTTCAACGGTAAAATTTTTACTGTGAATTTCCTTTCATTTTGAGGCTTTGCAACTAAATTCACTAAACTCTGCCCATTAATTATCCTGTAATCTGCTGATACAACTAACAATTTACAAAAACAAAGGCAAAGGTCTCTAGTTTCGTCCCTAGTTTCGATACAGTTCGATTTGATTTCCCTATCTGTATCAAACTTAAATTCCAGAGACAAATGATGAAAAGGTTTTGTAAAACCTCATAGCTGCTAATCAAGATGACCTCAGGTCATTTTGTATGCGTTAGACATGTTTGTTCACGCTGTTGCTCAGCTCAGCTCAGGACATTCAGTGATTCATTCATTCATTCTATCTGTCAAACAGATGTTAAGTTAGTCTGTCAGATTAACCCAATAAAGTTTAGTATAGCCTCATGCTTCAATAGACCCATCTATTGCATCTAAAAAAGTATTTATACTATAACATCTTCAGTGTGTGGAAGGTGTCTTTGTGGAAGTGAAGTTGTGGATATTAAACCCCTCGGCCGTTGCAGCAGCTTCTGGGAGATGTTTGAAAGCAGACAGGTCTTCTTTAGAAAGGCGTATATGCTCTCATTTACATGCACAGCAATCATTTAGCGCTCGCTCACTGGACTCTGTCGTGTGTGTTCATTTCCTGTTGATCAGATTAAATGTTTGATGTGCTCTTCCAACTTGACACAATGGTGCGGATGAAAACCGGACAAATTTACTCTGGGCTGACAGACACCAATTGGAGGGAAATGAAGTTGTATCAGTGCATCGCATTAAAGCCGCTGGGAAGGCAGTGGCAGGAACAATCACAAGCTCCTGTTTAAATACATGAAGAAGAGTCATTTCATTGCTTTCCTTTGATGGGATCTCTTTGAAAAGAGGAAATTATTGAGTTTATCCAGCGGCGCTCAATCTCAGCAGCCTGCTTTATTAATAATTTCACCGTCTGTTTGCCTGCTTAAATACCTGTCTCCTCATGATGTGCATGTGTTCCTGCAGATGAAATTAGTCTCCTACTGAATAGTTTTTTCTTCTTTATTTTGCAAATCTGCGTGCGAAAACAAAGCTTGCAACTAAATGTGTTATATTCTGATTCTCTATTTTAGATTTTCTAACTTGGGAAAATTTTCTCTGATTTTATAGTGTATATTTTGTGTATTCAGTTTAATTTAAAGTGCAACATAAAACAAATAGTTTTAAATTTCCAGGGAATAACTGAAATCCTTTGAAATCATTCACTCCATTTGCTCAACCATATAATTGGATTTTTTAATACAATTCTGCAATCTACACAAAAATGATTGACATGTTTCTTAAGTACATTTTAAGTACAACAGCATTAAAAAAAATAATAATAATACATTTTATTTTGTAAAGTGCATTTCAAGCTAGGCTTCCCAAAGCGCTAAAAAAAACATTTTTGCATAAAGTAAGATACATTTAGTCACACAAATATTTTAAAAACAAGGGCTACAGTTAAAGGCAAAATAACACATTAAAATTGCCAACAATCATAAGACAGTTTAAATTTTTAGTTTTAAGATTTAAAAACTTGTGCATCTTTGAGTTCCACAGTGTCAGTAGATAGGAAGTACACATTTTTTCTCTTAAGCGTATAATCCAGAATTAAACGTAAAATTATACACATACACATACGCACACACACGCACACACGCACACACACACACACACACACTCTGGAGAATAAGGCGATATGAAAAACACTGAAGAACACAAGATCTGGAGCACTAAATACTCTACACTGTGACACAGCGAATTTAAATGAACTGTGGAAAAGATCACAAGTGAAATTATCAGTGAGAAAGTTTAATTTAAAATGTAAAAAGTGTGATCCAAACTGCTGCAAAGAAGTAGAGGTCTTAACATTTTTTTAGAACTGTAAAATTATATCCAGAATTGACATGTCAGCATATTATCCTCTGGGAATTATAAGGTTTTATCTGGTCAACATTGACTTATTCAAATATTCAGATGCTTTGACATCTTATACACATCGTGTTATTTAAAAAAAGTTATTTTGATTATTTGACTTTTTATAAAAAAAAACTATTAAATAAAATAAGGATCTATCTGCATCTGCTTGACGAAATGCAAAAACTTCAAAGCTCTATATCTCAAAACCCTCCTCCAAGGAGATAATATATCAAAAGCATCATTGTCCTAAAGGGTTTAAGCAGTCTTTTTCTAAGCCCTACGAAGAGAACGTTTAAGGCATTCTCCTCCAAACTCAATGACAAGCAGAACTTTGAATGTGTTCCCCTCCTGTTAGCTTCCTTCAGTGTCATTTGTCTCCAAAACAAAAAGGCGTCCTGGCACAGTCCCTAAACCAGTCTAATTCATGACTGTTTTACATACACTAGCACAATGGTCTAATGCATGATTCAAAAAGCGTCTGCGAATACCATGCATTAGGATAATGGAAAGGGATGATAAAACTTTCAAAGGCATTATCATTTGATGCATAAAACACAGAAGAAAGGAACTAAAATAAGGCTCCTGAGCCAAAAGTGTCCTCTGTTTCTTGGTGAACTGCATAGATAATGAAAATATGCTATCAGCTGTGGATGCATTATTGATATGTTTATTAGATATAGACTGAGACTTGGTCCATTTGAGATCTGGGGACATTTGAATTTAAAGCTCATTCATGCTGAATCAAAACAAATCAGTTCTTTGATGGATTATACTGCTTGAGATGATGATGAGTTGGATGTGTACTTTTTATGTCTGTCTTATTGCTTCCAAAACAATTCAAGGGTCCACTATCTTTTCAATACTGCTGTGTACATTAATCTGTTTCTTTTTTATTTAGTTTATCTGCTCTCCACTCTGTCAGAAAGAGTTCCTTAAATCTATTTGAAGGTGTTAAAAGTTAAGTAAATACCATGAGGTTGCCCAATGTTAATATACCAAGACACAAATGTTCTAGTAATAGACATGATGAATGCAAAAGAGCAATCCATCTCTCTTCTGACAAGAATAAATGCACTGCAGGATTGAAGCTACTGATTTCTCTGCTATGGTTTTGTCAAAGACAGACCCTAAGTGAACAGCTCTGATCAATCGACATGATGTTGTAATGATTCCCAGACCATGCATGTTGACAATATGGGATTTTGAGGCTGTTCGGGAATTGAGAAAGGAAAAAGGAGCAGATTGGTAATATGTTGATTAGATGTGTAGTTATAGAATAGTAATATGATTAATAGAGACTTTACGAAAAGCTTGATAACCATAGCAAACGTTCTCATCTATTGATGTGTGTAGAGCTTTATTAAGCCTTCAGTAGGCCTCCTCTTTTAGCTGTGTTTCTGGATCTCTATCCTGGGAGAGGAAGAACACATGCGTTATTAGCTTATTTAAAGAAAAAAATCTTGAATATCGATCCAGCGCAGCTTCATTAGCTGGAAACTGCCATGCCAGATTGATGTCTCTTTAAAGTAGGTCCCTGCTTGAGCTTCCCTGGGAATGGTGCTATTGACTCTGGGTGTTTGTGTAGCCAAGCCTCCAGAGAATTCTGCTTGTTTTTAATGGGATCCATCAATTCAGTTTCTCTTTTAGTAATCATTGTTTCACCGGAGCTATCTGAAGCCGCTGTGGTTGTGTTGAGACAGCACAGTTGTTTAGGATCTTTTCTTCTTGGCTCTTTGAGGATGCGTTGTTCTTTCGTCTAAGCTTTGACAAGACCTTGCTTTGAGAGTTCGACCTCTGAAAGGAAAGCAAGAATCACGGTGCATGCAGCAGAAAGGCTCTGCTTGTTGTTGAGGCCTAGACGAGAGCTGACTTTTAAGCTCAGGATTTTATTTAAATCAAGTCAAGGAACAGTAGGCAAGACAAACCAAGTTCTGTTTGTATATCACAATTCATTCACATTAGTAGTGAAAGAGTGTTATAGAAGTAAATTCGAAAAATAAAGAAAACTATACGACAAATATGACAGTAAAAGGATTACACATGGTTAAAAGTCACATCTTATGCACTTTTCACATTATGTAATATTAATCTTCTAGACTTTTAGACATGTCAAGTTACATTTCAGTTTGAAATATAAATAACAATGTGTGGACACCACATAGAACAAAACAAGTGTCTTGGTTACTTTATTTCACCTCAAAATTGTTTTAAGCCAGACTTTCATAATAAGTTAGAGATTACCAGTCAATTTAATTCAACAGTTCCCTCTTTGTTTTTTCTATATTACCCCTAAGGTAGCAATCAAGCGTAGTACAATTGTACAACAGGAATTCCATTCTAACTTTAAATCCCTGCTAGGCTTTTGTGAAGCTGCTTTGAAACAACTGTTGAAAAAGCATTGTATAAAAACATTTGATTGATTGATAGAAAAAAAAACACTTACATTCTCAAGTACTATGAAGGAAAAAAGAGTTTGTAAGTGTAGAGAATGTTGTTTCCCATGCCCTCCTGGTTCAGGGACCTCTTATGAGCATTGATTTTTGATAAAGATCTATATAGAGTTATATTCAGATTTTAAATAAAGTTGTCCCCTTGTATCTGTCAATCATTATTGGTACGAAGGCTCAGCCTTGGGGAGTGGTGTGTGACATTTTAAACCACTCTGCAAGAAAACAGCTCAGAATTTTAATGACATATTACTTTTACTAATTTTACAAAAACTTGATGAATTTAAAATGTGCATGAACACCTCAAATGTACTTGTTTATGTCCAAACACCCTATAACCTGCTCCAGCTGTTTACGGTGTGTTTGTTCACTGCTGTGTGAGTACACTGGGACAGCTAAAAAATCTGAGCACAATTCTGGCATGGGTCAGTCTATATCTGGCCACTTTCCCTTTCTAAATGTTTTATATACTAGCAAGATGGCTGATAACATTTGACATCAGAGGCTAATTGACAATTATATAATACTCCACCAGAAACTAATTTTACAAAATGCCATTTGCTGAAATTCCATTAAAAATTAAAAAAAGATTCATAAGCACAGTACTATTCAGAAGTAGTGCTCAGTTTTAAATAGATGTGTTTTTATTCTGTACTTAATTGTAGCTAATGTCCAGCTATGGGCAGCTTAGTAACTGAAAGTAGACTCTCTGTTTAGAGAAATCTCCTTGTAGTTCTGACTGTTTTTGATTGAGAGATCTGTTTAGCTATCCAGTGATGAGAATAATATAGTATTCAACAAAATAGGAACCAATAAAAGGAAATACATTTTAAAACCAACAGACTAAATAATTTCAGGCCAAATGCCAAATTGGTGATCATATGTTGCCTCGTGTGAATCCAATCTTGCTTAGTCTTTTTAAAAAATGTAAAAGTTGATATCTTGAAGTCTGTCTGTTTTTGAGCTGACAAATATTTTATTTCTCTATTTACTCTACTTATAGTGTTTTCTAAGCTCCACCAATGCGCTTTTGGTTTTAAAAATTTGCAGGGAAAAAAACTGATGAACGCTAACTTGCCCCCGATGAGAAATATTTAATCCAATAATGTACTGTAGGAGTTTTTCTTCATGGTCAAGTGCCATTTGAATTGGTCTTTGAATATGAGGTTTTAAATTCATTTGTAGTACCAGCAGGCTAATACCAGAAGTGTTGTAGTACATGCACTGATTGCTTACTTAGCAGAAGATGCTGGAGAGTAAATCTAACTATATTAATTTTTTATACATGAAATTTATTGTTCTTTGTCTATGTAAACCTACATGGATTTTTAGTTGCCTTAAACTCACTGACCCCCCCAGTTGATTTGAATGAACTCATTGATTTTCTTGTGCTTCAACATGCTGCAGAAGTGCCTGAAATTAAAGAACAACCTTGCAGACATTTGTTTCACCTTGGAAAATAGAGAGAGAGATGCATTTAAATGATGTCTCAAAGAAGATGAAAGAGGATGCTAATGCTAAGTACACTGATCAATGCTCTTCAGCGTTCAACTCTTCCACTCTTGCTTCATCAATAAATTGGAAACATCATTTGTATCAGCAGTTGTTTCTTTTAATTAAGATCTGACCAAAATCTCTGGCATTGATTTGTGCCATTAACTTATTGATGAAGCTTACGCTGACTACAGAGTTTTCCATGGCCGAAGGGTCTGGCTTTGGATACAAGACTCTGTAGAGCAGAACAAAGATGATTTATGCTGAGGTGAAACAGACACAACTGCTCTCTGGAATGGAAATCGAAGGCATTTTGTTGCTATGAATGTAAAAGACATGCTGTCCAAATCAGATAAAATCACTCAAGACCGAAGTCTAAGCATGCCAGCTTCAATCAGCGTTTGAGATTTATGACACTGAATGAACCATTAAATGTTTGAACGAATACATGATTACAGAGATGATTACCCTTTTTTTCCCCAAACCTTGAACTGCTTCCCATCATTTGGTTTTGAAGCAGGAATCAATGTGCTGTCCCCAGAAAGGCATCTCATCAATAGTGATGTCTATGGGGAATCTTTTAAATGTGTCCAATGGTACTGCCACATCAGTACATTTACATTAGGGTTCATGTTGATTGTAGAAATGATATGTTGATGTTGAATCAGTTTGGGTGTGAGAATGCGCTATTGTGAAAATCAAGGGTAAAAAGTATTGTGGTCCACTGAGACAAAGTTTTTTGGGGGGGATTTATAGCATTTTTGTAGAAGGTGGACTTGAATTTAGAAAACAATAATGCAATCAGACAGAGTTTTGGTGATCAGTTACAAAGACAGGTGTTTGAAAGATGGACATGGTCTCACTCTAAACATGCTGCTTGGAGTAGATTCTTTTAATGGAATGGAGAATGCTCTTCTTCAATATGGGCTGCCCTGTTGATAATCATATCTTTCCTCACTCAGCAGATTAAATATGATTTCATCCTTGAAGCTTCTAGTGCGATTTGAAATATTTAATCTTTTTTTTTTCCTGGTAAAAGTTATGCTAAAAAAGCCAGGTGCAGTAACTTATCTTCAAATGTCATAGAACGATTTTGATTGTTCACACATATTTGGGCAAAACACTTGAGATAAAAAACTTCTCAATCTCAATCAATGATTCACATTATAGATCTTAAGTTTGTATATTCTCTTTGCTGGGGAGGAGGCTAGCGCCTGCCTCAGTCAGCGAGGTTCCCAGGGCCCTCACAGAGGGAACTCCTATTTACTCTACCTGATCCACACTAGGACTTTGTGAAGCTGCTTTGAAGGCAACTGCTAAAAAAGCCCTATATAAAAACTTTTGATTGATTGTTTGATTGATTGATTGATTATCCTATCATAATACCAATATTTCAGAATCTGGACAGAGAAATAAAAAAAAATATATACATATTTTTTGAAAGTCTACAACAATGGTCATTTTCACTTAACCTCTGAATCACTTAACCTCTGGATCCATAGGTATCCCAGTTTATTCTCTATATTTTTTTGAGCTCCTCTAAAAGAAACCATTCGAACTGAAAATTCAAAAGAGATATCTATGGATTATAATGAACTTATTTTAAAGATAAAGTGCCTGAACTGAAAAGATGGTGGGTGGATGAGATCTCAGGCATAAACACTCAAAGAGAAGTGTGAAGGAGAGCTGAGCAGAGCTAGCGGAGAGGAATAAAGCAGAAACAAAAACTCAAGAAAGGTCAATGAATGGAGTGCAGTCCTTGCTTACTCTCACTGGCAGAAATGGGGACTGGATCTTTATACATTGATACACTTTCTTCTGGATTTTCTTTCCCAACTGCCTCCAAGTCTGGCACCCAAGACTGTATATCTCACTCAGGCTTTGTGGCTATTGGTGCCCTTGTCATTGTGGGTTTGGTTGTACAGCTTTAGCCTGGGGGTAAACCTCCCCCCTCCACTCCAGAAGGGCTCCGGCATTGCCATCTTGATGCCTTTGTTTCGTACAGATTGGTGAAAAGGTGAGGGGATGGTGAGTCAGCCTGGTATTGTAAAAATTGCTTTACCATTTGATTATTCCCCGATGTAGAAAAAAGAAGATTTTTGATACGGGGGAAAAAACACAGACAATCTAAACAAAATAGTAAAAAAGTTTAATAAATTCAATTTTGACCCTGTTTTCTAATGCTATTAGTTACAAATTAATGTCAAGAAAGGTTTCTTAGTCTTGCTTCATAACTGTGTAATGAGCATAACTCAATTTCAACATATTTTCAGTATTTATGGTTTTCATTAATGAGTTGACTAAGGCACTACATTTTAGCTTAAGGCGTTTTGAGTAGAAAACTTTACATGCAATAATTGAGTCAAAGGTTCCTCTTCAGCCTCTTTCTCAACTGTTTAGTCAAACAATAGCTTTGCCTCAGGTCACATATGGTTATTTGTGCTCTACTATTTTTTATCTATATGTCCCCTGCTCAGGAGCACTTCTCTCTCTGTATGGTGCCGTCCAGCTCCCACCCACCTAAACCTAAAGCCCTCGAGTCTTGAATGTGTTCACTCCCTCCCTCTTTCATTGCCTTCTACTGTCCCTCCCCTGGAGCCTTGCAAACCCCACCAAGAAGAGTCAAAAATGGGTGAAAAGAATCCACAGAGGCTTTGAATCTCCACGGGCATTTTACCCAATGCCTGCTCAACTCCGATTGCACAGTGCCACATACAAAATCCAATAGAGACCTAATCTGATCATCTCATCCCTACTTTTCATGCTGTGTTTCCCTTAGAAGGCCGTGTTCTGGTTCCAGCCTGGGAGTGTGTGATAAGACACTGGAAATTTAGTCATCATCTTCTGCGCAAAGGGGCTCTGAGAAGGGATTATGATATTGCTGTAACCTTACATTGGATGTGGACAGGGTCCGCAACCGGAAAAGACTGCAATCCCGAAATGCACGCGCCTATCACACCCTTCCCCCCAGCATCTCCCTCTCTCTATATATAAAGGTTGGCTTTACCAGATTAGCAGCAACTAACCATCATCATGTTGAGCAAGATAGCGGGAAGAAGACAGGGTTAGTGATGCAGGGTACATTGCATCCTTTTTAGAAAAGGGGGAGGGAGTGATAATATTGCAGCCTGACCAGTAGAAAAAGAGCCTAAGGAATATGTCAGCTTAAACTGAGAGATATGCTTTCAATCATTTACCTGTGTCGGCATGTTAAAGAGGATTCGGTGATGAAATCAGTAAACTGTGGAGAAAGCAATTCTGTGTAGTCCTAACACCAGTTTGGAAATTTAATACATTTAAATCCTAGCTTATGAGCAAGTACATTCCAAACACTTTTATGTGCTAATTGATTGAGATCTGTATAACGCTATGGATATATTATCTGCAATCCCTGAAGAGCTTTTTTTGAGGACTAAGTTGTGCATTCCCAGTCATTGTTGTCTTAAAAAGGAAAACTCTCAGAGACAATAGTAAATGATGTGATAGTTGAGTGAAGATTCGCTGCCTGAAACCAAGGCCGGAAAGATCATATTTACAACATTAAACAATAATTTACTAGAATTGAAGATATTCTTACATTTTTGCTTGTTCCTGAATGCTGGGAAATGTGTGAAAATGGATTTCCAGAACTAAATAGGGAGACTGGGGCTTACTTAGTTTAGTAGCAGAAAATTCTGTCATTATTTTTTAAAATAAATGCAAATAATTCTTGCAATGCAGGTTAATGTAGCCTAGATATGAGATGCTGAAGGTCATAATGCCAAATGTTTTCATTATTGATTCTTTGATGACACTTTAATGAATCGATTGTGTAATGCTTTTAAAGAAGACGTTCGTCAGTTTGACTCTAAAGATAATCAAGATCAGAAGGAATCTAAAAAAGGTCGGTAGTTGAGAACTCAGATGATAATAATGCATAAATTTGCAGCTTGTCAGAATGAGTTTAGAGGTGCACTTGTTAAAAGAGCGTCTGCTGCGAAGGTGAATGGAGACCATGATGAAAGAGGACAGCTCTCTCCTCCCATACAAACACATCCAAGAACTCTTTATCATTTTTAACAAATAGGCTCTGACAGATCTGCAATGCTCAGAGACTCACTGCGCCAGTGGATTTCACAGAGACTGTCTCTCTCTCAGCTGGGAATGGCAAAGGAATTTTACCTCTGGAAATAAATCAGAAGATTTTTGAGGTGATGGCCATTATTAGGCAAATTACTGTGAAGTGATTTACCCTGACTACTGTCAGCAACATAGCAATATTGTCTCTACTCTTCAGGCAAAAAGAAAAGCACCCCAAAGCAACTTTACAGCATACCTAATTAGCACTGTTCAAAGAGGTAAGCTAATTTAAAATGTATGAACCTCGGCAAGTGTAATAGCTAGGAAAATAACTAGTAATATAATTATATAATACAATCAAATAAAATAAGAACCATTCCTCAAATATACATAAAAACAGATCTATTTACACTTACACAGTGGAAGACAATAAAAAAAATCAATCGACTTCTTGTTTGTGTTTATCAATACAGTGATTTAAGATTTTAATCAAATTGAGGCAAAAATTTATCTAAATCATGTTCCAAGAAGCTGACATTTAGAACTACACAATCAAAAAATATGTTTATATTAAAAAGTATACACATTTATTGTGCGAAAAAAGGAAGAAATCAAAATTCACAAAGAAAATGTGTATGTTTGGATATTGAACCTTGATAATCTATGAGTAAGTGTGTACACTGAACCAATGGTGGACAACAACAATTAATTTTCACAATTTGGCTTCCATCTACAAATACATGTTTGAGCAACTACACAGCATTAGTGAACATGTTAAAATGTGTTTTATAGTAATTCGCAGATTACCCCCAAGTTTATTGACAAATGACCATATTTAGTATTCATCAGATTCCCTAAAACTCACTGTGAAACGATTCTGTTGACTCTGCCTTGCTCATGAATAAAAAAAAGTTTTATCCATGGCTGCAATGTCAATTAAATCATGCCAACATCAGAGATCAAGAAGTTATTTAAAATTGTTTAATGTGGATGGTGCACTGAATGTGCAGAATCTTCATTAATCTGGTCTTTAGATCTCACAGGAAATGCCAATAATACATTTGCATTAAATTAGCTAAAAAATTACTTTAACTCTCACAAATGAGTTGCATGCATTAATGTGTTAATTTTTACAGCCCTAGTACATAGACAATTCCAACCATTAATGTTTTTGCCAGGTTTTCCCCTGGTCAATGTCACTACTGGCATTTAAGAATCTGGACAGCCGATAACATAATTTTAGTAAAAAGAGCATGAAATCCTTAAACTAAAGCATTCATTTTCAGAATTTTTCATTGATGTGGAATGTTTTTTTTTTCAGGGATCAATAACACAAAAATACAATTAATTGGGTGATTTGCTTTTTCAGCCCAACAAAGCATGTCTAAAACAAAAATTAAGTCAACTTTTTCAAAATATTTCAAAAATTCATAGCAGCTGTAACTCTCTGGCTTGCTATAAACAGCAAATCCCCTCACAGCAGCACATAATAAACTCATAATAACAAACAGAGCCATTATGTTATGGGAACAGCTGGATCAGTGTGTGCTATCTGACTGCTGCATCACTTCAGTCCATGTGACAGCCCAATAAAAGAAAGAGAGAGAGGCTGCAAAGGCCCTTTCATCAATTGGTTGGACGGTGGCTAATTAAACACATTGTCATGCTGATGCTGATGATGATCTGTGTGAAGCTGATAAGAGCAGTGCATCAGTGTCCACTCACACTCAATAACACTGTCCCTATGGCTCCACAAAAAGCATCATGACTCCAGGAGGCATGTTTCACACTTCTGAGCTGAAAACCCATCAGATGTGGTTATTTGACTGCAGAGGTGTGACTGTAATGAGTAGAGGAATGATGAAGAACTAACATAACCTCTATTCTGAGCTTTTAACTCTTATCATGAATTCAAGCAGAGAACTTTTGCTCAACAGAAATTCGATAAAATTGTTTCTTGCAAAATGTTTTGTTTTAGGCTGGATCAGATTTTTTTGTGAGGTATTGAACCCTGTAACCGCTGTGGAAATTATGCCCACATGATGTGAAACATGAATATGAAACATGATGTGACTGAAAGCCAATGTGGTCTATGACATAATAGAATTGGTGACATCATAAAAAATTATGTGAAGATATATGAGGAGGGATGAGGATTTTGTCCCTAAGAATAAAAAAAAAAACTGTAGATTTATTAGTTTCTTTGTAACATTAACAAATAGAAAATGTCAATATCATTTTAGATATTCTAACTAGTTATACAATATTTAGATTTGGAAACTATATAAGACTTGACCTTTTTTATTTTTGTAGCACTGCAGACAGCTATCAGTTTGGTGACTTTATGAAAAAGATGACTGTTCGCTTGTTGTCAAATATCTTTAGCATGATAGTGAATTTCTGCTGTCTGGGCTAAATAGTTTGAGTAGTGATTTAAAATACAAAAAATGATTGGGTTTTTGGACAGTGCAAAAAAGTAAAAACAAAGGGGTCTGCTGATTTTTTTTTTTTTTTTTTTTTACTTTTTAAAGCAATTTTCCCCATTCCATAATGGCGGATCCAAGTACATGTGATCCATTTCCTGGTGCTGGAGCTTCAAGGTCACATGATTATTTTCCACAATACCAAAATGATAGATGTCGTGTGACTTGAAGTTAAAGAAATTCTGCTCTTAAGAGGAGCTTTATTCAACAACAAACAGCTTTTCCCGTTCTTTACACAGAGGAAGGGAGGACGTTTTAATAATAATATAAAAAAGTAATAAATAGTTAAATAAAAAAGACATACATCTCTAACTTGCTCTTTGTATCCCCCCTACATCCCCCCTTCGTTAATCTCCACTGAACCAATCAGAGTCAATGTGTTATAAGTGTTACTGTTTCTTTTCAGATGAAACTGAGTCAGATGATTAAAATGGTTCATGAGTGGTCAGTTGCATTAATAGTCAAATATTGGTGAAGGTGACGATCTGACTCAAGCTTCAGGTGTGACACGTACTTAAGGGATGTTCGTACTTTCTCAACTCTGATTCACAGTCACATTAAATTAGACTAAAATAACGTTTTTCTGAGTGTGTTTGACAGAAATGTCCCAGGCCACAGGAAGTCTCGCTGCTCATCTTTCATCAATACTGCATTAGGAAACCTGAGACGCTAACCATCCCTCTGCTCACAGTCGGTTTTCACAGCTTTGCGTTTGACTGAACCCGGAGAGTGAGTAAAAGGAGCATCTCATCTGCAGCTCATTCACAGTGGAGGAGGAAAATCAATGCTTTCATTCTCTCTGGATGGCTGCTCGTCCTCAATGGAGAGCCGTCTGAAATGAAATAAACATTTTCTCTCTCCAGATTGCTGGCTATGATAGATTTGTGGCCCTCCAGATAGATTGCAGTTGACTTTGCTGAATGGAAATGCTGGCGGTTTCTGTGCTAATCACCTTATTTCAGCTGCTTTCATGGCAGACCTGACTGATGCCATCGACATCTACTACAGTGCAGGGTTGAGCTCATTGTGTTTGCAGGATGGCTTCACGTATCAGTGCTCATGAGAGCTTTTACATTGAATATAAAGAAGTAACTGAGTTCAGCACTTAACTCAGTTTTTGCCTTTGAAGAGTCTTTTGTGAACAAAAAAATCAATGAAAAGTCTATTTCTGACAAAACTTCATGCAAACCATTTTACTGGACAAAATGTATTTGTGTCTATAGTGCATGGTTTGGACAACTGAAACTGAAATACTGTTCAATTTAGAGTAGTAGTTGCAATGGCTTCTTAGACAGCACAATGAGTTTTCAATATACATTTCTAGGCTTTACAAGGATACAGAAAATGAAAAGTTTCAGTATAGTAAAGTTTGAAAATCCAGTAAACACATCAAAGATCTTCCTATTATATCTAAATGATGACTTTTTATTCAAAAGTCCACAATAAATTCCAGAGGGTAACATTTTCTAAGGTTATCAAGCAAAATATATTTCTATAGCACAATTCATACAAACGAAGGCGCCCAAAGTGATTTACAATAAAACATGTAGTGTACAACTAAACATGCACAACACAAAATAAAACATGACTAGAACTAATAAACTTAAAATACACACATGTTAAAACAAAATATAAAGCCTTTTTGTAAATAAAAAGATTAGTCTTAACTTGGAACTCCCCAACCAAACTAAGAGCCAAATAAATGTCTTGGTCCTGCTCTAATTAAAGTTGATATAGTTCTGCGGCTCACAATTTCTACCTTGTTTAATTAGATGAGGTAAACTTTCACTTTACAATTAAAAAAGGAATAAAAACACTCTCATTCAACAAAATAATGTTGTTAATTTGATGTATTGTGTTCTTGGGGTAACAGTTTGCTCGAAACATAACATTTAAAAACAGAAATAGCACTTGAAAAACATGTAGTGAGTTCCACAGTTCATGGACAATTTTTAGTTCAACAAATCATTGGACAATCTTTCTACAATGGCGTTGTGTAGACTGTCTGTAGTAATGTGTAGCTATAGAGAAGATGAGGGGATTACAGTAGAAAAGCAGATCTGGTTTGAAGCTGATAGTTGTCTGTCGAGTTCTTGTACTGGCTGTGAGTGTTTCTGTGATCAATTAGTGCTGTGTAAATGCTCCCGTCACATTTTCACCAGCATTTTCTGAACCGTTTCCTCTGAAGGCTTTTGAAGACACAAGGGTTGAGGCGCTGGATTTTGCCTGAAGATGATCCTCGGGCGATCAACCGCTAGTCAAACAGGCTCAACGCTATGCTAATCTTGCTCTGGGACATCGGCTCAACATGAAAGGCTGTTTTTGCACAGTTGCTTGCTCCATATCTTTCTCTCTCTTCTGGCTGAGCCTCTGTTGGACTCTAACAGCGGGCATTCATAATCAAAATGGCTGCTCTTCAGTTGAATTTATACCTCTCTCAAAGAACAGGTGAAATTCCCAAATTGAATAATGTAAAACCGACTTTGTTTTAACATCCCTGCAAAGATGACACTTTTTTTTAAAAGTCAACCAAGGTGAAGTTTTTTGAAAAGCCTAGTAAGCCTTGTTATTGGATTGGAGGCAGTGTTTGTCACTGACGGAGCATGAATTGGTTTAGATTGCTTTAGCCAAGCACATGACTACCATGCAGGATACTCAACATCCATAGTAGTGTTCCATAGAGTTTTTGCATTACCAAGAGGCAAAATATTGCAACCTTTTAGTAACTGCTACTAAATATCTTCTTGTATCTCTATGCCTACAAGATCGAATTCACATTCATCTACTACATATTTATACAAGATAAATTGTTTGTTCTTAAAAATTTGTGATTTAACATAAAATATTAAAGCCTTGTATCAGGTGTTTTAAATCATCTTTTGTTACATGTCTCTAGCTACACAGACTGAGCAAATGCTTTCTTCCTTTAAAAATCTAAAAGAACGTTGAATCTCCTCAAACACATAGCTGTAGCTATTTCACAAAGACCATATTAAATGGTTGCTTATTTAGTAAATTGACAAAAAAAGATTTTTAGAGTGGAACTATTAGCATCTCAATAATACAGATGTAAGCCTGCCTTAGCTCATTCAGGGTTCTATCATTCTGAACACACGTTACCTCTTGAAGCGAAGGTATGGTCTTCTTACACAGTTGCAGACTTTTCACAACTTCAGTTTGAAAGTCCAGAGGTACTGTCCCCAAGTACAATATGATGTTGAGATGTGCTTGGACTTGTAGGACTAGAAACAGTCCTTGTTAATATCACCCAGTTCACAGCCTTCCAAAAGGAGAGAAACTTCCAAAAACTACCTCGGAGATTGGATCTGTCCAATGAGAGAACTCCCTATAATCAACATTTAAAACCTTAGCAAAGGTTTCTGTGGAGTTGAAGAGATGTTTGACGTTTGATGTTCATCCCATCATCTGATGGTGTCCCCAGTGTACCCTGCAGTCCCCCAAGTGTACCCTGCAGTCCATAACTTTCTTCTGGGACTATGTGTGTTTAAAGAGGAATATTTCAAGATATATGTGAACTCTGTACCTTGTGAAATCATTCATGTGAGGAGCTGCTCTGCTCAGTTTTCATCAAACTCACTTTCACAGACATATTTCATATTTCACCACTTTCTCGGCTCCCAGTTCACAGATTTCCGTTACATTAGCACCAGATACATCCATTAGAGGTCAAACTATCCTTGTGTGATTTCATCCCACCAGGGATTCACTCAGACCTGTAGTCTTATGACACAGTATTTTAAGGAACACCATGACATTTATCTTTCAGACTCAAAGATGAATGGCACTCACATCAGGAAGCTTGCAGTGACGAATAAACCCTCCTCTCACATTACACCAGTGGAATCTGAGATATATCTTTTAGTAATTTTAGATTTAATGTTCTTTGTAAAATGCATGATTAGGTCACAGAATAGGGAAGCATGGCATAAGGCTGAACTGAGTTTGAACTGGGGTTTTATGTATTTCCTAAGCTGGAGTTCAGTGGCAAGGATTCCTTCCTAAAATATTAAATTATATGGCAATTTACACAAATTAATGAGCGTGAGATCAAAATTCTCTGCAAAAGTAGCTGAGTGTTGACGTTAATGAGATGAACTTAAGTATCTTCAATGCTTAAACAGTGCCGGTTTCACCCAGTCCTGAGTCTTCTTTGGTGGTTCCATTCAGTAGTGCATCTGTCCTGATGTGTTCGCCCAGTCCTGATTCTTTTTCTCTGGTTCCATTTAGTCCTGTATTTGTCCGTTTAGTTTTACTCAGTCCTGAGTCTTCTTCACAGGTTTATTTAAGTCCTGCTGGCTTCCCTCAGTCATGTATCTTCTTCAGCTCAGCTCAGCTGCCCCTTGTCTCTGGAACACTTTTTTAACCTTATGTTGCAGCTTCCTTGATACTTTTAAGGATCATCTTAAAACCCATATTAGTATTGGCTCACAGAGCCTTAAATCTATTTTGGAGCTACATTTTAAGATCTAATTTGCCTTTTTTAAATAGGATGTTAATACAATTTTTTTTTTACTGTTTTAGTTTTTGCAAATCAGTTGCTCTGTTGAGGGCTTGATACGTTTAGTGAACTTGGGTGTTATGAAAGGTACCAATCAACCAATGAATCAAATCAAATCAGTCATGAGTGCCACCAGTGGTTCCGGTGCCTGGATCTCCACCGCTCCTTTCCTAGATTCTTTCACCTGCGCCTCTTTCCTGCTGACATGGAAAGTTAGATGACCATGACTCACTGTTGGACAACATAACACACTCATTAACTCTAACTATTTGTTTATTGGTTCTTGGTTGTATTCTGCTCATTGACTAACTATATTTTTGGCAGTATAGATGTTCATGCACTCCTCAGCTTCTCTTTCATGTAGAGCAAGGGTGTCCAAAGTCGGTCCTGGAGGGCCAGTGTCCTGCACATTTTAGTTGCAACCCTGCTGTAGTATGCATACTACTCTACTTCAGCCAATCAGAGAACCATAATTAGTGCCACAGGTGTGTTTCATGATGGTTGAAGCAAAAATGTGCAGGGCTCCGGCTCTCCAGGACTGACTTTGGGCCTGTTGCAGAGCCTTGACACTGAGTTTATATAATGATGAATGGCACAAGATCATGAAACTGTCTTGAAAAAATATCTTATATAAAGAGAATTAAAGTGTAGTGACAGGAAATCAGTTTTAATTAAATTTGAAGAATCTGATCCAAAATACCCCCTTAATGTATGTGAATAGCTCCAGGTATTGAAAAAGAAACTCTATCCTTATAGTAATCTCATATCAAGGATGATTTTATTCTTTGTAGATGACGCATGTTTATAGAGCTTCAAACATGGATTTGTGAGCTTTAGGTTAGTAAATGTGTCCTGCATCTACAGTTACAGCAATGAACAGCATGAAGCAGACATCAGCTGTGCTGTCTTATGCATTTGTGTTATTTTATCTACATTGTATGCGCAGGAGTCTGAACTTCACGCTCAGAGGTTCATTTCACAGCTATTATCCATTCACCCATTACATTACTGAAGCTCAGATATGAGCTGATATAACCAGAAGGTGTCCTTAACTGGACATTAATGCTCACAGTGAAACTGTTGAGGGTTTGACGTGAAATGTTCAGCTGCACAAACAGTATCCAAGCCTTATAATTCTGTCCATCCTGAGGAAAGTGAATCAGAGCTCCTTGTTTCCCTAGTGTTCATTATGAGCTGTGTATGTCATATGTGAACGTTTCACATGGAGCATTATGGAAGTTAAAGTTTTTAATGTATGGTGTTATCTATCAGTAAAGTTAAATCCTAAAAGGGTACTTTTGATTTTTGGTTGCAAAGTCTTCTCACAACTTTTCCTCTGAACTTCCTTTTGTATTTAAGTTGAATAAGTAACTATTTGCCTGTTTGGACCTCTACCTTTTGCTGTTAGCAGTGAAATACATCAACTAACAACAGTACTTGCAAATGGACGGAAGGAAACATCCTAACCGACAATTCTTTAGTGAACTAGAATATGTTATGTCTCCCACTAGGCATGCTGTTGGTAATTAACCCTGATTCATATCAACTGCAGGAGAGACTCTTGACATTATGGCATTATTTATCAGAAAGCAAAATATAAATTCAGGATTTTAACAGAGACTTCCATTCTGGAAGAGTAAGAAAAGCAGATCAAAATGTATTTCACTAATCCTAATAGCACAAGTTGTCAACAAAACATCAATTTAACTAGCTATGAAACAAAATATGTCCTGTCGACGAGTAGTCTATACAAGTATACTATACAGGAATATAATTTCTTTAGAACGTTACAGTAACAGCCTTACACCCAACCAAGACTCCTTTCTTATGTTTGTCTCTGTAAGTGTATTTTAGTTTGTGTCAGGCTGACAGCTGAATATAAATAAAAAGTGTGCTACTGTTTATACAGTCTCTGTAAATCCAATTAGATGTTGGCTCCTCCAGACCCTGTTAGCGATCTCCAGTCAGGCACAGACACTTCACACACCAACACTAAACTCTACTTACTGCCAATATCTCATTCCTCTGACAACGATACTATCAGCTGCAGATGTTCAATGCCATACGCTTTACTTCTATTACATTTCCTAGAATAGGAAGTTAACTCATACTACACAATAGTACTATGCTCTATGCTCTTCCTCAAAACATTGAAGGAAAGGGAGGACATTGATGACTTACTTATATGAGTAAATCATACATTTTCATAAAATGGCATAATTATAATAACAACCACAAAAAAGTTTTTAACAATAGTTGCACGTTTTAATATAAAGTTGAAGTGTCATTTTTCATGTTTATTTTTATGCATGTAGAATTCTTGTTTGTTAAGTGGCCATTCTATAAACTTTTGATAGGTTGGACATGACCTGACCACAACCATTGTTGAGGTGGCATAGACAGAGAGTACAGAAATAGAAAAATATACAGTTTACCATGACATCAGTGATATAATTTTGATATTTTTTCACCTAAATAAGTTTTTGCAAAGTCATTAAAATAAAACAAGAACTGTCAACTTGGCGCTGATAACGTCACTTCCTATCTATGATTGATTGACAGTCTCGTCCTATCAGCGCCAAGTTGTCAGTTCCCAAATGGTGCAACCCCTTTCCTTTTTGGCTGAAATGTCATTGTTTTTTCTGAATTTGCCATTGTGCTTTCTGAATTTGCTTTTGTGTTTCCTGAATTTGCTGTTCTGAATTTGCCGAAACTATGATAACAATTATAGCTATTAGATAACAAACAGGTGATCAGCATCAGCTGCAGGATTAGTGATAAATGATGGATATAAGCTAGAAAGGCACATTGAACCACATAGTTTTTTTTTCAAATTTGTATGTTTTTAGCACTCAGACACCATATCCATTTGGACACATACCTGGAGTCGACTATTCGAATGCTCGATTAAACAGATATGCTTTTAATTTAGTTTGAAACTATGTGAGTATAGCTGAGCTCCAGACAACATCTGGGAGTTTGCTCCAGAGCTTCAGGGTCTTCCCCCTCTGGTGTATTTACTAATCTTTGGAATAATCAGTGGTCCAGCTTTTTTGTGGTCTAAGAGGGCAAGCTGGAATATATAGTGATAGGAGACTGCTCAGGTAGGCCAGAGCCAAGCCATTCAGGGCCTTAAAGGCAAGAAGCAGTATCTTATGGTCAATACGATGAATATTTTACAGGAAGCTAATGAAGAGAGGTCAGAACCGGTGTAATGTGATCAAATTTCTTTGTTCTTGTGAGAACCGTAGCTGCTGCGTTCTGGACTAACTGTAATTTATGCAGTGCGGCGGCTGAGCAACCAGCTAACAGAGCGTTACAACAATCCATTCTGGAGGTCATGAAAGAATGAACTAATATTTCTGCATCTACAATAGACAGCATGTTCCATACTTTAGCAATGTTCCTGAAGTGAAAGAAGGTGGTCTTAGTAATATAAGAAATATGGTTCTTAAATGTCAGTTCACTATCTATAATAATAATATAATAATACGATTTTTAACTATTGGGGGAAAATTAACAGGTTGTTCTCTCAGCTCCATATTTAAAACTGCGAGATTCTGTATTTACATTTTAGAACCAATAAGTAAAATTTCTGTTTTACCATAAAGAAGTACACTAAAAGCTATTATAAGGTTGCAATGAAGTCAAAGGGGAAGAGATGCCTTGAGGGCTGATCATATCCTTCTCAGGAGCAATACTTTGCAAGTCTTTTCAAAGAGAATTTCACTGTCAACTTTCACTTTTCTTTTTTGTTAATGCAGTCAAACAGTAAAGATACGGTAATTGTTGCACTACTGTTAGATATTCTACCCTATGGATTAAATTAAATATAATTTATGGCCAGAATCTTCTGAGAAAATAATTTAGGTCTGAATGAGACATATGCGAATATTTAGAGTTTAATGATAGAATGCCTGTTAACAACAATGTTTGAAGCAAAAAGTGAACAAATGATAAAAGAAAATGTTTTCCAAGATACATAGTATATATGACCATATATATGTTTTTAACCACATATAAACAGGTTTGCAACTTTCTTGGCTCTTTCTAAATGAGATTTCAAACTGAACTCATTAACAATAATTGTAGCTATAAGTGACTCAGTGATTAGTAAAGACTAGGGAGTCAGGTGTTTTCCTCCAGACTGAATCAGGTGTAGGCTGTCAGAAGGAAACTGATTTCTCTTATCAGCTAGGGCCCACAAAGCTTCAGCCTCTGCCTGTGTGATTAGCATGCTAGCTGCGGACGCGTCATTGGGTCTTCCATCACTCAGAGAGATTGATTCTTTCACTCTGTCCAGCCGCTGGCTGACTGACACACACGGCACGACCCGAGCTGCACATTGTAACTGGAGTTCAGAAATCAATTTGTATCAAATGTACACTGTAATTTATTTGTTGGCTTTGAAGCAAACCTGGCGAAGATAAATGGGATTGGAGGCTTTTCTTCTGCTCCCCTCGCCCATGCCCGAGCTGATAAAGTTCTCCTGAAAGCCATGATGGTTCCAGTCGGTGGAAAAACTGACAAAACGTGTTTAAAGTTGTGCGCTGATCTCTAAATCTCAAAAAGAACACCTTGTTGGACATGATAGGACATTTCTACCTTTCCCCCCACTGTCGGGGCACAGCTGACATGCAGCGCTGCTAGCTTTATTTTTATTTATTTCATTTTTTCTGCTGACATTTTCTTATCAGTTAATCTAGCAAGGGAAGATGTTTGGAGCTGTATTTTCAGATATTTTCACTTCATCCACAGCGAGCCTCTGCGTTCTCAGATCAAGATGTTCTTTCAGGATTAAAAAGATTCATTTCAGTATCCTCTCAGCTCTCAAGCTTGTGAAACAATATTCATGCACCCCTGTGTTTTTCTGAGATCACGTTCATGATTGTAAAAGTTGGTTTCTGCATTCAATAATATTGTGACATTTACAATTGAGACATAAAATAAATACCTTTACTGCAATTATCAGTCAATAAAATGTGTTATAATCAATCCAAAATTACTCCACAGAAAAAAAGAAACATTTTTATTTCAAGAGGCTCAAACTATTTTTTTTTTTGCACAATGAAGTCATTTTTAAGCATAAATTATGTTGTTTTTACTTCTTTTCTTAATTTAATCACATTTTCACTGATGCAATGTAGCTACAAGCATCTTTTTTCATGAGTTTCTTCTTTCTTAGGGTATGCAAATGCTGAGCAAAGAGAAAATGCCACAATAACTTTTCCAAAGTGTTTTTTTGCAAATGCAAACATCTGAAATAGTCACTGCTTAATCTAATGGAGAATGGAAATTTGTGTATGCATATGTTTATACTTTATCATGAAAGCAAGACTTCTTAAAGTATACATTCAAAACTTCTCTCTTTAAAACACTAATCACAGAGCTTTCATTTACATGCTCATTACTTTTCAGACAAGACAAAGTTGCTGACAACGCTGATAAGTGTGTGTTTTTACTGATTTTACTGATTTAGTGTAAATTCAACTAATGAATGTGTGATGTAATGGGTGGATAATGTGGTCGGATAACTTGATCATGCTAGTGTACCTGATTCAGCACATGCAGATGACCAGAAGGCTGGTATATAGGCCTGGTATATATGATTCTACCATTCAGCATTGTCATTGACAGCATCGGGTTTCATAAAAATTTTCACACAAGGCATTGTATATTTCATAAAGCAGCAAAGCAACACCAAAACTTGTATGAACATCCCCTATGTTTGAATGTAGGGACTGTGTTCTTTTATTTGAAGTCGTCATTTATTTTTCTGTAAACTTTACATTCATGTCCTTCACCAAATGCTTTTTGTTTGTCAAATTTGTCCACAGTACATCATCCCAAAGGGGTTTGAGAAACTCAAGTTTTGTTATGCCTTTGTTTCCTCTTGAATCTTCCACCTGTGACCCTTTTTAAATTGATGGTGTGAGCTGTGTATGCTTCTCAGCTTGAATTTGTTTTAAAGTTAATAAAATTTTCATCAATTCTGCACGTCCATTCACATTCAGAAAGGTTCCCTACAGTGCCATGGGCTGTAAACCTCCTGATGAAAATTCTCACAATGGACACAGAAACATTAACATCTCAGGACATGAGATGATAGCCTTGATATTGTGCATGTCTTTCACCATTTTTCCTCTAAAATCCACTATAACCTCTTTCTCTCTTATTAACTGAATGTTAACAACTATGCAGTGGGCTTGTGTAGTCCTGAACATCTCAGAAGATATGCTTTAGCACAGTGAACCACGGTGCAAATACCCACTCAGTCCCTCATTATCCTTTTACATTATTTTTACATGAAAAATAGTTAAATTGGGATGAATGTTAATAACAAGCAAAAATATTCAACAGATATTTACTCTTCTAGTAAATTCTAGTAACTACTTTACTATTTTTATTTTTATGTTACATATTGAAATGCTTTCAATATGGGTCAGCTAACTCTCTCTCACTTTCACTAAAGAATGGAAAAAAGAGCAGCAAGCTCTGGGGTGAGGGGATGAGGGGTGGAAAGATTACCCCACACGATTGAATTAGCCTGCTGTGTGTGTGAATGGAGGAAACTAATGGTAAATAACAAGCTTTTGACAATTGTACCACTCATGGGTGCTGAGAGGAGACTCACATTCTCTCCCTCTTACTCTCACTTTCTCTCTCTCCCTCTCTCTCCCAGTGATTTGCATGCTTGTCACTGCTCTGAAAGAGAGTTTAAAGGTACATCCTTTATGTGCCAGAGAGGAGATTAAATGCTGCTTCACAAAGAGACTTTGATTCCTGTAGAAACTCAAGAGCCTGTCAGGACTGAAGTTAAACCAGCACCTCTCACTGCAATAATGTGCAGTTTTATTTATTCCTTTTAGTTTTTCTTTTCGAAAAGCTGGTCTTTCATAGTAAAAATATAATAATACTACTAATAATAATTTTTAAATAATTACAGCCTGACACACCAGGTACTTTTCCTATAAAATGTCTAAAGATAGTATTCCCCTTAGGTTTCCTTACAATGTGTATTACATTTTAGTGGAAATATTGTCCTTTATAAAAAAATTATAGTTGAATGCGTTAAAAATAGTATTTAAAAGTTTATAAAGAATTAGGTTATTCCTACTAAAATGTCATGTGAGAACTGATAAAGTGACATGTTTCTAAAAAATTTACTTTGAATCTGAGCTTCTGATGTCTGATTTTATGACAACAGACAAATGTAATAAAAAAAATTGCAGTTTGTAAATTTGTTACACAAACAGTTGCTACGTTTACAGGCCATTCATTTCTTCACCACAAATCAAATAATGTAAGCTTGAATTTACTTAAAATATAGTACAGTCAAAGTAAACCCAACATACTCATTTATTAGACATATTTTTTTTCAAAGCGTAAATGTGTGTATGAGTCTGGTTAATAAACTAGAAACTCTAATAACGTCCACTTTACATTAGCAAAATTTGACAGGGAAATGTTTTCTTTGAGCAGTTGGATTATTGTGATCTGAAAGTTATTAAAACAGTACTGCAGTGTAACACTATTTTGATTATTTGCCCAATGTTCGGCCTGCATAGACTAAGCTCTAATTATTGACTTCTATCAAACACATCCTAAATGAATTCACCCTCCAGCATGACTGAACATGATTCTGTAAGGGATGTCTGTATATTTTTTATGTTCATAACAAATTCCAGCAGTAGACACTCATAGTTTTATTATTCAGAGCAGCAAACATAATAAGCAATGTCTCAATTGTAAGCCTGGTGTAACCCGAAGCAAGCTCTCTTATTACATAGTGGGTTTATTTATGATTAAGTTCATATGTTTTCCCAACCAACACTGAATTAGTTTTGGCAGATGACATGTAATGGAAGCACAGAGGTGTAGTGGTTAGCACATGCAGCTGTATCTCACTGAGAAGGCTGATTTGAGTCACTTTTCTGATTAGAGTTCATATGTCCTCCTCTACTTACATCAGTTTCTGAGGCCAACTTGGGCTCCATTTGTACACATAACGCTTCTTGAATACAACAATTAGCCAAAAACAAAGAGCTCTCTATTCAATGCATTATCATTGCTTGGCTAATTTTCTTTTTCACGTCATGTATTGCAAAATTTTAAATGTTTATGTCATATGTGTAAAACTTGAGTTGTCTCTGTCATTACCTGTAAGACTCCTTCAAGTAAATCTGAAGCTATAAACAGAGAAGTATAATTAAACAGTAAATAAAGTTTTTTATTGCTTTTTATTTTCTGTAGAAACTTTTGAAAGGTCTAACTGTGTGGCTAGTAATTTCCTTCGTTGCTGTTTGTCACTACTTGAGAGTCACACATAGGCAAAAAGGTGATATATCGTTGATGCGGAGATGATGCAATCAAAACCTAAGAAGGCTCATGGCTGTCACTACCCGGGGCCTACCATTAATCATGCATAAGTATAATATCACCTAATATAATCTAAACAACAAAGCAATATGCCACCCTACCCCCATACTCCCCAACACACACACACACACACGCACACGCACGCACGCACACGCACACGCACACACACGCACACACACACAACTGCCATGAGGGTCAAATACATTAAAACCGTGTTTTGCAGCATGTTTAACAGCTGCTTCTCGTTGACAAGAATCAAATTCTAGTTCAAGTCGCCCAGTCAAAACTATGCACCAACTGGAAAAAAAATAGGGCAAAAAATGTGTTGCTCCTTCAGGTGGCCACAACCTTGACTAAACATAAATTTGTGACTGAAAATATTATAATAGCGATAATATTATTTGAGTAATGCCAAAAACAAGAATCATCCATTAAAATAGTAAAAGTTCAATAGAATTATAGAATTGTCTATCTTTAAATGTAAGGAATTTATTTTTTAAACACATCACAGTAATCGGTTTGCAGAAACCAAGTCTAATTTGTTCTTTGTGTTATAAAAACTGTAAAAACAAACTGTTAAAAACAGAAAAAGTACTGGCTTAAAGTTGATTTTATTTCCTGATTTTAACACAAACATTTATGTAAATGTAAAAAAAATCTGATTAACAATACATAAATATAATGAGTCAAACTCAAATGCATAAGTTACACATACACAATTTAGGCCTAACGATATAATTAAATCATTCATGCTTTATCTTCTCCAATGACCAACTGAATAGAAAGACATAGCCAGTAGGTGTTGGAGATATAATGACACCTATTCAATCAGCAGACTATCCCAGAAGTCAAAGCGAAATTCCAAAATATTCCAAATCATGAAATTGGACTAATTCCTTTTATTTAACAAGGCATTTATCTTGTATATTTATGTTTTTTAGCTTCATGTCACCATCCTTGGTTACATTTTTCATAGTTTTTTCTGTTTAACACCTTCTGGGGTCGGACACCATAACTTAGAATTTCCAGGCAGCCTTTAATATTAAAAAATCTGACAAAGACAACATCTAAATGGACAATAACTGATGAAACCATATAGTTTATAACTTGATCATGTGAATTTGAATGTTTTAATGTGATTTGCTGTAAACACTGGCTGCTTTGCCTACAATTCACCCTGATGTTCAGTAAAAGAAGAGCAGAGAGGAAATCAGAAAATCCTGTCTGCCAGGGCTGATGTCACACCAGGGCAAAAACTACATTAGTGGAGGAGAAAGAGACCGTGGTGGGGGAGGGATTGAGATAGACGGGTGCTTTTATTGGGTAACACAACACAGGCTCAAGCTGATCTTCAATCGCACAGGGCCCTATACTCTCTTTAAGCAAGGTCATAGAGGGCAACTCTGGGAGAGAATCCTAGGATCTGGATAAACACTTGCTTCCATGTAGAGCCTGAGAGGATGAGCATCTCCAAAGCCAGTCAGTTAAACTGCTAGCAGAAAAAAAGACGTAAAATAAAACAATGACTCTAAAAAAAAAATCCAAAGTGAAAGAATTGACAGAGAACAGTTTAAAACATTAAATGTTTTTTAAACCATATTTATGTCTTGATTTCTTTGTAACTCTCATCTTCTCATTGATAGTTGTATGATTTATTCAATAATTTAATCAAAATTAATTAATGATAATAAATCATTAAATAAATCAGGGTTTAAATCCAATCAATAAACATTTTATGTTTTTTATGTTTTTATGTTTTATTTAAAACACTTTGAATTAACTAGTAATATATGAAGGTTCTATATATTAAGTAAAAATAAAATTGCTGATCTAAGAAAGGTCTTGCTCAGCATGATCTTCTCAGCTTCCATCCCAGATGTTGAACTGCTGGATTTTAAGCATCCCTGATGGGCGCATGAGCTTCTCCAGGTGTCCTGAGGAGAAATGGAGGGAAAGCAATCAGTTTGCCAGAGCCTACAATGATTTAGTGATAGCAGATAGCCCCCTCTTCTCTATCCACAACCCTGCTTTTTTCCTTTAAGAAGCAGAAGTGGCTGATAATAATGTAGAAGTACCTGCTGGGAAAGACTCTGAGGTTGGTTGGACTTCTTCATCCAATCCTTGGCTCCCTTACAGGCCACATACCAACCAATGGCATTTCAGAAGCTTTGAAAGATTTTGGAAAAACTTGCTCCTATCAGAATTCTCCTAACCTTGGTTAAAGTCATGGCTCTGTAGTAGTTGATTATGTGGTAACCCTGGATATATTTTGATGAAAAGTCATCAAGCGGGAAGTCATCAGATAATATGATGTTTATTTAAGATTATTAGTCAAAAGTACTAAATACAGTTACTATTTTTTTATTATATTGTTAAATTGTGTGGGACACATTGTTTTACAGGGGGAATACAATCCCAGAATTAAAGAATAGTAATTATTCACAATGTGCACAGTTCTTAACCATATCAAAGTACTTAGACTTTTAGATGTTTTGTTTTTACTAAATGTACAAATGTAATATTTAATTTAAACCATTGTAACTGTACTGTTTATGCCTTTACTGCATATATCTTTCAAAACTTAAATTTTGTTAAATTATTCTAAGTTATTCTACACATTTTGGAATAATATAGATGAGTGAACAACTAAACGTTACAAATTTTTCCATTCATATTAGTTTAACCATTAAAAATGTTCAGCAATGACGTAAAAATATTATTGAGTATTCACTCCCCTCCCTTTTAGACAAACTATTTCCAGCTAAAGGCTTACTAAATTCTTAAAGACTATACATCCATCTATCCATCGTCATCCACAAATATAGGGCCAAGTTGCAGGGGCAGCAGTCTGAGCAAGGAAGCCCAGACCTCCCTCAACAGTTCCTCCAGTTCTACCAAGGAGGATACCGAGGCTTTTTTAGTTTAATCAGGAGACCGATTATCTCCATTCTGTCATGGATCTTCAGCGGGGCCTCCTCCTGGCCGGACATACCAGGAACAACTCCATAGGGAGGTGTCCAGGGGATACCTGAAACAGATGTCCAAGCCACCTCAACTAGTTCCTCTCGATGTGGATGAGTAGCAGCTTTACCCCAGGCTCTTACTGAGTGACGGAGCTCCTCAACCTATTTCTAATTTCTCTAATAATTAAGGCCACTTGCATTTGACATCTTACTCTTTCGGACATGGCACCTTTCGACTCCTTTTTCACCACTACATATCAGTAGATCGACCACAATACTGCAGCTTCTACTCCAATCCACCTGACAATCTCATGCTCCATCCTTCCCTCACTTGTGAATAAATTCCCAAGATACTTTAACCCCCTCACTTGAGGCAAGGTCTCTCCTCTAATCTGGACTGAGCAAACCAGCCATTTCAAGTTATGAACCATGGTCAAAGATTTGGAGGTGCTGATCTGGTGTAGGTTCTCCATTGCTGTTTTAGGTCCTGTTTTCTTAAATACTGAAAGATGACTTATTTAACTTAAAAGTGAGACAGAGCGCATCAGGGCAAAAATTAACAACATTTCAAGGTTTCAATTCGGAATTTAAAATGTGAATATTCAGGCTGGACCAGTACTTTTAGTGATTTGGTGCTTAAACTGTACATTATTCTTAAATGTCTCTTGATGTATCAGGGCCATTTTATCATTACTTGAGATATATTTCTTACACACTGCTCCCTAACACTTTCAATTTGCTTTGAACATTTATTTTTAGCTTTTGTCCATTATTGCTAAAACTTAATGTGTGCAATGAATTTTTCATGTTAATAGTTTTCTTTTTAAATTATGTCCAATATCTGAGCTTAAAACATGTTTATCTTTGTAAAACATATAAATACACATTGTACCAAAGTTCTTAATTGCTGGTTTAAAATTATGACTAGAATCCTCAGAATCCTTACCTAGACAATAAAATAGAACCTTCATTTTTATAGACAGCTTAAGAAAGAGACATTGAACATCTTCTCTTTCAGAGAAGATTTATCAATGTGGTTAAGTCGGGATCTATGTCAGTGTTTTACAGTCACTTTGATGCAGTGTACTTTTTAATGTTACAGTGTTGTTGGATTTGTCAAGATGTTATTTCATAATTTCATCAGCTCAACCTATACTCAACCAATGTCAAGACCAAAGGAACAGCAGTTTGACTTATTGTATCTTGTCCATTATCTCCTGCAGGCTGTTAGAGTCTAAATCAAAGTAGCGTCCTAGTTTATTAAACCATCATCCATCCACCGATCCTCGGCTCCTTTCCCCAAAGCTACCAGTTTATTGTTGAGATACCCATCTGATCATTTCCTCATCCACCGCAAATCTCTGACATTAGAGTCGTTGAGGTCTGTGCGGGTGTAAATCTTCTTCTATCAGTCGAACAATGTGACTCTTGCTACCTGACTGATAGCTTTTATTGGTTCAGAACCGATAGCAAGAATAAAGAGAGCCAGATAGAGAAAATCCAGGAGAATTTACTACAAGCTGGACAATATTGACAGACATTGGTCCAGATTTTAGGTTGTCGTAGAATGTATGGTTTCAGGAACATTCAAGACTGTTATTTTTTTTTGCTGACCTTTCAGAAAAGGCTATCGGTTAGGTTTGTACTGATCTAACTGTACTGATTTATAGTTGATGAGTCTTACTTAAAGCATGGTAGATGTTCCAACCCTTGTCTAGAGGCAAGTTGCTTAAGACAAAAAATGGTTTCAAACAAATAAATAGGAGGTCAATTAGTGGGATCAGATGTGTTACAAGAAGGATGAAGTGTTCCTACTGCAGGCCTCCTTTCCCAGCTCAAGTCTAGGTATCCTGTGACAGACACAGACACACTTGAGTCCACATATTTGACACTTTACACATGACATGGATGTTACAAGACCACCCATAAAGTAAGGTGGTTAAAGTGAAAATCAGGTTGCATTTTCAAACCTGCTAATATGATTCTTTAGGGTATTTATGAAAATTATACAATAAAGCAAGGTTACATTTAATAATAAAATCTATTTATACATATGTATATACAAGTACAGTTTGTACTGCCAAAATAGTTATACAAATTTTTTAAACCACTTACTTAAATTGCTTTCTTTACAAAGGGCACAAGCAAGCTTAATAACTCAACACATGTTTATTCTACAAATATTTAGGTTAAAACATATCCTTTAACCTTGTATTTTAGTGAAAGCACAAGCTTTATCTTTCCCACTGACCCACCACCTGAAAAAGAAGATAACAATGGTCTGCAAATGCTTATGATTTAAGGAGTCGGTTCAAAAGCCCCTAAATATGTGAAATCAACTAAAAAATAATAATTCAGTCAACAACATTTAAACAAAAATTGAGTCAACTTAAATAAAAAAAATTTTGAGTGTGGTATTATTATTATTATTATTACTGTTGTTGTTGTTGTTGTTGTTGTGGTGGTGGTGGTGGTGGTGGTGGTGGTATCGATTGTTGGCAGGTAAAAAACTATGCATCTGCTTATCAAATATAACTAAAATACGAACTTCATTAGTTGTCTGAGGTATATTTGTGGCATAGACAGATTTTATATATCTTTCAGAGATACATCACAACATCAGATAAAAACATTTGTGTATTATGGAGCAAAAGCCTTACACAGTATCGTTCATGAATTCATGCTTGTGGGATATTTGGCCTCTAAACACACAGTATTTTATTTATTATGTATATGTCTAAAATCTGCTTTAATCTACACAGATAAATGAATTGTTTCTTACAAGAAGTAATAACATTCTTCCAATTATTATTATTACTGTTATTGTTATTATTGTTATTATTATCATCATCGTCATCATCATAGTTATTAATATTATTGTTAATATTATTATTGTGTCTTTTGTTGTTAGTATCATCATTGTTGTTGTTTTTCTGACTACCTTACAAATTGTTTTTAAAAACAATTTTTGTTATAATTTGATGCATTATACTTTAACAAACCACATTATATGGTTAATTATTATTATATTTTTATATAATAGCCTAAGTTAGTATTTCAAACTAATTTGGGTAGAAAAATGAACTAAAATGATTGATGTTGATTTTTTTTACTGTATTTAACAAATCACTTCCTAAAAATCTAAATATTCTGAGTTAAACAATATAACATACATGTTTTTATAATTATACGCTGGTTATAATGTAGTTAATATTGAAGACTAATTTGGTTCGAAAAATCATCTACTGTTGATGTCGGCTATCTATTAAAACAGTCAGTTCATATAAAACCTAATTGTTTTGGAATAAACAATAGTAGCATACGTGTTTTATTGAAATATATAATTGAGCGTGCAACAGCCCCAATCGTTTCTGTTGATGTAAGAAAAGGAAAGTCTAATTTGAAACAATTAAAAATAAAGGAATGTAATAAACTAAACTTCATTAGGCTCTAATATTTCATTTGCATTTCAATTTGCATACTCACATCCCAGACTCTAAATGGGACAAAAGTTTTAATTATTTATTGTCTTTTTTTGGTCTAGTCGAACAAAACGGTACTTTATAGGTTCAAAAGCGATTTAATTTAAAATCTAGGCTTGATGCTGTTAAGAAACAGCACCTCAGGCTAAAATATCAATGGCTGTGGGTTTAGCATTTGTGGGAATATTTTCCCAAATGATTTTTATCTTTTTTGTCGTAATTGATGAGTGATATTTTTTTTGGTCTTTTGAGCTCCACGTTGAAACTGATGTAACGACTCTATTGATCCATAGGGGTCGCTCCGATCCTTCAGTTATCACTCTGTCTTCGAGAAATTGCGAGTTGCGTACATGAAGAGTAAGGGTTTAAAAATAAATTAAATATAAAACTTTCTGTATTGTGAGATCGTTTTACCTTGATGTTATTTGATGAAAATTATAGTACATTTTTGCCTATTTAGATGTTAACCCTAGACTAAAGGTAATGTATCAAAAGTCTTAAAAATTAAATCATACAAACAAAAGGGCATGGACAGTGAAACTATTTATCTAAACATTTAATTTTGTTGTGCGTATTTGTCTTTTTTCATGTATGTTCTATTGTTTGTTTAGATCGTTTGGACTACGTCACTTTTAAATGCGAAATTCAAAGAACCCTGAATCTGTTTTTATAAAACAGGTCCATAGAAGAGTAGACAGAATAAGTTCAAGCCGTACATACGTCAGTGAATCGAACTTGACTGATTGGATGATAAATGGTACAGAACATTAGCCTGCAGCTTGGGGGTAATGCTAATGATAAATATTGTCTGTTTCCTGCTGAGAGCCTCGAGCCACTCTCATTCAACTTCTCTAAGAATGTCACTCTCAAAAACAGATTAATAATTTATTATCCTATCGGCTTTTTCTCTTTCTCTGACAGATTAGATTTTAACCATTTGATTTTGTTTGCATGGGGCGTTCCCACATTATTAGTTAATGCTCTCGGCAGCTGCTGGGCTCCATTTTGTGCCTCCAGGAGCCATCTGCTCTCTGATTAGCACCTCAATGCGTTTACTCATTGAATTTGAACGGCAGCAAAAAATATTCTCCTCTAAATAACCACGGGACTCGAGCTAGCATAACGCGTTTATCTTATTCATTCGTTATAATTATTATTAGATCATCGACAATGAAATTGATACGTTTTACACTCTTATTGGTTACATGAATCATGATTTGTCAAGCTCCATTTTAAATCCAGGAGCCCTTTTTTTAATATTTACTGTTAATACATAGCTGAATTATTCTAACCAATATCTACCCCTTTTTAAACAAATGGAATACATTTGACATTTATATCAAACACTTTGAAGGCAAAATAAAAACAAGTGCATATTCGATCCAGATAATTTAAGGATAATTTTACATCTACACATTTTTGCAGTGATTTATTTTGGAAATCTCTGGGTTATTTTCAAATGATATATATTTGAAAAACGTGCTGGCTCTTAAAGATCTATCTGATAAATAACCACAAATTTGATTCAGAACAGTTAAGTTTGAAAAAAAAAAGGCATTTCCACCTACAAAGTAAAACTTCTAAGATTTCACACGAGAAAATCAAACCACAGCCCACTCCAATAATAGCTTTAAACGTGTCATTATAATTTCATTTAGTTTATTAGACAAAATATACGATCTGGACAAACTTGTTCAACTTGCTATGTACAAATGTGGGTCACACACCATCACATGAAGAGACAGAACACACTCCTACCAAAGCAATGTCCCCAGGGTGAGGGATGCATAAGTATATGTACAACTGCAGCTTTTCTGGTTCCCAGCTCAACTCAGTGCTGAGCTGGATCTGTTTCAGTTTCTCTGTCCATCATGAGTGCCATCAGTGTTTTAATGAAGGGTAAAAGTCACAATCAAGCTGTGAGGATTCTGTGTGTCGTTTCCTGTTGCCTTCTGGGGCTGTGGAGACACACAAGAAGAAATTATTCAACAGTTGGAAGCTTTTGAGAATTGGGGACGGCACAGATTATTATTATTATTATTTTCATATAACAAAACAAAAATATTGAATGATTAGACCCAAATGACAAACAAACTTCATCTGTTTCTCTATGAAATCGATTCTTTTAAATGTCCAAATACTCACAAAGAAAACTTTTATACCTTTTTATAACTTTTATAACTTGTTTTACACCATCCCAATATTTATTACATTTATGCTAACTTGTAATGAGTGGCTCTATTTCACACTAATGCATAGTATTGTTTTTTTATTTGAATTCATTACTTAAATGTCAACCTCTATGCCCAAATGTCAACTTTTTTACAACAAACAGAAAATGTGTATCTCATTGTGTTAAACCCTTTCCAGCCATTTTGTTTGAGTAAAAAAAAAATTTTTAAATGATCTAAAAATAGAACTACTTACTATTATGCTAGCTGGGTTGTGGGTTTGAGTTCAACAAAGACATGCGTCCAAATGTATTATTGTATTATAAAAAACAATATTTCATAATACTTAAAACCTTTTTTAAACCTTAAAGAACAGGCAACAAAAATATTTTAACAAGCAGAAAAAATGTAACAATTTAGTGAAATGTAATTCACTGTCCGACACCAGTTGTCACCGACAACTAAATAAAACAGAAGAACATCTAGTCATTAAACATAGCTAGAATTCATATAGCGGGTACATTTTAATTCTGCTTTTATCTAAACCGTTTACATTTTCAAATTGACTGTTTTTGCGAATTCAAGAAATCAAAGTTTACAAATAAATAAGGGTTAGGCACAATACGTGTTGAATTGTTGGATTTGATTATTTTAATACATCAGCAGTTTTATTCATGAATTATTAATGTGTTTATATGCATTTAAAAAATACATTAAAATAGCTTAATTACAACTTTTAGATTATACATTTTTTATGATTGGCACTGTTGCTCTGGTCTGTATATACCTAAATCTTTGCAACAGCAAAATGTAAGAAACTTTCGGGGTAAAATCATGGCAGAAAGAGTGTCTCTTGAAGGGTAAAGTCGGTTCCCCGGGGTCTTTAGCAGAGCCACACAGGCTCTCTGACTTGATAAGCAGCTATTCCCCAGAGACAGCCGCGCAGCCAGAGCGGGGATGAGCGGGGAGGGGGACCGTGGCCTTTGTCACTGGGAAAAGCGCGACTATTTATTTTGGGCGCTCGGAGCAGATTTCTCTCTGTCTGCTCGGTAACTGTGAGGAAACTGCTTTATCCCTAGAGTCTCCCGCGATAAAGAGAGTTAAAACCAGCCGCTTCATCTTGTAATGATCGCTTGCTTTCAGCAGCTCATAATAAACCAAAAACACACCGAAAGATGGAAAACGAGCAGCGGATGTACCTGTCGTGAACGGGACGAAACGATGTTTTTAATGATTGTGTCGGTGATTCGTTTCTGTGGAAATTTTCCCGATCTGAAAGAGAACAAGCAAAAAGTAAAATCAATGCGAGTCATTGAAAACAAAACATATTAAAAGCTCGGTTAACCGTTAAGCCTGGATGCATTTAAGTTTAATGGAAGTCTGAGCAAGTTCACTGTCAAAAGTCAAAATCAAAAGACGTAAAATCAACGCGTGGTTGGGATGGTTTTATGACGTTGCATATTTGCCTGTATACATCTGAACCATTATGTCTATTTTATTACAGTTTAATTAAAATAGACACAAAAATTATGATCATTACTGTAAACCCAAATAACTGTTTTATGTACCTATTAAAACGCCACCTTAATCTATATCAACCACCAGGATTGTTTCTTGCTTAAATATTAGGAATTACTTAAAAAGTTGCTTTTTACACTTTTTACTTTTGGGTGGCATATTTGTAGAAGCCTAACTACAGTTATCCTGCCAGGCCTATTACCCCATATTAAAGCTAGGCGTTAATACGTTAAGATGTATTATATTGTTTAAACTATTCAATTTGCAATATTGTCTATTTTTTTATATATTTTACTATAATCATTCTATATACTGACAGATATATAGAAAAATAGGCCCGTGGAGGGCTGTAAACTTAACACAAGTGCTTATTTAAAAGGAGAATGATTTGTAAAATTAACTGGATATGTGGTCAGTCTGGTTAATATTCTTTATTTGTAACTTTCCATACATGGTGATCAGCGCATACCTAAGTGCTTTGGGCTGAGGTCCTCTGGTGCGTTCTCTGTGTTTGGCCTCTCTGACACCGGAAGCGTCGTGGGTTGACTCTGATGCTGCTGTTGTGGATGGGTAAGCTGACTGATCTGATTCTGATTGACGCCCAAAAAAGACCGTACGTTAAGCAAAGAGTTTTGTCCCAAAAAAGTGCCGTTTGTCCAGTTGTGAAATTTGCCGATTTGGCACGTGTACAGTCCGTGGCTTGGCAGGAAAGCCGGGTGAGTGGCGGAAACAGGGGGTGACGTTGGTTTTTGTGAGCTGTCAGGGCTAGTCGCCGTTTCTGCTAACGACCAGATTTTTGGTTTATTGCTAACTGGAAGCTGAAAGCTTTGCTGTGACTGTCGCCCTGGTGACAGGACGTTGGTGGCGTTATTGATGTTGTTTCCATCTGACTCTTTACTGATGGCGTTGGATTTTGACTTCTCAAAAGCTTCGCGCCTTTTTTCCTGAAGGGCCTCAATCTCCGCGCGCTTTTCTTCATCCTCATCATCTTCATTGTCGTCAATCTTATCGATGTCTATGCTTTCCAAATCAATTTCCTCTTCGTCGTCGTTTTTTTCAGCATCTCCTTCATTGTCGCTCCCGAATATATTATCACTCTCGTCATCTTTGCTCCTGGTGCCCCAGGTTACCTTGTTCTCCTTCTTGAGTCTCCGCCTGGCGTTCGCGAACCAGGTGGACACCTGAGTCAGGGTCATCTTGGTGATGATGGCCAGCATGATCTTTTCTCCTTTAGTAGGGTAGGGGTTCTTTCGGTGCTCATTTAACCAGGCCTTCAGGGTGCTGGTGCTCTCCCGCGTGGCGTTTTTAGGTCTGGCAGGGTCTCCGTATTGGAACTGGCCATACGGGTAGAAAGCAGGGCTGGTGTGGGCCGCAAAACTTGCTGGATGAACACCGGGGCTGTCTTTCAGATCATACTGAGAGCCCTGCATCAGGTGAAAGTAGATTATTAGCACAAGTCAGTATCTTTGCAAACTCGCTTCCAACCAGTTTGCAAATAGGCCTGTATTCATTTTCAAAATATATTTTACTTTTACTTCAAATTAATTGTTAGAGTTATTTCATAATGGGCTCTATGATTTTAGCAGTATTCACTGTCGCGTTATTAACTTTTTCTTTCATTTAGGGCTACAAAAATGTAAAGAAAGTTGGTTGTATTTTTTAGGATAAGCACGAATCAGTTAATGGAAACACATTAAACTGGAAGGCCTTTATACGTAGGCCCTTTTCAACAAAATTCGAACAGTATTTTTTATTTGTATCTTTTGGATTAATCTAGATCATAAGTTGGTATTCTACTCGTACACAAATTATTTCATTTAGAAATTAAAAAGTAACCCGACAATCTTGTCAAAACGTTGTTATAATAAATACAAATTAAAGACGTATTATTATTAAAATTATTGTTGTTGGTAGTAGTAGTGTGGAAGTGTTAGGCTTTATAATGGCAAGATCAGGACATTTGACGTTATTACAGCATTTGGCTAGTTTTAAAAAATATTCATATCCGTGCATCTTGAAATTATTATGACAAATCATTGACAATCTCCCCCAACCCCCAAATTCACTTTATTCGCACACTTAACACATTGACGAAAACATAGAACGGTGTTGTTCCAACCAATAAAAAACATGCATTTACTTTCATCAGATCCTAGCGTAGCAGAAAATTAGTCTCAGACTCAAAACATTTTTTAATTGCTAGTAGACACCGCCGAGGCAAACCGATCAGTTGATGATAAAAATAAATAGGTACAACTATTAATTATAATAGTTAATATTTAATAAAATAGTTATCCTACTATTGTATTTGTTTATTGTTATATATGCATTTCAAAGAGTCCTTAATCTTTCGTTGTAAAAAACTAATCGACACACTTCAAAATTATTAACTTATTGCAATTGCTAATAATTGTGTAGTCTGGATGCCACTCATGTAAATTCAGTAGTGCACTTGAAAGATATGCAAACTTTATGTTTCAGTGCAAAGGATATTATAACTAGCCGTTCAATTTATTCGCTTGAGCAACAATCTCAATACAAACATACAGCCCGAGTCAACAAAAGCAGATAATTAACCAAGCAAAACACAAGCGTTCAACTTTTCTTACCATCTGCGAGAAGAGAGCCAGGTCTGCGCTGGTGTAAGGCAGAAAAGCGCTGTAGTTGTGAGCGTACGGATACATGCCCAGCACCGAGGAAACGGCAGCGGCGGCCGCAGATGCGCTTCCCCCGAGTTCTGCACTCCCTCCGCGGGACGGCGGGGTCAAGACTCCCGGCCGCTCGCCTCCGTACACCGCCTGAGAGGCACTCAAATACTGCGGGTAGCCCAGCTGGGGGAAAGACATCTCCTTCGCCACGACGGCAGCCAAAACTAGGCGAAAAAGGCAAATATTCCACCAAATCAAGAAGTAGAACACTTTTCTCTCTCTCTCTCAACGACCACGAACAACGGGAATAATCGCTCGTCGTGAAACCTCGCTTTCTCTTTTGCCGCGAGTCCGTCGGATGTGATCAGATCAACAATTGAGCTCCAACTGATGCCTCTGCTTCGGGTCCTGGGCTGATCTCTCAGATACAATATGAAGTTGATGCTTTGATTGGCGTCGCAGGCTCCTCCTCGCTGGCGCATGTGCTTAGTGCATTGGCCAGGGCCACTTTTGCACTGTTTGGAGGATTGTATGTTAAATGTTTAGCATTAGAATCCATTCACAGTAGTGTGACAAGCTGTCTACACGATTTTCCAGCTGCCCAGCACTTGGGAAATTCTCTGATAGGCACGCGGAGCTGATTTGAATGGCTCTAATTCTCCTCAGCACTGGAGAATAAAAGCCACGCTCGCGTTGACAGTATGGTCTTCATAAGGTAGTGGCGAAATAAAACAAATGCATTCCTTCCTACAAAAAATTGTGTGTGTGATATGAGTTGAAAGAGGTATGTAGAGACTCATTAACATTTGGTAAAAAACGATGCTCTAAATATAACTTTTCAAATGAAGCGTTTGTCTTTGTTTTACCAGAGTTTGCTTAAATAATTAAATGTGTCTCTTTCCATGTAGGCCACTACATAATGCATTTTATGCTGTTATGACTTCTGTCAACACCCAGTTAAATTATATTTAAACAACTTCATAATAGATCTAATAAAGGGAAACGTGTCATTATGGGTCGAATTTAATTCTTGCCCTAATTGCGTCTTCCTAAAACAGGTCTTTCTTTCTCTTCTATTCCTTCTCTCACTCCTCCTCTCTCGAACCCAGAGGCACTTACAAGCCCTCTCACGCATGGGTGGGGGCGTTGGAGACTTTGTATTTATGTTTTATTGTTAAATACAGAACGAGTTGATGTCGAGAGTAATTGTGAGAATTTCATTAACGTACACTCGAGCGTCATTTAGCTTCGAGCCCCTAAATCTATTAATTTCTCTATATTAAGAGCATGAGTAGTTAAAAGAAAGATAAATCGTTGAGGTCTAATAGTTTGATTTAATGTGTATGAGGTGACAACAATCTCTCTAATCCCGACAAGAAATACTAATAATCATAATAATCAAGTGCTTCTAATAATAGCCAACATTATCGCTGGATAATTTCCTATACAATTTGTGGGAATTATACTGAATCAAACAGTAATGAGTTTACTTTCTATATAAGCACATTAGTTTTATTTAATTCAGTTTGACTCAAAGATTGACCCCCCCCCATTTCCGCGTGGTTATGTGTGTGCGCGCGTGTGTGTGCGTGCGAGTGCGTGTGTGTGTGCGCGCGCGTCTGTCGAGGTCGCGGTTGAACCTGTGCTCGCTGAAAGGAAATAGTGGATTTAATAGCTGAACTGTTCAGATGAAGCTATAGATTGCGATCTGGCCCAGATGGCCGCGAGTGGAGGATCTGTTGAAAATATCTGAGGGCACTGATGCCAATCAGAGGAAGACATCAGACAGGAGGAGGAATGGCACTGGCGATAACTCGCTGCACATCAGCCGATCAGATCAGACTCAAATATCTGCAGAGCACGGGGACTGACGTTAAGAAAGGACATTGTGTCTGTTGAGAAAAGTTAGCTTTAACTTAAAAAGCAAAATCGCACTGATTCTATCAGCATTACAATGTGGATTTTTTTGGAATCTTCATTTGAGTATCGAGACGCAATTTGGTTAATGCCCCTAAACAAAAAAGACAACACCATTAATGCAATTTTATTAAACTAATCGAATAGCCAATAGCTATTTTCTTCCTTTCTTCAGCCTTTTAAATGGGAGGCTTTAAAGGGGGTCAGGTTTCTTTTTTGGGGTGGGAATAAATCCTGTAGGGGTCACGCAATGGCACGTGTAATCTGTGGGTAATAAACCCTGTTCACACGTAACTGATTTATTGGCCTATAGTTAAACTCCCATTATCACTTGGCCTTTGGCTTTAAATGAGACTAAACATTGCAACTGTCAAGAACAGCACACACCCTCTTCAAAAATATATACCAATAATTTTACATAATATCTTTCTTCTAAATTCTGAAAAAAATTTGAAAGATGCAACTATCCCACACATGGGTTTCAGTGACTTGCATGTGTGTACATGCACATATCTATAAATGATGGAAACACAGTTCACATGCCCTTGAGCAAGCTCTTATTTTCTGCTGCTTGTCTGTCAAATGCCAAACCTTTGCTTAACAGAGCAGTGATTGCAACATTTAAATGTTGTGCTTTTTGTACTGTTTGTCATTGAGTATCTTAAATCTTACAAATGTCTCTGTTGTAAAACAACCAAGCTTTCTTCTCTCTCCATAAAAAAAAACTCTTTGAGTGTTTAAGTCATTTGCATGGTTCATGGGACACGTGGCAGTGTAAACATCATGGATTTCGCAGAAATGAAAAAGAAATGTGTTTCTCAAGCATGTCTGCACATTCTTTAAGTACAGGTGTAACACAATTCTTCCAACGTTGTGAAGCTTGTGTTGCACAAACTAAAGAAAGCAATGACATTCAAGCAAGTGTCAGTTTAACACAGCCGAAAGCAAGCAGATCAAAGACAGCGCTGAGCCTCTTCGTTCTCTAGATTACAGGCTGTGGGCTTCAACTTTAATACTATTACCAGAAACCAGACCATCTCCAAAGTATGGCTACTGAGCAAAAGACCCTCCAGACCAGAACCAGATTTGAGTCAGCACCATTCAAATGGAGTTTCAGCACCAAACATGAATGAAGAATTAATACTTTAAGAGGAAACATACAGCTTCAACAACACATGAGCTGGAGTTTTTGCAAAATAGAAGATTTAAGAGGGTTTTTAGGGGATAAATCTTTGCAAAAATGGAATATGAACAATGCTTTGGGAAATGAAATAAGAAACAAATACCATACAATACAATAATACCTTTTAAAATTTCTAAATAAACCTTTGTCAGTGGTTTTAACAGTTTTCATCATGTTATCATCGCTCGAACAAACATTATCATTCCTCTCTGATTTTGGGTAGTTGGCAATAGCTTACAAATCTGTGGCATTCTACTATTTTCTGGCAGAGGTTAAAAGATTATATCTTCTGAAATCTACTTCTCTTAAAAACACTCACCACCAGCCATTAGCAAGTGATTCTTTTGCATAAAGTTTAACCAGGAAATCCACATACTCTGCAATAAAGCTTGGCGCAGTGAATATCTTGTTGGTATGGTAGTCTGGAGGTATCTGACAGGAATGCTGCACCCCACTCAGGAAAATATAGTGATTTTTTTGCTTAAAAGAAAAGGAAGGTATGTGTGGGCCAGCAAGCAGTGAGTTTGTGGGGCTGACAGCACAGCATATGGAGAGAGATTTTACCTTGTTGTTGCGACACCTTGGCATTGAATCTCCTACACCACTGGGCATCTGCTGCCTTGGCACTGGCATAAAATCTTTCCACCCCATCAGTAGTGCACCAGTAAGAGGCCAAAGCAGATAAATGCACTTTTTAGAACCCAGAACACATTTATGGAGCTAACATTTTTCATTGAGAGTAATAAATAAAGTTTTATATGTGAAGGTAATTCCAAAAATAGGTAAGAAAATTTGTATAACAAAATTAGTGTTAGAAAAATGGGGGTAAGTTATTAAATAGCATCCAGATTTAATGGAATTTTATTACCATAAAATTTTCGTATAAAGCACACATTACCTTTGGATATACTATAATAAAATATTACTAGAATACAACGTTTTCACTCCATCAACAATGTTTTGCTACATTTACCAGCTATGAGATCCTCAAGGAGTGCTCTATTCTCCCTAAATGTTCTTTGTTAATACACGTTCACATTTTTCATTTAACATCTGTCCAAATTGTCACATGTTTAATTCCCATCTTTTCAAAATGGTGTCTTGGAACATTTCATGGCAAATCGGCCCCTTGGAGTTAAAGTGTTTAGAACCAAAGGCTTTGTCTTGTTTATCACTGTTTATGTATTTGCTTTATTATATCTTGCAAAACCCACAATTAAAACCCTCACATGGCATGGGGGTAACATGCTTGGATCACCAGAAACCCTTTTTTTGCCAAAATAATGTAAGTGAACCAGGTTCAGTCTTAATGATAAAGTCATAGGTCTTCAGTGGTGTATTAAGAATGTTATTGAATCTATTGAATTTATCAATAGACTTGCAGGGATTTAAAAATAGCTAATTACTTGTTTGTTTTGAATATATCTAACAAATCTGTTAATGCTTTAAAAACAGCTTGGACCTCTTGATATCCTTCGCTGTGCTGAAATAAGGGCAATGGAGATATATGTGTATTGATTATTGCTGTTGATCGATTAAAAGTTATCGAATATTTTAAATATTGCACATGGGTTGGTCCAACTGGATATTTAGATGTGAAATGCAAATGTATGGAGGAAAAAAATATATAAAATCAATGTTTAGTACTCATAAAAATGAAATAAGAATAAGTTGAATAATTTTCCTATTTAATAATAAGTACCTATTTTTATAATATAAAAAATAACATTTAGTTAAAATAATGAAACCAGTTTCAGAATAAAAACAAACTTCAAGTTATTCATTGAGAATTGTCTCTAAAACCTCATAGCAGCTCAATCTTTCTTTAGATGCAGAGACAAATGAGGAGAAACATATTTTTAATATCTGGAGAAATTATTGCTATAGTTTTTTGGATCACGTGACAAGAGAGTGAATGTATTGGATTAACTCGTTAACTTTGCCAGCACCAGTATCTATACACAGGCTTATATTTGCAGGCTTGGGAAGTGCAAACAGAACATCTTATATCTTGGAACTTTTATTTGTCTAAAGAAAAAGCAAGGGCAACTGATAAAACTCAAACAATTTAAAAGATTAATGACATATTTTTTAATTGTACAGTTCATGAGGGTCAATTTCAAAACCATTCAGCAAAATTTCAATTTTTTAAAACAACCATGCTCACATGGGTCTCAATAAGGTTAATTTATCCTAATAGCTTTACATAGAGCTACGGAATCAGATGTTACTCTAAACACACAGAAACTATTAAAAAAGGACAAAGAACAGGTTTAATCCCAGGATGCTCACATATCAAAGGCCTCCATTCCAGAGGGCATTGTCAGAGTTGATGAGCAAGGGGTCAGCAGAAACCCCCAGAAAAGCATTGCCTTAGAAATCTGAGAGGTGGGGCTCGTTGTTTTGGCTCTTTTCTAAGGAAAACACATCACCATGTGATCTAGTGGAGGTTAAGTGTCCTCATTGCCACAAGGCCAGGGATAATTAATAGTCAGAGTGATGGTGTTTATGTGCATTAGACTTTTATGGCTCTTCAGGCTGTAATGGTTTGTTAAATGGTGGCACAGATTGTAGGCTGATAAAAAGACGTCAGGTGGCCAGTGTTTAAATCTCAAGCACACGCTTCATCCTTAGTGGAGATGGGGATCTAATGACACTAGATCATACTTTTGTAACTTTTGCTTCAGCTTCATCACTTTAAAAGCGATGTATTTGTTTGCTTTAATTAAAAAAACCCTGATATTCAATTAATTTGGTTTAGGATGTCCGATGTGTCTTAAACTGTCAGATGACTTAAGAAAAATAAAAAAGATTTGGTATAAATCAGGTAACTACTTGCTTGGGTGAGCTATAGCTTGAAATACAAGGCTCCAGATCAAGAGGGCGTGCGGTAGTTCATGGCCAGGAAGACCTTTACCCTCTTGTCGGTGAGCAATAGCACATCATGTCACTTTCATTCAGGTCTTAATGCTTTCAGTGCTTGGTTGTGAAGGTAGCAGGTTGCGTCTCTGGGTTTTGTAGCAGCTTCACGTAAGGTCGGCATTGATCCCAGCTGAAAAAAGCCATCCAAACAATAGGCTGCGATAGCAGGTTGGTTATAGTGCTCTGGCTGATTGAAGCAGCATTAGAGATACTCAGCTGGGCCAGCGGCTCACGGAGCAAAGCGTGAAATCTCTTGTTAAAGTAAGAAAAATAGTGTTTGCTCCGTAATTGAACAATTTTATTTTAGTCGCCCCGCGATTCCCCCCAATCCCCCTGTCCCGATGCTCCCTCCCCCCTGGTCTTTGTGTGAGGACCCATCAAATCTGGATCGATCCTGCAGTGTCATTGTGTAAAGGGGTTATTTATGTGGGCATCCAATCTCCAGCTGCTGTTGTATTCAAGTGCGGAACAAGGCCAGAGATTTTGTTAACAGCAAAAGGAACATCAGAGGAGACACCTCAGCTCGAAACCAGTGTTTTCACAGCCGGTTAGTCTTTAAGTGGGAGATGTATTGAGTTCATCCTGCTGAAAAACACAACAAATTTACTGCTTCTCTCTCCATCTACATGGATTACAAGACGCGAATAAGATGGATCCTGGAGAAACCCCCACTTTCCAATATGAATCCTGCGAAAACTGTGCTCGGGCCTGTCTCGTGGAGAAATGAGTGGTCCTATTTATGTTAATGCATACATGAGCACGACACAGGTTTTCCCATGATAAGGCTATAGGTTAATGAAAAGCTCATTTCATTCGAGCAGTTGTTTTCTCTGTGAAGTTCTGATAACTAGCGAACCAATGAAGCCTGTAATTACAATCTAACAGAAAGGCAGCCAATCTGTATATAAATCTCACCATCCAATTACAAGATGTAATAATTTTGCAGTCAAGCTGGTAATGAGGTCTAATACTCATGCATGTGATAATCCCCGCTGGATGCTGACTCTATCAGATGTTAGCTTTGTAATTATGCAAGGGGAAAAATCATTATTTCATGTTCAAGTAGAAAATGAGGTTGGTGGGAAGTTAATTTTCTCTATGCTCTGTGAAGCGTAGACAAGGATTTAATGATTTAATTACAGTTGTTAGCCCCCTTTTTTCCACAAGACGCTAAAGCGTTTTTCAGAGCCTGACATCAAGAGTCCGGGAACATCAAAGATTGCCATAAAGTGACAGATCCCAGAATTTCTAAGAGCACCCGTTCACTTTGGGAAATTTGGGGGGAAATGACTATATCCTCATTGCTACGGTAACCACGGCCCCAGGACACAGAGCCTCAAGATAAAAGCTACATCAACAAATATTAAGCGCTCTGGCTTTCTAGAGCGGCCACTAATCCACTGTATGTGAATTTGTCATATCAGATTACTCTGACAGTCATGGTGGGGTGGAGTGGAGAGTATCCGCCCACCTCAAAAGGACAATATAGTTTTCTCTCCACCTTTCTCAGCATTTCAAAACGGCTTCTGAGTGGTGTCTGCAGCCCTCTGATTTCCATATATCCTTTATACCAGGGGAGCGCGGGCGAGAGAAACAGTAAATACATTCCTCAGAGTAATCCCTAGAAAGGGGAATGCTTTTGCCAGTGGAAGAAAGCGCTTTGAGCTATGTAATTCAACTTCACAGCGACACCAGCTACTTGTTTATTCAAGGGCTGGGGAACGCCGCCTGACTCCTTTTGCAGGCCTCAGTGAAGACTGCCAAATGTTTAGCCTGTCCTCTTGTGCCTTTCATCTGTTTGATGCTCCAGATACTCCTCGCCGCTCTCCTTACAAACTTCTGCTCTGATTTGAATTTGACTTTGGTTTATGAAGCGGATATACAGTGGAAAGTCACTATGAGTTCTATCTGTTCAGCGACAAACATTGAAGCCTGAAGAAACATTGGAGGAATTTGAAGCCTTCGAGAGTATTCGCAAAGAACTTGATTTCCCTCCTCCATTAGTCTGAGAAATTTACACCCTACGCTGCTGTGATTCATATGTTTTTCTTAAGTAGTAATAATAAATGACTTCTGAGACCTATAGCGTACCCAAAATGTCATGATTATCAGATTTATTTTCTGTGATACTGTATTGGTGAACAGGGTTCAAATGTCAAGTAAAGTGTTTACGTTTACTAAAATTACTATAATTACTTGTGAAATATTGCAGTGTGTGTTAATTGTCAACAACAGTATCAATAATCCTGACCAAGTGTTTCAAAAAAGCTGTGAAATAACGAACCAAAAACAGTCCAGATTTGATAAAAAAATATTTTATAGCATATATTTATATACAAAACTCAAAAAGATTGTTATATTGCTATGTAGCTATTAATAGAAAAAGAAAAAGCACAGCTATAAAGATATTCACTTTCACTTTTATTCACTTTTTATGGTTTAACCATCTTCTAAAAGAAAGCCAAAAGCATTACCCTCTGCGCAAGTATATTCCCCCTTAAAATTAAATGTTGATGTTTATCAATTTGTTTTGTTTTTTTCGTTTTCATTCTTTATGAAGGTGCTGACATTCTTAAAACTACATCATTAAATTTAGTATAAAATCCTTATTTAACCAATACAGCTTGCATTGCAATTTGGTGAGAGACTTGTGAAAACTAGCTAAAGTATATAGAGAGCAACATAAATCAATCTAAATAAACCACAGAAACGCTTTGGTTCACGTTTATTTATTAATTATTATAACATTTTTAAACAAGCCTATGTATTCACAGAGAGTGAAATACTAAGTAAGTTTTGCTTTCACAACCAGAGCCTAGCTTATTATGAAATTATTTACAAATGTCAATCCTTCAGTTTTCGGTTAAACCAGCTGACTTGTTGTTGGATCACAGATTAAAAAAAAAGAATTACGAGTAACGACTTTTATGTAATTCAGCTGAAGTACTGTACATAACTTTATTATGCCTGAAGTCACCAGTTCTAAAAAAATATTTGATTGAAAAACATTAATTAAATTAATTGGTTACAATAATCAATTACAGGTCAGGAATAAAATAACAGAATTTGTGAATATTTTTCTCTGCGAAATGCTCAACAATATTGTTCATGATCCCAATGAACATACAATGCTTTAAAGGAAGAACCTCACCACCCACCAAATCAGAAAATAATCCATGCATATGGTCAACCTGCAATCTCAAGGTGTTTAAAGACCCGATCCTGCATGGTGTGCCCGTCTCTCCCTGGGTGTCCCCGGCTCTTCAGGTCTCTGACCTTTAAATCTTTGGCCATAACGCTGGAGTTCTTGAGCGCTCTCTGTTAAACAAGAAGTGTTGTGACCCATGCTAGTGCAAAGGCTCCGGTCCGGCTCCATCTGCCACCATCTCGAGCCTCTCCCTCTGGGAAGCCTGGCTAATTTTGCAGTCAATTAGCAGAAGGACGGCTTTTGTTCTCAGAACGTCCCCAAGGAGAGCAGTGCCAGTCTGCTGCAGTTCAGATGGAGCTTGGGATGTTTTCCTTTCTATCTGACCCTGCTGACTCTGTTGGGCAAACGCTGTCGATGGCAGTGAAGCTGCTGAGGGTTGAATGACGAATGTGAGACGGACAGAGAGTGACGGGGTTAAACTCAGCCCTCAATGAGAGGCATTAGAGGCTTCATTAGCTCAGGATTAGATGTCAGAAACCCCTCCTGGGCAATGAGTGCGCTTAAAGCAATGGATTATCAGCCCAATTGACTAATTCTGCACAGCATCATTGACATCAGGCGCTAATGTGCTATAACAAGACTAAAGCTCTAATGATACACAGAGGAAACGTCATTCAATTATCATCCACCCAGGGAGAGGGAATGGATTTTGATGAATGCTTGCTCATCTGAGTTAAACATTATGAGTTTGTGGGTTACTGGGTTATAAGTTAGGGCTTGTAACCTTGTGTATGCAAGAAGACTGGTTAATGCGCATATTCTGTACAGTAACATTTTATGAGTGTCAATGTCATTTTTTTAATAATGGAAAATCCAAATATCAGCATATCAGTTTATGTTAATATTTTCATAAAGTCTTGTTCTCAGTAGAATAGATTTTGAATTAATTACGCATGCCAAAATATGAGATGCATTTAAAAACACTTGCATTCACTTGAGTTATACTGCTATGACACTTTTATTACGCAGTTTTATTATGCAGTTTTATTACTGCATACAAAAAATAGACACCTTGTTAATAAGTAATGCATGCATTTTAAAAGTCCAAATGCAGGTTATAACGTACTGTATTTAGTGTATATAAGCAATACATTAGTAATTTTTACTTATTAAAATTTATTTTTATGAACATATCTTTCACGATTCAAAGTTTACTTTAAAGTTTTTTTTTACTTTAAAAGTTTATTTATTACCTTTCCTTTTCTGAACAGTAAATGTATATTTGTATTAATATGCTTGACATTTGCTTGAAAATGTTGATAGACTTAAGTTTTAGAAATTGTAATGTATCATAACATTTTTGCAACTTTTCTCTTGTTAAATTATACCTAAAAAAATATTTTCATTGTTTTAAAAAATTATACTATAAACGTAAATAATTTATCAATTTAATCTGCTTTACATTAGAAAAATAAAACATAGCGGCATGGCTTTATTGTAATTGTCCAATTTTTGTTTTATTTTAGTTATTTAGCAAACACACTAATTTTATACCTTTTTTATTTTAAAGTTTTATTTTAATTGTGATTAAAAGCCTTCACATTGTTATTTCACATTTGAAAATTTAGATTTTTTTTATTTTGATTTGTAATTGCAAATTAAAGCAAAACTTTACATTTTTAATTACACGTTTTAAATGTGTTTGTAAATTTTCAGCTTTTTTTGATTGCTTTGTGTTGCTTGTGCAAAATAATTGTTTTGATTTGAGGTTCGTACTATTATTGGGTTTGCAAAATTATTGTAATATTGTTTATTATATGTAATTTTCCAATATTACAATTATATACAATTTAGCTAAGTAAGAAGTACATTTGCAAAATAACTTTTAAAATCTATATTTTAATGTGTTATTTATGACAGTATTAACAGTTATAGGTGAGCAAGACACGCAAGGGTAACATTCACTCTTGTGACAAATTTAGACCCACTTTTTTTACTATTTTCCAACCTAGATCCATTCAGGAAGACTTCCCATGCTAAGATGCAAAACAGAAACCTCCTATTAAATATAACTTCTAATGTTAACATTTTTCAGCTTATAATTTATTATACATATTTATATATTTAGTTTGATATGAAAGGTGAGTATTGGAAGAGGTTCACATTAAAAATGCTAAATTAAAAAGTGCTAGTGTCTTTTATAAAAGGAGCAGCCCAATAGATCCTCAGTGCAGAGCGCTCATTGAAGCTGTGCATGTCCATATCTATGTTAAGACTGTTGAAGGACAGTGGAGGGGTTAAAGAATTTGGTACATTTCTGCAGCGTGACAGCCTGTCCTGCTCAAGCCCTCAGCTGTCTCATGTTCTGGGGCAGAAATGATCCACTGTGTCACTCTAATAGTCTAGAATTACACTTGTATCACTGTCACTTGCATATGGGGCCATGTGCACCCCCCAGGCCTGAGCACCCGCTGCTTTCATGCCATTTGCAATCAGAGCATTCGGCCAAGCTAGGTTTGACAGGGAGACCGGAGCTCTGTTCTTTCTGTGACAAAGACAGCCAATCAGCAGGCACTTTACTGGATAATGATGGCGGCCCCGGCTCTGTTAATAAGGGCCCAGGTCAAGGCCCCCGCCTGCCATTCGCTGCATTACATTATATTACATTATATTTTATACTTGCCTGTTTTTGTGAGGTGTTCGCTCCCCTGAAGCCTACAGAATCAGTATAACTAAACTACTGCAACATCATTCTCGTCAAAATCAATTCACCAACAACTCCAAGACTGGGAACTCATAGCAATATTTAAGATTTTTCAATATATTTTTTTAGCAAAACACATATTTATCTACTTAAATTCTTTGATGTCATTCGAGTGGGGAATTCATAATTCATATACTAAGTAAACTCAAAAACAGAACCTTTTCCCCCATGTTATTCTCCAAATTATTAACACAAAATAAATATTTCAGATATTTTTGTTCAGTGAATTGGCCCAGTGGATGAAGCTTTTTATTTTTATACTTATATAGAAAGTCTATTTTATTTATTTATTAATTTAATTATAATAATATTATTCTATAATTAAACTATTATGCTAGTAAATTACTATAATTGCATTATTTAAGACAAAGCGTTGTTTATAATTGTCATTGTTAATAATTCACATGCAATAAGAGTTGTGAGAAAAGCAATGTCAGTAAAAAAAGTAATAGTTTGACCACAGTATCTTTTATCAGATGACTGATATTAACAATAATTAATTTGCAGATGTTAATTAGTTGACAAAGAGGAACTGCTTAATTTTATGTTGCTTTTGAAATGTATCTTTTGTACATATTTTTGTACATCTTTTGTACTTTTCTTCTTTTTTCTATTTGTATTGTTCCAACTAAAACACTAAATATGTGAATAGGCCATTTTATGTATAGCATACTCCAATGTTTAATGGGACATGCCCACTAGACTCCTTCTATTGCTCCATCCACCAGCCCTCCAAAGTCCTCAGTCTATCAGATCTGATCTGTTAAGTTATTATTTGGGGGGTTGTAAATAGCTGCTGAATGAAAAAAGAGCTGCTGAATGAAATCTATCTGGCCTGGCTTTGACCGTGTTTAGAGAAATTATGTCAAAAAAAAACAACAATACATTAAATTAACAGAAAATCAACACATCAAACTGCTTGTGATTAAAAAAAGAGTTGAGGTTTGAGTCGAGCTCACAGGAGATGCTTTTGGCTCGTTGTGAGTACATTCAGCTTTCAGGGTTCCGAATGAAAATATGTTTCCAGTTCCCTAATTTACTCCACACAGAATAAATAAATTCTCCAGCATTCATGGACAAGCAAACTATGTCATATCTTCCCTTCCTGCTTGCTAATCTCTGTGAAAGGCTTGCATAACCATGCTTCCACTCATGCGACTGTTATCCGAAAGCTGATACCCTTATGTTTGGGCAGAGTTTTTTTTTAGTTTGGTTTCTCTGCATGAATGATTCACATGGGAGGTAGTAAGAACTGATGTATGAGTGCACAGGATAAAAGATTTGCTTTCATCAAAAACACATTTCAGCAACTCTGTGTCAACTCTTTATTTTTTATTAAATTTGATAGACAAAGCACGTTCAATTCTAAACCCGAGCAGGGTGTTCCTCAAATCTAAAGCAATGAATCCCACCAAATGAGAGCTAATTTTTAAAAACCCATAATAGCAGCTCTTTAAGAAATTAAGCTCATAAACTGCATACCAACCAATTTCCATTTGTGTTTAGTAGCCACACTGATTGAGAATATCTTGAATAATTGAGAATAATTGTTGTCAATGTGCAGGGATGATGATCCAAGCACAACTGGGCTACAAAAAAAAACTTTTCTACCATAGTTTTTTACCAAAAATACTTTAGGGTTTTTCTAAATGCAAGAGAAATGTATCTCTCTCTGTTTTTGTGTGAATATCTAAATCTCAGTTTACCAGGCTGAAGCTTTAACTATTGAGCAGTCAGTTTTGTCTATATGTGTGAAACCCTGCTCTCTTGCTCTCTTATTCACCATCTGAGCCTTGTCACATCAAACACCCACCTCACTCGCAGGCCATCACTCTAGCTCCACTTGTTGTAGCGTTCCTCTCTACTGATGAACCCACATCACCATCAAACTCAAGAGGTGAAGCCTCATGTATTTTGATGACATAAATATGAGCAGATTTGCATGCAAATGGAAGTTTGTGATTAACAGGAGGCAAACAAAGAAACAGACAATGCAGTTGAATCGTTTCTCTGTCCAAACACCTTAGCTTGAATTACCAAGTGTTCAATTGCATATGTAGTTTTCACCAGATTCAGCTTCAGCACTGGATCTGATCATTAGACAGATCTAAAAGTGTGAACTGGATTTATTTTTATGCTGTATTGTTCTTTGGACTTCAATTATACATGTTAACACCAAAATACTGAACATGGTGATTTTGAATAAACACCCTACACAATCAAACACAATAAAAAAAACAGACCTGATTTACACATTTTTTTTTTTTTAACCAATGACTGATTTCTTTATATTTATTTCCAAATGAAATGTCAAATTTGCTTCAATGGAAAATAGGACCTGAGACCACGGAGCAGCAGTTGAGTTACATTTTGTAGTACTTACAGTATGACAGTTTCTCTGTGTCGCTGGTCCAGGGATTGCTAAACATAAACATTTTAAATATTTTAGCCATAATTTGAGATTATATTCTGGTTGGACCTTGATGAGTTTACTCTTGCCGCTTTTAAGCTTGCCAAATAATATTTGGAAGTCATGTGGAAATTGTAGAATTTGTCTAAATAAAATTTGTTCAATAGATTTTCAAATGATTATTTTTCTTCTCACTCACCATTCTATGAAAATGGTTAGTACTACACTTTTTGTAACAGAGGTGCCTTAAGAACCTTTCATATTGTTTGAAATTGGGGAACATTTGACTATATTGCTCTTCTTATAATTGATAGCCACAAACGAGAACCTTATAATCATCTTTTGTTCTATAACACATTTGCACTTTCAATGTTATAATTAATTATTTTAAAAGATAAATATTTGATAAAAGATAAGAATATCTGTACAAAGGAAACTATCCCTATTTTCTCTTACTTCTATAAAAGCTTCACAAAGAATAATAATAGAAGTATCATATAAATAATATAAAAACAATAAATGAATTTCCATTCACACTGCAGGACAAATCATCTTTTGAATATTTCACTATGATATCATCATCTCCTAGAAGATACAATTGATGGCTCATACACCCAAGCAGACGATCAGCTTCACGTCAGTGCTGTGATGGACAGAGTGATGCTGACAGATGAAGGTGGATGACAGGAGGATTCATTACCTTCACTAATAAACCCTCTCTGTTCAATCTCTACTTACTCGTTGGCTCTGAATGCTATGCCATCGGAATTGAATGACAGAATGCATTCAGATTGCTTTCTGATATTTCTGACAAGATAAAACACATTAATATTTGCAGATGCCTTTAATAATGGGGCCGTTTCATCATCCAGCTCTCAAGACAAAAACAAAAGAAAGAAAAAAGAAATCTGGCAGTCAGCATTCCAGGGGCATCAAATATTTCACCATATTTGCATTTAAAATTATCTATATTGATAAACTGGACTTGATAGACTCGTAATGTGTGCATCTTGTTTGATTAAGTTCAAATGATGATTATTTTTTACTTTGTGTACCGTGTACAGTTTTTTAATACAATTCAAAATAAATAAAATTCAGTATATCTAATGACTACTTTTGTTCATTTTAATCTGGCCACATTTTAAACAATCAGAATGATATGGTTATTTGAATCACTCGCATTCTTCAAATAAAAAGTGGCACGACCATTGGAATGCATTTCTAGATGAAAAATCACGCTCCATCTTTTGCAAAAAGTAAATGTAAAGGTTTTTATTTGCTAAAGGGAAATTGCAGAATTATGAATACTCAATACTGGTACCAAATGACTCTCCTAATGATGCATTTAACTAGTTGGACATTATGTCTAATGCAACTAATAGAATAGCATTAAAAACATGACACACTTTACTCCAGGCAATGTTTTTGATATTGTATGGGAAATGTAATACATTAACTTAACTCAAATTTATAATACCAATGTGGATGTTGTCCTCCTCTCCCCATGAATGAATCAGAGAATTGTTTCAGCCTCAACATACTTGTTACTTACTGGACAGAACCAATGGTTTGGTCACTTATAACTATGTGTTTCATATGGTGACTCCTACGGTGACTCCCATTCCATGGCTTTTCAAACAGAGAAGACTGCTGAGAAAAAGATGACTGCAGTTTGCCACCGGTTAGATTGAATTTGGACATCCGAGAGGTTAACGTAATGGGACAGAAGTCTGTATCTTTCCCTGATCCAAATTAAAGGGGCTCCTTCAATGATATCACCAACTATCAATGCGCCTCTTGGAAGAATGGACTTAGGTGAGGTGGAGGACTGTTCTTATTTTTGCAATGCCACAGGTAAAACATTCAGCCAGGAAAGATCAGGTCTGAGGGGTGAGGCAACCTCTAAACCAATATCTCCCAGAAATAAGAAAAGGGAAGCACATGGCCCTCCAGTTCCATATATGACTAGACCATCTCCAGTGCAATGAGAGACATCACATACTCCTCAGGGACATCGGAGATGCTGTATGTGTATGCGTTTTAAGTGTTGTATTTGACTAGCCCTTTCTTACTTATCGGATCTTCTCTGCCCGCATGCCTCATCCATAACTGCAAAAATCCATAATTGCGTATACACTGCAAAAAATGCACTCTTGGAACAAGAAAAAAAAAACTAAAATAAAGTTAAACTCTTCCTATATCAAGCAAAAATTAAATCTGCCAATGGGGTAAGCAAATTTGACTTGGCAAGAATTCTTAAAATTAGAAAAAAATTCTAGCTGATAAATAGACAAAAACTCTCAAAACAAGTCTTTACAAGTTGTAAAACTACACTGAAACTAGAACATTTCAACTTGTGTCTATTCTCTAGTGGTTTTAAAACTAGACAATCTGTCTTAAAACTAGGATGTTTTCTCTTTTATTTAAGACTAACTTAGAAAATTTTATATCAAATTAAGTATATATGACCTTAAATTAAGAAAGTTTGTGCTTAATTTTAGTTCTTAAAGGAGAATATGAGTTCTTAAAACCCATAGAAATTCTATCTTAAAATTTAAATTTTAAATATTATTTTGGCCTATATATACATTTTTAGATAGGACAGTTCCGATTGGAGAGAGGAAGAACACTTAGTAGAGTTCAAGGGAGATCGGTGAAGGACCAAGGCTGTATTCGAACCTCCGTCACCAGAGTAGCTACGCTATCAGTGCTGACAAGTTAATTTGTTGCTGATAAGCTATATAAAACTAAAAAATAAAACATTCTAGTTTTAAGACAGATTGTCTAGTTTTAAGACCACTAGTGACTAGATACATGTTGGAATATTTTAGTTTCAATGCGTTTTTACAGTTTGGAAAGACTTGTTTTAGAGTTTTTGTATTTTTTTAAGATCCAACAGTATATGTTACCAGCTAGAAGTTTTTGCTAATTTTAAGAATTCTTGCCAAGTCAAATTTGCTTATCCCATTAGAAGAATCTTTTGCTTGATCTAGGAAGAGTTTATCTATAATTTAGTTATTTTTTTCTTCTTTCAAGAATGCTTTTTTGAAGTACAGATCTCTTCCATCAAAGTTAGTTCACAACTGGACGGGTATTAAGGTTTGGGGTATTAATGATTTATTTACGGTGTAGATCCTTTTTCTCCTTTTATTTTCACAAACATTTGAGTCTTATTTCATGAAATCAAATGTTCTTACCCCATTGTCAGAAATTTTACTTGATCTAGACTAGAACTAGAACTAGATTTAAGATTTTTTTTCTTCTTCCAAGATGTATGTTTTTACCAGTATTTAAAATTGATTTGTTAAAATAAAATATCAATAACATTCTTGATATAAGAATATGTTGAGTCAAAAAAATTCTTGTTTTAAGATTCTTGTTTTAAGATCAGTGGCAAAATCGACAACTTGTTTCACATCAACACAGTTTCTTAATTCAAGAAAATAAATGACCAGAATAAGAACACACACACACGCACTTTTTCACAATTTTAACTATTTTCAAAGGTCATATTAAATATAAAAGACTCAGACTTCAGTTTCTCTAACACACACACACACACACGTACGCACACACGCATGCACACACACACACAAATAAAACCCTGATACTGGTGCCCAGCAGCCTGCGGTCGCTGGTCCTCCTCTCAGGGGAGCATGAGAGTCTGATCAGGTTGAGCGAGGCCTCTGACTCCTAAGATCGATTGTGAAGTGCAGTCCAGGCTCATTAGGAGAGGCGAAGAGGAGCCAGTGTCCCGCAGGAGTACCGAAGCAGCAACGATCACCACAGAACCTCTGCACACACATGCTAACAGAGCTAAAATCTCAAAGCCAGCTAAATCAGAACCTGAAATGTATAGGGGACAACGTGGGTACCCTCACAATAGCTAAAATCTAGAACCTCATCATGCAAATGCTAACAACACAAAAACTCATAAATACATGTAGTTAAAGTTACTGGAAATTCTTACACTAGCTTTAAGTGTGTGGGAGATTGTCAGTAGTCATTTTGACATGTGTGTAAATTGAAATCTACTCACTTCTGGCATTAGCTTTAAGCATTCAGTTAACAATTCCCACTTCAATCACTTTTTATTACACATCCATAAGGAATGTGTTCATATGCTGTTTGACTAAACTTTAAGTCCATATCCCCACAAGCATGATTATTATGAAACCAAAGCTTTTCACCATTTGTCAATGTTTTGGGAAAATCCTGGTACAAAGATGTTATGTAGACAGCAAAACCAGAGTTTTTGGTTGGTCCTCTATAACGTAGTTATTTCGATTTTGATGGGTTTCTCTAAGAGGGTCTACAGGGCTCACTAAGAACTGATGAAACCTGCATCCATGAGGGGTTTGAATCAGTAGCTGGTTTAAGCTAGTCTTCCTTCTTAATAGCAATAAAGACGTTTGATACATTCTAAAGAGTACAATATAGGTGAGCCGGACAATCATAATGCAGCATAAACACAAATAGTGTGTTAAATTGACTTTTGCATTTGAAATACAATATAGAAATGCTATTGTATGTATTGTGTGGTAGATGAAGCGGCTGAAAAAAACTAAATTATAAGTGATTGACATGTGAGCTCAACAAAATATTTTTTGCAACTTGTCTTTGTTTGAATTGTCTCAGCCTGTTATTAACATCAGACAAAAGAAAACCAGAACATCTAAACAAATCCATGTGCTCTTTCTACACCTAGATTCAGAAGAGCATTCAGCTCAATAGAAAAAAAACCTTCCTCTGTGTACTGTGGCTGAAGATCAGCTCGGTTACTGTGTCTTAGAGGATATTCAACCTTTAGTTTTGTAGCCAATGCAATGCTAATCACTTATTGTGTTTCGAATGCGCCTCTCTAAACTCCATCTACTGCATTAATCCACTTCTATTCAGAGACCATCAAAAGCATTCCATACACATCTGATCAGAGCAGATCCTGAGAAAGCAAACCAAAGGCTTCTCTTGGCCATGACAGGAAAGGTTATTTTAATCAAGCTGATTGATCCACTTCTCGATCCATTTAAGCGCGCTGTAAATAAAAATCAAAAGACTTTTTTCTTTTTAGATATCTTCTGCATCTAATATTGTGAAGTAACATTAATACATTTTCACATGTATAACACACATATATAATATGTTTTCAAAAAAGTATGTATTTTTAGATTGATTTGTCTGAATTTTGATCAGGTTTTCATTTCTATGCAAATGCAGAGGCCAAAAAGAAAATGAAAATTATTTTTAGTAAATGGCATAAATTAGTCAGTAATTAATGATCAATAATACTCTATCGCTCATTTTAATAATCAAACCCATATATATGCGTGTGCGTGTGTGCATGTGTGTGAATTAAAAGTGATTTATTTTAACTCAATAGTAAATATTGCTCTGTCGCTTACCCATATGATGTATATATATATATATATATATATATATATATATATATATATATATATATATATATATATATATATATATATATATATATATATATATATATATATCAATCATTTTCTTCAAGTGTTGTTTTGAATTCCAAAACTGTTCAACTGTTATTTCTAACCATTGTGTCATGTTTATGTGTGAAAATTTAACTTTAATTTCTGAACAGTACAGAGTGAGAGAGTGAAATATTTTTGACCCTGTTATTACTTCAAAAGGTTCTAACAATGTTTCATTTTTAAAGCTCCCTCTGCTTTCTGTTTTCCTTTACGTTACCCTAATTATAAATTGTAGGTGGGGCACAATACATAAAAACTGATAAAGATTGCGAAACAGTTCTGTTTTTTTCTTCAGATTTTTAAAAATGAAGTATTTATACAGGTAAATATAAATAAAAGTATGATGTTATTGCGAAGCATCTGCAAGATTTAAATACACACACAGTCACACACTTGCTCTAACACACACATAGTGGTTCAGCATTTCTTTCTAGTTCTTGAGGGTCTAAATATGAGGTTTTCAAACTATGTGAGCTTTTTTAAATACAAAAAATGTAGACTTTGTATATAATTTATAGTTTAACAGTTACTAACTTTAAGAGGTCGACATCTCTGCAATTTCAAAGTTGATACAAAATTTTAATTCAAAAAGAATTTTAATCAATGGAAATAATTTTTTTTCTTTCATGTAACAATTTCACTTATTTAGTTTGTTTTAAAGACACCTTTATAGCATTCAGAAGTCATTTTAATTTAAAAGTGTAACAAATGTTTTGTAAGAAGATTAGGTATTAAACGATAATAGTTTGGGGTTGAACTCTAAAAAAAAATTTGTCAATAAATCAATATGATACATTCATTAAACCTTTATTAACTTTTCAGATTTGTGTTTGCATTCCAAAACAATAACTACAATTTGTTTTTTACAATCTCTCAAAGCAAAATGAAAATTAACTAGTGAGTACAAAGTTTGCTTAAAAACATTGTTTTACAGTTAAAAGCTTGTTCTTTTTCATTGTAGATGACTTTATGTCTCCTTTATTCACTTCTTAGGGATAGATTTTCATTATGATCAAACTCTAAACCTAACTAAAGTAGCTAATTAACATTGCAGGCTAAATTGTTCTCTCCATCTCCTTCCTCATCTTCGTCTTTATAACAACAGATTGCCACAATTCTCCTCTCTAAAGAGCAAAACTTCCATGCTTAAGTAACAAGATTATTTCCTCCTTGGTAATTAATTGGACAGAATGCAGCGATTGGCTGCTGTTAGAGCACAAAGTGGCTGATCTGCTAACAAGGCTGGATAAAGGTCTGCAGTAATGAGAGGAGAATCTCATCAGGGCTTGAGTTAACAGAGGCAGAACAAAACCCAGCAGGCCGAGGTGCTAATCACCATAATGTCAGCTTATTTACTTCTGTGTGTGTCTGTGAAGGGCCTGCATAATCACTTTCTCCAGAACTGGAATCAAGAACAAAGAGAAACAGGAGGTAATTGCTGAGAGGATCCCCACCGGCTCGCAGTTAAAGAGATAAAACACCCAGGAAACTGATACGCTATACGTGTGCCTCCCTCCAGATTTACAGATTGAACAGGAACAACACGGGAGCCAGGGAAATAGCTCTGTCACTCGTCCCTCACTTTAAAAAGAGTACAATGTTTGACAGGGCTACTTAGACTGTCTTTGGGAGTGTTTTAATGACTCTCAGACTCTCTACTTTGTATCGAGTGCCAGGTTCCCCTGATGTTCTTACAGTAATGGGCTTTTCAAGAGCAGCAAACAAGGAGACATAACCAGATGCCACTAAGCAAATTCATTCACCACTCAGGGCAAATTACTCATAAGGAAAGGCCTTGTTTAAATCTGACTATGTACTAGCTGAGGAGCATTAGCTGGGATTTTGAGGGCTCTTAATTGGGCTGGTCTGTTTCCCTTCAGTTTTTCGCTTTCATTCACCTCTACTTGATAATGACATGAATATTTCTGTTTCCCGGTCTCTCTGTGGCTTAATGCCTCGTTTTATTTTAATCAAGCTTAGGCAAGTATTCTTAAAGTTTGTAAAAGTACTCTAAAGATCATTAACTTGTGCTCTTGTGATATTTTTTTTACAATAACAGGGCTTTCATTTTAATTACATTTTAATTTGAATTAATTTTGTGTTTCAGTTTCACTATCAGACATCAATCTTCTCTAATATCAATTTCACTGTTTGTTGGTAGCCATAATTATCTATAATATTTCAAAGTTCAAATGAAGCCATCAAAACTATACTTAACTGAGCGTCTTTCCATTTCTTTCTCAAAATATACCCTTTAAAAACCTCCAGTGCCATATTGAAACGCTTTTCTGTTATACTTTCATACTACTGCCATCAAATCACCAGCATTTTAGTTACATTTACAAACTTACAATAGAGGAAATGCCGAAGTCTAACTGCTATCTTTGGTTGATCACACTTAATTGATAAGTAGCATCAGCTTATCAATCAACCCCAGATGGAAGGAAATACAAAGGAATAAAGTTTTTTTTTTTTTATTGTAAGGGTTCCTATAAGAGAAAGTTTGTTTTTAAGGTTGTCAGTGTTGCTTTTCCTGACTGGACCAGGGAATTTACTTCACCATCCAAGTCTCTTCTGTTGAGAGATAGTGTGCCTTTCTGGGACGGAACAACAAGACACTATTACCTCTCTGAGCGCTTTGAACCTATGACTTTGTAGACAGAGGCTGATCCAGTGATGGTTTTGTACCAAACACAAACTATGATGGGGACCCAGCGAAGAGATGAAAAGGGGAGAAACATGAGTTTGCTTCGGTTCCTCTCTAGAGGTCTGAGAAATGGTTGCTGTAAAATCAGCAAGAAGAGCATTGCAGTAGTCCAGTCGGGATAGCACCAGAGCCTGAACCAGGCATTGAGTTGCATACTCAATTAATAAGGGTTGGATCTTTTCAATGTTGTTCTGGGCAAATCTACAAGCTCTATTTGTCTTGGTGATGTGGTCTTGAACGCACAAAGGGATTGATAAGCACTACCAGTAGGTATAACCATCTAGTGATAAAACGATGAGTGCTTGAGTTTAGTTTCCAAATGTTGCCTTAAAACCACCAGGTGAACAGTGTTTAAGGTCTATTTTCATCTCTGCTCATTGGCCCTTTTCCTTTGCCACTAAGTGAATGTGTGCATTCATTTGATTGATGTTGTATTTTTCTTTGGAATTAAGGTGAACGGCTTATTGTAAGGGCTGGTTAACCCTCGAAATGTAGTGAGTTAAAAACATCCCTATAAAAAGAGAGGTATTTATAGCACACTTTAACTGCTTACATCAACTTGGCTTCTAACATGAATGGACAACATGAAATGTGAATTTTTGTCATTACATTGAACATGATAATAAAATGACAAAGCCAAAGGCTTTACATTTCATAACATTTAATTTGTTCATATACAACATATTCAATAATGATACAAAACTTTTTATGTTATTAGGTAAATCGCTGCTCATTAAAATAAACATGCTTCTCTATGCAGATGCTCCTTATCCTAGCTTCGTAGGGTTTTTAAATTTTTTACTTCAAACCTACCACTTGGTTTCAAGAGCAAAGTAGATGAGCAATAATGTATTGTTAAGTTAAACAAATGCAGCCATGAAACCTCCAAAACCGGAAAAATTCAGAAAAAATGTATATACTGAAAAGGGTTTCACCCATAGTGGTCAATTTTTAACCCATAGTTTATCTGGAAACAAGTTTATTGGTATCAATCTGGTGGTGAAGGACTTGCTGCTGTGAAACTCAGAGTCTGTTTGGTCAAGTCATCGACTCTATGTTTCCTCTGACCCAAAACAGATGGTCCTCTTCAGATAATATCACCTCCACTCTCTGTTAATAAATAAAAACCGATGTCCCGTCTGCATCGCTCCTTCTGCACCATGCGGTCTGAATCTTCAAACATGTGTGTATTTGTTCAAAGCAGGAGTATTGCTGCATCCCCAGGCTTTGAGGGTCCCGGATCAGGGCTAATGTGACACCCCCAGCTAATCTTCTTAGTGGAGCAGGATAAAACGAGTATCCATTACCCATCCACCTTCCACTGGAGTCAGCCGGCCCTCCACGGCCAACCAGGAGACAATGGAGCTTGATTGGGCTCTTAATCAGGAATTATCCAGTGAAGCCGAGAGCAAAGCAGCTAATCTGCAAACTCGGCCCATCTGTATCAGCTTGCTCCCACCAGATCAAAGATGGCGGTGGGTAAAAATCAGATTAGGAGTGGAGGGGGTGCGGAAGGGCCACCACAGGCCCCGTCCCAAAGCACTGCTGCTTCCCTGGTTTAATCCTGAAGATAAGCTGTGTTTGAACCTCATGGCTTTCATGCTATCTAGTGCTTCCGGAGAAGGTAACAATACATGCTACAGTAGTATTTGTATGCATGTTTATATATACAATCCCTTCAAATCATTTTAACAGATCATTTTCATTAAAGTAAAATAAAATCTGATTAGAGGTGGTTTAATAATAATTGGATAATGTTTAATGAATAATTTGCCAAAATTATTTACATTTAAAGGAAACACTAAAGGATAGTTTCCCACATGCAAAGTTCTTTGCATTATGTATGTCATCTATAGAAAATTTACTTTAAATTTATGAAACATTCTTAAAACCAAAACATTCAGTTAAAAACACTTAATAACAAAAACACTTTGTTAAAAACTAGTTGTTTTTGGAACTGTTTTCCGGGACTGCTTACTCTGCATCTTTCTAACAACATACTCTTGACCAGTAGACAATCTCTCTGCTTATTTAATGCTATGTGCTAAATGTTCCTTCTACTCTGCTGTGGAAAGTTAGAAATGACTTCCAGGATGAGCTAATATAATGACACACTCACAAATACACAACGCTGTCCTTTTGTTGTTAACCCTATGGATAGTCTTTTTGATGAATATAAACAGTTCACTGCATGGTTTAGAAACCATGAGTTTAGAAGAAGAAAAAATATATAATGTCATGAGTAATCTTAGTAGTTTATACAACAAACAGCTTTTCAATACGTACGAAAACAGGTTTAGTAAATTATACCTTAACTATTTGCAATAAACCAATTGACACAGATTTTTTTTGTGTTTTATTTAAACAAATTTATGGAGTACATCATTACATCCGTATGTACTGAGATGAACATTCTTCATCTTGTTTGACAAAAAAAGCCAAACTGTTTTCCCTAAAACAATACAATATAACCAAAAGAATTAATGAATTTTATTGGTAGGAACTTTATTAAATCAATGCAACGTAACAACTTAGCATTCATTAAGTAGATGGAGACAGCTCTCTCTCTCTCTCTCTCTCTCTGCACTCATCTGCTGTTTCTCTTCTCCTTCATTAGCGCACCAGCTGTGAATAAACTCTCCTCTCGGCTCTTGTTTTCCCTGCTGAACTCTCTAAGTGCTTGGCAGCAGTTTTACCAACGTCGCAGAGGCTCCAGGGACCTGCATGGATCCTCCGACCCTGAAAATTGATATTGAACACAGGGCAGAAGCGGACGGCCTGCTAGCAATTAGCTAAAAAGGATTCGCAACTCGCCCAGATTTAAAGCCCAATAGATCGAAACTATCTAAAGGGAAAGAGGTACTTGTGAGGCATTTTTGTATTCAGATCTATCTCTATTAGTACTCTACGAGGTGGTGACACATTACTCTTTGTAGCTAAAGGTTTATTTACTTTTTGTTCACCTTAAACTAACACAGACATTGCTTTGCAGGCCTATTAACTCGATTAGAGGATCTGTCACAGTCAAAAATATAATATATTATGACAATTCCTTTGTATAGGAACAAATAATAATGACCCCTCTCATCCATGACTTGATAACTGTTTATTTAAAATAAAAATGAATACCCTTTCAATGTATAGTTGTCTTGAGACCTGTGGAATGATCAAACGTAAAAAGAACTACTTTTCCCCGTTTTCTTAAGCATTAATAATGTATTTTGTTGTCATTCTGTAAAAAAAGTAGTATAATTGTAGACATATATAAGAGTCTTGAGAGGTATTTTACTTTTATGAAAAAGAAAAGGTGATTTTGTGATTCCAACTTTTTTTTATTTATTAAAAATAAAAATCAATAATGTTTCTGTAAACCCCTGTACTGACAAAAATTCATGTTACTGGTTTATGGAATCACATCAACAGGATTCCAGGGACCAGGTCAGTTAGATTCAACATTATAACGCTTGAGTCCAGGAATAGACCAGAAATTTTTTTTTTTACATTTTCAGGTTGGTGCATTATGGAGACATTTTTTGCTGTAATAGAAGTTAGGTGATTAGCTGTGTGGGAGTTACCTGGGGATCAGCTTCAGTTTCTTGTGATTTATTTTATGTTAAAATTTTTTTTTTTCTTAAATTACACTTGTTGCTGTGACTGTGAACAAGTGTAGTGAATCCCTGACAAAATTTGTGTGATGAGATTTTATTGGTTTTATATGGTCTCTAATTGACAGACACTCTGATATAAATTATTTTGTAAAATAGTATTATCTTATTTTTGTTTACTTGTGTATTTGCTTAAATAAAACTAATAAAAAATACACATACAATAATAATAAAACTTACTTAACTGTAAAAGAAAATAGTGAGCATAGCTCTACCAATAATTTTAATGACCATCAGGCCCAGAAATGTTCTGGAGATGTCATGACTACAGCAGAAAAACAACTTATGAAGGGAATTATGAATAGCTTCATTTTTCGAACTTTCATTTTTCGAACTGCCCATGCTAATCATCTTCACCTGTTTCTCCCAAAATGAGTTGGATGACAACATTAAGTTTACTCAGTTTAAATCCAGATATAAGGCATAATGTCATGCATTCTTGACAACTCTAACTATCAAGAGTGTTTGGTATTACATTAAAATACAGCAGATGAAACTAATCATGATTATAAGACTCACAAACCCCCTTTCGCATGCACTGACTGCCGAGACATTATGGATGTGAGAGTAGAATAAACACTTCTCTTAACAGCTCACCAATTATGATAATACATTTGCTTATCATAGTGAAGGTGATGGAAACAGCTGTCATAAACAGGCTTCATGCTAAAGAAATGAATAGGTTTTACTAGACTATTAGTTATTAAGGTTTTAATCTTATTGAGACACATTGAAAAGAAAATTTAAAATGTTAAAGTTTTAGATTCTGGAGTTCTAAAAAGGGGTTGCCCGGTATCACTTTTTCATTTTACAATCTGATTAGATAGCAAAAGTTTCTGCCCATATCAATATCAATCTTAATGTCATCTCATTAAAGCAGTAAATGAAAGGATTCTTACCCATTCAATCTATAGAATCCCTCTCTGAAAAGGAATGCTACAAAGTAAATGCAGTCTATTACAGAAGTAAAATAGCTGGGATTCTCAACATCACAATGTCTCCTTCAGTTCTGAATCATGTTGACAAGACAACTAAAGCTTGTAAATTCACACTGCACATCAGCATACATAACAGACCCTTCATATCTATCATGCAATTCAACTCCTTTTTCAGGGTCTGGTCCTAACTTGTCTGGAGTACTGAAAAAATCTAGTAGGACTTCAAACAAATGCACCGAGAACTTTGCAGATGATCCAGAACACTCCAGCTCATTTTATCTTCAAGGAACTGAAGCAGGCCTATGTTACTTCCTTAATCATCTTTGCTGGGTCCCATTGCAGCTTATGTTAAGTTAAAATCACTGATACTGCCATACAAAACCATCTCCATATCAGCCCCTGTCTACCTCCACAAACTCATTCAGCCCTACATGTCCTCCAGAAGAAGAGTTCAGGGAAGGAATAGCATCTTGTGGTTGCATCCCAGGAAGGCAGGAAACTTCTGAACCATACTTCCTCACTATCCCTGGCTGGTGGACCAAGCATCTGAATATATGAAGAAAAACATCTGATAAATGTAAATATACCATAATGGAATAAGTCCAGAACAGGCAGATGCAGGAGACGCATGAGATCTTGAAATCTGGTTGAAAGTGCAGCTCAAATCTGTGTTTTTGACATTGCGTGTTTCAGCACACCCAGGACAAGAATTCTTCTAAGTTGTTTACTTAGAAGAGCTCAGCACGACAACATGGTCCTCTAGGCAGTCATGCTGATTCTAAGTGTCCACCAAACCAGGAGGCATAACTCTAGCTCTGCAATTCAGCAAGCCACTGGGAAAAGATGCTAACCCATCTCGAATCTGAGCAATTTTTGGCCTTATTGATTCCTTACATCACTCCTTCCATTAAAATACTGAGAATTAACCCTAATGTTTACAGAAACCACATCAAGCAGACAACTATTCAGCCCTCATCAGTATGCATGATTAGTCAGGTCAGTGCCGGTGAAAGCTATCATTTAAGAAATTGAGTGGCACCCATTAATCGACATAGAAAAGATGACAGATGACTTCATATGCCATGCAAGCAGGCTCAGACAATAGCTTCAGCCATGACAGATTGCTTGGCTGTAACCCACTTTATGTTAAACTCATTCTAACTGTCCAATTTCACCGGTGTAATTTTGCTCCTCGGCATGGCATTGTCCTCAGTGGACTAACCCAGTTCCTTTGGTAATGATTGGCTCTTCTATTGTATTGTTTTCTGCATAATCGGAGAGCTAGTCAAGGGTTTGGGTGACACAACCATCTGTCAAGTTCATTTGCTTTGTAAGGTGTGCTAGAAATAATGGTCCCTGCGACTGGAGGCGATCCGTTATCAAAGAAGAACCCCTCTCGTCCTCGCCCTCCTCCTTCCTCTTATTACGCTCTACCCTTGGCTCCATCACCTCATTTTTTTCCGGCAGCTGTCACATGGGCATCTTGTATTATGAAATTTAAAGCCACGATTCAATTAAGGGTATGAGTTATCATCCTCAGCGGCTCACCTCTGCTTGGCGACTGCAGAAATGATCTGCTGCTGCCTTAACCTGTCATCTCTCATTTGAGAGAGTCCAGTTTAATCTGGACCACGCTCAAAACCTCAGACTGCCACCTCAGATCCACTTGTCTGTCTTGTCTATGGAAGAGCAAAATTGACTGCTTGAATGTAGAATGTGGATATTGAGTGGAGCTCTGCTAAACAGAGGTGATGTTACCAGAGGACACTGATGTAACCTGGGCAAAACCCTTTAGAAAATAGTTTTGGTGGATTATGTTTTTGGATTAAACATGACTACAAGCTGTTGTAAAAACTTGTCCTAAACACATAAGATAGTGGTTCAAAGTTAGACTTCACCTGCACTAATTTTTTAACCTTATACCTAAAATGTTTAGCTAAACAATATGAAGCAAAGATGTTACTGCTCAAGATGTCTTCATATATAAAGTAGGACTTTGCTTTGGTTGATAACCAATTAACTTTTTTTGTTTTAATGTCCCAGCCTTGTCACCCTGCAACTCCACTGAAGTGAAGCAAGTCTGATCCAAATTAGTACCTGGATGAGTGACCTCAATGGAAAACCAGATGCTAGAAAGGGGTGCTCTTCCTATGGTGTCTGTGGCTCCTTGACATCAGATCAGTGACAGGGAGACTATACTGTACAACAACAAAAAATCCCCGTCCTTTAGATGAGATGATAAAATAGAGGTCTGTAGTGATTAACAATACTAGAATGTTTCATTGAAAAGAGTAGGAGTGTAACCCCAACATTGCTTCTCATTGGCTACCTATGTGTGTGTTCTGACATAGAATGGCTGCTGTTACGTCATCCAGGTGGTTGCTGCGCACAGGTGGCGGATTCAGAGACGGCCCCTTCAAGATGTAAAGAACTTTGTTTTGTCTAGAAAAGTGCTATATAAATGTCATGCATTATTATTATTATTATTATTATTAAACTATCAATATAAAAACCAGCTGATCAAACAGGCAAAGGGCTTCTGATCCCCTGACATTGACTATTGGATTGGGACAATGGACATGAAAAAACGTCAGGGACAGTGTATGCCAACCAAATGGATGGGAAAGCTCTCCAGCAGGCACATGATTGCCTGGCAGTCTTAGGTCTGAGGGGATCCAGGTCAGCTGTGTATGGTATTGAGCTGTAATGGCTGCCACACTGCCTGGCATTGACTAGCTTCATTAACCGAGTGCTTGGCCCCTTCTGAGATGCCTGTAGCACTTGGCGTCATACGGCACCAGCCTTCATGGGGTCCTGAGAGAGCTATTAGAGGCTGTTTGAGATTAGATGCCACTGCTCTTAGATGGCTTCAGTGAGAGTTTTGTGTTTGACATTTGGGTGCTTGAGGGCCACTTCCAAATTGAGCATAATGTCAAAAATTATTAAACTGGCAGCAAAGCAAGCTACTGTTTGGGCTTCATGTGTTTGCTCCTTCAACTAAACTTGCTGTTTTAATGGGTCTACTTAAACAAGGCATTTATCTTTGTTTACTCATACACATGTTGCTCCAGAAATCCTTCTTTAATACAGCTTTAAAACGTAAATTACATTTGCACCAAAATTTATCTGTACAATACATGAAAGTAGTAGGCAAAACAAAAATATGTTTACAATGAGTCAAAAGTATAATCTGATCTGTGTGATAAAAGGTTGGTGTAGCCAAAAACTGGCTCATATAAAACTCTTCTCAACCATCTGTTAAAGTGCATCATTATTAACAACTTCTGTCATGAGTTTATTTACAAAGGTGATGTTGTAGAAAGGGGTATGGAACTTTTTATCTTCAGGCCAACTATAAGTATAAAGTACAAAGACTAAGATCCAAAAAATTTACTTGGTTTGAAAAAACATATTTTTCAATAATTTTTGTTTAATATTATTTCAAACAACTTTATGAGTGAGACAAACAAATGTTTGAAAACAAAATAACTACAGATTTGACATTGAAATATAAAACAAAGTTTATTCTATTTGATACATATATTTGTTTTAATTATTGTTGGTTAAGGACAAAACAGTATTTGAAATATTGTATGCATTTTATTTTAAAAGCTCAAAAATGTTCCAATGTTAAATTTTCACTTCAGAATCAATAATATTTTCAATAAATACTGCATTAAACATACAGATTAATTAATTGTAAAGAATTATTAATAGTCAACCAGTAAACTACTTGCATGTAAACAAGATAATTTAACGTTTTTTTGGAATAAACCAAATGTCCATTTTCAGTTGTGTTTACATAGACATACCTTTGAGATTGTCATATTGGATGTAGTATAAAACTTTTTAAATCAGTCTTGTCAGTGGCTAAATGATCCTGATACATACACCTTAACTTGTTCTGTAAAAACCCCAGATAATTATTAGTTCACAAACATGCCAGAACAGCTTTCTTCATTCAAATAGTGAATATTAGCATTGTAGTAACTTTTCATTAGGCAAGGCAAAGCCATTTATTTGTGTAGCACAATTTCGTACACTTCGGCAATTCAGAGTAAATTACAGAATAATAAAAACAGATCAGAGATATTAAACATCAACAATATTTCGATTTAACAAGTTGAACCAAAAGAGGTCAAATATATATGTTACGATTGTTTTTTTTTTCACACGTCACATGTTTGCTGGGTTACAAACAAAGAGAATGTACAATCAGAAGTTTCATGTCTTAATTTGTGGTTTGCACCTAATAAAAAATCTCAAACAAATTAGGGGTTCACTTTCAAAAACCATGCAATTAAACATAGAAAGTTCTTTTCATAAGACATTCAGTCTCCATTCCATGATCCTTCATCATGTTTCCCTCTGGACTCTTGGGGTTAATATTCATTCGTCCACACACTCATTCCCATGAGCCCTTCATATAACCACATGTCTGAGTCGCTGAACACTAGCATTATCTGCTTCAGATGCTTCGAGGGCCTGCGATAAGACTTTCAGAGCAGGGCGGCAAAGGTTAAAAGCAGAGATAGGTGCTGTCATCGTTCATCTGAAAATAGAGGAGTGATGGAGGTTAAGAGTAGATAGAGATTCAACAGCTCCAGTCACAGTTCAACAGCCTGGAGAGCTGGAAACATAACGGGTCAAAGCCAGTGCTAGCAAAATATGAACACATTATTAAACTGATGATTATTAGACTGACCAGATCTGGAGCCAGAAATGCTTCAGCAAACACATTGTTCTTTATCCAACCATAGTCAGACGCTCAAGATCTGGAGCACAATGACTCTGTTCCTCCAAAGATGAAGCCAATTAAAGCTTGCGATAAAACTCTTTGTCCAAAAAGAAAAAAACTTGTCACCAAACTGTCTGCTCACCTCCAACTTCTCAGTACTCTACTGAACTATATTCTTGATCAATAAACAACGTAGAGTTAAAGACAGAAATGAGACAATAACCAGATAAACTTGTCATAAAAGTGTGTGCTCATTCACATTGTTAATAATATGCTACTTATAGGTGTCCTGTGTGGGATCGTACCCAACTTTATTAGTATTAAAAAAAAATGTAATGGGTATAACAAAGAATTATGGAATAATGGCAGAGGTGGTATTAGAATTGATGGTATTAAAATGTGTCTCTGGGTGCCTTCCTGTAACCAATTGAGTAAAAACAAAAAAACAAAACAAAAAACAACAACAAAAATTTTTTTTCCATCGATTCATGTCTGTGAGAAAGCAATTAAGTTGAACTCGGTAACGTTTACCATTTGTCAAAAGATTAATGGAAAGGCCAAAAAAGACAGTTTTGTCATTAACAATGTAAATTGTATGTTACATCCCATTTTGTGGGCATCTATATGCACATATATACAATTTTAAGAATAATAATAAATAATCAATCAATCAATCAATTAAGAATGTCATACAACTTTGATTCTCAGGGCAGAAAACAGCCATTTCACAGCTTTCCATATGTCACTTAGCACCTACTGTTGCATTGATGAATCCTTGCTTTAGTTTTACCTTAATGCATTTTCACTGTTTCAAGAGAAAGGAGTGGAAGCAGGGGATTTAGCACTGGGGTAGTTACACAGGTGGTGTTGAGCACCTCCCTGTATCGCTTTTAGTAAAATAGAGTCTTCATATCTCATATCTGCAAGGAAGCATGGTTAAGTTGAATCTGATTAAAAACAGATAAATGCAACATGAAAGTTCAGACAGAGAATTCAACATGGTTTTATTTGGGTTACGTTGGACTGCAGTGTGAACGTAGCCTTCCATGTACACAGAAGGAGAACTTGAAAAATAAACACTAAGACAGATTTTTGCAAACATTCATTCAATCCTAGAGAAATGACAGAACTGATTCTATAAACTCGATTTTATGTGTGGAAGCATCTGTTCTCAGTCGTGTGCTCTTGGAGAAAGATAGTGGTACTTCATGGCAATCTGCTGATTAGCTAACGGTATTATTAGTGATTGCTCTTGTGAAGCTCAGGGGATAGATTGGCGAGCGTCTGCATTCCTGAACACTGAGGGAAGAGAAGAGAGAGTGATGAAGACTTTAAAGACACTTCAGAAGCACCATTCATCATCGCCACAGTCACATGAGTACAGGGTGTTTCTTCATGTTTTATATTCTTATTAATAATACTTTTACAAGATTATCTAATCTCTTATACATTATAATTGCTTTGTAATTAAAGAGTCGAAGAAAATGTTTAGCGCATGATTATTCCATGTTCTAAAAATATTAACAGCTTTTATTGTTTTGACGATGGTTGAAATGAGCTATAATCATCAGTTTTGAGCCAATCTTGTGCCTCATCACTGCATCGCCCATCCCTGATTACCCAATCAGTCTTGGCACCTTCTTTTCTTTGATAGCATGTTGGTTTGCCAAAAGAAGAAAAGCCTGGTGTTGTTGTACTGGCATCTCAGCAAGATCCATTGAGTGCTCTTCACAAGCACATCTGATCCAGCACAAACATGTGTCCATGATCCACTCTGTTTCCAAGAGAGCAGCACAGTATTAGCTTCAGAGAGTGATAGCATGTGGTCTAAATCAGCTCCAGTGGTGAAGCCGGATCGCTCTGACACACAGATGGGATGCTTTAATGACTTAATTTTGTTTAATTACTCATCCCACTACCCTCCATCACACTCTACACAGCGTTGAGTAATGATCTGCATCAATTCAGAAATTTCCTGTAAATCATGCCAATTCATACAGATTTATTTTTTTGTTGTTGAAATTTTTATGTTCTGTAGTTGTTACTTAATAAAACAAGAAACATGTTTAGTTCAGTTGCTACAATAACAATATAATTGTAACTTTAATCTCGTTGTCTTATTTTTCCAGAAGTATAATCCTTTGCGAAATAAACTGAACAACCACTAGGTTTTGGCCATGATTTTTTAACTTTAATGAGGAACACGAGTACAAACATGAAAGGCGTTTTTAGGTTTCCTGTTGGAAACCAATTTGACTGGCTGGTAATTCATCATACACTGTTCCAAGCTATTGATCTCAAGCTTAGAGGCTCCTGACACACACTCCGGGGTTTGAATTGGGCAAAGAGGTCAGGTTCAGGAGCACAGGGGTCCTGATCAGGGTCACACACCTCAGCAGGAGAAAGCCTGAGTGGGTAGAGTGTTCAGAGACATCTACACATCACCAATTTTAAAGATGAACTGAACTGAACAGAATGGAACATGAATTATGGGTATCTATTGTGGTGTGAACAAAAGATAATTCCAATTTAAATAGCTGGTATCCTGATTCAAAACAGATGAGTAAAATAATAACCAAATAAAAATTCACCCACACTCAATTAATAAGGATGATAACAGATGATTAAGCTTACAATTAAAACACTTTTAATACACTTAGAAATAATTGTACTACCTCACACAGTGTATTTGAAGTTACATTTGAGTCTAATTATGAGGTAAAGTTCTTCATGCTTATTTATAGTCATGCATTTTAAGTATATTAAATGTAAATTCAGTTGTTACTCTAAGTTTATAAAAGTATATTAAATACACTTAAAAGGTAACTTTTCAACAATTGATTTACAGTAAAAATCAATGTAGAGAAAATTGTGTTGTTCCAAAACAGCATGCTTCATGTGAACTACTCATACACTTGAAATATGAAGATGATTAGTGGAGCTTTAAGTCCTCAAAAGTATATTTCATTTAATACACTTACAAATATTTTTCACCTGGGTGTCATGTGAAAACAGATTTTAAAGTTACAAGCAATAGATATAAATGTGATAATAGTAGGGGTTTAAGTGTTTTTAAATGTATTTATTTTATTTCAATATCTTTTAGAAATATTAAAAACAGCACTGTATGCAAGTCCAGAACAGAATTAAGATGAAAACTTATGAATGCTTCGTATGAGTTGGTCAGTTTTGCTCTTTCCAGAGAATTGAAGATATTAATTTTGATAAAAGATATTATATTGGATAGAAGCTTTTAATTTATTTTATTTGCATTCATCACAATAATTACATTAATCAATCATATAAACATACATCAGGACAGGACGGTGTTAATAAAAAAAAAGGGGAAAGAGGAGAGAAGTAATTGAGGGGAAAACAGAGGTAGAGAAGTTTTGGAGGGGGAAAGAGAAGGTGAGAGGTAATTGTGGGGGAAGGAGTCAAGATATATATATACATACATATATACACACATATATACACATACATACACATACACACATATACATACACCTATACATATATACATACATACATACATACATACACACACACATACATATACATACATACACATATATATATACACACATACACATAAGTAATTGAGTGTTACAGGACAGGTGACCTAAACCTCAAGCATCTAGCAGCGACCAAACATCCCAGATGCCGTGACTAACCTTCTATATCCCAAGTGAAACGTGGGATCTGCCTCAGGCCAAGTCCCATATATGGTCAGGAACTACCCAGATATCCAGCCCACCCCCCACAGAACGACAAGTTTTGGGGCCTGGGACCTGGAGCCGGACCCGCCCCACCTCCCCTGGTAAAGTCGGCAACCCCAGAGAGCAATGCCCGGGGCCCTGGTGGGCCCGCTGCAGCAGGAGGACGACCAGCCCAAAGCTAGGCGGGAATGGAGCCCCTGACAGTGTGGGCAGAGACCTGGAGGCCCCACCCACAAGCACCGCCATGCCCACATCCCCCCGCGGTAGACCCCCAGTCCCGGGCACCTCCGTGGACCCGCCAGGCTGTTTTTACAAACTGAACTTGGTCTACAGCATTAAACTTATTCTAACATCATGTTGATCTTAACACTTGAAATTCAAATGAAAAGTTGATCCATGTGTTTCTTGAACACTCATATCAACTGTTTTTTCTTTATAACTGATCTTGAAAACAGTCACTCTGATTTATTATAAAAAACTGAACCATGTTGTAGTTTACTTTTAACAGTAACATGTAAATGTATTCTGTTCTTTAGGTTGGCTCAACAGTAAAATTCAGAAACAACAATGAATACTTTAAATCAATAAACAATTACATTCTTCAGTTGCTTTTTGACAAACGTCTACATATCTGAAAACCGATTTCAAGTTCACTGTATTATTTGCCAAGTTGAATGAGCATAATTAGAAAAGTTTTTCAATATAATTGATGGACCACATTTACATAACAAGATAACTCCATTATAGTTTTCAGGGTTTTTCATACTGGTTAAAATAAATTTAATCCAATCGTCTGTTTCATGTCACCAACCTCTGTTTGTTGTATCTCATCTCTCTTGTTCAGAACTTCTTCCAATTGCACTTTATATTCTTGCTGGATGTATTTGGGTACTTCACTGATAAAGTTTGTCCAAATCGTTTACAGCATGTTTATTGATTTTTGCCAAGTGAATATTATGGAAGAACAATATATCTAACAGGATCAATAATTTTGAAAGCAAGGATTTCTCTGTGAGCAACTGAGGTAAAAATCATGTTATTGTAAAAAAAAAAAAAAACAATTCTTGATTGTTTGAGACCTTTTTGAATATTAAGAAGTAACACTGTTGTGAAAATTACATTTAGAAGATTAGTTACACTATTTGTTAAGTTTTCGTGGCAACGATAGTTGACTGATTGTTATTTTGAGTACCTGTAAATAAAATAATTATTAAAGAAATTATTGGATAGAAAGAGCATACTTCTTTTTATGTTAGAACCCCTAAGTACACATACCATCTCCACTCTAAACGATTAAAAGGAAATGTAAAGATCTGTCATCATTTTGTAACTTTTTACTCTTTGCGTCACATTGTCTTATTCATTTGTTGCTATTAGTTTATTATCTTGGTGTGTTGTTTTGAGCATGGATTGTTATCTCACCCAATCTCGTTAGTGTTAAGTTGCTTCACCTGTTTACCCCTCATTATCCCTTGATAGTGAGAGTATTTTATTCCATTTGGTTTATACGGCACCTCATTGATTTATTGAATGTCACCACTTACCACTTTGTTTTCTGAGTTTTTGATTTAAAGGTTTTGATCAGGCCTGTACTCCCTGGTAAAATTACTAACATCATTGTATCGCATTCTCCAGCAGAAAAGCTGAAGTAGAGCTTTCTAAGAACATATGCTAAGTTAAATGACCCCTGCACTCTGGTTCTTTAACCTATAATAATAGAAGAGTTTTCACATCTTCAGACATCTTTAAGCATTTTCACAAAAAAAAAAAAACAGATTGTAAAAAAAAAAAAAAAAAAAAAAACACAGCACAGAATTGAGCATTAGGCTCTCGGACCTGACATGCAGTCAGAACGTAAACTTCAATTCCAAAGAACCATAGATGAATATATATTTAAGTGGTTCTTTGCAGGATATTTGGGTGTTTTTAATGTGTTGTATAGCATTTTTTTGCATGTAAAGAGGTCATTGCAGCTTTAGAGACCTGTGCAAAATTGCACCTAAAGGTTCTACTATGATTACAAGCCAAAGAGTAAGATTTAGTATTATGTTCCAATGGGTTTTTTTAACCCAGAGAGGTCAAAATATGCCGCCTGCTGATGTGGAGACAACTGGCCATTGTTCGACCAAGTAATAATTAATGCTACTTTCAAAACAAACATTCTCTAGGGATGAAGAGAGAAGCAGGAACAATAATCTACACAGGGTGAGAGCACATAAAAACCTAGAGCTAAAATACTCTTGACTTCCTTTCAGGTCCTAACAATAAGTGATTAAACAAAAATGAAGGAATGCATCAGTTATAATTTTTTATGATATGTCACTACATGATTTTGATGATACATGATTATTATGAATGAATTTATATTCTGTCCTCTGTCACTAATTCTCTTCGTATGGACAGATTTTGTAGATGAAGCTAAGGGTTGGAGGGTTTTCAGAGATTTCATCTCTGTTTTATTACAGATGATGTTGTTCTGTTGACTCCCTCAGGCCAGGACCTTCAGCAGGTATTGGGGAGGTTTTCAGCTAAGTGTGAAGCGATAGGGATGAAGATCAGCGCCTCCAAATCCGAGACCATGGTTCTCAACCGGAAAAGGGTAGTTTGCTCAGGCCAGGTTGGAGGAGAGGTCTTGGAGGGGATTCAAGTATATTTGGGGATCGGTGCAGCAGCTGCAGTAATGCAGTTAATCTACCAATCTTTGGTGGTACAAAATGAGCCGAAACAAAAGGCTAAGCTCTTGTTTTACCTATGGCCATGAGTTCTGGGTCATGACTGAAAGAATAAGATTTCGGATACAAGCCTCCGCCAGGTAATAGGGCGCTCCCTTAGAGACTGTGTGAGGAGCTCCGTCACTCGGGAGGACCTTTGTGTAGAGTCGCTTCTTCTACACATCAAGAGGAGCCAGTTGAGGTGGCTCAGGCATCTGCTCCGAATTACATAATTTACAGTTTAATAATTTTATTGTAGGAGTTCAGTTGACATTATGACAATGGATAAAAAAAGTTAATCCTTATATATTCTTTTTACATTTAAAGGTTAAATGATGTATTATGTAGTGAAAATTGAGATGTAATTATGTGCATAAAATTACCCATCCAATTATCAAAGATTTTTAAAGCATCCTTGAAATGTAAAAATTCCTTAATTCTATCTATCTTTTGTGTAATATTAGACATTTTTAATTCAGATTTATGTTCACTAATAACTAAAATTTGAAAAAAAAAATTGGAATTACATTTATTTTAAAACAAAATTACAATGCATTCTAAAAACAAAAAGAATTCAATCATTAAAGCACCAGACCGAATCCATGTCTTGTAAAACTCGCATTTTCTCTTTCCCTTTGTAAAAATTCTTTAACGCTAGTTGGATCGCATAACATGCTAGACAGGGAACAGGGATTTTCCTGGACCAGACCTATGAAACAAAATCGAACTCTGCTTTCCTTTGCCTTCATTCCCCTTTCTTTCTTCCTTTCTTTCCTGTGTTGGTGGCCTCAGGCCTGGCTCCGGGATGCTCCACGTCTGCTGGGCTGTGATAAAGCAAATGGAAACACACTCACGGCTACGCTTGCTAACGCTTCCATTAGCTCTGCTCTCTGCTATTCACAGCATCTTTCATGTCCATCTTGTTTCTGTCCAGATGCAGATTTCTGGGCCTCCTCCTCCTCCGACCCTGAGGCTATGGCTCGCTCCTGCTTAACACCGCTCCACTTCTGTATTGAACCCAACTTTGCTGCTTAACACCATTCACTTTTTTACATTTTCTAAGTGCTCTAGTTTTGGAGTGCCACTGAATGGATTTGTTTGTTTGTCTGAAAACTCCTGCTTTGCATTAATCCACAAATCTTCTGACTAAAACTAAGTTTGGAGAACATTCAGCTTTTCCTGCTCAAACTCTTCATTTAACTTGATCCTGTAAAAACCCAGCTGGGACCAGACATTTTGAATTCTTAATGCCTAAACATTAAATGCTGAAAACCACTTGCGTGGTGGGTCTGTTCAATCCTTGATTAGTCGATCATAAATATAGGGTGCATGCATATTTTTGACATCTTATTACTTTTGTTTTATATCATGTCATAAAGCTTTGTTTGAGTGAATTACTGTCAGTTCCATTGAGATGCAGTACATATGAATGTGAATTTTGTTCAAAGAATTAATGAAACATAAGTTTGGATGAAATCAGCATGAAGTCTCAATTACATACTCTATGTTAATACTGTTTCTGACAAGCAAGTATGCCAACTCTACAGTAAATACCAGTGCGATTTGCACATCTTGTTGTCTTCACATTGGCATTTTTCCTTGACAGAATTCTTATTTGAAAATGCATGTTGACTGTTCAGAGCAAACACCTTCAGGTACTGAAGGTAAATCTTTTAGGTTTCCTACAGTGTTGTCATTTATGAAAAATCTGGCTGCTGTACCCTCACTGCTTTACATGTGGAAACTGAGATTTGAAATGTATTTGTATAAACCAGCTCATCAATGTGGGAAACATTTTATACAGCCAGCTGAAACTAATGTGTAGTACTTTAGTGAGCTGTGCAGTAGCTGCATTGCAAACAGCATTTTTCTCTGTTCATTTGTTTTTGAGTCAAACAAGTAGAAAAAAATATAGATAGTTCACATGAAACTTAGAAATAAAATGTGGCACAAAATTCTATATTAGGCAAATAAAGGTCACCACAAATGTATTCGAATGCACCATCTTCTGTGCAGGGGGCTTTCCCATCTCTATTGATGCAATGACATTCCTTGCCCTTGGATGGAGCTTAGTGCCAAGCAAATTTTTCTAACTTTTGTAGTCTTTATGGGACTTATTGAACAACACTGGACACTCTTTTTCATAAACGAATTCTGCTCTATTTACTGTCAAGAGTCGACACGATTATCTTTCTATTACTGTTATGTCCCCCAAGTATTCTGAACATGTGATCAAAAAAGCCACCTTTCATTGGTTGACCACGAGATCATGTACTGGGACAAACCAAGACGGCATGGCAGATTGAATCTTATTCTTCTCTAGCAACTCCAACTCCAACTTCCAGATGTGTGACTTCCCATCTACGCTCAATGTTTTGGGCTCGAGGCGCTTACACAAGCTCCAATTTGCACTTAGCTTTACTTAATATTTTGAACACCACACAATAATCTATTTTAAGCTAAATTTACATAATGTTCCTTAACCCAAAGTATTATTCTTTGATATGCTAATGTCATTTATTCTGAATTTTCTTTTTCTTTTTTAAATGAAGCATTTTAACTGACAAAAAGAGAAAGTTTGTTTCAAAGACTTACATCTATCATAATGGCAACTGGCAGAGAATTTTTGTAGGTACGCATGTGGACTTCTCCCTGCTGTCTTCTAGCAGCTGTAAAATTTTATGTATATCTTTAAAATACTGCAACAATCTAAAACTGAGCTTTGTTATTTCTGTTTAAAAGGTGAGGTGAAAGTGACCAGTTTGCCAGATATGGAGGGACCCATACCCGGAATTTGTGCCCTAGTGTACACACACAGCAGTGAACAAACTCACCGTGAACAAACACCCGGAGCAGTGGGCAGCCATGGCGGTGGTACCTGGGGAGCAGTTGGAAACTGGTGGCTTGCTCGAGGGCACCACAGCTGTGCTTGTAGAAGATGGGAGAGCAAGTGTTTCATTACTCACACCACCTTCAACTTTGGGGATCAAACCAGCAAACTTCTGATCACAAGTCGATTTCCCCATCCACCAGACCACAACCGCAAAGAACACAACTGGCTGCACACCTGGGCAAAAACTAGATTATGTTGGCTTACTGCTCAGCTAACCCAATATTTCTAGTCAATATAACCGAAAAACATGTTTAGAATTGGCTATATATATATATTGTTTTATTAAATGAAATGTTTGTTTATGAAAGGTACTTGATACCACAACATTATATTATATTATATGATATTATATTATATTATATTTATTATGGAATATGTATTATTATATTTGTGGCATAACAGCAATTATGTGAATTTGACCAAGTGTATAAATATTTTGCCCATGCAACATTACACTAAATCAGTGTACCATGTTGTTTCTATATACTGTTTCTATATATGTGATGACATTTTAAAGCTTTTAATAAAAAAAATCATATATTTAACTAGTGCAGTAAAAATTAATGTGTTAGCGTATGCGATTAACTTTAATTGTAAAAAGCATAAAAAAATGCAATTAATAAGTTTTCAGTTTTTCCTGTTGTGGCGGAACGAAGTATGAATAAGACATAATAATGATGAGAAGATGAACACGTTACAGTTCGCAACACAAATTGCGCTCACAGGGGCACGCTGGACTTCTGTGAGCAATGAAAACTACTGAGGCATCACAGTATTTTTGTTCAAAAGGGCGTTCGTTTGGTCTAAGTTTGTGTGAAACTGAGGAACGACAATACCCAGAGATTTTTGGGCAACTGAAGCATATATCCAAAGCTCGCAAACTAATGGAACAGCTGAGCTTCGTCTCTTGTCTGTTTTTATGTGTGCGTGTGTGCGTGTCCACTGTCAAGGTATGCTGCATAAAATAAAAATATGTTCAGAGTAGAGTAAAACAATATTAAAAAGAAGTTATAAATATGGTGTTGAAAATGTGATGTAAGTAATTGGTATTGAAAGCCTTGTTCCTCTTGCAAAATTATGGAGTCAATAGAGGACAATAAAGCCTATAGCTAAATAAAATTTTACATTTGAAACAGACTATCTAAAAAGAAGGACACCACTAATCGCACACGGCTGAAGAGTGCTACTGCAATTGATCCAAGGTTTAAAGACCTAAAGTTTCAAGTTTTTTAATGGAATAGAGTCTTGGAAAACAAGAGTTTAAAGAGACCACCAACTAACAGCCACCAAAGAAGAAAAGCAAAAAGTTAATTTGGAAGATATTGATGGTTTATTGCAGGTATGTTGTTTTTATGACAAAACCTGTGTTACAAGTTAAACAAAAAAATTCAATAAACAATCATATTTTGAGTTTAAATAGTCTCTTTGTCTTCAATTTATATTAATTATCTCAAAATTGTGCGATTGATTAGTTATTTTTTTAATCGAAAAAATTTTAACCTATAATAAAATACCTTTTGAAAGTATTGTACAATTGTTGTGTAAAATCTCTAGGAGAGACAAACCTTAACGAGTCCAGTTTGGATTCATAGTCTAGATGTTAATATTTTAGGTGTTGAGTTGAAAATCTTACTTAAGTGAATCTTCTTGACTTTAGGGGATGTAGCGTCAGCCAAAATTCAGCTAGAGTATGTGTGAATGTGTGAGCGTGTGTGTGATTTTCTTTGATAGAGTGTGTTCCTACTCTCACATCCATGTTATTTATGCCTGATCTGAGCACGAGCAGTGTTATCCCAGACTTTCAAAAACAATAACCTTCTAAAACTGGCTAAAATCCAAACCTAGTTTTATTATTATTAATGCATCCATTTCTGAATGATACACTCGAAGTAGTTTCACGCAGAGAAAAACCGTGAAATTGGAGAAACACAGACAATTTGGGAAAATACAGATTATAAGGAATAAATAAGAATTATTCTGAAGTTGTGGAAGATCTATGGGTTTTGAAACAATGTGTTGGGCTCACATAAATCTCAGGTGTCTGAAGAAGAACCCGTACCATTGCCAGAACATATAGAAATTGATCTAAACAGTAAAATAAATGCCTAGATATACAATTTTGTCAAAGGTATTTTTTTTATATATATAAAGAAAATAATCTTTACAAAGACATTCAAGTCTTTTCAGTTCTACCATCAAAAACTTAATCTGACCAGTACTTATTTCAATGGGTTGTTTTTTTGTTTTAGAAGAAAGTCTGCAAAGGTTTCATCCAGAAGTATCATGTAAAGTGCAGTATAGAGTTCTGAAAAGCAACATCTCTGAAACCTCTATAGCTGAGGTTCTGTTGTCATGGGCTTTTCATGTTGGTAGACCACCATTGGTCTAATGACTGGCGGCAAGGTGCCTTGCGACTCAAACACCACTCTGATTTTTTGCGGCTGCTCTCTTGTGCAGCTCCCTTGGTGATGTTTCCCCCACCAGTTCCACTAGTTAAGAAAGTGACTCTTGGTTCTTCATACTGACAGCTCTTCCCTGATGTTTTAATGCAAAGAGTGTGGTCAATAACAACCTTTTCTGCCACCTGTGCTAGAGTAGGCTTACCCCGGAGCAGCCAAGATTTGACAGCCTGAGCTCTAACCACCTAACACTCTAAACGCTTTTCTTATACTCCAAAAAAAATCTGAATTATGTTGTTTGTTTCATTAACATCAAAACCATGAACAACTTATATCATAATTAACATCATAACGAACAGCCGGGATATGAAAAAAATAGATCTGTGAGGGAATCAAAAGTTCTTTTCCTTATCATATAATATATCATAGTGAAAGAAATAAAAATTCAGTCCCACAAAAGAGTTGTTATTCATAAGTCATTTGGAAGTTCACAAATGACACATAACTAGTTACTAGGATCACTCATATTCATATCATTTTAGAATGCTGATCACCTTTAAATTAACTTTTTCCATTGTCACTCAACCGCTGCGCTTTCCCCTTCTGTGTTTCTAGCATTTGTTGTTTATTTGTTCCTTTGTTAATTTGTCAACCTGTTTGTTGATTTGTTGCCTGTTTACACAATTGTAGGAATTATCTAGTCTGTATCATATATAACTTTAAGCTGTTGAATCTATTGTACAAGCTATTGCAGTTATTTTGTTACCTATTTTATTCTGTCTTTCGTTTTAAGTTCATTTTATTAAGTGATAGTTATATCATATAGGCCTTATTCAACACTCCTTCTAAGCTAATAGTTAAAAAACTCTCTGCATTCCTCTACTATGGCCATTTTATTCAAGACTTGGGATTGATAAAACAAATGTTACCTTGTTAAAAAAAATTTTGCTCACAAAAATACGTACATAAATAAAATAAGGGCTCTTTGAGTCAGAGACCAAAGAGTGCATAGTCTAAGGTAAGACAGAGACCAAAAACAGTTGGTTCTGTGACAAAAAAAGACCACAGAAAATGGGTTTCAAGACAAAGACTGGCCTTGAGCACTACATGACTACTTAAAATGAATAGGTTGTTTCACAGAGTATTGAAAGAGAATGCCTGTTTTAAACTGTTTTGCTCCTTCAGAGTAAATTTAGCTGAAACTGTGAATGTGGAGAAAAATCCATGAAGTGATAAAAGCTTCAGTGAATGTGTGAAAAATGAAGGGAATTTGTTCACACCATCAGAGCTAAACACACAGACTCAAGTGTGAAGTACTTACACATACAAACACACGCCTGAGTAAACAAATCTTTGCAGGTGCTTTATAAAACAAACTTATTTTAAGCTTTACTTCACTTTACAGCTGCAAAATGAGCAAGTTTAATATCTTAGAATAATAAGCAACCATGTTCTAAAAGTCTGTAATGATTTGTAAAATCATTGCTGTTTTAATTTAATTAAATCTGGCATTGACCTACTTCTGGTCAGCATCAAGGTCAAGTGAAGTGTGATCTAAATCTTAGAAAAGTGCTTGATTTAACAATGAGAGCAGTGTTCTTGGCCAAGCCATGCTTTTCATATTTTCATATTTGTTCTGGAAATGGAGCTGCTAAAAGTGATGTTTTTACATTTGATGCTTCAAACAGAATACAACTAGTGTTGGGGTGTGCTTTAATTTAAATTAAGATAAAAGAATTACACTTTTTTGTGTAAAAAAAAGTTGTAAGTACAGATATTTCCAAACACATACACAAATATTTTCTTACATTTATGAAGGAAAATAACAATCCTCTTTAGTTTTGTTTCAATAATCTTTTCAATAACATAGCATAAAATGGTTACATAACTTGTACAATACATAACATGTTTACAATAGCATGTCTGTGTATCACCAGCCAATGATTGGCGCTATGCATGCTGGGATTGTTTCAAATGTGGCATGACCATGATGGGACATGTAACTGATGTAAAGCTAGCTGGGAAATTAACTTTAAACTGAAAATTCTTTAGTAAAAAAGAAAAACCTGAATCTTAAAAAATTAATCTTAAAAAAATACACGTTTAAAATCAATTATTACCAAAAAAGCATTGTAATTTTTTTAATAAATATATAAATAACATTCATTCATTCATCTTCATGTCGGCTTTATTCCCTTTCAGGGTCGCCACAGCGGAATGAACCACCAACTCTCTGGCATATGTTTTACGCAGCGGATGCCCTTCCCTGCCGCAACCCATCGCTGGGAAACATTCCCACACACATTCACACTTTCACACTATGGGCAATCGTTCTTATTCAATTCACTTATTCTGCATGTCTTTGGACTTGTGGGGAAACCGGAGCACCCGGAGAAAACCCACGCGATCACGAGGAGAACATGCAAACTCCACACAGAAATGCCACCTGCCCCAGCCGAGCCTAGAACCAGCGACCTTCTTGCTGTGAGACGACCGTGCTACCCAATTTACCATAAACACTCCGCCTAATTCAAACTCCATAATAAAAGAGATAACAAAAGAAATATTAAAATCACGTTATGTACTCAACATAGTCTCAATGTTGTGCTGTGAAAAAAAAAATTCTGTTGTTGTTTGATTTAAATATATAAAAAGCTTCACATTATAACTGGAATTTGGGTAGTATACAGTAAACACCAAAATACCCTGTTGAGCTCAGTTTCAGCCTAATCTGATTACAAACACTGTAATTATCAGTTTGATCCAGTGAGAGAGAATGAGAGAGAAAGAGAGAGATTTTTTGTTGTTTTTCAGCTGTTGGATTTGTCAAATGCAAAACCAGATCTGAGTTTCACAGCAAAGAAGCATCCTTTTGATCCAAACACCAGCAAACACTTGGCCAGCTCTTATCAGGACAAACAAACACACTCCTGCGACTCCAGCGGAGGAATGATAAAACAAGCCAGAGAGCCTGCATTTCTGGAGGCGCTTTCTGTACAGCAGCTAATGCTAATCCATGCTAACATGCTAATCCATGCTAACAGAAAACCTGCTAGGCCAGGATTATAGAGAAGGATGGAGACTACTGTGAGGGGCAGTGTGTATACCTTTAAACTAACAAAGCTTTGTATGATGTTCTACGTTTGATCTGTTCAGACAGTGAAACAGAAACACTCAATGACTTTCATTGGTGCACATAAGGATGGATTTCTATTGTGGGACAGTGAATCTAAGACACCCCAGGAATGATCAGAGTATATAGACTCATATAAACCATGTCTGTCTGAAGCCTGTTTGAGAACACATAAGTTTTGACATGACTTAAAACTGATGTCTGCATAAGAAGAATCCTGAAACTTAAAGTGTCATAAATCCTGAGAACACTTTGAGATATTAATGTGTATCAATTGATCTCTATCTCCTGAAGACTTTTTGAAGTTTTTTTACATTTCTTGGTTTGAAAAGAATTATCAGACAAATCTATGTTGCAAAGTGCTAACCATTGTTTTGAAACTAAATTAACAGTTGGAATCACTGAATAGGCTAGACTAAGGCTACGTTCAGACTGCAGCCCAAAGTGACCTAAATTAGATATTTATGCCCAATAGGATATTTTTTGTCCATGTTGTCCATCTAACAATGTCAAAACATCACAACTGCTCGATTCGGAATTTTTACAAAATTTCTTCTTTTGCACATGCGTGCCACAATGGAGCAGCATTTCGTTCACTCAGAAGATGAATAGCATACGCATGCTATTATTTGTAATGTGAATGATCCCACAAAAAATGGATTTAACCAAAAAATCAGAATTCAACATTAGAAACTGCAGTCTGAATCTAGCCTAAAAGCAGTTAGCCATCAGTAAGTGAGGTTTGTAAATGTGTTAAAATCCCCCAAAATACACTAATTTAAAGTGTACATTTCTCTCCTCAGAAGTGAAGTTTGTTCATTGTTATTGGATATTTCTGTCAATGTTAATTTTGTAAATTAAACTGTTGGCTCTTCATGCTGCAAGCAGTATTCAATTTTAACATTCATAGCAGATTAGTGTCATGTACTGAAGAAACTTGAAAAAAAAAAAGTTTTTGTTGAGTCATATTGCAAGAAATTAAACCAGTTAAACATGTATGACAGCAGACTTGTAAATTTAGGTGATTATTCAAGAAATTTGGAAATTCTCTCTGTAGTACTTTTTACAGTTCAATACTAAGCTTTAGTGTTTATACCTTTGTTAAATGTGGTAATTCACCCTGTGACCTAATCTTCTTTCACCTACAAACAAATTTTGTTTCAAAGTGTTATATGGATGAAGATTTTTAACAAACAACAGAAAATTTTACATTTTTGGGGTGTGTTGGTCTTTACTCTTTCTCATTTCTCTGACTGCAGCAGCATTATGCTAGAGCATTAAAGCATCCGAACACCTTCAGTCACACTTTCTGAATAAACCTCAGTAGATAATCATTGTTTATACATTATTCATTGTGTACTAATGCAGGTGAAATGACTTTCTGGCTTTGCTTGTGTCTGTCATTCATTGGAATAAAATACAGAAACCAGACTCTCATTTGGTCTGTAAATACCAATGTGCAGAAAGAAACAATTGCAATGAAAATGACTGAGTGGAGGAACTGTTCATGAGGAACAATGTCCAGTCAGTGCATTTTCAGGACACTCTATAAAAACATTGCATGACTTATAAAAATGTTGGTGCAGTATGCTAATTGTTTTTTGGATTAGAAGTAAGGATTTGCTCCTATTGAATTAAGCAACAGACGTGTTTATGTGGCATATGGCCATATAACTCATATTCCTTATTTGTTTAAAAACAGGTATATCTACCACTTCACTACTTCACTTGACATCTTCCTCTTTGAATTCTAATATGATGAACTTATAAGCTATGAAAAGAAAATAGGCAATTTTCACACATAATTTTTACCATCTTGTTCATGTTTTGCTCAGTTTAAAAAAAATCTATCTAAAAATGCGTACACTTAATAACAAAAGGTAAAAAAAAATTACTATTCTGTGCTGTAATTTTTTTGTGCAATATATTGAAGTTTGAGTAGTTTATATTTCCATTTTTAGAAAAAATTTAATACAATTACAATTGCAATTAAACTAATTAGTTTAGCTCCTGTTAATCTTAAACACAAGCTTAAACATGAATTTGTAAGGACTACATTTAAGTAAGGTGTTAAAAATGACTAGGTCAGTCTGTCTTCCTGTGATGAGTACAGAAAGTGATTTTTAACAGGGATTTTTTTGTGTGGATTTGAATTATTATGATATACTAGAGGCTGTGGGAAAAATACTCAATGAGAAACACTGACAGTCTTTAGGTGATGGTGATTGCAGTACTGGGGAACAAGTTTTCAGAGTAGTCTTGTGTGTTCGACTCATTGAGCAGGTTTTCCATGCATATTTTTTCTTGCATCCAAACAGAAAATGAGTACAGGTCAAATAGGTCAAAAAGTGGAAGAACAACAAATCGTCAATTCCTATAAAAAAAAAAACACATTTAAGACAGCAAAAAACAAACATTTGTGTATATTCACATAGTTGTTATTAGCATAATCACTGACAAAACAGTCTTCTAAAACTGTTGTGGTGCAGTTATTCAGTAATTTCAGTTTTTTTATGATTTTATCATGTGACCTGACTTTAAAATTACCTGTATTATGATCAAGGTTGAAATGAGGTCAGTGAATTAAACATCAGATCAAGAGGAGCTTGTCTGAAACTAAAACAAACTAGCAGGCAATCATCAACGATTGTGCAAGCTATCCCATCTTCCACACTTTCACACTCTGGAGGTTTGTTCTGGGCCCAGGTCGCTTCCTGGTCCCAGACCTCAGAAAACTTGCTTGAGTAAAAAGTGAACTAGTGAAAAAAATATAACTATTAAAATCACCAAAGCACACTTACAAATCTAGATAGAAAAAGCTAAATAATCACAAATCAAAGCATTACCATGTATTCATGGCAGAGCTAAAATGGGAAACAATTTTTTTTATTGTTTCTGCACTGTCTCCATGTCTCAGTGAAACAAGCATGACTCTGAGAATCAGGGTTGAACTCAAACAATTAGCTTCCAATGTCCTCATAATCCAGTCCTATCACATTGGTGCTCTAACTGGCCAGCACCGGGGTAATTACAGGGTCCAAGGCATAGATAAAGAGAGAGAGAGGGAGAGGGAGAGAGAGAGAGAGAGATTCTTGTTGCAGGACATTTCTCTGCAACGGGGTCAGGATTGCCCGTACATCATCACCATCTCATTAAAGCCGAGGTATTCAGCTCAGAAACACAGTGATCATTGAAAGGAGCACGAGAGGTGGAGGATCACAACATGACTCCAGAGGAATGACCAAGAGTCAGGTGGAGCAACAGATCTATAGTACGCAGGAGGCTTTCACTGAGTCCGGTTACATAGGCCACTTACTCGGATGAGACAGAGGTTAAACTATTGGGTTGAGCATTCAATATTTAAAAAGATTTTTAGATTTTTTGTGTATTTTGTGATACGAAGAAAAAAAGTGTTAGTTTAGAGACTTTATTACAAGTTTGTTTTCGTATGGTTTATTAATATGTAACTTTTGTTTGTAATCTATGCATTTAAGAAGGGAGCATTTAGAGGTTGCCGGTATTGATTTTATTTAAAAATCTCAATGTTTTTGGTGTGTACATATAAAGTGTAACATCAGAAAGGAATTGTCTCTTATACAAAAAAAACTATGTACGTTTTTGTTTATAAATCACAAGTTTTTAAGAAGTTTAAATGCTTTTGCTGTTAAATTTAGCCATATATAGTCAATGATAGTCATATATAAGCCATTCAATACATATTTATTTGTGTCGGCGACTGACTGGTTTGTGTTTGCTGCTCAACATGTTGTTTAACAAACAACGGAGGGATTCTTCCTTGTAAAGTAAATTGTGACAGATTTCGGTTGCAAGTTTGTCTTTGATTATGGTTTGCATTAACTTTTACACTGTATGTACACCTGAAGGAGCACTTTCATGTCAAGTTTTTGTTTATTCTGAAAGTTAGAGAAAGCTTTTTTAATAATTTAATTTAAATTAAATTAAATTTAATAATGTAACTCCTGGCTCTTAATCAAAAACTTTAAGAATGAACTTCTGCTTACTGGTCAACCCAGACATAGCAAGTGTATTCCAGGCATGCATAAATAAAGGGAATACTGGTCATGATAAAGTTAATTAAAAATAATATAATATTTTTATCAATTTGAATGGAAATTTTAGCAACACATTCCAATGATTTTGTGCAATGCTTCACCTGTTTGTGTCTGTGTGACATATACAGTTTATCTGAGTGCCTTAGGACTTGTCATCAGGCCATTTTATTTATTTGCATTGTTTTTGTATGCAAGTACAATAGGAAAAGTTGAAAGATGCTGAAATAAATACTCTCAGACAGACAGACGGAAGGAGAGAAGGTGGGAGGAGATTTCAGCACTCTGATCAGGTTCATGTGAACCTCGGCTGGAATGCCTCTTTCCCACACAAGTCTTTCCCCCCGTTCTTTTTTAATTTGTTCCTCATTCTCTCAATGGATCTGGTTTCTGGACATGATAGACTGACGGAGCGTGAGATCTGTTTTCTGAACACAGAAACAGCGAGAGCGAGTAAGAGAGAGACAGAGCGCTTCAGCAACCTCACAAGAGAGAATCTGCATAAAGAAGTTTAATCTACATTATATTTGTGAAAATGTCAAAGAAAGAATCAGAGCTAAGGTATTCACTTTAAACTTGTTACTTTTGTCTCTGTTTTGTTTCAGAGTGAATCTGTACCAATATTTACCTCTTGAAGATGAAAGACATGAATAATGGGCAGTTAAGTAATTGATAGAAAACTGATGTGCTTTAATGATAAACGATAAAAAGCACTATTTGTAAAATTTTTGTTTAGCTAAATATTTATTTATCCAACTGTTACATATGTCGATATGTAATTGAACTTTTTTTATTTTTTTTTTTTATTTAATTTATGGCTTTGTCATCAATAGTGATGATTTATATAATCTGCAACTGTGTGACAAGTTTCGTGGCACTCATTTCGATGCACTTAAATGGTGAATCAGTTTCCTTTGTTTTGTGTTAATAAATATAGACATTTGTTGTCATTTGAATGTGATCATGTTGGCCTCTATTAACCAGTCAATAAAAAAACAATTCAGCCTTTTACAGAAAAAAGTTACAAAAAACTGCACCGAGATGCTGTTCATTTCTCGATTTCACGAGTTTGCTTACATAGAATTAGCCCAGAAAACACAAACAAGTTTTCAGAGATTTGGATTGTGCCTTCTGTCCATGACTTGAGAACATCCTCTAGGTAATATGGAGATAGGGGTGGAAGAAAAGTTTTTGGATTTAATCGTCAAAGTGGAAGAGAAATGGCTACTTTTTATGTCACAGTCACACTACGAAATCACATTCAACGGTGCGAAAACGATGTGTGTCGAAATTCCGGATTCCGCTCTGATGAAAGTTTGGCTGAATTTAAATTTGACCTGCGATAGCTCATCATATGACGAGAATGCTGAGCACAGATTAGAGAGGTCAGAGCATGTGTTTACTGACATCTTGTTCTAAAGCTAGATTTTATTATTTAGGGCTTCAGTGTTTGTTAGAGTGAAACTCGCAACCGTTTGGACAGTGTATATTTAGAAACTGATATTTTATTTAAAACATGTTACTTACTGGGAGGGGTCTACTCTACCGCCCACCCATACGGTGGCATTCGGATTTCTCAAATGCAATGTGATCGAAGCTTTAGACTTAGGTAGCCGATAAGAAGGATTGGTGATAACTTTCTGCAACAAAGAAAAGACCTTTATTGGAGGTTTCCAATAAAGAGTCAATAGATCTAAGTTTAGGCTTCATTTTATGCAAATGAGAATCGATGGTTGAGAAGCCCTTTTTACATGATTGCTCAGCTTGTCAGTTTCTATGTAGACGTCATTAATTAGCAACTTAAAAGGGGGAACTCATGGTGTTAAAACGGCTTTAAAATGCTTATCAGCCAAATAGAATACACATGAAGGCCTGCTCCAGTGCTTGCATCCCCTCAGCTGGAGTTCAGCGCTCCAGTTTGTGGAATCACTTCAAAGGATATTCATTTAGACATAAATTCAAACTGTGATCAGTGCAAGCCACCCCAAACACAGGTCAACAAACAAATCTAGGCTTAAGCTCACAAACAGCTTTTAATTTTGTTTGGTCTGTCCAACAGTGCACTTATCTCTGTCTAAGTCAATTCATTAATAAATGCAAACACTAGTCGTCACACTTTCCATCCCCTGATGGACATAATCCTGTGTGGATTATTTAAGCCAACCTGTAAAATATTCTATTTCAAAACTCTCAACGTGATGTTTGGAAGGTAAACAATCAGAAAACCAACAACGATTAACTGCAAATTAATCTAATAAAAATAAAAGGAATTTAAACAGCCTCCAGCACTATGCTATAGTCTTTCTTTCAAATACACAAAGTTCCAAAAACCAAGAAACTTCACTTACTCAACAACTGAAATAAAGATTACATGAAAACATGAAACATGAAAATGCAGTTACAAAAAACATCTACAGATCAGGATGGAATATATAATTATAACATGGTTAAGAATTAATGTAATACAATCCATGAATAAAATCTGCCAACAGTTAACAAGACTCAGAAATTCTAATGAAAATTGTATCATGAATAAATATTCATGATAAAAAAACATGTATTCATACATGTAATATGGAAAAAAGTTTTTAAATAAATATCATTTCTGAACAATATTTTATTTCAACTTACAATTTGAAACTAGAATATTCTAGCTGGTTTTGTCTAATGGATGACTCTATGCCATAAGAGTACGTGTTTGACAAATAAATGAAAATCAAGGGAGTTATATTAGCAAAGAGAAGCTCTAGAGTCCATTACACATGTTAATAAAACATTAGGGTGGACTCCTTTTAAACTCCACAATGATTTCCCAAAGAAGACAGACACATGCATGAACTAACACTACTATATTCTCAACCACCAAAAGAGCATTTAGTTCTTCTACACTATTTAGCTAATAAAACAATCATGGAACAGTTTGGCATCTTCTTCATCCATCTTCACGTCCTCCTCTCTCTGGATTAATTAATGTGCTGTGAGTTGGCCCCACAGAAATTATGTGCATAAATAATATCACTAATTAAAAAGATGCAGATTAACATGCAAATAATGTTAATGAGTGTCTGAGTCCCAGAGAGGATTCGCCTCCCATCAAGAGTTTAACATGCAGGGAGAGAGAGAGAGAGAGAGAGAGAGAGAGAGAGAGAGAGATGAGAGCAGAGAGAGAGAGAGAGAGAGAGAGAGAGGAGAGAGAAGAGAGAGAGAGAGAGAGATAGAGAAGAGACGAGAGATGAGGAGAGAGAGAGAGAGAGAGGAGAGAGAGACGAGAGAGAGACGAGAGCCGAGGAGAGAGAAGTGAGAGAGAGAGAGAGAGAGAGAAGAGAGAGAGAGAGGAGAGGGAGATGTCGAGGAGAGAGAGAGAGAGAGAGAGAGAGAGAGAGAGAGAGAGAGGTTTGCATTACATTAAAAAATTCAAAGCATCTGAGGAAAATAAACATTCTGTTTGATTGGACAGTGGCAATCTGACATCTAGATTCAGGCAGTCCGTTTAAAAATAGATCTTCTATTTTTTTATAATCTTGTAAATGTATAAGGCACCCTCACATTGTTCCAGCAACCCTAGTAAGTAACACTGTTCCTGTGTGACTTATCCAGATTCAGTTCTGTCTGGTCTGGATAGCCAGTCTTCATACCCCTGGATAAGATGCATCACTCTCCCATCTATCCAGATTTTTAGATGCCTTCAAGAGTTTTCCAGGCTAAGTTTGCTCTCCTAAGCAGTTCCTCTCCTTTCAAGGACCTCTCTGATAGTCTGAATGAAGATAGAGTATTATATGAGTATTATATGGTAGAGAAGGGGTACAGCTAAAATTCCCTTGAAAGATTTTGATGACTCTGAGGACTCTGATGTCCCTCCTGCCACATGTTCCAAAAAAGGGCACAACAATATCTCCAGATGTTAAACTGAATTTAAAGAAAGGCTTGGCTGTTCTGTGGTTTCAGAAACAGAATGAATAACTTTAAATCTGTTATTATTTTAAAACTGGTTTCATTATTTTAACAGAAAGTTATTTTCTAAATTACAAAGATTCCTGTGAAGTACCTCTGTTTTAAAAGATTTAATTAATAATTTACTTGTAGTTTTTATGAGTACTAAACATTGGTTGTGTGTTTTTCCTTGCATCCATTTGCATTTCATATCTAAATATCCAATTGCGCAAACCCATGAAACATTTTGATTAATTTGAATTAGTTCGATTTTTTTATTGATCAACAGCACTCAATTTAATACAAAACATTGTCATTGGAGTTTATTCTATTTCTCTCAAATATGCAGATCTTTAGTTTTGGGTGGAGGGGGCACAAAGAGCAGTCTAGAGGCCCCAGACCACCTTAATCCACTACAGACTATAAAACAGACCCAGATACACTGTATTTTTTTGGTGGTGGTGGGAAATATAGAACACACACAGACGTTCTTTTTGGGAAGTGCCCTGGCTTGATCCCAGAGCATGTTTGATGAGGAACCAAGCAAGGATATAATGTGTTTGGCAGAACCTGTGTGGAAGGACGGCACTGTGTGCGTAGCTTCTCTTGAGGCCGAGGCCTGTCAGATCTGGATGGTTACCTGCAGAATAAACACCGGCCAGCTTGGAAAAACACCCGCATGAGAGTGTGTCTATCACCACCGCACCCCTGCTTCTCGCAGCTGCCTTGGGACGCATTACAAACCCCCTGGCCGGAAGCTCTCGACAGGAATTAAACGTGTAAAGCAGACGTACATGTTTATTTTTGATGAGCAGGTTTTTGTGTGTTTGAAAGCTACAGCTGTTTACACGTTCTTCTCTATATCTGCCAACAGCCGGCATCACAGTAAACAAAGCTTCATACTATTCCTCCTAAACTGAAAGTGATGGTCCCATGAGTGTTTATGTTCATAATATTTATTTGCTCATCAATTCAAAATTATGAATTTTTTTAACAACAGAATGAAAGTAAGCTACAATTTGAATCAGAGAAAATTATAAAGAAAATGATAACTAATGGCGATTAATGATTAACAAATTATTAAACTGAAGCAGTGGTTTATTCATTTCTGCCATATTATTCATTAGGCAGTATTAGGCTTATCAAATATTCTTTAAAGAGAGTTTGTATAAGGCATATTGGTTTCTTATATTAATCCTGCAGTAAAACAAAAAACGAAAATAGACTTGTTATAACCAATAATTTTTCATACTATTTTTTTTCAGGTTTTAATAGATATTTTAAAGTATACCAAATATTATATATTTTTTTGCTCATATTTATTTCTATATATTGTCCATAGTGCCTTCCTTAGCAGTAAAACGCACCACACTGTATGTTCTTAGGTTCTGAACACCATCAGATATTCTGCTGTCGAACTGATCTTTTAGAGCAGAATCTGGAAAATTTTTTGCTGCGAGAGCCATAAGCATCACAAATTTTAAAATGTAATGTTGTGAGAGCTATACGTGTTTAAGACCAACCCTTTTTAAATACACTAAGACAAATTTTTCATAGACTTTCATACAACTCATAGACTGCCAAAAGTAGCATGGCATGTATCAAAGTGGTTCTTTATATTTAACAGTTTCATCTATGCAATATTATCTGTGCATATTAGACACACTGACAATCTCTTCTTCAAAAAATGCTTTCTGCAGTTAGCTAGCAGACTACATGATGAAAATGAGAGAATTTTTTTATACTATTTAGTTTTTTTTTTTACGTTCTGTCTGCTAGACAGATACAGCCATCAAAAGAGCCACTTATGGCTTGAGAGCCATAGGTTCCCTACCCCTGATTTAGAGCATGATGGAAGATCTCCTTCAGCGTAGAAGACACAGTGTCTGTAATTTGTCTTTCACATGAAACTCAACTTCTATCTACCTATCTGATAATTGCCAACTTTCACTGTTTTATTGTTAACTGAATCAAGACAAGACAACATGTCGTAACCTATTGATTCTTTTTTCCTTGTTAGACCTTTAATTGGCATCTTCATATGGTAAAGTTGCTTGTCTTTATTGACTGGTTTCTGGGAGTTTATCTACATTGTTTAATAATGCATAAGTGACAAAAGCATGTTGATGTAGAATGTCAGTTATTTTGGTACTTGAACTGAACATAATTCATTGACAAAATCAGGGCAATTTTATCATTATTTGCATACCACTTCTTGACGCAAATTTGGAATGTATCTATTTTTTCTTTATGCTTTATAATTTCCTTTCTGTATACATGAATTTTTAAATAGAAATTTAAAATATACAAACTGTCAACTAAAGAAAGCTATACTCTATAATTGTTGTATCCTTATCCAAATTCACAAATAAGCATTGCTGCCAATTTAATAAATCTTTTAATTTCGCACACAACTAACTTAGTTAATTTAAAATTCAACATGTTTTCTTGCTCCCTTATGTTGTGTCCCTTTACATTTAATCATGTACCTTACATTTCTGAAAACAGCATAAAATTGTTTTCTATCACCTTAAGTCAATCAACAAAATGATTTATTTTTAAACTATATGTTTTGTAATTTCTTTTCAGCACAATTAATTGGAATTCAACTTTTAAACAACTACTGTTATCTCAAGATTGAAAAAAAAGCTAATGATATACATTAGCACCTTTATTTAAAATGAAAATGTCACATTCAGAATATATAGGTCAATGTAATCTACGATGCTCAAATATGATCAAAAACTTTTTTAAAAGGCACATTCTTGCCAACATTCAACCTACCATCTAAAAAGCCTTGCATTAGCCATCTCTGCACTCAGACGGATCATGCATTAGATCTACTGTGCAGCGTGTTTGAATGAATGTGTGTTACCATAATTCATACACACTCTCCTGATCGTTCCACCGCAGGCTATTGCACACATCCGCGGAGGAAACCATCACATGCCTCATTGTGTTTCCTGAATCACAGTTCAGACTCAGCTTAGTTCAACAAGATTCTAAACCTTCATCACATGGTGAAACCATCAGGAACTGATCATAATCTGAGTTAATTACATACCTATTAATGAATCCCATTCAAAACTGAAAAATTATTATACAAAAACCAAGGAATTAGACTGCAATTATCACTAAATCTATCAGTGATGCCGACCTAGCCTTAGTGTTTGGATAGGTAATGATTTTCTAATATGGCAATTAGCATAAGCCTCCCCGAGATGGGTTATCGTTTCCGATTTCTTCTCACACTCACACCCATCAGAGCTGGCAGCCATGAAACACTCCCTCACTAATTAATGCACCATTTATAGAAGAGTTTCAGCCATTTTCCCTCTCCACAGATGACCCCTGCGTCTCCGCCACATAATGATGCGCCAGGAGGGAGTCATTAAAAATAATTTACTCACGCCAGCTTCATTTCCAGGCCAGTCTGATAGCGGGGATCCCCTGGCGTTTTTAGGGCCACACCAATACCTAAGTGTTTAATTAGGAAGAGCTGTAGCTCCTGTGAAGTCTGTAGGGTCGAGAGTCACCCTATCTTACTCAGACGGGGGTAATTACTGAGACCAAGCTCTAAACTTGGCTTCTATCAGATCTGATGGAGTGAGAGGGAAGCATTGGTGAAAGGGTTATGCTGCAGGTCCTGAATCGTGGAGGAGGAGCAATGGTTTATTTGAGAGGTGAAAAGCCTGAGAGAAATCTTTTTTTAACAGACTTCAATGACAGAGGGAAAATTAAAGCCATAGTTTATTTAAATGTGGCCTAAATGGGACTAGAGATGATGATTGTGCCTGTAGTAGAAGATTGAGATGAAAAAATAAAACTGTTGTTATGTTATATATTTAGACAGCTTTGGTAGTGCACTTAGTAACAGTTGCAATCTAGGGCATACTGAGGAAACTGCTGAGTGTTTTATATTACAATGTTTTTGTCCTGATGTTTTAGAGTCAAATTAATTTTAAAATGACTACCTTTTTATAAAAAAAAAGGATCTAGAATAATATAGAATTGCGTTGAACCTATGGAACTACATCGTTTGTCTGTACATGACACCATGGAAAAGGAGGGCTTTAGGATACGAGGTATTCATTAGTAAATAAATCATTCATCAAAACCATAGTAAAATGTAAATGTTGTTTATGGATGTTCTTACGAATTACTTTTACACTGGCAGGTTATATTACAGATTCTAAATAACTATTGTTTCTTCAATCAGGTGTAGTTTTATGTTATTTAGCCATATTTAAAAAAATACATGTAATACATAAAAACATTCTTTGCCAAACTAGCAACAAAATCACCTTTCACCCTTTTTACTACCTTTCTATTTTGATTTTGTTATACTTTTTGATGTCCATACATGTGTTAAAATAACTTTTTTTTCTTCTTGTCGCACACCCAACATTTTAAACTTCAGCAGTAAAAATACAGTTAAAAAGTAATAATTACTTTTAATATACATAATTTGACAATTAGTCAAATAGTTAAAATACATTATACTATAGTGTAAGACTAGCATTAATATTACATTTTATACAAAATAGCTATATACGCAAATAGCTATTGCAAACTGTCCCTTTAAAAAGTTTTTGTGAAAGATTATTTAGGGGGTTTCCATAAAAAGGTTTAGCGGCATCACTGCACATGTTGGACATGGAGGGAAACTAACATTTGGTCTCCAACAAATAAAAAAAAAATCAAGGTAAATATTGCCTGATCAGTAAATATGTTTATTATATGTAATTTCCAAAGATACCGTACATTCAAAAGTGTTTAAAAAATTTAGTTAAATTACTGGATTTTTAGTACATTAAATGCTAACATTTAGTTCAAAGCTAATTGGTAAAGTTATGTTTTATTTTTTTTCACACAATAACACAAAAAAAACCTAAAATTATATTTATCGCCACAGTAATTTTCACCCCTTTTTCCTTTTCCCAGTTGTATTTTAAGATGTAATAGAAATGTCAATAGTTAATTGCAGGTCAAATAAAAATGCAAAATATTAACATTTTTTTTGGTGATATCTTATTTTGTACTCTTACAAACTTTTAAATTAGACACAGTATTTAACCCTTGTGTGGTGTTCCAGTCTCTTCTGGGAACTTTTTCAGTCTTCATCAAAAATACATTTTATACAAGCATTTATTATTTGCAACCGAGACTCACTGGCCTTGGTTTATTTTCTGTGAAAAACATATTTCAGAACTTATTTTTTATGACCCCACAATGTATTCCCCCTTACACATTTATATTATACACAATGTGTTTAAATCTACTGGATCAAGGCCATGTAAAAGTATTAAAAATTCTATAATATGTATTCTGTCTTCACACACAAACAACATAATCACACATATTTTAGATACAGACAGTTTTAAATTTTAGTAAAAAATACATGATTTTGTGAAAAGGGCCAAAATTACCCTGTCAACTTAACATTAATGAGAACACCACACATGGTTTAATGCAATAGGATCACCAGAGCAGCAAACACTGCCTGAGTAACAATAATACGAACACCACACATGGGTTAAACTTACGAGACTGTGTTATGTGCCTTTCTAACAAGTTTTTTTTTTTTTCATTAAAGTTCACAAGGTCAAAAGTGCACCTGATTAAAGAAATGCCGTAAAACTAAAAGTGGTGATGTTTATAATTCCACACTTCTTCAGTAACTCACCCTGTGATGTTAATCCATGTTGGGGTTTGTTTTGATTTAAGATATGGGCTTCAGCCCCCATTAACAAATCAGATAATATGCAGGCTTCATCTGCTATTCCACTATGTTTTTAAAATCATGCATGTCAAAATACATTTATTATATATTTTATATAAAGTCAGTAATCAAGCTTCACTCAGGGATATTAAATCCCTGTAAATGCTGAGAACATACTGTATTTGAGTGCAGCCCCTATATTCTCTATATTCAATTATAACTGGCCATAACGCACTGCAGGAAGTGCAAACAATACATTTGTGTTACTTGCATTAAACAAAACGAACACACACTTTTCAAAAAAAATATTGCAGGTGTTGTATTAATTTTGACATAAATCATATAATTTACCCAACATCTATCAAACATTTTAAAGTGAAACTAGGTTTGTATTTAAATTTTGCTTCATTGGTGCCAATGGTGCTGATCAAGATGCCAAGATGCCATCAGATGCATGAGCAGGTGACAGCCGAAATCTGTGCCCCATGAGTCACATCGTCTCTGCCAGACACTCAAACATCCAACAACCTTGGCTCCATTCGAAAAGAGAAGCACATCACAGTGTTTTAATATTTCTAACGGCACTAGAGACAGCTCTAATCGTGAGGCTGTGTCTAGAACTCTTGTGTGATGAGAGAATTACCCAGGTTTGTGTGGAAATGCTTCTTTGCCAAAGCTCAGGCCTGGACACGGGCAGAAAACAGCCAGACATTGGGTTGTGCCTGTGCCTGGCATCCCAGAGAGCTGGATGCCAGAGACAATGAGGCCTGCGGAGCAGAGAAAGCTGCAGAAAAGCAGCTTTGGCTCGGGCGGTTCAATCCTCTCAGTGATATTCTGCTGATCCGTCCCGCTGCGGATCTGCCAGACTCGCACCCGCTGTCCAGGAATGAGTGCATACCAGCATGGCATGCTGGCTGTGTAGAGGAGGGGGTCAGTATGAGGCCAAGAAATAATGGATAAAAACACACCACGGCTTCCAGATTGTTCTTCTGAGTTAGTCTGATAAGATGAGAGTGCTCTGATGGATCCAGGAGGAGATACAGGGAGGATTTCTGTTCACTGAATTCGTGTATCCACCCATTTTGTAGATGTGTTTATTCGGAGGGGGCGAGTATTGTGATGAAAATGCATTCATCATCAGCACACAGTCCTCTGAATCAAACCCTCAACTTTGACAGGACAAACATTTGCCTATATGAACTAATGTGTTTGTGTGCGTTTTAAAATAAATCTCTAACATTGCGTGGCAGATGATATAACCAATCAAAAGAAGACACTGCTAAGGTCAGTCCCTCAGAAGAGTTTCGACAGCTGTATTTGGACACAGTGAAACCGAAACACTTCTATTGTAAGTCTGAGTTTAAACAATAAAATGGTAACATTTTCACTTTATAGATAAACATTTGATGGTGCCATTTGAATGGGAGCTATACATCTTCAATAGCATTAACTGTATAGAGTTTCAGTGAGTTTATAAAGACCTTGAGACTGAAACACTAGTGTTATTAATTTTTGACAGATCAACCCAAGGAATATTCAGTTTGCATCTGAGCATGAAGGTTAATTTTGAATCATTGCAGCTGTTTTATTTATAATCATTATATTTAAATGTAATGTTTACTTATACTGTTGCAAAGAGAAAAGAGAAACACATCTGTACATAAATGTACTATTAATTTTCAAGGTACTTAGGAAAGAAAGTTGAACACTCTCAAAAATAACTAATTCCTAATAGTTAGCATATCTTTGTCGCTATGTGCCACAATTTTAATCATCATCATTTGGAATATTGCTCGGTTGCTTCTCAGAAGTTGTGCATGAGTGTTGTGCATCTCACAACCCTGGTTTGCATAATTCCACTCAGGGTTCAGTGATGAGCAGAGAATAAAGGACTCATGCACCAGCGTTTTCACGGTGGTTGAATCGGAGAGAATGAAACTGGTATCAGTGTCCGTCAGAAAGCAGCAGCTCAGAGAATTGTTTATGGAAACACTGTTGGACTGGGACTCTGCTTCGGAAGCTTTCAGAAGCATTCATTAACTCATTACCACACTGTTGCACTGAAACAAAAGCTTCATCTACGGTGGAAGTTTTGAAAAATTCAACTCTTTCTGCAGGATCCTACCAATCTCTCAGGTATTACAGAATAATTACCCTCTCTCTTTAGACTCAGCTTATTGGATTTATTAGCCAATGTTTAGGCTCAGGATGGTTAGTTGTCTCTTTATTGGATGTCAATTAATGCATTACATAATAATTTTGAGCAAGTCATTTATTTATCTCTACATGCAGTACTTTTGCAGCATGTAAGTTAATGGTCCCCAGAAGTCATGAAATCAAAGCATGTACACATATTCAGCATTTACTGACAAAACACCTAATGTTGTTTTTACGATGCAAAAGACAGTGATTATGATAACGAATGGCATTATTTTTTTTCTCCATGATCGCTCTTCCAGTCTTTGGGCTCCACCCAAATGTTACACAGATTAAACATTTTTATAGTTCAATTGGTTTTTGACACTTAAAAAAGCAAATCGCAATGCCATATTAACAAACAATGCCAGGTCAGTTGCAACAGTCACAAGTAAAGCCTGATTTATACTTCTGTCTCAAGCCTATGAAGTGCTCTCTGCTAAGGGTGTGCGCTTATGTAACCTCTCGCTGACTCCTATGACAAGCTCGATGCCTACCTCTGAAATTTTCTAACCTTGCGTCAAAGCTTCGTAGATTGAGTGGTTGGGTGAAGTGGAGCTGAGTAAATGCTTTAACTCTCTTTCTTGGCTTGCACACTGTGTTAAACACTGTATAATGAAGTAGAACGTTGGCGCTGAAGTAAATAATCTTCCTGTGCTTAGTTATAGCTAACTAGAAGTTAGCATTGTCACTACGCCACGCTATGATATTGATCAGTTTAGAGACAGTGCTTCTACAGCAGCAGTGGATGTTCGTAAGAAGTTGTATTTATACTATTTATAAGGTAAATAAAACCTGTTTTATGTTAGCATCTGTGTTGTGTAATGGTTTGCTAGCAGTTGGCATTCTTATCACAGCAATATTGATCAGTGATAAAACAGCGCAGATGGAGCGCACAACTATGATTGCGTTGATGACAAATGAGTGCGCATGGAGACTTCCGCAACGGGTAATTCATACGTTTGACGCACAACTATAGATGCACCTTAAGACCATGGGAGCTTAAGCGTCTATGTAAAAATCCCTTCTGCACTTGTTATGGGGTAATTTTTTTTTTTAAATCTTCAGAATTGTCTCTTTGAAAGGTGAACTCTGCTAATTCTTACTATGGTGCTTATACTGTAAAAACAAAGCAAAAAACAAGACAAATACCAGGCAAATTTTACAGAATATTCCGTTTTCATGATTTACAGGGTTTTAGCCAGATTTTGAAACATGAGATGCACCCCAGGATCTTTATAGTCTTATTCATTTGGTCAGTGGCGTTTGAACTTTTTTCCATCCAAACAGTGTCTGTGTTGAGTTAAAAACCATGCCGTCTGACACTTGATATTTATCTTTAAACTACAGTATCTTTTAGAGATACATCTAACGGTTTGTGGAATAGTGGTCAGTGAGCAGCACCTGGTAAGTGCAGGTGCTCTTCAATTCAGACTTCAAATCCCAATGTGGGGGAATGTTGAATAAATATCTTTCTTTTACTTGTTTTTTTGTTTTGTTTAACTTAAACATTATATAATTTATAAATATATGTTGAGTTAATAAATGTTCTCTAAGTTTATTTAAAATCTTAGTTTAATTTAATATAAAAGTTCTGGTTATTTATATTTTAATAGATTTTTATGGAAGTCTAAATTGTTTTTTACCAATTGTAGGAACTCGTATTCAGATAAAATGGAGTTTTAATCATTTAAACTGAAATGACCTCATATGCAGGAGGAATAAACGTTATACTAAGTTCAGCTTTCAATGTATGTTATTTAAGTAATTAATATAAGATTGTATTTATTATTATGAAAGCAGCCTTATTTATTTGAATTCAATAGCACATATACACCTTCATTACATTCCACTACACAATACCTTTTTATAATAGTAGTTTTATACAAACTTTTGAACCCTTATTTATAAATTTTTACATTTATTTTGGTTTTGTTTCTTTCTCTTTAGTCAATAAGCAAATAAACACTCTTTGTCCCAATGTTTAAAGAACAAAATGGCTGCAAGTAGAATGCATAAATTATATTTCCATATGTTCAGTGAACACTGGGTCCCTTACTTTCCTACTCAGTGACAGAATGTGATGCTGTAAATATCAACATCTACAAAACTCCTAATGAAGATCTCGAGATCTGATGAGTTCATGCTGGATGCCACTCTTCGACCAGCAATCCAAGAATAAAGTACTTTAATAAACCTAAACGCTTCTGTCTGTGCCACCGCGTGTTGCCAGTTGGCCAGGTCTGGTAATATCTGCAAAGTTAAATCTCAAAGCCTGGCTAATTAAAGAGCATTAAACAGATTAATTTGCTCTAAGAGAGAGTGAAGCTCCGCTGAAGCTCTGCCTCCGCCTCCATCTCATCTGCTTCCTGGGTCACCAGGCCAAAGAAGAATTATACGCATATAAACGTCCCTTTTATCAAGTGCTTTTGAAAACAGTGCTGATAATGTCACATTGGGCAGATCTGAGGCTCATTCCTTGACAAAACAGTCATCTTATTTACACGCTCCACAATAACCCGCCGCAAAGAGGGGGGAAATAATTAGCATATTAATCTTTTTTATGTCGTCATCTTTCAGGTTCGGGAGAGCAGGGTGTAATTTAAATCTAAATGCTTTCCTGGCATTAGAATTCATTCTGGATGGGTCAATTGTTCTGCAATAAAAGGATGGAAGGTGTACTTCATGCGGGAGATTTATGTTTGCCATTTGTTCATATTCATGTGCCGGTGAATAGCCTCAATTCAGATGCTGATGGCAGCTCATATCAGCCCCAGCGCAGCCCCACACATCACTAACCAACAGCGATGAATTTCATTACAGAACAAAAAATAAATACTAACGGCAGGAAAGAAAAGCAGAAACCCCCTCTGAAATGAACTCCAGCATTTGGTTTATTGATTCTCTGCTCAACACAGGCCCATAGAACAGCTCTATTGCCCTCGTAATGATTAGTGACAAAAGTTTAATTAAGCAATTATGAAGCCAATAATAGAGTTGTCGCGTTTGCTAAGCTTTGGACTGTTTAAGTCTGTTTATCTCCTTGCAGCACATCATAGCGTCAGGAATCTGCTGGAGGAGATTAATGCAAAGAAAACACAGATGCCCACTCTAATACCACCCCCCAACACACTCGCTCCTTTATCAAATTACAAGCGCCTTTCATGAAGACGTAGCACAGTCCAGTTCTAGCTCAGAGGTGTAATTATAAAGATGTGCCACAAAACCGACACGCGCCTCTCTGTTTCAATCATGAAATGTGCATGATGATAATTCGGCTGTGAATAATAACTCGGGATGTTTTCCTGAAAGCATTTAACGTGCTAATCGATTAGCCCTCCTTCTTGTTTGTGTTGTCTGTAACTTTAGTTTCACTCGGTTGGTGGATGCAGAACAATAGTTGGCAGACTTTTATGCTCTGGTTTGATAGCGGTTTGTTTAAAAGAGATGGATGGACGAGAGTAGTCTTGCAGTGGAAGCGCTATCATTTTTTCAAAGTAGAACACCAGGCTTTGTACATCACTCCAAAATAAAGACTCTGGATTTATTAAGCTATTTTCCTTTTATTTGTGTTTCATAGTATGCAGCATTGCAAAGTCAATATATTTAATGAAAAAAAGAGTGATTATAAAAATTAACAATAATATTTTCTCCTTCTTAGGATCCAACTAGACCCCAGAAACAAAGCTGATAGAGGCTATTTGGTATTTCTTTAAAAATACAGTTCAAGAATGTGTGATAGCGTTTTTTTTTAAAGAGATGGACGAGAGTAGTAAAACACTTGGATGTTAAAGGCTCTTGTTTCATTTAGCTTTTTTTCAAAAGTGTTTTTATAGTACGCTGCAATGCAAACTCAATGTATTTAATTAAATAAAATGTAGGATCCCCCCAGAACAAAGCTCATAAAAACTGTTTTGTATTCATTTAAAAATACAGTTCAAGGAAGAAAAAATATAAAAGGCAAAAATAAGTGTGTATTAGTAACTCACTTTGAATGTAAATATAACAAAAAAATGTATTTGCTTGGTTTAGCTTGTACAAGTATACTGGAAAATCGGTAGAAATTTTGTTTTCATTATTATTTTTTACTAAAGCTACTAAATAATCAATGTTAAAAGTAAAAATGATTGCAGAACCCTTTTCTACTTTAGCGATGATATCTAGAATAGATATATTCTTCTTAATTCAGCTTTTCACTTTTTAATTTTTCAAATGATTATTGTTTTTAACATGTTTCTTTACCTAAGTACACTGCATATCTTCTAATTCTGCATGATAAATCCAGAGTTGTTTTAAATTAATAACATAATTTTTATAGCTTTATTGAATTAGACTCAAATAGTAGACTGATCTGCACTTAAACCTTTTTACCCAACTTACAGCTGTACCTAGCACAGGTTCTCATCATTATAAATCATGGAAAACAGCTTGTGTGTGGAAACCGAGCATCCGTTCACGCTGATCCGCAGTTCTACTGTTTGTCGAAAAACCACCAAGCTTTCATAAACCCCTCACAAAAAAGAGCTGTAATAACATTAAGCTGAGTTCTCATCATTGCAGAACTCTCTACACTCAGGCCACAACCACACAGCAGAAAAATAAGACCATTATAAGCTTGGCGGGGCAGATTTGAGAATGCTTACACAGGCTTTTATGCTTGTGTGGCTTAAGACGCAAATCAAACCACAGATTAGCTTAACGTTGAATGATACGTCTTTTGAGTTTCGCCCAAACCGCTTCCGTTATTTAATATTACATGGAAGCCCGATCTGGAATCTGTGGTCATCATGTTTAGGCTAGAGTTTAATCTCAAATGCATAATGTTGGTGTTTTTCTTAATCAAAATGCTAGCTGACATCCATCTTCAAGGAGCTGTCAGGAGTGTGGGCATCGACTTTGTTAATGAACTGAAAATCATAACAGACGGGTAGAGGATATGCCACGCCGATGAATGCAGGACAAATGCAGGCTTTCCTCAACCCGACAGAGTAACAATGGATGCACAGTTTGGGGCACAGCGCACATGAGGTTAACGCCCCCCTCCAAGCCGTTGGTGAGTGAAGGTGGAGGTTAGTCAGGGTCACCTCTGCTGTCCTTTTGCTCAGCTGTTGTGCCAGTGAGGGCCGAGCGGCGGAGGCCTGGTCCCTGCTGCCTACACAATCAACTGACACACTGAAGGTGGTCCTGCATCTGGCGTGCTATTCAAACAGGCCTGGAACATGCACCGTTGCCAGATTGCAGGCTAATTAAGAAGCTCTTGGATGACCATCAGTGGCGTTAGAGTGTCTCACGGTATGAGGCCCTGGAAGAGAAGAAATCTGTGAAAAACCTGGTGACCGCTGCCTGGCAAAGAAGGATGCCAAAGGCTCTCGATGTGTTTTTTTTTTGCCATCTATTTAAAAAGGCAAACTCCAACAGTTTTGACACAGAGCTTCCCCATTCCGCTCGGCTTTTAGCATAATGTCTTTTTGTGACAGGCCGCAGTCTCAGGCTGGTAAAATACGCCAGATTTGACAGCATCTCTATGAGTGCAGAGCAGCAATTGTTTACCCGACTTTATTTCTGCAGCTCTCTGCCTTTATTTCACAGCGCTGGCTCCAAAAGTGAAGAGGATGAGAGACAAAAATACAAGACATGCAGGAGAAATGCTGCCGCTCGCTAATAAGATGCCCATCATCCTCAGCGGGGTGATTTGCAGAACCCCCCCCACCTCTCTAAGTCTTCATGATTAGAGCGTAAAGGCCCCGCTCTCCTCCCCAGCTGATCCTCATCGTGTTCCCTGGCATTAATGACACTTCAGTCACTGCAGCTTTCAAGCAGGGCCCTTCCACACCGAACAGAGAGCTGACATTTCCTGACATTTTCCCAACTAATTACAGTACAAATAATTAAGCGTGTTCGCGTATGTAACAAATGAAGGCAAAAGCCGTCTGTCAGGGCACCCGTGATTGATGACGGTCGCTCCTAGAGAGTTTATCTGATGGGTTCCTGCCAGCGGCGATGGAGGGAAGCAAATTTATTAGAACGAACAATGCAAATTTAGAAGTCATCTCATCCAGTTAGGCACCCGAGCAATATCCGTGTCAAGGTGAATGTGACAATGAAAGCAAAATATTTGCATTTTGTGCAGCGGGCTGAGGGGAAAATCAGAGCCGGAAGATGACAGGCCTAATTATTTCGACTCACACAGGCCAAGACAGCTGTTTCTTGTGTCCTGAACAAGCCTGTCATGCAGGTAACCAAATAGGTCTGCACACGAGCCCCACATCCGACACAGACGCAGAAATGTCTGCCGCTAATGACCAATGCTAATGTTGCTGCCATGTCTTGCAGAACCTGCACAAGTGTCAATGCACACTTTCTGCAAGCCAGTCAACATTTTGCTCCATAATTATGTGTTAGAGAATTAATTCTGGCCTGTCAGTCCCCGTCGGCCCACCGTTGTCGACTGACAAAGACGAATGGCATTGAGAACAGGGGACGACGCCGCTTGAGTCTGACATTGTGCATTTCCAGTAATGAGTAAACTCTACGGTTGAGCCACAATGCTTAATTTTACATCTGGCTTATTAATCAAACCTACAGAAAGCTTGTTTATCATAAATCTATGAGCCTTTGCTAGTGCATATGCTTGAGGTCAATTAAAAAAAACAATATTTAAGTCCAGGAGGTTTGATCTTCGATTTAACTAAACATAGACCTTTATTTAAAAGACCACATCCATGACCTCTGCCTGAGCACAACATTGTAGCTCTCCTGGTGCTTTACCGCTCCCAAATATCAATAACGATGCATGCACATCCACTTAAGGGAATACAAGCTTTGCCGCCCACACATATAATGAAGGTACTCAGAGACGAACGCACAATAGTTGAGAGGACGCCAAATCCTGGTGGGTTTGGAGAAATCTACATGGGGATCAAAGTACGGTGCTTAGCTGCCTAACTCCTGCTGTAGAACAGATGGGCCCTGGTCACACGATGAGCCCTGAGAGATTCACAATCTGAAATATCTGCTGGTTAGAGAGCGAGACAGATCGACAGAGACAGAGATAACTGGACTGTCTCTGAGTTTGCAGACAGAGATGCACATTTTAATCAAATGCGTGTCCCTTTATCCTTGTTTGTCTGTTTACAGCTCATTAATATATTTGAATCTCATTAATATGTTTTGAATTTCATTCATCTTTGCAGGGATCAGCATAAACACACCCAATCAGAGCGTTGGCATCAATAATTTATACCAAAACAGAGCATCTCATGTTTTTGGAAATCAACTGAGGTCCCAATAGTATACCGCAGTCATGATTTCTTCCGTCTGCATGTGGAGCCAGATACACAATTAAATTCAGTAATTGTGAACACATCATGTCACGATTATCTGACATTCACATCAGCACTGTTTGGCTAAATCAATACACCTCTATCTTAAACAATGACACCATCAATAGAGATTTTAGAGATATTTAAAAAGCATGCATTGTTACTGTATCCCTTGTCTTTGAATTGGTCTGCAGTGAACATGATCAATATTTAATAAAAGAGTTCCTGTGTAAATAAACAGAATTTAATACAATTGCCATTATGTTAATGGAGAGGTAGTTACATTTAACGCCTTATTTGTAAAACTATTTGCTTCATTTTGGACACTTGACAAAAAATACAACAAAACACACAAAGGTGAAGTATAAACAGCATGTACTTAATTATTATTAAAGCTAACAATTATGACCTAAGTCAGGTTTACAATACCATGTTGTCACACTGCTTTAGAAAAATTAAATGTTAAAATATTTACATTCATTTTATATTTGACAATTATTTTTCCTTCTCAGGCACATGTAGATCAATCAAAATGTGTTTATTAAAATAACAGTTATGCAATCAGGAAGCTTAATATAGATTAAACCATATGAAAAATTTATATGAGATTATTTTAAAGGGCTGAAAAAAATACAATAAATAGTTAATTGAATAGTTCATAGAGATGCAAAAATCTTTGTGAAAGTGGTATGCGTCCCTTCAAAGGCAAGGATGTAGAATGTATGGCAACCTGTTTAACATCATGAAAAAACATTTAAGTCACATTTTACTATTTTTTCTGAGTAAAACCCTTTTCCTGCAGGTGGTTCCATGAGTGTATCTAACAAACAATTGACATTTTCTAACACTTTTTAAAGGTTGAAATAGTCAGATGTGGGATCAGTATGTAAAAAATGTACTCACGTAAAAGCATGTGTGAAACGATTTACTCAAGTAAGAGTTAAAGTAACTACCAAATTATTTACTTATGTAAGAGTAAAAAACAATATCACATTAACAATTTACTCATGTTGTTAGTTAGTAATTACACCTGATCTGAATGATACAAAGCCATGTTTGTCCAACTCCTCAAAAGAACATTTACCAAAAAATTCAATTAACTATTTTTCTTTATCTTTATCTAAGTCATATGCTGCTGCTGCTAATTATTAAGTTATATGAAATAAGTATTAATAAAAGTCTTATTAGTATTAATAATAGTCTTTTTTTGTATTTATAATTCGAAAAACTGTAAAATATGAATTTTTCACAGTGACATCCATCAGCAGAAACAGGTTCAGCATTCATCAGTGAGTGCAAAGGAAAGCATTTGTGGTTAAAATCACAACCAAAATTCATAACCAAAGCACTCGCAGTAACCATAGTAGTGTTATAACTGATAGTAAATACTCTTTGAACCTGAGGGTATGGATGATCTGCCACCATTGATGTGAGTAGCTGGCAGACTCTTGCACATCAGTTTCTTTAACATCTCATGTGTCAGAAATAGATCACTATCAAAAATAATATTTACTTATATAATATTAGTAATGGAGAAACACAGCTAAAATTAAACTAAGATGAGTAAACTGAGATACATTTATTTTACCAAACATTGAAGAACACATTTTAAAAGTCCTTAAAAATGTTACCTTAAATATGTATTTAAGTAAACTTAATTAGTATTTGCCCACCTCTGTTAGCTGTTTATTTCAGCCCTGTGTTCAAAATTAGAAACACAAATTCTATCCAGTATATAATTTAAAACTACACATCCTGGTAACAAGTTAAGCAGTAATGTTTAATGTTTTAAATCCAGGTAGCAGAGGAAGATATTTTATAACCAAGCATCTCCTCACAAGATTTTACCTTTGGCTAGACAGCCGTCTCATTTCTCAAATGAATTGCTCTTATTGAAGGTGACCTCCATGGCTCCCAGATGAGCCATCATCTCACTCAATATGTTACTCAACATTTCAGAGGGCTAAAGTGGTGTCGGGTTCCTTAGCATTTGACCCCTGACCTTCCTGAAAAGCGATCTGGTGAATCTCTGAGCATTTTGGAGCTTCTTTTTTTTTGCAGGATGCCCTGACCCTGGGGTGACGAGGCTTCCCTTCACTGCTTTCAAAGAGAAACCGAATGACAGACTTCTGCCAGGTTTCTTCAGACTAGATGATGCAGAGTTGGGATTGGGTTTCTTAAAGAGAGGATCATTTTCCTCAACAGCTCTTACGATCATAAGAGAAAGCTACCATCACTGATTTTCACTAAAAACCCTGGAAAATAGAAAAAGATTGTGGCAGATTTGACCAAATTTATGTCAGCAGTCAAGTAAAAGGGAGTGCACTAAGGGAAAAGGGAGATCTCAGTTTTTTTCTGTCTGGTATTTCAACGAGATTTTCCATCCCGGCTGTCTGAGTCACCTAATCTGAGAGGGTGATACTGTCAGCATCAAATAACAGAGAGTGTCTCCTGGATCAGGCTGTGCCGGCAAGAGAGTGAGAGAGAGAGAGGGCTTTGTTTCATCTTAGCTGACTCTTCACATTCCAACGAGATAATTAGGAGTAAAACAAAGACTGTCATAGGTCTTAAGAGAGAAAAGGCATTAAACGGCGTGAAACAGGTTTAACATTTCCCATTATAGAGACTGCAGTGATCCTCTAGCCCCTGGCACATAACATTTTGTTCCACTGATGACTAATTTTGTCACTTTTCTGCTTTCTTTTCTTTTTCTTCTAGTCAGAGGATGTAACGGGTTGCAGCTACGGTTTCCCAGATGTCGGTTTCTGCTTTGCTGGCAATCAGTCTGTGGCATCTTATAGTGACATCTCCGTCTAATAACTTTACCTCCAAGAGCTCTACCAGGGGATATGTTTACAATCTTCAGACTGCAGAAAGGAGACTGGTCCACAAGTGTCTTTTGAACTCAAGCAAAATGAATGGTTTCTGCCTAGAAAACTCTTCTATGGGCTGTCCAAATGTAAGATTCTTGGATATCCCAGAGGCACACTGATATCTCAGTTTTTGTGTATGAATCCTCCACAAAAAGAATATATACATAATATCTCATATAAGCAAATTCACTATAATTTTCTCATAGTTTTATGTAACTTGAAAAGGGCAACACTATAGAAATAAAACTTGAAATGTTTGATTGCAGATGTTTTCAAGAAGTATGTTCCGAAGATCAAGGAGCTAGCACAAGAGTTCAAACGAGCCTTGGTGAGCTGTAAAGAAAAACACAGTTTGATGTATAGAATGTTGTTCAAACTTTGATCCTGTGATCTGCGACTGCTAGACTTAACTTTAAAAAATAAGCATAACATTCTTCAATTTCCACTTATCCAGTATCATGCACACCAGGCCCAAAAATAATGTAAATCACTTCATTTGGGTCCAGACCTAACATTTAAAATATGAAGTTATCATTACACATAACTGCCTAATGCTACAAGCAGTTTTTGAGAGTAAAGGTTGCTATACATCTATCCAAATTGAGATACGCACGAGAATTCAGATGGCATTTTGGCAGGGTGCATTTCACAAGCTAGGGTTTAAAATTGATGCCGTGATGCTTCTTGCCCTTGGATGGCGCTCATGTGTAGAGATGTGTCATTCGAGAAAATAACAAATCTATAATCACGCTATTAATAATCGGAAGACATAGGTGAGCGAGTTCATTTACTCAGATTCTTTTAGTAGATGTAGATAAGATTTTCCCCAAATGAATGACATCAAATTAATCCTTCTTTTAAATGAACAAGTGTCAAAAGAATGAATCATCAAGAAACTTCCCATCCCTGCTCAGGGGATAACAGCCACATGGCCGGCATTTTCATAATCTTTGTGTAACAACTCTTGACAACTGGACACCAGCAACAGACATTTGTAAATGTTTATATTTTCCTCTTTCGTGATTTTTCCTCTGCTGTTCATCACGTTGTTCTTTGTCGTTGTTTCCTGTAGTGAGATCGAAGTGAGTGTGTATCAAGCGACATCCAGCTGCTCTTTCATGTCATGAATGGCAGAGATATCATTCTGTCCTGGGAGACATTGGCCTCATCGGATAAAGCAGAGGTAAACTTTTTTTAGTTCGTAACCAATCGTTATTCGTAACCAGACGTGTGATGTGCTGTTAGTGTTCATTGTTTTTGATCGAGAGATGTTCATGCACGAAACTTCACACCGATTATTCGGATAGACGTGAAGGGGTTTTAAGGAGAAGCAAAATCGGCCGAGCTGTTTTATGACATGTCAACAAGTACTCATTGTTTTGTAACTACATTTTTAATTGGGTTACACTGTTCGTTCACACGAATGGATGGAGCAAAGTTTCAAACAATGGAGCAACGTTTCAGCAAAACCGAGTATATTTTATAGAGATTTTTTTTTGTTATAAAAGACATTGTTCTTTTCTTTGTGTGAGTTAAATTTGAAGGGAAGCACTGATGATTAGAGCTGGGAGAAGCTTCTTATTGGTCAATATATCTTCAGGGTTGAGGAGTCGGCGGCCCACTACTGGAATGACTTGCTTTTTACAGCATTTAGCAGTTTCATGTGGACAGAGTTTTTTTATACCTATGCTTAGGTGGATATAATTTTTTTGTAAATGGTGTCTGTTAACTGAGTCAATGATCTGAGGAGCAGCATTTGTTTATGGATGACAACTATTGGTCATGATCCCCTGCATCTAGTTTGAGGAACTTAATTTAAATGAGATTTAATTAATTTGTTTTACTGTTTCTCGTTATATAGGAAGGATTGGTTTTATCTGAATGCATGCACTGGATCAAGACTGTAGCCAAGCTATTGCGCACCACTAGACAACAAGATGGCTTCACAGTATTTAGAACATTCACGCTGCTGATTTGGCTCCTACAATATAGATGTGTTGTAGAATGAGACTGTTATTGAACATATATTACATTTTCAACACTTAAGTAAATGTCTACAGGATTTTCTGAGCAGAATGATAGATAATTCATCACTCAGAAAAGTTCACCCTATCAATTTTGAGATCCGGAGCATCATCGTTTACCCCTTAACAGCTCCTTTATTACAGTCCTTTGAAATACTTGGTTCAAAAGATTCACCAGCGATATTCACTCTGACAGAGAATCTGTTTTTGAATTACATTTCGATAGATCGAAAGGAGGCAGGAAAGAAAAAACATGCCCTGAGGCTTTGTGTCTCATGTCTCTTTCGTTAATTGAACAGATTGAATCCACCCCTCTGTACAGTCTTTGAGAGATGCTCAAGCTAACGTGAGAAGATCCAGAGGAACACATCAGCCTGACATTAAATTATCCTCCTCTACTAATGAGCATTAAACAGGTCATAGCAAAATCACCTTAATTGATTTTCCTAAAGACGGGCTGCCAGAAGTAAAATGCTGAAACGTTGGAAGGATCTGTAATGCATCAGCACTGAGATGTTCTGATCTCATTCATGCATCATTAAAGGGGATTAGCTTCTAACAAAACAAATTCAGAACCCCCATTGATTCCCCCATCCTCAGAGTTAAATGTACTACACGGAAATCCATACAGGATAATAAAACAACATTGCTTCTCATGGTAGGTGAAATTAAAACCTGACAGCACAAACAAAAGTATGTATAGTTTACTTCACTCCACTCTACTAATGCACATCTAGCATCTCACATATAAACTTTAACATACATGCACACATATTATATACTGATTTGGTTCACAGGACACTCTTTGTAATCATGTAATCAGTCTTTGCTTCAAATAAAACTAATGTGATAGCCAGGACACAAAAACGTGTATTTTTCTGCTGGGGAAGCTTAACAGCCAATGAAATTAACTTTAACAGGAGAATCAAAGGCTTAGTGGATGTTGTACTTCAAAAATAATAAGGTAACTGAAAGAAAGATGTTGTTTCCAGTGTAATTAACTAATTTGAATGTTTTGTAAGTGATTCGTGTATTAATTCAATGGCTAGTCGCGGTAGGATACATGCGGCAATGGCAGGTACATGCGGCTACGACAGGTACCGCACTGCATGAGCTGCGGTATGGCATCACGGAAAATACAGAGCTGGCATGCAGTGCTGGTGAAGTTGGAATTTTTGGATGACGCCCATTCACAAAATATTTTCATATTGGAATTTGCACCAGCCAACCAGGAGCTTCTTCGGTTGATGACATGTTTTTTTCTGAAGGACCTGAAAAACAAATAAACTTGGCATACAAGTTGAAAAATGTACTTACTGGAGAGAGCTGGAGAAAGCCTGCAGTTCCATTCAAAGAACATAATCAGCAGTTAAGGAAAAAGCCTACTAAAGAATGTTTGGTAGTTTTGACACAATTTAAGACGGTTGTCTCATGTGACTACTAAACAATAAACCCACAACCAAACATTATAATCTGGTGACCTCAAACTAATGTAGGAACTCTGGAAGGGGTATAAATTAAAGTCATGCCAGAATACGCTGCGATCTTCACAACCTGACTGAGAACCCTGTCATCTTTTTATCAATCATATCACAATGAAACTAGGTTTTATGCTGGGACAGAAAATAAAACTTTTACCAAAAATAGACTGAACACAATAACTGTTGGGTTCCCATTAGCCCATGGTGAGGGCACTTACTGATTCTATTTTTCATATACTTTATATTTGCTTTTCTTTTTGTGAATGCAGGTTTAAACATTAAAGTCCAGAAAATAGGGACTGTGTTGTTGTTTGCACAAAATTATGACACACAAGATTCAAATTAAATAATGTATTGAACCAAAAAAAATTTGCATCCCCTTTTTCAGTAACAGAATATTAGATACCTTAAAGGGTGACCAGTGAAATTATTATCTGATTAAAAACTGGTTCATGGCACACACAGACAAAACTAAACAAAAAAATGAAAGTCGTAGACAATTAGAGGCTGCTTTGGTCCTCAAATATAATTTTCAAAGAAGAAATTTCCTCCTGCATTGATTTCCTGAAATCATGAATACCAATGTAAGGGTCTTAATGTTATGAATAAGACTACAACTGCAACACTACAAGTACAACGATAAATAAAAGATGTGAGATGATTTAGCCTGTACTTATATAAGATGTAGTAGGTAGAGAGATCTTGCTTCACTGTTTATGGACAGAGGCCTGACGAGTAAACAGAGAGTAAAACAAAATATACACACAAACATGCACACAAAAAAGAAGTACTATGGTAAGCATTGCATGTTAAAATAACCAGCAGGACAGAATTACACAAAAAAACTGTGATATTTGTCTTCATGTGTGTTAGTAGAAATATAGTGTGAGTTTATACTTTTGTTTGTTTGTGTGCATAAAATTGTGTGAGTGCATGAACAAGCTTCAGTGGATGTGCAACAATACAATATTCATGCAGTCTGTTTTGCGTGAGACGTCTCAACAGAAACAAAGAATGAAGGAAAGCAGCGCTCTCCTCACATCTGCATATGACATTCACACACATACAGAGAGAAAGGTTCCAGGTCAACACATGATTAATATTTAGCATTAGCCCTGTCCTCTGAAGGGGACATTTCTGAGGTGCAGTGTGTTTGGCAGATGGAGCTGTCAGTTTAGCTCTTCATTTACCGCTCTGGTGCATTCGTTGCGTCCCTTAAAAAGCAACAAGCTCATGTATAATCTATGAAACTAAGAGCAGCAACACACACGGCCAGTTTAAAGCTCTGTAAACAGCACACACAGACCGTACACACGCCATTTCCCTGTCAGGACGAGCGGAAGCATATGGTCAACTGAAGATGCCAACCGCTCTGATGTAATCTGCACTGACAGCTAGAGACGCAAACAGGAGCGTCATTTATTTTTCATAAGTTACCTGACGGAGAGAAGAAAACACTCAGGAAAACATGTTTTTAAAGAAATGGTGCGGTTTAAGCATCCTGACAGGAAGCTGCATGCAAGTATCATGTTCGGTGGCTCTCACAGGTTCTTCACACACACTTCTGAGCAGCGATGGTGGTGTTTGACAGGGATCAACACTGGGAAGCTTCACCTGAGTGTTTCTGTGCATGCCAGCAATCTTTCGGAGGCTTTTCAGGAGGTTGTACAAGCCCCATCACAGAAATGGCTCAACAGGTGCAATTCAAGATGAAGCATTCATTGTCTATCACATAGATGGAAGAATTTTGTTCAGGAGCTCATTCACACTGACTCAGAACTCCAGTGGGGGAAATCAAAAACAAATGTGAAGAGCTATTATGACAGAAAACGACCTAGTTATGTTGCTAGCCATCATAGCGCAATATATATATATTTATAACAGTTATCCTCCTTAGAATTATATGGGATCTATCTGAAATTTTTGTCATAATTTAGTTATTCAATCTATTTGATTGTTAGACATCTTTTTATCGTTATATTATGTAATGTTTTTCTAACAAAAAAAAGTTTATATCTGCATTTGCTACAGAAAAAGGAAAAATAAAAGAAAACCTCAAACCTTCTCTGAGCACGGATAGAACCTGATAAATCTAAGGAGGGATGGTTATACAATGTTTACTATCCCAGACACCCTGTATGAATTTATTTACAGTTAATCGTTAAACTATGCAAACTTTTTTTTTTTACTTTTCAGGAATGCGATTAATATGCAATGAATATGCGAAGAATATGTGATGAAAATATGATAAACAAATTATAATAAATTAATTTGAAACAAAATTATGATTATATTGTTTATTCGTTTACATACATTTGTATGCTATCTGCTATTTTATACAATTACTAACTTTTAGTTTTTTTTTTCATAAATTAGTACTATTGTATCTATTTCTGTACTAGAATGGTATTGTGTGCTTTCAACAAATAAAAGCAATAGTATTAATGTTAATAATTCTGAAGATGCCAACCAAAAAAAAGTATGTGGATAAGGTTGCTGCTGATTCATGTGGAGCCAAGACTCCTTTAAACAAACTTATTCAAAGTTAAATCTTTTCAGAAAGTTCAGGAAAGGGATGGAAATTAGAAAGCAGTGTCCTACGAGCTGAAGAGGAGGATGTGTATGTGTTCTCAGTTTTCAGTTCAAAAGCCGTATCTGATCATTCAGGGGCACAAGCTCGGATGATATATGCTGATATTCTTGCACTCCCTGTCTGGTGCTTCACATCTCCTTCAACACACTTTTGTATGGTTGCTGCCTCAACTACCATAGCTCTGGTACATCTGTGCGCATTTGAACCTCTTTTCTGATAACAGTTAAAGAAAAGCACTGCAGACTACCATACCTCCAATGTCTGGAAAACCTTCAAAAAGTACCTTAAATCCTCTCATGTGTATCAGATAACTAAAAAACACAGCAGCATTATTCTTTTGAATCAAAACTCAAAGCTATTAGAGTGATGACAGACAGGTCTGTAGTCTTCAGGGACCATTGCTAGTGCATTTTACAACCTTTTATTTCTGACTTTGTCACTAATGTTCGTTAGAGGTCGAATTCTATGTCACAAGTGATTTGCTCAAATGATGAGCTATGATGTTTGGATGTCTATGATAAATAAAACCCTGTCATAAGCCTGCTAAACTAAGATTTCCCTTTTTTACTCCGTACAGCAGAATGCTTATAAGGGATATTGACTGAAATAGAGATGAGAAGAAAAAGTGATTCTTATATTAATCTGAATCAATAAAAAATGTAAGACATTATCAATAACAATAAATTAACACTAAGCAATGCTAACGGGAAGCAACTGTCAAATGTAAGATTTTAAGACCTTTATTCAGAACATTTAGAATCACATATTACACAAAAGACGCTGATGCAAGCCCTGTTGTTTCATTTTGGAGTGGCGAAATTTTTTTTTTCAAATATTAGCACACTTTCAAAATCAGATCTCTCTTGATAAAATCCGCCAGTCTAAAACAAGGGATGTAAGACATGTCTATGCCACACCAAACGATTTAGCAATGTCATAATTTAATACAAAAAAACAACTATCAAAAAATGGCACATTCCCCATGCAAACTATTTCTAACTCCACATCAGTCATGCCAAATGTAAGTGCCAAAACCCTCTGACATCTTTAACCACATACAACGCAGAGAATGTATACAAACACAATATTTAAATTATAAACAATAGCATATATGAACACATAATACCAATATAATAAAGCACTTTACCTGCAGTGATGACGTCACCACGGCTCTCCCCCGATGAGACTCTCCATTCTTGTTGTCATAGACTGCAAACCATCTTTGATGACAAACGACAACATCTAGTGGGTCAAATGTTACATATTTCAGTTGTCACAACTGAATCATCATTAGGGAATTTATAATCCAAGACTACTAAATTCAAGTAAATTTGAGCTACAATGCACCATTTGTTGTGATTATACTGAATCTGTTGTGCATTTATTTTGGCATGGTAATTTTTTTAGCACAATTTGGTCAGATTTTTCCTGTTTTGTGTAAATGCATGTTGATGAGAACTTTGTTTTATACTGGAGTAATGTATTGTTTGAATGTTTATCTTTTTACTTCTCAAGTTTGTATTTGTGGTCTGTTTATTAAAATAGCAAAATCTCACTGATGTGTATTCACCAATAGAAAGTCATTATTCCTGGCCTTCCTTAAAGAGTTTGACCAATACATTAACTTTAATTGCATTTTCTGAAAACTTTTCTGTACCTCTCTAAATATTAGTGTATGAAACACCCTAGATAACCTCTTCACTTTGTTTTTCTGTTTTGTTCTTATCCATTTCCTACCTTTTCCTTATTTTCCTTTGTTCTTTTTTGTTTCTTCTTCATTTCTTAATGCTTATTTCAATGGTATCTGCCTGTTTTTCTCAATAAAACAAATAAATAAATCCAATCCAAGGTGAAGAGAAATAAAAATTGTATCAATGAATGTATCAAATATTTTTTTCACCCAAACACAGTGATGTCTTGTCAAAATCTGATGTGGAGATAAAAGTTGGAATTGAACACAGACTTGTTCTGTTAAACCCATATTACTTTTATTTGTTATTAATAAAAGAAAGAAAGGGGGGGATCAATATAGATTTTACCACTGAATACCAATAATTAGTCATTACCTCATTAGTTCAATGCTTTATTGGCCTCACCAAAAAACTCTGCATCATGCTAATACAGGATTAATACAGGATATTTTACTTTCACCCTTCCGCTAAGTATATTTAGAGGGAATTTGGTAGGAGGAGTCTGTCCTAATAAATTGGTGTCTCATGGAGCAATGAGAGTTTGATTCATTATTCATGCTCATTAAATCAGGCTCATCTGAGCTCTGGAGCCAAACCAAGAGCTGACTTCTCATATGGGCCTCTTGAGATGAGAATCCAGGACAGACAAAAACACCAACACACACCAGACAAAACACACAATTACCTCATGCACAAACACAAAGATGAGCATGTGAAGGGGGTTTTCTATCAGGCTCGATGTGAACATGCATATTAATGATGCAGTGAAATGTTTGTTTAGCAAAAGAGGCAGATTTCACCACATGTTGTGAAAACAGAGAAAAATGATGCCAACTCATTCAATCAATAATAATAATTGAGGGTGAGTGATGGTTAAATAGAATGAGTGCTTAAATTAAGTCTGAGCCAAGTTTGTTGCAGAAGAAAGTAATTTCAGTGTCGCCCATCGTACTGAGTTTGGATCTTGCACCATTCACACTTCCCTGTGGTTCTAGTGCTTTCTCATCTGTTTGCTAGGAGCACCAGCATACAGAGCTTGGTCAGGTCTTTCACGGCTGCAAATGTAGTGGAAAGCCTGCTGAGCTCTCAGAGCGGTGTGTGCCCTGGGGAGCACTCGGTGTCAGCTGAGGTTGTGTTTTAATAGCAGACACTTCAGTGCTGGAATATGTCAGAAACAAGAGGTCTAAATCAACAGAAGGGCTGTCCCACTACTCATTTATCACTGGCTCTGACAGAGACTCATCTGGAACAAGAAACAAGAGCCTTGGAAACTCTCACTGCAGGAGAGCAAAAAAAGAGCTGTTTCTTCAGACGATTAACAACATAATTCAGAAATCTGTTAGCTTCATCCCAAATCATATCAGACGAAGTCAAAAAACCTGCAAACACATGATTAGAAACTCCTGATTACCAGACAACTGGTGCTTCAAGTAGTGGTGTGATTTGTATTCAACGCAGTTCATTCAGATTTCTGGGAGCCAATGGCCTGTCCCTTAAAAATTTGTGACAAACGACCTCAGGGTATAATACTATGATACTAACGCCGACCATAATCCCACCAATGAAGCCACTGACAAAATTTTTCTATTGTTATAATTTTCTAAAAATTTTCACTGTTCTATTTTTATTCTGGTATGTTTTCTTTTTGTGATCAAGTTTGATTACAGATATATTCCACACATAAGTAAGTGTAGCCATGACTTTTCAAAGTCTCAATCCAATTAACAATAAACATGTTTTGCATTCATCGTCTTTCCACAAAATATTAAACACATTTATAACTTATGCAATCTCTTCCAAGAAAGACTGTGGGTTTTCAGAGTAATAAATAAAATACAGTGGTACAAATGCTTCACATTAAGGAAAATTCAAGATACGAAAGGCCACCCAAAGAATACTTTATTACATGATTTAGTAAAAAATTCAATATATGAAAAACGAGAACGAGAAATACATAATCAACATTTTTGGGGGGAAGACAACACTGGGCATCACGTAACTTCATTTAACTCACCACCAAATGTTCTGATCTCCTATTGGTGAGTTCCAGCCCAGATGTTGTGTGTTCATGTGTTGTATCCTGCTTTCCTTTTGGTTGACTGATGCCTTATGACGTCTTTTCGGGAAAAGCTCTCCTTCTCTTCATGCACAGTTTTGGTTTTGTGTTGGTCTCCTAAATTAGTCAATATTTTTGTGTTGTTTTTTTGGCAAAGCGTATTTTTATGGCCATGGCCCTCCTCAGCTATCCTACGTTCTCCTCCCCTACCACCTCCTTCAACACTTCACATCGCCTCAATCGAAAGTAAAGGATTAGTTTTTTTTTCATTTATTTTTATCTACTTTCATTGTTTTTGTATTATTTATTAGATTTATGTGTACTTTTAAGAATTGACAAATCCTAGTTTTTTCCTCTGGCTTCCCATGATATTTTAAATTTTAAGTGTTGTTTGTGTGGTATCACTGCATTCTGAGATGTTGCTAATGATACTCTAAGAACTTTATTCCATTCTCAAAACCAAAGCAATGCTGAGCTAAATAAATCGACTATACAAAAGCTATATTGTATATGTGTTGGCTGGCACAGTTGAGGTAATATTCAGGAGATCACCAATAACATTTGTTATAGAAAAAAAGCTATAACAATCATTTAATTATAATTAATGTCTTACCTCTGGCAACAACCCAATTTAAGATTTCAGCAGGTCTGAATAACTTGGAGTTAATTACTTCAAACAAGCATTTATATTTTTGAAAATTAAAATTAATCTGACTACAAAGAATGATAAATTAAACTTAAACTGTTATACTAATCATTTCACATATAGGATTATAGTTTATGAATGAAATTAATCTGGAGTGGGTTTCTGCGGCAATTGGGATTTAATTAATCCCATTTTACCAGAATGTTTATTACATCCACTTAAAGCACGCCGTAAAATGAATTGTCTTTTTCTCCCAAATGGTTCAATGGAAGGCTCACTTGCTCTGAGTGTAAAATCCCATTTCTGCATCCCTGAGAAGCCTCATATGCTAGCATGCTAATAGGCCTAATGCAATTAAAGACTAAGCTCTTAATAAAGCCAATGACACACGTGTATTGAGCAGCGATCTATAGAGACAGCGTTTAACACAAACACTGGAAATCAATTAAAAGAAGATTTCTGCAGCTTCATCTAATTGAGCAGATTAGAGAGCAGAACAGCTTCATATACATAATATTCCTTTCACATTCATCTCTAGCGCTCACAAAGCTTCTCAAGGGCTTTATGTGCTTGGGATACAGCATTGAGGAGAATATGGATTAAGTTTATTATATTTTTATGGTTGGATTTAGTTGTGGTGAAGTATTTATTCAGCTGCAGAGATGTCTGTCAAATGAAATGTCAGTGAAGTTAATATAATTATTAGTGACAACAACAGAAGTGTCAAAAAAGAGCTGCATTATCATACCCCCACCAAAAATCAAAATGACCAGAGTTGCTGTCTGTTTGTCAACCTTAACTATATTCAGAGGATCACCTTTTCCTCACCCAAATTCATTTTTCATTAGGATGTCTGCTTAAAATTACCCATGTCAACACACCATCGAGAGCTTCTGTTCGAGATCTGTCCAACGCATGGGCATTTGAATGATTGTAGTTTTGTTCTCACATTAATTTTAATCACAGTTTTTTTACATTTTAAAATAAATACTGAAAATTGCTTTTATTAACAATAATCTCATTCTATTTTTACCACTTCAGAAGTTAATAAGTAACCGCAAATCATGTAGATAAACCCAGAAGCATTGAAACGTGCATGTACGGGACATATAATGTACTCATCACAACTCTTGTCTCCCCTGACTGTAAAGATGGCTGTTCTACTCTCTGCAAAGTTTGGAGTCAAAGAAGAAAAACGGCAAATTTAAGTCTGAGTCTGAGTTCAATGAAGGTGCCTAGGAAATTATTAACACAAACAAGTCAGAGTATAGAACAACCCCCCATCTCAATCAGCAGACTATTCACACTGTTATGGGTGTTAAATGACAATTAGAGTTCGCCAAACTGTAGTATACATGAAAAAATATCCTTTTCCAGTTCACATTTATAGATGCTAGATTGGATAATATTATCAACAATCCACTGCACTCGGGTGGGAGGAGTTTTTTCTTGGACTTCAACAAACGAGTTCTCTCTGTAATATGACTCTTTTGTAATGAAGCACATGAATAAATATTAGCAGTATAGGGGTTGCTCTAAAGTAATGTTGACTATACTACTATTTGCAGAGTTTGCAGTTAGATGCTTTTGGTTCTGCTGTCAAAAGGGCTTCCATTTTCTGATAGCAAGTTGCCCAAAATGGCCAGTTAGAGTATGTACTGTTGTAAATTCAAGACAATAGCGATTGTGGTTGTATACAGTTTTTTTTGTAACATGTTTCACGCAATGAAATTCTAACATCCACCATGCCCCATGTTAAATGTCCTTTAGGGTTATCTTTGAGTAAAATGTTTAGTTTTGTACAAGGAAAACAATCTGAAATCATAAGTCTTTTTCAATCTAGTGCATCAACTAACCAAAAGCGAGACTCTGACAGTGCCTCCTGTGTTAAACTTATGAGCTCATGTTAATGAAAAGATCACAGAGCGGCTTTATGAGGACTAGAGGGCACAAACGTATACGCACACACCGCCTTGCTTTATGAGCCGTCTTAAACCCATTTAAATGACAGCAGTAAAGAAAAGCAATTATTACTTGAACAGCCTTTACTGCTCTGTCAAGCAGCACTATTATTATGTTCATAATCCACTCCTGTGCATCCATGCAAGTGTAAATGATGGCTTCGCTAGTGTAAAACTGCAGTGGAGACGTGAAACAGGATGTCAAGTTTTGTTCAGCTTAGCCATCACACTTGTCGAAGGGATAGGCTGCTTTATGGGGACCTGACAATATTCATTAATCTTTAAGGTGAACAGGGTATAAGTTCTTGTTCTCTGAATTAATGAAACACATTATTGTTGTTCTATCTGTAGAAGCCTCTCAGTGTCTGACACATTTAGAAAAAAAACCCAACAAGAAAACTGGGAGCTGACCTGACTGACTTACATTGATGTACATCAAAATTAGGCTAGTTAAGAAAATTTAAGTTCATGCTTTTGAATGTGAACTAAAAATGAACAGTATATTCTTCCGACTCAACCTTTATTTGTTTGTATTGATCATCTCTTGTAATATTTTAACTGTCATCTGCTGCTTAATTAATCGGTTGTTGTTACCTCAAGCTCAAAAATCATCTCTTGCAAAATAAATCAATAAATAAATAAATCCAAAGTTTTTCACAGTGATTATTTCATATGCCTTTTAATAAATACACAATACTATTTTGTATATTATGAAAATTGCAAAAAAGGTGTTCAGTGTATTAAGAACATTGACTGTTAAGTATACATTTATTGAGGTGAGTAAAATAAGTATACATGGAATAAAAATAAGATAACTAAATGAAATTTAAAAAAACTTTATGCAGTCGAAGTGGTAAATGGATAGACATGATGGAAACATTCTGTATTATATAAATAACTATCTTATTGTTGAAGGGACTAGCTGATAATCTGAGGATTATTATAAGAGGGATAGCAAACCAATAATCACAAAGTATAAATTTTTGATGAGCTAAGAGCCTATAAACTAAAGTGTGATAAATCCTAAAGTGTTTCTATAGGAAGTGTGTGAGCCGGCTTAGCAATTCGGTGTGTCTCAGCACGCAGTGACATGGACACACTATTTCACTGGAGAAAAGCTAAGCGTCAGCCTGTCACCAGCTCAAACACAGCGCAAACCCATTGGGCACTCGTAGATACACAGCCAAAACGAATGCAGGACATTCTTAGTTTCCACACCTCATTTGGCGACACGATGTTTGTGGACTTACATTCACAGAGCTAATTGCTAAAGCAGCCACAGTAGTTTAGCATAGCTAGCATGAAGAGCCTTGTTGCCTCCCTGTCTGTGACTCTGTACCAGAAAAATACATGAAACCCTTCAGACAGCCAACGGAAATATATGTTTGTCCCCAGTAAGAGCTATAATGTTTCATTTTAAATAATTTTTTGAGAGCAAAGCAATGAAACTAAACGAGGATTTCATAACAGTTGCATACCTTTTCTCTTGAAATGTACTTTATGAAATTGTTAACAAGTTCTTATGAATTCCAATCATTAAAATCTAAATTCAAGAATTATTTAGAAAAAGATCCATTTGCTGTTTTACAATAATTAATAAAATAAAAATTAGTCCAAACAAACAGTTGTGTTGAAATACAATTCCTTGAGCAACTTGAACTGAAAATAATACTGAACGGACAACCTTCCACCTCTAAAATGGATTTATTTGCAAAGGCTGTGTGTAGAGGCAACATTCACTGCCTTTTGAGCGAGCACTATACAAGCGACTGCATTTTGCTGAATACTTCTAAAAGGATTTGTGAGAGGAATGTGGCGTGCTTCCAAAAGCAGCTTTAGAAAAATCTATCAACTAGCAAACACACTTAGCACGGCGATGGCGGCAGCAGAGACTAACAGCAGAGAATGCTCCCCTCTTCTGAAGTAATTTCCATCGCTCTGTGAGCTCTTGTGCTTCTTTCACCAACACTTAAAAGGGCACACTAAGAGCACGAGATAGAAGTGACATAAACTGCCCAGTCTTCCCAGAAAAATTAGAAAAACTATTCATGTTTTTATCCTTCAGACTTCCTGACTACTAAAGCTCTGGAAGCTCATACTTTAACCTAGTAGAAGAGAGAGATAGAGAGAGAGAGAGAGAGAGAGAGAGAGGAAGAGAGAGTTAAGCTTTAACATTGGTCCTCCAAGATATGAGTTCTAAGCTGACACGTAATTAAAGCATAAGATCTGTAACAACTGTCATCTCTACTCTCTGTCCAGCCTGGACCTGAACAAACAGTAGGAAGGATTCTGAGAGAAAAGAAAAAAAACACGAGAGACTTATAGTACTGCTTAGCACAGGGCGGGGAGAGATTTAGCAGACTTGACCATTTAAGGGATTGTCCGAACCATCAACAGAGGGTCAGAGATGCTCCTCTCAATTCACTGGACGACAAATGATCACATAAAGTGTTTATCATAAATTTTTGATGGCAATAATTGTGCAAGGATGACTCTGGCCAGCCACTTTAACAATCATTCATTTTAACATTTGAAACGGGAACGTTTATAAAGTTAAAGTAAAAGGTTTAATGTAAAGTGTAAATCAACTAATCTCAAGAAATTCCAGGCTTAAATGAAAGCAAAAAGTTAATTCACTTTCTGAACTCAATTAACATAACTCAGATTCAATTATTAATGTATAATATTTATATTAAAACTAATAATAACCAATCGATTTTGTACAAATCAAACTTGTCAATATCTGACAAAGCTATTTTAATTTGCACAACACATACAAATTCCTTATCAATTTCAGAAGCACACTAAATTAACCACTAGTTTAGAACAATCCATTCATCCCATATTCCCCCACAAAACAATGGTTTATTCCAACAAAGCAAATTGCATTTTAACAACAAAAAACAGGTAGTGAAATGCAACTGAAATGCATACATACAACATAACAAAAAATGAGACAGGTAAAATAAAACCATCAAGCACTTTTTGTTAAAAAAATCAATGACTGATAAACAGATTTGTTATGTTTCTGAGTCAACAATCAAATTTCTGCATTCTCTTGAGCCAATTACATTCAAACTGTTTAAATAATACATTTTCTCAAAAATATTTAAACATTTTATGTAATTTGACACAAAAAAAAATCTGATGTGGACAAATAGAAATAACATTAGTCAGCCAATCAAATCTTGACAAAAAAATGTACATTTCCCCCTCCTTGAACAGCCACCTTAACGTGGTGGAGGGGTTAGCGTGCTCGAAGGATCCTAGGAGCTATGTTGTCGGGGGCTTGCTGCCCCTGGTAGGGTCTCCCAAGGCAAGCAGGTCCTAGGTGACAGGTCAGACTAAGAGCGGTTCAGAAGACCCCATACGATGATAAGATCAGATTTTGCGACGTCACCCAGATTGGCGTCACCGGGGCCCCACCCTGGAGCCAGGCCTGGGGTTGGGGCTCGCAGGCGAGCGTCTGGTGGCCGGGTCTTTTCCCATGGGACCCGGCCGGGCCCAGCCCGAAAAGGCCATGTGGGATCGCCCTCCAGTGGGCCCACCACCTGCAGGAGGGACCGTAAGGGGCCGGTGCTTTGCGATCTGGGTGGCAGCCGAAGGTGGGGACCTCGGCGGCCCAATCCATGGACACAGAAGCTAGCTCTGGGGACATGGAATGTCACCTCGCTAGGGGGGAAGGAGCCTGAGCTTGTGCGGGAGGTGGATTGTTACCGGCTAGAGATTGTCGGGCTCACCTCCACGCACAGCCTGGGCTCTGGAACCCAGCTCCTCGAGAGGGGCTGGTCTCTTCACTACTCTGGCGTCCCCCACGGTGAGAGGCGGCATGCTGGTGTGGGCCTGCTCATAGACCCCCAGCTCAGCCGCCATGTTTTGGAGTTCTCCTCAGTGAGCGAGAGGGTCGCTTCCCTCCGCCTTCGGGTTGGGGGCAGGTCTCTCACTGTGTTTACGGTCTACAGGCCAAACAGCAGTGCAGAGTACCCGGCCTTCTTGGAGTCCCTGGGAGGGGTGCTGGAAAGTGCTCAAACCGGGGACCCCATCGTTCTCCTGGGGGACTTCAATGCGCACTTGGGGGATGACAGCGTCACCTGGAGGGGCGTGATTGGGAGGAATGGCTTACCCGACCTGAACCCGAGTGGTGTTCTGTTATTGGACTTCTGTGCCCGTCACGGTTTGTCCATAACGAACACCATGTTCAAGCACAATAGTGTCCACGGTGCACGTGGCACCAGGACACCTTAGCCCGAAGGTCAATGATTGACTTCGTTGTCATATCATCTGACCTTCGACCATGTGTTTTGGACACTCGGGTGAAGAGAGGGGCTGAGCTATCAACCGATCAGTACCTGGTGGTGGCTGGCTGGGGAGGAGGCCGGAAAGACCTGGCAGACCCATTTGTACGTTGAGGGTCTGTTGGGAACGTCTGGCCAAGCCCCCTGTCAGAGTGATCTTTAACTCCCACCTCCGGGAGAGCTTCAACCAGATACCGGGGGAGGCTGGAGACATGGAGTCCGAGTGGACCATGTTTTCCACCTCTATTGTCACTGCCGCGGTGCGAAGCTGTGTCCGTAAGGTCTCTGGTGCCTGTCGTGGCGGCAATCCCAGAACCCGGTGGTGGACACCGGAAGTAAGGCCTTCAAGCTGAAAAAGGAGTCCTATCAGGCCTGGTTGGCTTGTGGGACTTCGGACACAGCCGACCGGTACCGGCAGGCCAAGCGCGCAGCAGCCAATGCTGTTTTAGAGGCAAAAACTCGGACCTGGGAGGAGTTCGGGGAGGCCATGGAGGAAGACTATCGGTCGTCCTCAAAGAAATTCTCCAAATCCCTCGTGGTGTCCTGTAGGAGGTGCTCTGGGAGTATGGGGTCCGTGGCTCCCTGTTAAGGGCTGTCCGGTCCCTGTACAACCAGAGCAGGAGCTTGGTCCGCATTGCCGGCACAAAGTCAGACCTGTTCCCAGTGCGTGTTGGCCTCCGGCAGGGCTGCCCTTTATCACCGGTTCTGTTCATAGTTTTTATGGACAGAATCTCCAGGCGCAGCCGGGGGCCGGAGGGGATCCGGTTCGGGGACCTCAGGATTTCATCTATACTGTTTGAGGATGATGTTGTCCTGTTGGCTTCTTCGGGCCTGGACCTCCAGCGTGCGTTGGGGCAGTTTGCAGCCGAGTGTGAAGCGGCTGGGATGAGGATCAGCACCTCCAAGTCTAAGGCCATGGTGCTCGACCGGAAAAAGGTGGCTTGCCCTCTCCAGGTCAGTGGAGTGCTCCTGCCTCAGGTGGAGGAGTTCAAGTATCTCGGGGTCCTGTTCACAAGTGAGGGGAGGATGGAGCGCGAGATCGATGTGGTCGCTGTATCGATCTGTTGTGGTGAAAAGGGAGCTGAGCCGAGAGGGGAAGCTCTCGATTTACCGGTCGATCTACGTCCCTACTCTCCCCTATGGTCATGAGCTCAGGGTCATGACCGAAAGGACAAGCGGCCGAAATGAGCTTTCTCCTTCGGGTGGCTGGGCGCTCCCTTAGAGATAGGGTGAGAAGCTCCATCACCCGGGGAGAGCTCAGAGTAGAGCCTCTGCTCCTCCACATCGAGAGGAGTCAGCTAAGGTGGCTTGGGCATCTATTCCGGATGCCTCCTGGACGCCTCCCAGGGGAGGTATTCCGGGCACGTCCCACTGGGAGGAGGCCCCGGGGAAGACCCACGACGCGCTGGAGGGACTATGTTTCCCAGCTGGCCTGGGAACGCCTCGGGATCCCTCCTGGGGAGCTGGAAGAAGTGTCTGTGGAGAGGGAAGTCTGCGCATCCCTGCTTAGACTGCTGCCCCTGAGACCCGGCCCCGGATAAGCGGAAGAAGATGATAGAAAAATCTAAACTAAACCAGACAAATATGTTTGTATATCGATCTAACAGTCCAACCTTTCAAACTTTAAAAAAAATTAACCACTATGATTTAAGTATTATCTCATGAAATAAATCTGACTTAAACAACATTAATTAGTTAATTAAAACAAACACTAACATTATTAACCAATACAGTGAAGAAGATTTGATCTGTTGATAATCATTTTTGTCACTTCATCAGAGTGTGTTTGCATGCTTCAGCTCAGAATTCAGTACTGAATCTATAGCTTCAGGTTCTGAGTTAAGGATTAGGATTGGATTACATTTTGTTCAGACAGAAATGATGATCCAACCGCTTTCATTCTGATGCAGTGTGGTGAATTCCCAAGGACTTTTCAATGCCATTTCTGGTACTGCAATTGCAGTGGTCAATTATTTACATTTTATTTACTCAGCATTAACAACGATTTGGAAAACTAAATAAATTATATACACATTTTTACAATTAATTTGAGCAACTGGATGAAATCTATATAAGCATGTTAAACAGACATGATAGCTTCAAAAAAAAGTCAAGAGGACCTTAATTAGTGCAATCAGGTGTGTTGCATGAAGGCTGAGGTGAAACTGTGCATGTCTGCACCACAACCCCCCCCACTCCCCCCACTCTGCCCTCCTCTGTTCTTTAGCTTATGAAAAAAATATGTGTAGTTATGGTTTTGCATACAAAATGAAGCAAACATGTCAAACAAAGCAATTTCAACATCTCTTTATGGTTTTGCTGTAGACAAATATCTTTTTGTTTTGTCTAATTAGTCAAAATTCAATTCATGGCGTTACTGATGGATGAACATGCATGGATACACCGTGTAGAAAAAAAATCAACAGTGGTTCTCTAGCGATAGAAATTGTGGTATTGTTGTAATTTCAGGCTAAAGTGGTTTTGACTCAAGTGTCCAGAAGCAAGGTTTAACATGGCATTGGGTGTCATGCAGTGATGTGTGATCCATTTCCTGACATAGACTGAAATCACAGGATCTGTGAAGCAGAAAAGACAAAAATAGAAATAGAAAAACTATGCTATGTAGGCCACTAGTAAACAAGCCAAGATCCAGGGCTTATACAGACAGGTATATGAGTGTGTGTGCAATGGATTTCTATAAATTCTTGCTACACAGAAAGACAAATAGTAATATTATCTAATGGTGTAACTCTTACTTTTTCACTTTTCACTTGAATCATGTTTTTAGAGTTGTTTGTAACCAATGATATGGTAATTTAAAGATAATTATTTAGACATGGACTGAATGAATAGACTGATGAAAACATAAATTAATTGAAAAGTAACATACACTGTAATGAAGACAAAAAAAAAATGTAACACAAATTTTCAATTTGTCATAGATTCACCTAGCCAGCTCTGCTTAGAACTTAAAGGGTCTGGGACATTGTGCTATTATTTAAAAAAAATTAAAAATATTATTGTGCCATTATTTAAAAGCGCATTCAATCTCCTCATTTTTTAGACCTGAATTATTCTAGACTGGAGATTTTCATTCATCAAACTTCGTAACCACTCCCTATTGGTTAGTGATTTGCATATTCATTACGTGTATGCAAAGTTACTGTCTGACAGTTAACAAAGATTCGAGAGATATTAGAGGGATTAATTACAAGGAAATTCAACACACAAACACAGAACTAGCAACATTGATAGACACTAAAATGGCATTTGGAGGAAATACTATTATACAACCTTATCTCTATGAGCCAGAGTTATATAGATGTTTGGTTTCTGTACATCTTTACAAGTCCTTTTAATAACCTCATTTTAATCATTGTAATAACACAAGCCCAAGTTGTTTGCTGCTTGCCCCTTTCACTCTGTTTGGTTCACCGCATTGGTTTCTGGCTATCGTGAGAGAAGGCATTGCTTTGTGGATCACTTCCGGGGGGAATGAAATTGTGCCTAAATATATATATATATATATATATATATATATATATATATATATATATATATATATATATATATATATATATATATATATATATACTTATATTTATTCCCTCCATACAGCCATTATATCAGGTACATAGGGCTAATCCCAGGTAACTGGACTTGCCAAGAGGATTTTCAACCATATATATATATATATGGTATATGTTGTGTGGGAATGCTGAATTGTTTACGCTTACAATATACATTAGGACTGAATTAAAAAAGTCAGTTATCGCATTGGAATTGATTTATCCTATAAGGTAATGAAAATAATTTAATAAAAACATGCAATAAATGGTGAGTGAATGATCATAATTTAGCATTTTTGTTAGTTGTCTGGCAGAAATAAACATTTAATCAAAACTGCATGTTTTTGTTTTTGTTTTTGTTTTGTTTTTTCTCCTAAGAGAGGTGGGTTTATGGACTACTGGCGTATCCTGTAGTGGCAACAGTGAAAATGACAAACACAAGTATCTGTCAAGGTCATGTGATGCCCACTGGCATGAATATCAATTAGGCCCTGGGGCCCTCACCTGCTCAGCCAGGGGCCGAAACAGGCTTCAAACAACACATGATGCTCACACTCATTCACAGATGCATATGCACACATGCACACACATCCATTATTTAGCCTAAACTAAAAGATGGATTACTTAGCCTAACTAAAATTTTTTGTGTATTTTCATCCAATTTGAAAATTAAATACCTGTTCATTCTTTATAGTGTACATCAAAACAGGCCATTCATCCTGACAGTTCAGTAATGAACATTAGCTAAAGGTAAAGAGTAAACCTGCACTCGTTCCAAGCACTAAGTACACATGCATCACTGAGCTCATTATGCTGCATTACAACTATTAGCATTTTCCTGCCGTTCATAGAAAGGGAGTTAGAGGGCCTCAAAGATTGACCACAGTGACCCCTCAGCACATTTGGGGTCAAATCCCTGATGAGCACAGGCAAGACCCAATTAAAATTAAGCTGAACACAATTTAACTGAAGGCAGCTCCTTGCGCAGCACTGACCTCAACCAACACTCATGCCACATTTCTGAAAACTGCTAAACAGTCTGGCTGGAGCTATGCTAAATGACAGGCTACGGCGGTAATTACTGCTGAGGTGTGAAGAGAGACTGTAGCAATTTTGAGAGTGCAAAACATGGCGAATTTTTCTCTATATTGGCACAGTTTTCACAAATATGTGCATGTAATACAGAACAAAATAGAGAACACGGACCGATCCAAATCCATGTACCATTTATTCATTTGATTTTCAATTAAATAAATAAAAAAAAAAAAAAAAGCAAAGTTGTTTTTCTATTTCTTTTTTCTAAAAATGAAAAATGAAACATAAAAAAAAATAGTTTTTTAATGTTTTGATTCTGCTTTCAAATTGGAAATTGCAAAATTGATAACGAGGGCACATAACATTTCCATTTAGAATTTTACTTTTGGGGACACTTACACACACCAACAACAGCTGATGAGACCAAAAAATCAATGGATGAGACGGTTAAACCTGTTTAATACAGTCAATTCTCTATGGTGGCAAACACAAAATCTTCTCACGCTCATTCCAGAGCATCTCTTAATGCCCATTTGCTCCAAGGTCTCGGAAATTGAGACATGAGTATGGCCAGCGTGGAATAAATCTTTAACTATATTTCCATTTTCCTCAAGCATTTACATTGCTTGTTTCGCATCAGTCAAAAGTGTCAACACTCCCACTACAAACCAAAAACACAGTCAGTGACATCATTGAACTTCTGGCTCACACTAAGCGTCCCTAAAATGAAAATTCAAAATCCAAACACTATGCGTGCTCGTAATTTATTTTTTTGCATTGGGATTGGGATTGCATTTGGAATTCAAAATCCAAACACTATGCGTGCTCGTAATTTATTTTTTTGCATTTTTCAAGTTGTACACAGAATAAAAAAAAACTCTAAAACAAAACCTTTTTTCCTTTTTTTTATTTCATTTTGAAAATAAACAATGGAAAAACAAAAAATGCTTTACGTTTTAAAATTGAAAATCAATTCATTTATCAATTCATTTCAATATCAATAACCAAAGTACAATTACAATTTTCTGAGATCTGACAAGTTGCTAGTTTTGATGTTTACCATTTTTAAGCAAAATTGGAAATCTTATTCCACAACAAACATTTAAAATGTAATCATTTGTTCATGAACCCAATAAACCATTTATATGGACATTTTGACTTGAACTTGACCCAATAAAAACCCTCACTAGCATCGAATAAAAACCCTTTAAACTGTACTTTGATTTGAATCCACATCCTTTTGTTTGTTTTCTTCTCATTGTTATTTTTTCTTAGCACTTATCATACATAGCAGCGTGTAAATAAGACAAGCAGAGCCTGCGGCCTGAGGCTTATCAGCATCCGCCTGGCTTCACCAGCGCTGACACACACATACACTAGACTAATCCATCATGTCATCGGCCACTTTGACGGATGCACCAAACACACTTCCAGCCGAAAGACCACATCGGGGCACACTAGCACTTAACCCCCCATCGCCCTGCGCTCCACACACACATGCCCCCCTTTTGACAGCAAATCTATGGCAGTGCGCACAATCTCCCATCCTGACAAGCTTCAGAAGCAGCGAGGGAGAGGCCGGGTGATACAGAGCACAGAAAAACGACAGGGTCACCCATGACATCTGTAAGAGCGAGAGATGCTAACATCTAACACCACTGTGTGTGATGGGAAACTAGCCTCAAACACCGGGTGAAGCCTTGCCCTGCTGACAGCGGCTCTGGGATCTGTTTTAGATAGAAGAGTATGCTTGTGTTTCAATCACTTCACACGATGGATGTTCATGTAAAAATAAAGATGCAGGTACAATGAAGGTACAAATAAATTTAGATTTTAAAGGAATTTAAATGAAAGGTTGCTTGTTCATGTTTTATTCAATACAATGATACTGATGCACTAGTTAAAAGTTTTGTATCGTGGGTTTAAACTGAAATTTCCAAACCAAACATAAACTTTAGGAGAAACAAGCTATTATTTGAAAGATTTAAAGTATGTTCTTCAAGCTTTGTGGTTAATTAAGTCTTTCAGGTGGTTTACAAATACTATTTCCACATTTCTGCAACACAATACATGCCGCAAAGAGATTTTCTGGCTCTAAAAGATGATGTTAATCTTTCATACCGACAGAGTAGAGGATGAAAATGTTATTTGCGTGGACCTATATGAAAAGAGAAGAATGTAATTGTGCATTGTGCATATTACATAATAAAAATGCTTTCATTCTGCACTTATTGTATTGGTATTTCAAAGTTTTGTACCTCTGAAAATTATCATGGTTTTCCTTTACAAATCATTCAAATCTGCTTAAAAATTTCAGAGAAAAATACCCTTTAGAAGGCAAACAAAGTGATATTTGTGAAGCGAAAGAACGTTTGGATGATGCATGCCAGAATAGTTTTAACAAATGAGGCATATGCATACATTTAATCACCCTTGTCATTGTATTGATTTATTTTAGCTTCAGCACTAATTAGTAGAAGTTCAAATTGGTAGTGGGTAATGTCAGTGACCCTTTATCACCGTACACGGGTGAATCCAATCATGAGAAACTATTTAAAGACTGCCAATTGTAATTGTTCCACCTCTTCGCATCTTAAAGAGTGGCAACATGGGAGCCTCAAAACAACTCTCAGATTACAAGAAGTGATTGAAATTGTTGAAAGGCATGGTTTAGGGGAAGGATACAGAAAGCTGCCTCAAAGATTTAAACTCTCTGTTTCAACTGTCAGGAAAATTGTGAATTTGAAGACCATATGTATAGTTCTGTTAAGACTTGAAGGGGCAGAGTAGGAAAAATTTCAGAGGTGCAGGATGGTGAGAACAGTCACAGACCAACTCCAAAGACCTACAGCATCCTCTTGGTCAAGATAGCGCCACTGTGCATGGTTTTACTATTCAGTAAACTTTATATGAAGAGATGCTTTATAGATGAGTAACGTGAAAAAAATAATTTTGTCTGCACATTCCACAATCAGTGTCACTTGGGGTATGCTAAAGCACAGTTGAACAAGCCAGCTTCATTTTGGAATAAGGAGATGTGGACAAATTAAACAAAAAAAATAGAGCTTTGCATGATGAAGAAAAAAGCACAACTTTCCAAGAAATACACTTCACCCTACGGTAAAATGTGGTAGTTGTTCAATCATGCTGTTGGTATTTGTGGCAAGTACAAGAACTGGGAATCTTGTAAAAGTTGAGGGTCGCATTGATTGCACTCAATATCAGCAGATTCTGGAGAATAATGTCCAGGATTCAGTGAAAAAGTTGACGTTATGCTGGGACATTTAACAAGTCAACGGGCCTAAATCCTGCTCAAAATCTAAGTAGGCATTTTTGCAGAGAAACACGTTCTGAAATAGAAATCTCTGTCCCCAGACCTGAATAGTATTGAACATTTGTGGTGTGACTTAAAATAAATCTGTCTTCTCTCATGAGCAGTAATTGAAAGCTCATCACCTGTTCCATGAATGAAAACGGGTAACCATGGGTATTACCCTAGGTTTGGGCTTAAGCACATAAACAGGCAACATAACAGAGTGTATTTTCAAATCCCTCAACCACTTGGTTGAGAGCGACACAATTAGGAAAGATCCACTGACTCAAGGGTAGTAGCGGGTTTTGAGCCTTCAAAAGGCTATGTAGATGTCCAAGAAGGACAAAGGAGTATCTAGTTGGGCAAAACTGTTTAGTTCCAGTAGAGAGAAGCAGTATTCGCGTAGCCTTGTTTGGGTCTTGTTGAAAAAGGCAGACAGGATCCAGACAGGATAGAACTCAAATCAGGGTGAAGAGTTCAAAGGCCTTCGTCCTTCATGTATTTAAATAGAAAAGTAGGCTGACTGAGAAAATGTACAATTGCATATCTTCTTGGGCCAGCTTCATGCTAGAGCCTTAAACCAAAGCATGACTGTTAATAATTAGCTATTCTCTGTGGAAAAAAAAAATCTTTCTGAACTTCGCCAAATATGCTGCAAACAGTTTCCACCAATACAGCTTAACAGTCACTTGTATCTGCACTCAAAGGAGAAGAACAGTTTCCAGGGACATACCACACCATTGACATCAAAGAGCAGGCAATGACCAAGTGAGAACAAAAAATGAGAGAGGAATCCTTTCCTCGGGCATAACAACCACCAACATGCTGTCCTTCCTGACCAGCACATGATGTCCATTCAGTTCCTACTAGGAACACATCTCTTGGTACCAGTGTTATTTAGGTTCAGACTTTTAGCAATTGACACACAACACCTCATCAGTCATGGAGGAATCCCTATGGCTATACCGTGCATCAGTAACTTTCAGAGCCTTTGCGGCCAACACAACAACAAGTCATTGGTAGATAAAAACTATTGCATCATTTTGGTCAATTGTTTATAAGATTTTGCTGATAAAAACTCCTTATATACAAACACACAGTCTGTTTGCAAAAAAAGGTCTGTGCTAACGAGAATATACTTTATGACAGGTGATGGTTAAAGTGATATTTACTGGTGCAAATGAAATAAATAAGTGCGCTAAATGTCAGATTGAGTTCCCTAGTGTCTCATAAGAGTTATAAACCATCCTAATAGACCCGTAACTGCTGCCAAGAGCTGTCAGAGTGAAAACTATGAGCGATGGTGGTTAAACTGTAGCTTGAACCATCAAAACTCGAGCCACTGCAAATGCACCGGCTCGCTGTCTATTCAGAAAAAATCTCAGAAGAGAAGGGAGAATCATCTCATCTGCAGCAGGAGGATTCATCTTAGGCAGGTTTTTTTTTCTCTCATAATGGCGGGAACTTTTTCTCTATTTACGCTTGATTTGAAGCAAAGAGCACAGTTTTAGTCTTTGAGAAATCATCATCTGTCACAGAGGTTTAGAGGAGCTGATAGCAATCACCTGCTGAATGGAAAATTGCCTGGAAGGACTCGCAACAGTCACACAGATAAGAGGGGAGATTAAGAGGGGAGTTCTGCTTCTCTCTCTCTCTCTCTCTCTCTCTCTCTCTCCCACACATACACAGGGTATGTTAGGGGTTTCAAACTCCTGCCCTCCTGGCAATTTACAGCCTGCCATAGACTTCAAATCTACAAAACATGAACTACCCCTAGTATCAGGACAATGTTAAATTAATTAAACATGCATTTAAGTACCCATTTCTTTGCAGTTGCTGATAAAGCAACTTCACCAGGAAGGCCACTAATCTTTTTTGACACATTCAGTAAAGTTTTTTTCCTAGCTAAACTAATGCCAAATAAAGCAAGATGACGCAAGATACAATTAGAATTAGAGCAGCAGTTTATATACAGTTGAAATGTTGTGAACTCAAAATTCCAAGATAAGTTTGCATTTTTAAACAAGCACTCCAGGTTTACTCAATTATCTCAAATTTAATTTAGTTTTGACAATTGTGTCTGTCTTTCCCTATATTTACATTTATTTTTCTCTTGTAAATATCACATCAGTTGAGTTACACCAATTAGTGTCAATCTTTTATCACATGTCTGAAAGTGTTGAAGGCAAAGAAAGGCTTTGAAGAGTATGAAATGAATGGGAAAATGACAGATCTTTTTCTTTCTCTTACTGGTCACCTGTTTTTCTGACCTCCGTCTTCCATTCCAGACTACACATACAGCATTATGAATGTTTACAATTCAAGAAAAACAAAAGCTTCATCCTGAAAGATGAAAGAGAAATATGGCTGATGCACTTCTCTTCCCTTGGCAGATAATACATGCAATAAACACAACAGTGGAAAACAAAACTGGTACAAACTCAAACAAATGACTGTGAGTTTGAACGCAGATTTATGAAAATGAACAGAGCTATGTTTAATTATTTAAGACCTTTACATATGCATCATGATTACACCGAGAGAGAACCAGAAGAACAGCAGGAACAAAATGAGGACTCTGTTTACTGAGAGGATTACAAATGAACAAACTCGTTTCCACACCAGCCGTCAGTTGGTGCTGAGGGATCAGAGATGGGCTTGAGTTCCTCTAATGAGATGCAGAGTCTGTTGCTCATGACGGATTCCAACTTCATTATGAACTTTTTAGAGAAAAGTCACACATGCTCACCAAAAGATTTCTCTTGAGATTAGTAATAGTTCAGCATATCTGACATGCTGAAAGCTTCAACCATATCAATAATGAGATAGTGAACACAAACTTGCTCATTTTGTCACACTTTCATATTATTCCAAGCTCTAAATTTAGTTTTTCCACATGCCAATGTATTCTTTGGATCACTTTGGCTACATTCAGACTGCAGCCCAAAGTGACCCAAATTAGATTGTTTTTGCCCATGTGTCACTTATATATGACATATTTAGAACAGTCTGAACAGCTTAATTGAGTTTTTTTTTCTTCAAATCTGACTCAGGTCACTTTTACATCTGGACCTGAATCCGTTGCATATCTGATTTTTTGCCAAGTGAACAGCCAGGTCACATTTATCTTGGTTTTGCATAATCAAGCCCAACTTGAAGTTGCCGTATTATGAAAACATGACTTTTCTGGCATTCCTGGAATCTTAAAGTGTTTTTTGTTAGACTATTAGCGAAAACTTAAAAACACTGAGGAACACTTCACATTCAACTGGTTTGTCAAAAAGAAGAGTTCGACAAAGGGCTGGCTTTAAAAGTAACAAGGCTGGCTCAAAAATGGGGGCTTTCCAACTGTCCTGAGTTCATTGATTTGGAGGTTCACACTGTAGTAGTTTTTTTTGTGCTATGCTTAACATACAAGAACAAAATAGGTTATTTGAACTCTGCATCTATCAAGCCGATCGCACACTAACGTTAACTTACATGATTTGTATAACGCTTTAAAAAAATCAGGTTTGAGCACACACACAAATAAAAATCATTTACATAATTTTAAAAGAGCAAGTATGCCTTATTTACTGTGTGGACTCATTTCCTTGTCCGTCGATTATAATGTTTTAAAACAATAATATGTTAATTAAGTGCTGCTCGTTATGTTTATGTTTTCTGCTGATGTCAGACTAACAGCAGAGCATTGATCAGGAGGGCCTGCCGAAAGCTTGTCTCTGGAAGGGACCAGCATAAATACCAGATGTTTTTTTTTACAAAAAATATTGCATATTGAACGTTATTACCATTGCATCGCTAGACTAGAGGACATAAATATTTACTCTAAATGCTATGAAAAGGGCACAATATGGACCTTTAAACAGTTTCTCACAGATGTGAGTAGCAGGAGAAGACAATATTGTACTGAAATAGTTTCAGGAAAAGGTTTGAAGCTTAATGAAGTTGTGATTGTTGTCACATTGGAGCTGCATTTTAAATTGTGTAAATGCAGGGAGTGTAAATGCGCTGACCCAAGAAAATTGCAAAATTTATCGTCAACCAAAGCTGTTGAGCTAATTTCACTCATGTGACTACTCTAGGACTGATTGGTTGGCGAGGTTGAGAAAATCCAAGTTCAAATATATGAACTTTTGGTACATAGATTTCCACATTATTATATAAATCATTTGCAAACCACACAACTTCTGTTGTATCACCTCTTCCTCCCCAGAACCTTTATTTGGAGCCATGTCACAGAAGAACCTTGTGAAAAACCAGCTTCATCTGAGATAGAGACCCCTTTATCCTTTTTTCTCACCCGCCAATCTTCAGGCCTTTTGAACCATCTCTGCTTTCAACTTGTGATCGATCGCTGAAGCTTTTCACACCAAAGGTCCATCCAGTTTAGGTCTATCCAACGACCACACAGTTTTAGCACACTCCTCAATAAGCTTTGGTAGCCTTTCTCAAGGCAACACCTTCAGCCAATCAGCATACTCTCTCCACCCTCTGTCAACAACCTCCATAAGCCATAGCTCAGTGGCAACCAGTTTCTTTAACACATCAAAACATGTGTTGCTTGTGATTACACTTCACCAACTGTTCAGTTTCACCCAAAGGTGGCACACACTTTATGATAATCTTGATATTACAGGGAAATTTGTATTGTTCTACATGAACCATATTTTAATTCATATACAAATATACATATATATACATTTTATTAGCCCAGTGCGATTTAAGAGTGGCTTAATGGAAGCAGTGACCTTACTGTGATGCACTTGATCCAGATGTACATAACAGAGTCTTCCTTGGGTGCAGAAATGGTTCATATTCCATCTACAGGATACACTCACACTTCACCAGGGCTTCCACCTAAGTCAACCAACAAACAAATCAGATCATAATACAACAATCCCATCCACCTATACAAGCAACGCCTTCAAGTTTAAGCCAAACTAAAATCCAAATTTAAGCCAAACTAAAATAATGTACATACATGTAAATTATTTAAAAAATTGCTCATTTATCAATTGTAAATTAGCTAGTTTCCCAGCAGTTTTTTTATGTTATGATTACTGTTGTTGAATCAAGCTTCCCTCTCTCCTGTGCTAAGTGAGCAATAAAACTCTAAGCATGTTAATGCTGTCAGCTGTCCGTCTGTGTATCTGGGAAATACCCCAGCCCTGGGCAATAACCTCTCTGCCCTTGTGCTTCACATGCCGGCACAGCAGGAAACTGCTCAAGATGGAGCGACTAAAGTAAAAGAGATTCACTGGCCTGGACGACAACTGAGAAAAGGAACCAGAGGCATCTTAACAGAAGACTGAAAACAGTCATGCTGAGAATAAAAACGATGCAGCACCAAGATCAATGGAGGATATTGTTAGCAGTGCTGCTATGATCAGTGGTGGATACTAGAAACTAATCGCTAATATAATTTTAAACGGCTGGAGCAATTAAGCCAAGCAGAACTCATCAGAGCTGTGCTTTGCATGGCTCAAAAAAAGTGGCGACCTACTGAGAGGCTACATGAGTAAACGTGTACAATCCAACGTTATTACTGTTGCCCCTCCGGCAAATACCTCCGCCCTAAGCCCAGGCATGAGAAGCGTTTTGTTTTATTACCTCGGCAGATAAGTCAGAAAGGGGAAAAAAGCTCTGGAGTACCTTGGGAATTAAAATATTCAGGCTTGTCATATCAGTATCTGCTCTCAGTTACACATAATTATAAGTGTTTTAAATTGATCTTGGAAGAAAGATGGGTTCAAGTGCAAATTAATTTCAGATTAGCACAACAAAGACAATCAGTTCTCCTCCAGCGCTCCAGCAAAACGTTTCAGAGAGGCCTTGAGGTCCCATCACACCCTCCCCACCAATCCGGACAAAAACAAAGAGCTTTTCTGCTTAAATTAGGCTAATGATGCGGCACCGATCTGGAGTCTACCTGGTGCAACCCTGTCTCTCTTTCTGTCTCTCCCCTGTCTCCCATCAGTGGAGAAGAGCTCATTAGCAGTCCATCAGCAGAGAGCTAGAGACAACTTCATTAAACCAGTCAGTCAATCCACACATGCACATGAACAAGAGTCAGTTCAGTTAAGTTCAGTTCACCCCCTGAGCTACAGGAGTAAGTCTGGTCCACCACAAAAATCTTCCAAAGCACGGTGGGCTGCAGGCGCTAAGACTCACTATCTTTCTCAGAAAATGATAAAAAGTAACATTAGAGCCACATAACACTGATTCATAACAGTATTAGTGTGCTCAACATTGTCTGTTTTTGAACATGGAGAACGTCAATTACATGAAAAATACAAAAAAAAAACTAAAAAAAAAACTGGTTTGTTTAGTTTATATGCATGTAAAAATGTCCATTTAAACCCCTTTACAAACAGACCAACCCTATGATAAAAATTCTGTAAAACTAAAGTTTTCTGAAAAGTTCCTACATTTATTTTAAAAATGTTTGCTCACAATGTTTGTTTCATGTGTAGCAAAACTAACTATATTTAAATATTTAACAAAAAATATATAAATGTCAATGTATAACATTACAGTATCAGTAGTAGTAGTTGTAGTAGAAGTAGTAGAAGTATTAGTATATATGAAAGTAAAACTTTTAGCATTCTTTTTTCTGCACAATAAATGCAGTTTTAATTGCAAATGAACTTTTTGACAAAGTTAGTGCTTCAACCACAGTCAATGAAGACAAACATCATATTTTAAGCAATATTTTAGTTTTCAATATTTAACTTATCGCGAACCAGCAGTGAGACAGAAAAAGAGAGAGAGAGAGAGAGAGAAGAAATATTTTGTGCCTCAAAACCAAACAATGCATATATGCCGACAAGAGCACACACATTTGGCCAAGTGATAGGTGTGAGTGAAAGAAATGTGCCAAAAACACGGTTTAAAAAAAACAGTACAATCCAACACTAATAAACCTATAACTACAATGAAACATTGTCTATAGAATTATATACACAAGCAATGTTGTAATTACTGTAATGAATATCATATCAGTCGAAAGAGCCGTTTCTCAGCTTTCAGAATCTGTTGAGAATTTTTCAATGTAAAATAACAAGAGCCACGGTAGTTTGAAATGCGCATGTCACTGTTCTGTCGCCGATGATAGCTCTGCTTTAAGAGGGTTAAAAAGCATAAGAGTGAAGCTAGCAGAAAACCCCATGCAGAAGTCATCTGAGCGAGCAAGAAAACTTCAAATTGTCTGGGTATGTGGCGACCTGGTGGAATGACCTATATTACTTGTGACATTGAGTGGATAGAACAGTGAGGCAGATGGTTTGGGAGTTTTCATTTATTTCTTCATATCTATTATTGTGAATATCTGTCAAAATGTCTGTTATGTGGGACCAATACAATATGTTCCCAAAAATGAAAAGCTTTAACAACAGTTTATACCTATATACTTTAAACATTTTTTCCTTGGGTATTTTTCAATCAAAACCTTTTCCAACCCAACACTGGTGAAAAAGGAGATTCAAACCATGTTCACTGTCCAGCCAATCCATCCCTCCATCCTCTTAGCTTCTACAGAAAATAAGCATCCCCTTCAGCTCCTTTGGGAAGCACCAGAGCGACTGAACGCTAAGAAAACTCAAGTCAAGCCTCATTAGCTTCTCATTACCTTTGCAAACTGAAACGAGAAAGAAAGAGAGAGGGGGATTTTCTCAATCGTTCAGAGCTCATGGGAATCTGCCATCAGAATCCCCTTTTAGCGAGTGCACACTGAAGCATGAAGTATCGCTCTTCACTCAGGGAATTAAACTTTTATTTCATTCCGCTTACACAATAAGATCATCATTAGCGGCTGCCATTCCTAAAGTCTAACTCTCTATCACTTACAGCTGCCCGAGTCAATTCTGGCCCTCCAATCTAGAGTGGCACATTTGATGAAGCCGTCATGTTGTATTTCTTCCAGCATCTCCTACACAGCTGATTTCCAATGATGCTTTATTCTTTTAATACTATCATGTTGAGCTCTCACCAGAGATTCCCTCTGCATGTCTGTCTTGTGAAAACATTGTTGATTCAGAGAGAATCAGTGCTTGAAACACAAACACAGCTCAACACTCCAGAGATGGTGAGATCCCTGTTTAACCAAGGAAGAACAGCAGGAACATGGAGAAAATAACCCTAAAGATGCTGTTAACCAAACTCAGGGAATTCCAATCCATCAAATACACACATGTTCAGAGCTGTAGTTTGTCAAGCATCTAATCCTCAGAATCTTGGAGTGATTTGGGACAAGCAGCTGATGTTCAACAATAAGACAGCTTGGTTATGCTAGGTTGCATTAAGTAACTACAGGAATGGCAACGATTAAGTCTATATGGGGTGATATGTAACATAACATTTAACATACATAAAAAATGACTTGAAATAAAAGTGTTTAAAACGGTCAGAAATAAGAGTGATACTGTGATTAGTTTAAGAATTAGCATACAAGTATACAGTAATGCTTTCAAACACTAGTGAATATTTTATGAACTGTAAAAATTATGTAAAAAAAAACATTTTATGGAATCTGTCCAATTTCACTATTTGCATGGTTCTATCTGTATTTTGAAATTGCATTTCACTCTGGGATTTTCTACAACTTAAAAACCTGCCAGTTATCATTAACTTCTTTTTCAGGTGGTTTGTGGAGAAGGTTAAGCGTTTGTGTATTTACTGAAAAAAATGGTTAAATGATATATTTCTTTCTAAATAAGTGCAATCTGAGTTGAGTTAGTGAAATTGCTAATGCAAGCCTGATAAGGCTAGACATGGTGTGACCCATAACTGAAATTTGACAAACAGCAGTGAAAAAAAAAGTACTGTGAACACACATCCAGAACAGTGGGCAATGTCTATCATGCTCGATGGTCAGTCGGAAACTGGTGGCTTGCTCATCACAGCTGTGGTTGTTGAAGATGGGAGAGCAAGTAATGAGCCAGCAACCCTCTGATCTCAAGACAATCTCCATATATTATACTAATCAACTCGCTATTCAATTAAAGGGAAAGAGTAGTGTGCAGGAGTAGAAAACCCAGGTACTCCTTGGCTCAGAGGTCAAGTCCTGCTGAAGACAATTGTGATTCAGATTTTTTTTTGGTACCATTATACAATACCAAAATATATGTTAAGCTAATAAATGTTCTGTAAAGTTACAGAAATTTCAGTTTTTAAATATGCAGAAATGTTTATTTTAAAAACAAGGAGAAAAAAAGATAAATTGTTGATGTCATAAAATAATTGTCTGTCAAAAATTCTAGCTTCTTTTTTAAAAGGGAGGATTAATTGATAACACATACTTTAGATTCCATATGAATTGTGCAGTAAAAATGCTATTTTATGCTATTTAGGTTTTATGTAAAAGACCCAAGCAAATAACAAGTGCTATTATTTTGGGAAAGTAAAGCAGAGAACTTGAAATATGCATGATTTAATTATAAACCAGTCTCATCATAACTAATGTCGCATGGGCCTCTTTCTGGGAAAACTACTATACTTAAAAAAAAATTATCGATTGTGTTACAACCATTTACATAATTCTACACATTTTCTCAATTCCAATACACAATAGATAACTTAAAAACTTTTAATACATGTGTGGTCACAACCCCGTTTTTCTTATTTCCCCAATTTTTAAAAGATGTTTCTCCCTCCTGCCAGGAGCTGATCATTAGCTCATCAGTAGCAGATCATTAGTGGATCATTTGCATGCAGAGCGCCAGGTGATCAGGAGCTGCAGCCAAACAGGATTAATCTCTCAATCCCCTCATTGAGTCCATCAGGGGTCAGGGGTATTTATTCACCCCCTCTTCTGCCCCATATGTCCCATCACAGGGCATCATATGGTTTGATTTTCTTTCCTTATTGGAAAGAAGAAGATAAAGAAGAAGATAATTACACATAACTGACTACAGGGAGAGTCATCTTTATCTGGAAGATGAATGCATGGAAACTTAATTCAGTTTTGAAAAGATATATGGTGCATTTGTTATTGTTACTAGTGGTGTTGAACAAGACATTGATAATGGTGTAATATGGAGCTAAAGATCTGAATTCGAATTGTGTTGATTTGAATTATTGTTAATTGTAATTTAATACACCTGAATATTATATGCCATGAAAAAAGATTTTAATTTGAATTTTGTAACTTGAATATTTAGATTTTGAAATTTTATTAACCACTGATTTTTTAAAGGCATAATCATTTATAGATGTATTTTCAAACTTCATATTTTTTTTACAGACATTCAGTTTGCACAAATACAGCTTGAAGTTTTCAAAAAGAAAAAATTCAAAACATCAAATTCAATATTCTTAAATTCAAACTGCTAAATTCAGGTTGTGAAATTCCAATCTAACAGAAAGTAGATAAGTAGTCATCACCAGGGAAGAGTAGACGATCACAGAACAGTCGATTAAACTATAGGAACATTGTAGTGATTTGCAGATCATGCTAGTAAAATGCTAGTAGCTTGCTAATCAAGCTAGTAATACGGTCGATTTATGGTTACATGGCTGAGCCACACACTTTTCTAGAAAAATCGCCGATTAGCCAAAATGCTTCATCGACTGTTCTGTGATCGTCAAAAATTAAATTTAAGAAGTTCAATATTCAAGTTACAAAATTCAAATTCAAACTAAGAAATTCAAAATATTTTTTTCATGGCATATAATTAGGTTTATTAAATTACAATTGTCAATAATTCAATCAACACAATTCAAATTCAGCTCCATAGAATAATGAGTGAATACTAAAATTTTAATGCTGTAAATCTGAACTAAACATAATTGCCATTTCCTTTCTTGTGCACAGCAGCTGTGTTATGTTCACACTCTATGGCTAAATCAACAAAAACAAAAATAAATAAATACATAAATAGACATATGGGCAGTCAAGTGGATATTTACTTGACGGTATTTCCTGTTTGGTAAGAAAACAATCGATGGAGGGGGTGGTGAGTGGGTACGCTCTCTTTCCTTTGACCGTCTTTATTATATGATCTTTGGTTTCTTTGAAAATGACCTTATTTTACACCTTTACTTTTGTAAATTTGTTTAATTTTAATTTGTCTTGAAATGAATTCCCGCCACCCAGCCTCCAAGTGGCTAATCGATGCCGCTATAAATGTATACTTTTTTTTCCAAATCTGCCATTATCTGACACTGGCACATAGTACAGTACAGTACAGTAGACTTGCAGAGACAATATTGTTTTTAACGTGCCATGAAGATATAGGCGGGACAGTAAATTTGATTATAACTTGACTGACATTTGGTCAAGTTATGTGTGACCCTTGTCTGGAACCAAGACTTCAGCAAGTCACATACCAAAATTCATGTTGGTTCTTGGTCAATAAAAACTACTTGAGGTAGCCAGAGCTGGGCCTGATTAGTTCTGAGTAAGCATAAGAGGTTGAGAAAGTCTTGAACATAGATTAACGTTCATATCATAAAATAAGTCATACCAGCCGTTTCTTCAAAACATTCTATCCATGAAAATGATGACTTGCCTGAACACTTAATTTGAATCCACTTATTATATTTCACTTACAGAAGACTTCAATTTAGCTAGACCTGACAGGGCTAAACATCAGCTAATAAATATACTTCAGTAAGTGTCCTGAACGTCACTGAGGATAAACATATCTTTCCTCTCATATCTCATCCAACTTTTTTTCTCTTACGATAAACAGAGGTGTGTGTACATCAGTGCCAGGAGCTGTGGATATGAGTGGATAAATGAAGCCACGGCCTGTGATTAATGAAGAGCAGTCTGATAGTAAACTCTACGATAACACTCTAGCAAATCATAAATTTAACCCAGCGCTAGAAGAGGAGGCAGAGGGAAGATCCGTTTCTCCTACTGCAGATAATCTCATGAGCAGTTCATACTGACTGGTTTGTACTCTCAGTATGTGCTTATGTGCTTTACATTTAATTACACAGAGGGATCACAGAGTGACCTGTTTGAAGCGAGTATACCAAGATTTGTTCTAGAAAAAGGAAGTGAAAAAAGGAACCTTTTAATCTCCAGCAAGAGGAGATATATTTGTTTTATTGCAATTGGTTTTTGTTTTGTTTTTATGGCCTGGCACTATAGTAGACCCTTAAAAATTTTTTTTTATATAAAATATGTATTGCTGTTTTGTGTATGACTTTTTTCCTTTCAGATTATTTTATTCAAATATTTATGTTGGAGGGGAATTAATTAAATATAATTAAACAAAGACAATATGTAAAACTACAATAACAACAACCATAAAGCATCTATATTTGAGGGGGGGGGGGAATTGCCAAATCAAAATTAAAAGATAAACAGATACATATGAACTGCTGAACAACAAAAAAGAAGTATTTTCATAATAAGTTCTATGTCTCTCAGACAGTGCTGATGGGACATACACAGTAAATTTTGTACTGTGAAATGCAAACAGGTTACAGGTTAATCTACATTGGAAAAAATAAATAAAATTGTGTCCAATTTTATAGTTTTCAATGTGTATCCATATTTTAAAGCTGTAGTTTTATTCTGGGGTCATCTGCTGATTGAACAGGTGCAATAACCCGCCTGGCTTTTGTAATTTTCACTTTTAGTAGGTCAGTGGGGAAGCCTAAGCTTTTTTACTTTGTTAAAACATGGTAAAATGTCAAATTTCTGTCTTTGTTGAATTAGTAAACTGACTAATTGTGATCTCATGATATTTAAAAATCAACATCACATGTTAAAAATATCCATCATGTAATGTAGTGGCTAATGCACTGGTCTTCGAAGCCCAAGTGCTCCTTTGATTTGAATACCACATGTGGTGCAATATTACTTAAATAAAAAAATATATGAAAATATTACTAAACTTGGACATCATAAGTATTCACACATTAAGTCTAAAACTATAAAATTCATATATGTCTGTTAAATTAATAAATTTTATGTAAAAACACAGGAATATTCAGGTTTATTTTTCAATTAAGTAAATGATCGCTTTAATGTGAACAAAACTGATGTCATGGGTGCCTATAAAAGCCATGTTGCAACAAGTTAATAATAACACGTAAAATGTAATACGTAAAATGAGTCAGGTTTAAAAAGCTTTTCTTATTGTTTCAATCAAACAAACTCTTAAAAGATGTAGGATGAACGTAATTCGCGTTCCTTGAGTAGGGAACGCAGATGTATAAAACTTGACAATGGAAGCACCTCGTAGCGAACCAATCAAACTCCACATGCACTTGAAAGAGATAAAAGCGTAAGTGTATGCATAGCTTCTTCCTATGACGCTCTGGAGCTGATCCCCTAGGCAATCCAGAGACTTACTCATAACCTCTATGTTGTGGCAAAGGGACCGTCTCCATTCCCTAATCGTGGAAAATAGGTTAGACAAATAACCATAGACGTTGTCCTTCAGTCGTCTACTTCAACATATGTCGAGTGTCAGATCTGACTCCATCTGATGCAGCAAGGGAACACGCATCATCAAAATCACAGGAGTTCTCTGACGATGCAAGTAACGGATCATCAGATAGCTCGCTGTGGCGAACAGCAGAAGCGTTGAGGGAGTGTGAGGGGCAGGGGTGGATGCTACACTCGACTCCAATTATCCAATTAAATATTACACACTATCTTCAACCCGCCGGATCTACCAAGGTACTCCCGGTGGCAGCCCAAAAGAAAGCTAGCCTCTATCTTAATGTGTTACTGGACAATTTGTGCAGTGCACAAACTTAGATCCCGCAACCACTTCATACGTGTGTCTATGGTGGTCATGGTTGTCTTTCAATGTGATTATTCCTTAGCATTCAAGTACTCTAAAAGTCATCATTCCACATACATCAAAGTGTATGATTGAAGGGGAACTGAGAACTCCAACTGTAAAATAAACTGTTCAACATCTGCTACTAACTGCATTTAATCCAAAACAGCGGAACTGGTTACTAACATGCAAAAATTGTAAGGCAACTTTTAAATAAGGACTCACCATCTAGATTCCCAATACTTGGATGTATGAGTTAGATTATAACTGTTAGACAACTTCAATAAAAAAAAGCTAACTTTTTCTCAGAAACAATTGTTTTTTAAGCACATATTACTGAAACAGGAGGTGGAGTACCACTGGCAATGTTCATCCATACTCCTCTAACAGGACGTCCACTCCCATCACCTCGAAGCAGGAGTCAATTGAAGGCCCAGAGAAGGCGTGCAGTAATTAATCATGAAGCCTGTCAGGAACCCACTGCACTACTGACTCTGCTGTCAGTTTGTCCTCCTGAGTCTGTGAGAGAGTAAAATTAGAGTTTAAAGTGCTGCTCTGGAGTCAGACCTCCTGAAAGAATGACCTGATCTTCTCTAAACTCATGTCTCTGCCAGGAACTCTACTTGTTGTGAAGGAGTTTGGACAAGCTGCAACCTCCACTCCCTGGAGAAGCTAAAAGACTGAAAAACTGACTGGCCACTTGAGACTGCTTTCAAAACTGAGCAGATTCTTTAGACTGCCCATCTTCACAACAGGAAAACAAAATGGTTTAACAGTCTAGTGCCAACTGTTGTTTTTTGATCGGTTAATTATACATTTGTATTGCTCTTTTTAACAACTGTACCTTTTTCCTCAGAAAATATTAAATCTTAGCTCTTTTAAGTTTTATTGCATTGTAAAATAAACATGTACTTGTAAACTAACTGTATTTATAGGGAACTTGTGAGTTGTATAAATTTATGTTCAAAAGGAAGGAAGCAACAACAAATAAACATTAAAAAAATAGTAATTTATTACTCTATATTTTTACTTTTCTTCCGGACTTCTACAAAATATGTTGCTTTAACACAGTATAATTGTAGTAAACCAAACAGTCATTTTTTTGTTTACTGTCATTATACATTTCTTCAATGTATTCTTGTAGTCAAACACACTTCAACAATAGGGAAAGTCAGAGAAAGAAGTGACAGTTAATTATCTTCAGGTAAAAAAAAACATTGTGAGCTTAAGTACACTTATACAGATACATGCTACAGGGAAATATTACAGGACATTTTTATGTTGTGCCTGAACAATCTCCTGATTGATATCTCTGGATTAATTGTGTCTTCCTCTGTGCATTACCAGTTAAACTGTCATTTTATGTCTTCTTTAGAGAGAGCACATCTGGGTGGCTCTTAGCCATCATCAATCAGGTGTAAGCCACAGGGCTAAAAAATGTGAAAACAGTAGATTCTATTCTGGACAGAAAGACATTAGAGTCATTTGTGTGTTCAGTTACCTCAAAATTAAACACATTAAGCTTGACTGTAAAAGGCAAATGAAAGTTTGAAAAGAAGAGAAACGACAACAATAACATTGATTGAACATTACAACGTATATGGAAAGATCTAAGCAAAGAGTTTATTTGATATTGAAATGGCAATGGTCAACATATTAGCATACATTTTTACTCTCTGTTTGATGTTCTTCCCGCTTCACTTGAAACGTAACTGCAATCTAAACAGAAGTGTGTATTTTTATTTACCCGCAGTTTCATGTTCATAAAGCTCTGAAAAAGCATTTAAAATAGGAAAACCCATAGTAGTCAAAATAGGCTAATTTAGTGTATTAATAATTTAAAGAAAATACATTTTGAAAACAATACAGGAAAAGGGGAGATGTTGAACAAACAGGTGTTTTTATTGTATAAGTCAATCTTAACAATATACAATTTAGAAAACCTTTTGTTTATGTGCCATGTACTAATGAATTTGTTGTAAATCCATTAATTCATTTAATGCGTATGAGAGAGTGAAAAGGTTACTTTGAAGGAGATGGTGTGGCTGAGAGACGTTAATGACACTGTAGGTCTGGATCACAAACTCACACAGAGGCTCATTACATGCTAATTCATGCTAACATCACTATGTCCATAATCTCACTCATTCTCTGCTGGATCTCGCCACACGTTAACTGTTTAATTCATAATTACACTCTTACATAAAACAGTGTGAAATCGTGCAGATAATCAGCTAAACCTCCAACATGAAAAGATAATTAGCGCTGAAATCAGCCGTATGTACCTGAGGCTCCTTCGTTTGGTCATGCTCTGCCTCTTATACGCAGGATGATGGGATGTTATTGATATTAATTAATAATTAGGAGCGGGTCAGCGTTAATGAAGGTCATTCATCAGAGCAAGCAGCAGTGAAATGATGATTGAAAACAGATTTGAGATTTCTGCTCCTTGATGAAACTTGATTACTGGTAAGGAGCCCACACCACACTGATTGAATATAAATGCAGGATAAATGCAGACAATGTTCTTTATATTCTGTATTGTAAAGTTTAAATATGAAAAAAAACATTGAAAGATTCATTACATAGCTCTCATTCAAAATCTGCAGCACAAAAAATGCATGAAACAGAAAAGTAGGATGTTTATCTACTCATTAAAACTATTCAAAGTGAAGTTGGATTTACGAGGACCACTGGTTTTGAAAATGTGCTTGCTGAGACCATTTACTGCTTGAGAATTGAGAGGTTTGAACAAACGTGATAATGTCTTTTTTTAAAACCGAACTTTTTAAAATAATATCTGAGAACAATATAGCCGTTTAATTAAGAAAAGTGCATTGACAAATGAATATTAAATAAAATGTAGTCTATTTTTGTTAATTTTCTTATTTATTCTGCATGTAGATTGGAGAGTGTTAAAAAAAGTTAACCAAAAGAATATTTTCATTGGAGGAGGAATGCATACAGTTCTTTAAATAGAGCAAATGGAACCATTTCACAGTTTTATAATCTAAAAAATTTAATTATATTAACTTTATTGCCAATTTTTTTATCATATTCTGACAGCTTGTTCAATATTTAAAGTAATTTGTGTAAGGATTTTCCTATCAGTGTGTTTTAATAAAGCATTTAGTCTATTATGAAGAGTTTTAACCTTTCATTGATGCTTTTGAAGCCTTGCTGAGATGCTTTGCCTTACCTCATGAACGCTCTGTACTGTACATTTTCCTATTAATTTCAATATTCAAATTTATATCAATAAAGCTGTGGGGATTATAGATTGAGGAACCCCCTCCACCCGTCGTCTGATCTCTATTACTCTATTAGTATAATCCCATATCAAACTCTTCTTCTCTTCCATTTCAGAGCGCTCAATTCATTTCAATAACTCTTAATCTGCCTGCACCAATCATCTCTCATTCGGAGGAGCCCCCAGAATCATTTTAGGGCGCTCATTCATCTTCGTCCATGCTATTTTCCAGCCGGTGCGTTTCCCATATTCAAATGAGCGGCGGGAGCTTTTCTCATGGATGAGGGGCTGATGGGGAGTGGAGTGAACTTCCAGCTGATTAGCAATGCAAATATTAGCCGCTGGAGTTGAGTGTGTGTGTCCGGAGATTAGCTTTATCCCTGCTCCACATACACTCCTTTCTCTACGCTCAGGAAATGTTTGGCTTATCAGCGAGAGGCCACCATCCAGAGACTTCAGGACCCTGGCCCCAGAGAGACTTCAAGAGCTGCTCATCTGCCTCCAGAGGGAGCAGAGCTAACTCACTCTGACTCATTCGGGTCATTAAATAGCAATCTAAAATGAATATTAGACATCATTACTGCTGTAAGCTTTAACATTAAATCTGAAATGAAAATGAACAGATTCAGTGCTGTTTCATAAATGGCGCTTATAAACTTTGACTTACTAACGATTTTGAAAAATGTTATATATTTTTTTTCCTTTCACTTTGACTTATTTTTATTAATATTTATATTATTTTTGTGTAACATTGTGCTGCCATTAACTAACATAAGCATGAGCACTGTCCTAATAGCTCCAATGTCTATATCAAAAATGACATTCAAAACAGACATCTTGGTTTTCCATCTCTGGTAAGGACTTTCTCGGCTTTACTGTCAATTTCCCCTCTGTTTCTGTGTGCAAACTCAAAGCTTTAACTAGCAGAGCAAATTAATAGGTGTGTGGTCAGGGATCGAGTCCTGAGGGAGGAAAACTATGAATAATTTTGATGTTAAAGCAGGAGTTTGCCCAGAACAAAATGCTTTGTGTTTCTTAACCCTCAAATGATTTATAGGAGCAGTGAATAATAGATGAGGAGAGTCTTGGTACTGAGGACCACCTACAAAATAAATAAAAATAACATTAAGGATGGAAAATATTCAATTTTCAGTATGATTGAACACATTGTTTGAGATGATAAAATAATCATTAGAAAAAAAATTGCAAGATAATTCCACTTGTGAAAAAGCATTGACATTTTACATAAGAAAGGTCGCGTTTGATCTTGCACTCTCAGAAATAGAATAATAACTCATTCAACAATTGCACTTTTTTCCACCAATGCATTAAATATTAAATGTGTTTTAACAATGTATAGCAGTTTTATGTGATCAGGCTCCTAGCACAATTTGCTTTAATAAAAAAGTACATTTTAATGTATGCGCTTTGACTTGTGGGGGTATTTTTTACAAATAATTTAATATGCATTATGGACCACACTGGTCTATTCTATCCAACAGTATAGGGCCCCTATAGAATCCAACAACGGCCCTGCTCATAGAGTAATAATGTGGTTAATTTATTTGTTCCTTCGCTCGTTTCTCTTCAAGTCAGCTTGTCTTTCCTGTGTGAATGAGAGCTGTGAGAAGAAAAGCCAAACACAAAGCAGTAATCTGCACAAAGACAAACACACAGCTTATGCTTTCAAAGTTTCGCCTATGAGATTAAACATCTGCTTCCCAAGTATCTTTACAAACTTGTGGATAAAGCACAGAGAGATGTGTTTCCGGGAAATCCAGTCACTTGATTCAACTCTACGACTCTTCGTCGTGCTTTCCAGAGCATTAGTCTTCCACAATAACTCTTGCAAACTCAACACAGAATAAATTGTGTGGTCAAGGTTGTGTGAAGCCAGAACATAATGAGATCATTCCCGTTCTCTTTTTCCATCAAACTTCAGATGAATAGCATGACTTTCAAATGCTTAAAGTTTGAGACAAAGCGAGAAATGCAAGCTTTATCAGGAAAGAGTGTGAAAAGTGTTCGCTGTCAGGGATAATAACATCAGCTAAAGTAAATACACTTTGCATCGGCGCACAAAACATTTCATTTCAGATAAATGTGGGCTTGGCTCGGTGAATGTTCCTGTTGTTTCAGTTTGAGTTATAAACAATGCTTCAAGAAAATGAGAGTTCTGTATTGCATATTCCTTCACATGTATCCATCACTCTCCTTAGGTCAGCCACTCCTTTTCAAGTCCAGCAGTTATATAAGCCTCACAAAGAGCCACTGACCAGTATATATAGTTAGATTGTCTGAACGCAAGAAATGGAAGACCTTTTTTTGACTAAAAAAGACTCTCAACCTGGCTTAATAACCCTGACTCTTTGCTGAAAAAATAATGGATGAAGAAGGCACAAACAAACATGTCTCTAAGAAACTTTCTAAGACAAGCACTTTGAGCAGAGCCATAGGTTTTCACCGTGACTGACCCTCTGCAATTGTTATTAAAAAGAAAATGAATACATCGATAAGTAGAACTTTTTACATTTAATCATCACTCATAGTTTGCATTTAGAGTTGTGGTAAGTGTTTGCAGTTGCTGGCTGAATAAACATAAAAATATATATGTTTTATTCCAGTGCTATCATTTGAAACACTAACCATCTTTTACATTTTTTGCCCGTTTTGTGTGTTTTATGTCATATATTTTTGAGCTGATTTCAGTGGACTGCTAATGACATTGCTGAAAAATATGTTTTTGTTATTTTGCTTGAAATGAATAATATATACAAAATTATAAAAACAAATACATGTACATTTACAAATACGTGTGTGTGTGTGTGTGTGTGTGCGTGCGTGTGCGCGTGGTGGTGTGTGTGTGTGTAATCTATTTTAAATGTTATCAGCTAGACATTTTTACTCATTTTGAGAATTCTTGCTAAGTTAAATTAGCTTACTATTGCCAGATTTTTATTTTTTTATTTTTGCTTGATCTAGGAAGAGTTTAACAACTTTTGAGGGTTTTTCTTTCTTGTTCCAAAAGTGCGTTGTTTTTTTGCATTCTTGTAGATTAATGTAAATTAATGACAGTGAAAAAAAAAATCAGTTTCAAGATTTAACCACTGTCCAGTTTGATCTCAGAGAAAATATCATCTTGTCTCTTATATATTGTGCATACTGTACGATGCAAAAGGTTAAATATATATTTTATAGAGTTGGTGCATCAAATTGTTCATAATGGTGTTGTAAACCTCAGATTACGATGATTAACAATCCACCAACAATGTGTTAACATTGTTCTAATAACTATCTGATTCCATCTTTCATGGTCCTGACCCTGCTTGATTGCTGTGTGTTTGCTTGAGGGTTCAGAGGTACATTTAATTTAATGTAAACACACAAACACAGTTTATCAGCTGCTTTGGCATTTATGACCTTGATGGGATGAATTTCATACCAGAGCCATGTGAAGTCTACACACAAAACCAGCCGACAATCAGCTGTTCATTAAATTAAAATGAGCTTTTCACAAAACACAATGCACAAATCATCGAACACATGAACATACTCAGTGATGAGAGACACGGGGTTGAGCAGATCTGCACATGCTCAGTAGTAGCAGCTGATTAATCTCTCACTTCTCTGATAGGTCTTCTACACCTCGCTGAACACAATCATTTCATCGGATGGTTCACACAGGGGTCAGTATGCTTATGAAGTACATAATGGAGTAGTATAATAAAATATAATCTTTAAACAAGTATTAAAACAATGGTTGGAATATATTTAGCATATAACAGGATCTAGCAAAGTCTTGGCAAGTTTAATTTCAGTAACCTCTAAAGCTATGAGCATTGGTGTTAAACAAAGTGGATAAAAAGTTAGTGCTTTTTACAAAAAAAGTGCAAAACAAAGGGATAATCCAGACTCCAAAAAGGAACAAATGTTCAGTATTCAGTACTGAAGTATTATCTGAAACTTTTTTCTTCGTTATTTTCTCAGACTCTACAGGAGGTTTGGCAAATTCACATATATACCACATATTTTCATCATCTTAAAGTAAAATAACTGAACATAAAATGCAATCTTTAACAAGGTGAAAACCCATCCATCCATTTTCATGTTGGCTTTTTCCCTTTCGGGGTCGCCACAGCGAAATTAACCGCCAACTCCTCTGGCATATGTTTTATGCGGCGGATGCCCTTCCAACCGCAACCCATCACTGGGAAACATTCACACACACACTCATTCACACTTTAACACTATGGGCAATCGTTCTTACGCAATTCACTTATACTGCATGTCTTTGGACTTGTGGGGAAACCAGAGCACCCGGCGAAAACCCAAGCGATCACGGGGAGAACATGCAAACTCCACACAGAAATGCCAACCGACCCAGCCAAGGCTCGAACCAGCGACCTTCTTGCTGTGAGACGATCGTGCTACCCACTGCGCCAAGGTGAAAACCATCTTACACAAAGTGAGATGAGGTGAAACATGCATTGTGAGTGGTGAAGGGGTTGAAAGAGGGATGGCTTACATGACGTTGATGTTGGCTTTTTGGTCGTGTCTTATATACTGTAGATGATATGGGTAGGTGGGGCTAGATAATGGGTTTTTTTGGTTAACCTGGCAACTAGTTCGACAAAAATTGCTAAAACCCTCATGGAAATGTGTGGGGGAATGGTCAACCTGGTAAGTAAAGCTGCTAAAACTGGCTTTAGGGGTTGCGCAGCAAATATCATGGTGTGTGGACATAACCATCATGCTTTGGGCATCTTCTCACTGCCATCGGACATTTTTAGATTGTGACCACATATTTTTATGTTAATGATTGCTAAATGTAGGCCTGGAACCCAACAATAAACAAATAGCTTCTTAATTCTGTTGTGTTCTATATTTTAAGGTGTAATGTGTGTGTTGTATACAAATGACACAATGTGCACAACTGTATTTTATTGAAATTGTTAAAAAAATATGGAATAGTTTGTCATAAAAAATGTATATTACCATACTTCACTAAAATATTGTGATATTATTTAAGAGCCTTATCACCCACCCCTAGATGTGTGTAACTGGTGGGGTGTGTTTGGTGGTGGGCAGGAGGTCATAGACGCAAAATGGCAGCCACCTTCTGTCAGACTGCTCCAGTGCAGCTTAGGGCTCATAGTTAGCTTATCACCACCAATGTGTAGATGTGGAGAGAGTGAATAATGCTCTGAATACATTGAACGAATGATTATTAATATTTTTTCAATATTTTTAAACAACTTTACATATTGAAATAGGCTCCCAATCTTCCCCCAGTGTGTAGAATCTATTGAGGCATCATGATTTATGCCATTTTATGGCAAAACCTGGTTTGGATACGGGCCTACATGATGTAGTCATGAAAATTTGAAAACATTACAAAATGTAAATACATTACAATACAAAAATTTTAATACATTACACTTTTGTAAACACGTTGCTCCTAATGCAATAAATTCTCTGAATAACTGTGTCGTAATTGAGGAAAAAAAATTAAACTTTAAAGAATAAGAATTCTGGCATCATTTCAGATTTACTATTTGATTATTTTTGCAAATGAAGGTGCATGCATGCATTCTCATTGGACCATCTCTCAAATCAATCATGTAAACAGGTATGGGGACATATACTGTTTGGTTTTTTTCCAGGGAACATGTTGTTTGCTTTGGTGTGTGTTTTCAGAAAGATGCAGAGAGTCGCCTGGCACACTCAGCGTTTAGCGCAAATCAAAGAAAAACTCAAACTATTTCTGATTTCTGCTTGGCTGCCCATCTGTTACCACACATCTCCATTTCCACAATCCAATCCTCTGAAGAGTGGGGTGTTTTCCTCCTGAGTGCATGATGAAAATATGAAAATCTGCTTCTGTGGTGGAGTGTGAGGACATTCAGCTTCATCTCAACGCTCAATCGGTGATCATTTAAAGCCACAAACACCTAAAGCTGAGCAGCCGCTTGCCACTTGAAATCTCACAGGAATAGATTTCCCTCTAACAATACTGTGAATATGTCTATTTGGATAGGTGCAATGAGAAGAAAATTGCATTAATGTATTAAAGGCCTTAAAGTTCAAGGACAAACATAACAGAATGCATGCTGGTATCTGTGGTTTGTTCTTAAATCTGGTGTACATTTAACTTTTTTTAAAGAAAGTCTTACAATTATTATTATTTATTTATTTTTATTTTGCTGGTGAGTTGCTCTTTTACTTGATTAAAAAATATTGAGTGACTCAAAATTCATCAATTCATATGAAAAAGAAGATTCACAGCAGTGTATTTGGATAATTATTCTAAAGAATATAGGACAATCAATTTCTTTACATTTAAAGCAGCTAACAACTCAGAAAATAAATTTGTCTTAGTCAGTAGTGCTGGGTTTAATTAGTCTATTTTACAAATAAATTCAAATTAGATCATAAAGAGGGTGTGTTGATTCACATATTGCCTGTTTTACTATATCTGGATTATATTTGTTCTGGGATAAGCAAACAAGTTGAATCTGATAACACTCTTTTATCTTGCAAATGGTAAAAAGGATTATACTTAAAATGCTACACCTACTTTTGTCTTTTCCGAGTCTGTTTTTTTCCACATATCTGTGAGAGCCCAGACAATGCCCATGTTCAAAAAGGAGTTCTACATAGGTACTGCTTATTTATTTTAAATGTGCTGTACTATGTTTCCATCTTAGTTAGACATGTCCTTTCAAAATAGTAATAATAAGATTAGCCCTCACAATCAATGACTAACCTGTGTCATTTAGCTAGATACATTGTGTTCTGGGAATAGATTATTTGTATATAAGAGTGACTAAAATGTGTGTCTCCTAATTTTCAGAAGAAAAGAAAAACTTTTAAGAGACCTTCCTGTATTAGATTTGTTTTTGGCACTGAGCTGCTCTCTTGGATTAGTTTAAGTTCAAATACTTTGAGTCTTCAACATATAACAGTAAAAAGAAGTGCTTATTTGTCCCAGAAAAGTTGGATTCTTGGTTGATCACTGATTCTCTTTAAACATAGAAAAAAGACAGAAAGGTGTCTGTATCGTCTGTCATAACTGAAATCATCAATGAATAACTGCAGGGGTCTGTCTATTGAACAAGCTCTGCAAATTGGTTCCAGAGCTTCACATCTTTTTCCATATCTCTCCTCTCTTGCCTTGTGGGTTCAAAACTCAAATCCGAACCTTTTGCAGCTTTTCTTCTGTGATCCTCCATTCAGGCCTTAGTATATTCAAAAGAGCTGTCCCTGGGCAGAGAGAGATGATCGTCATGCATTTTTAACTCTAACTCAAGCCCTGCAAACTTGAGACTGTTCTTCAAAGAGTTCAGGTGACTCCTCAACATTCACAGTCTTTTTTTATGCAGGTGCACTGAATTTAAAAATCAATCAAACAAACAAGCAAACAAACACAAAAACATACAAACATTTCTAAAAAGTTGAAATAAAAGAAAATAGGCACTATTATAGGGTTTAAAAAACATTCACAATACAAAGAACGGTAAATATCTTCATATGTCAACTTTACCTAGGACTGGTTGAAAAGCGTTAAGCTGCAAATACAAAGAAAGTGTTGCATTCAGCTGCAACTGCATACATTTTTTGAGTTGCATACTTATGCAAAGGCCAGGGGTTTAGGTTTGACCAATACAAAAGCTGTATTAATAACTATTGGAAACAAGCTTTAACCCTGTGTTCAACACAGCTATACTTTAAAATCCAGTTAAAAAGTGGTCATTTGCCGGTGAAATGAATTTTGAACTGTTTAATGATGATGTGTGAACAGAACATTTCCTCTCTTTTCAATAGTTGAGTGTACAGACCTTGTAAAAATACCTCCTTCCTCAAACAGTAGTAGATTCTGGTCAAACTGCGTCGCTAAGAGGCTGGATTTTGCAATGTGAGGTGTAGTTTTTCTTTATCAAATGTATTATTGAAAAGGGTCCTTCTCTAGTCAGGTTTGATGTGTAGTGTAGTGTCATCAGCAACTGAGCACTCTTCCTCGTCAAACACAGACTTATATTGGAACGACAACATTGAATTATAATGAAACATAATGCTGATTATTAGTGGACCCTATACTACAGCACCAATTGATCCAACCTATACCTGGCTCTAAGTACCAACCACTGACTGAATATGACAGTTATGTTCTTAGATATAGTTTTTTTTTTCTTCCAAATTGTGAATGTCAACATCCTGTGTGTGTATCTGTGTATTTCCTGCAAAGTTTCCCTGCACAGACTCCTCGATCAACTGCGGATCAGCTTTCTACATTCTCATTGACTACAAACTAAGATATAAAACTAAGGCTACAAAATTAAAAATCACAGCGAGGAGGTACTTACTGATACGCATTTTAGACTCCCTGTGTGTATCATTATTGGTGTCCGATAACTGCTCCTCTTCTGCCTCAACATTAATAAGAGTGTGATATTGAGGCATATTTTCCATTGTACTGTTTAATGTTTAAGTTTTCTTTCCTTTGAACAAAAGCCATTTTGTGTAAGTGCGAGATACTTTTTGTCCTTTTTCTCTTTAATGTGTTTACTCCTGGATCTTGGTTAGGTAAGGAGTCAGGTAAGACAATTATATTTACAGCATTTTCTTTGGTAGGAAATGTAAAAGTTAAAAAAGAAAACATTTTGATTCTTTTAAATTTGTTTAGTTTGACCTGGACTGAACCAAATAATAACGAAAATATTTCATACTAAAAAGTGGCCTGTTTTTAGTAGAGTAGAAAGTAGGCATTGCCATACATTATTTGTTAGTTTTTCCGATTGGTACAATGTTTTCTTAAAATAATGTATTATTTGAATTTGGTACTGTTCTAATCTACAGTGACCTTAGACAGATTTGGACATAAGTAATGACTATTTCTAAAGAAAGTGTTCAAGGCTCAAAGCTAGTGTGGTCAGCAGATGCTTCTTGGCAAAGTGTTACAACCAGAGAGATCAAAAGCTCAGTGTTTGTAACTGGTGATCACTCAAGAGGCTTTGAAACTCATGGAAAAAAAACTCATGGAGCTTGAAGTATAAACATTATTGTTTATATATTTCCCAGCTGTAAACTTTAAAGGTTTTAACATAGATGTAAATGGGAACTATTGTATTAATGACAGTTTAGCCATCTCCGATTTCATTGAAAAGAAAGTCGCTGTTTGCAAAAAATTGTCCTAATCATGCAATGTATAAAGAAGAGATTTAGAAAAAAAATACACTAGAAAAATAATTTGAGAGGTAAAAATGCATATTAAATAATGACTATAACATTTAATTTACCAGTGCATACTCTTAATAAATCTGCGATTCACCATAAATTATGCTTGTTTCTGATATAATCAGATATCAAGTTCTAGTTAGAAAAAGGGTAGTCTGAACTGTGTGTCAGGTTAAATGAATAAATCATAACAATAAAAAAAAAACTTTAAATGCAAACTTAGCAAATGTTGCTTACTTTTTTTAACTGGGCAAATGTATCATATCTGATGTGGAATAAGCAATAAAGAAGTAATAAAGTACAATTTGACAACATTCTGACATCTTGCAAATGGTAAAAAAAATTATAAAGCGTGGGGTGACCACAGACGGATGGGTGCATAGTTCTATTGTTTAGTTACAGATCATAAATAAAAAATAATCATACAAGTAATTACAAATGTAAACATCCTTCATGATCAAAGCAGAGAAAAGCACTTAATTTAGTTTGAAAAGCAAAAAAAAAAGATAAATTCCATTCCAATGCTACTTGGTAAAATGTAATATTAAAATGAAAAAAATACTATACAAGTGTGGCATGCACATTGTGAATTTGTTGAAAAATAAACCCCACCAAAAGAGAAAAAGAACTCAAACAATCCTGTAGTGTATCTGAATGACACAAAAATAAGAATGTCAGAGTGCTATGAGATTGTTGGGCTGGCAAAATCAAACTAAGTTGCACTAGACTAATCATTGTGATGCAAAACTCAAGCATTTCTTTATGGCTTTGAGATAAACTCTGAACCTTTTTATGGTGGTAATCTAAGTCTAAAGAAGTGTATGAGGTGCATTCGCGTTCACTGTATATTCAGCCAGTTCAACGCTGCCCGGTGCTCCTCACAGTAACGCCAGAATCAATAATTCATCAACAGCACAGACTGCTTTCATTAGAGCGATCTGTTAAAAAGCCTGAGTGAACTGTAATGCTGGGAAAATGCCAGGAGAGAGGTCAAGGCTTTTCACACCACTCCGTCTCAAACAAACACACAGTTTGTTTCCATCACTTATTTATCTAGAAACAGCAGAAAACAGAGGCACTCTCTCAAAAGAGCTTATTCAGCTCCGGCCGCCAGCACACCTAACAGAGCTGTGAGGGTTTGAAGAACTCCATATTTACTGCCAATAGAAGAGCATCATCTTTAGTCAATGGTTTCTAGATACCAACTGTTACCCGTCAGTCACTAACAAGTCCTTTCACACGGACCCAAAAAGTGTAAAAAAATAAGTTTAGTCAATTAAAGCCTTCTGGGATCAATGTCTTTTCTATGATTCAAGCATAAAGGTCCAAAAAGTATTAAAAATACTAATAATGGTTCACCTAACTTCAAGACAAACACATTGTGTAAAACATTGACGTCTTTTGCTTATAAAATCCATCACCTTTCTCAATCTATCTCAGATCTTTTCTTTATTGGTGGTAAAATCAGACTGAGTCAGATTTCAAAAGAGGATAAAATAAGGATCTCAAGCGCCATCAAAATCAGCGGTTCCACTTCTACCTACTCCGTTATGATCACAGATTAGATTTCAGCACCCAGTTATAGGTGCAGTATGCAAATGTGTGTTCAAAACGGAAATTGTAACTGCATATCAAAATCATATAAAAAACAAAACATTTGCAAAGACTAAAAGAGGATTCATATTAATGATGTGTTCGCTCACTTACATTTTATATTACAATGCTGTTCCAACACAATTAATTCCAAATGTTCAGGATAAAAAGTCACCATCGGCTGCACTCATGTCATGATCCACCTGTACTATGTGCTAGCGTTCCATGAGTAAATGTAGATAACACAATAGAAATTATTTAAGCCAAAGTTGACCAAAGGTAGCAGTTTCTTCACTGCTGTACAAAAAGAAAACAATGCATTAAAATGCATTTACCTCATTCCTGAAATTATGTATAACATTACAAATAGAGCGATATGTTTTTGCTTGAATTGACATCAGCATAGCTGTTAAGGTACCTAAACAGTTGCTACAGACTGTGGGAGTGACTTGTGTCAACTTGTGATTTAGTGACATACAATTTTTTTTCCTGGGAACCCATCTTGTTTAGAAGTGCAGAACACAACTGCACAATAACAACAACAAAAAAAAACTCTGCTGTTGAAATGTTGTTACCCACATCTAGCATTAAATCATGTATGAGATATTTAAATTGAAATAATAATTTTTCACTTTTACTATTAAACATACACTGTATTTAGAATTGACAAGCATGTTATCTGGGTCAAATCTAAACCCCGTATTTTATTACAATTTCATTTGCAAAGCTAAACAGAACAGATAAATCAGTCAAAAAAAAACTTCTTAGTAATAAAATATTTATCGCATACAGCTTGTTCACCTCACTCACACGGAAAAAGAAAAAAAGAGCACTATAATTTTGTGTAGGTTTGTAACTAAATCCATTTTTTAGACCGGTTTGAAAATAAAATTTGTACTTACTATTTGAAATTAATGTAAAAATTGACACTTGTGCAACTTTTGACATTTGTGACACTTCAACAATATCACATCAGAAAATCTACCGAACAGAGCAGGGGTGCACTGATGGAAAAACTGCTCTTCCTTAAACATAACCAATGACAAGACTCCTCTCTAATTCAAACCAAGCAGTCATGGTTGTAAAAGAGCACACTTAAGAGGGATTACTGCCTTCAAATGAGGCTGACTGTCATTAAGAGGTGAATCTGACAGCAGTCAGCAAGTGAAAAGAGCCGACAAGGAACAGAATCAGTGCTCATGAAACCTCTTTTGGATTACAGCAATATATTACAGCTAACTGCTGTGTTTGGTTTGGGGAATATTTTTGGATTTGTAGCAGCATCAGATCATAAAATGATGTTCTCGACAATAGCTACAGTGTTATATCTGAAAAGCCTATGAACCCTCATCTGAAAAGTCAATGTTCTAAATCAGGTTTTGTTGATGGAATTCAGCTAATCCATAATCCATAATTTTGGGATTTTCCATCTAATCTTTCTTCATGTAAATCAAAAGCTCTGTCTATCCAAATATAATGGTCTAGACACACAAACTGTAAACTTTAGACATTTTCAAAAATACAATTGTGTGCTAAATGTTCAATTAAAATAGTAATATTTAGTTGTTTTTCTTAAATAGTTACAACTGATTTAGAAATTAGTCTTAATTAATTACATTTCCTTTCCTTTCTTTAGAATGACTGATATTTCTGATGTTTCTTGAGAAAATGTTGTTGTTGTTGTTGTTGTTGTTGTTGTTTAACTTAATAACAAAGCTATGTAAAAAAAAACGTGGACGTATTTAACATTTCACTCATTGAATTAATTTGGGATCTTGAACTGAAAACTAAAAATCTTTGAAATTCCCTCAGTTTCTCTCTGAGCCTCTTATTGACTCATGGCCTCATATTTGACCAAACAGCATAAAAAGAGCTTTCAGGTTTTATATTCATGTTTCCAAAACAAATGTTTAAAATAAGCAAATCAATTCAATGAAATATATATATCCAGCCAAATGTTTTTAATGAGACCATGTTTAGGACAACCATCTTTTATTGAATGAACCTAATGTGAGCATTAAAACTGACAATTTGCAGACAACACTCTCAGAAGTCTCCAGGACTCAAAAATACCGCAAAAATGCTGAAAACATGACAATGAATCATTTAATCATGCACTAAATCCATTTTGAAAGACCTGTTAAGGTCATGCGAATGTGTAAAAGAGTCAATGTAAGACTGATCAGTCTCAAAACTGATTTCTCTTGTATTATTATTATTTAAATTAATAGAGACTGTACTTATCAGGAGATGAACAATGTGAATGTCATGGTTTCCTAAAGGGCTGAGCTCTGTATTGAATCGCTCCTAAACATTTAATCATAAGTACAACATTTTTTCATTTAATCATTTTTTTCTTCTTCTATCTATTAGTGCCAACAATGTAACCACCACAGAACCCACCCCCTGATTACAATTTATAATAGTTTAACTATTTTAACAATTTTAGAGCATAACCCCAGTTAAACTATGCAATTATTTAAACATAGTTAAAAACAGTTGTAAATTGCTGTGTATGAAAGGGTAGTCACAGAAAAGGCATTCATTTGTCGTTTAAAAAAAGTATTTTTTATAAACCCAAAAATATTCAACTTGTGATCAAACCGTTGTTTATTCATAAAGTTCATTTTTGTAAATAAATAGTTCAATAGCATAACTGATGCCAATACACACTGGCAAAACAAACCCCAAACCCAGCTATCTCCAACAATAGATAAGGCACAGGTTTTAAAGTTTACAGATAAAACAAAGTAAACTAATCCACAAACAGCTGTCAAAAGCCAGATTACAGATGTTTGTTTGGGGTTGTCGGTATTTACACCAGAGCTTCTGCCGAGTTTACTCTGAGAGTCGGGATCATGAAAACAACCTCTTGAACGGCACGGGCTGTTCCTGCTGCCGGCGATGAAATATTCAACAATGCTGTTCCACTAATGACTTGGCTTTTGCAATCCAGATAGTGTTTGTCCGGGTGAGGCACAACAAGTAAAAGAGCTGACACACCTTGTGAATCTTTGAGTGATTCTAGGCTGAAATCCAGCTCTGAAGGTGCCCCAAACTGCTCGGGCTATTCTGAGAGAGTGAGACAAGTTCCTCGGCTTCATTGCAACACTGTAAATGAAACCTGCTTTGCTCTATTAATATTAATGTTGTCAGATAGCTCTGATGACGATGAATGAAGAGCAGGTATCAATAAAAAACAGAACACAGGTGTTTTATACTGTTAGCATAGTAGCTGTTTAAACATATTCAATGACATTGATTCCACAGACAGAGCAATAGCTCATGGTTCCTGGCCTTGTTTGTGTCTTAGAAAGTACCTTTTACCTTATGTTCCCTTCAAGCCTTACACCAGGGTCAGGGATTCTCTGCTCTGCAAAGTGATTGACACCTAATAGGAGGCGAGTGAGATGCGTACAAGATCATGGCGGCTTCTTGTGGCCCTTCAAAATAACTATATTAAGCACGTCTATTAATGTTAGGGTTTTTACAGGCACAAAGGCCTATAATGTTAGTATTCCTAAAATGCCATACACACAAGTGCATGCATATATACACATATACATATACATCTTTTTTTTTAAATCTTATGTTCACTAACTTTTTTCAAAAGTTGCCAATCCTTAAATAACAATTAAATAAATATAGAAATAAATAAAGGATAGTGGTTGGTATCAAATGGATATCCCTGTGAATTTCTTTTTTCCTCAGAGGATTCTTGAGCCCTTGAGCATGAGAGCTGCAAATGTTTATTTGCTCACCTTAAGGCTGGACTTCTTTCAATCATGCTGCTTACATGCTGTAATTTGCTGCCATTCATAATTGTTTTGTATTTAATTGTTCCCTTCCCTTCTCACCGCAGAAAACATGCAATGTCATACAATTGTATGTGAAAGTTAATTTAACCCTGACTGCTTGGGAGCTCTTTTACCCAAGTCAATTAACTGGTTTGCCTAATGTGCAGTGTTGTGCTACTAGCTAAAAATTAGTAACCCAAAAAGTAACTAAGTTACTTTATTAGTTACTTGTGTTAAAAAAGTAACGAGTTATGGTTAAAAGTAAATCAGTTACTTAACAAAAAATTTGCTACCTCTAATACCCTTTGAAAAAACGTTTAATTCATGGAAACAACTACTCTGTTGATAGTAGAATAATTTTCATTTATTTGTATTCTGACTTAACACCAAGCATTATGGTAAATATAGACACAAAGCTGTCTTAAAACAACATAAGCTTTAAATGATAATGCTTGACAGACCAGCACACTGACAATATCAAATGGACTTCTCAAATAAATAACACAAACAAACCAAATAACAAATTCAAGTGTTTAAACGATTAAAACATTCCTTCACAAATGTATACCACTAACAAAAAATAAATAAATTCAATATAATAAATTCTATAAATGATATAAAAAAATTCTAATAAATAATTCAAAACTAAAATTATTCACAGTATATGTGAACAAAAATATATTATGAAATAAAATATTATAATGTGTTTCTTACAATAAAACTGAATGTTATAAAAACATCAAGATCTAGAAGTAATATACTATATGAACAAAAAAGTTGTTTGTTGCCATCAACAGTAGCTTCGAGCAAGATAGACAGAGCTTGAATCTTACTAAGATTTTTTTTTTCCTTAATCTACACTTGGGTAAAATAAATAGCAAAATTCAACTTCGAAGAACTCGTTTTTCTCTCATCTTTATTAGCCACGATCACGATCAGTGATCACAATCACCTTTAACATAGCATCGATGAGTATTCAGGCGAATAACAACCACAAATCATACAACATGTTTTCTTTTCTGTCACTATGCAGATGTTCCACACCAATCGCTGAATGAAATTTCTTATTGATTTGTCTTTGGTTAACAGATCCAACAATTTTAAAAACTCCTTTTCACATTTTGTAGCGCCGCAATAGAAAGAAAAAAAACACAAAGTTATGCACTAATGTGTCACATAGTAATGTTGGCTGAGTTAGTTTACTTAAAAAGTACTGCATTAGAATGTTAGTTACTGCCAAGTATTATTAGTAACATATTACTGATCAATATTTCTGACATTTACAAGTTTATGAACGATTAAAATAATCAGAATTCAGCCAAATTTAGCAGCATGAAAAAAAAAGCTAAAATCCTGTCTTTGTTTCTCTCAACAATGTCACAATGTCATATATCACTGCTGGCTGAATCGATACAGGTGTTTTGGATTGGTGCTCTGTGAGATGGCATGCCATCAGTGAGAGAGAAATATCTGTTTAGACTATGACTGGTCTTTATTGATCCTCCAGAGCTAAGTTTACCAGACCTCTGAGTCTTTGATGAATGACTGTCACATATAAAAGCAGGCACTTGGAATTCCATTGGTGCATCCTTGACAGGTTAAACATGTATTCATGGACAGTTGCTACTTCATGGAAAAACAAATGAAAAAGAAGCTTTCAAAGAAGCTGTTAAGCTGATGAGGTATGTATAAATACTTGTTCTACAAGGATGTTTGTTTAAGAGATAATTGCCTTTGGATTTAATTGATAATGCCAACATGTTTAGGTGTGTAGGTGTGTGTAGGACATGTGTTAGTGTGATATTTTCCCACAGTGTGTTATTAGCGGGAGGTTAATATATCCTAGTTCACAAGTATGTTAATATATAAGTAACTGTGTTGGTCTACAAGCCTGAAAGGATTTCTGGGAAAGCATACAAAACATCTGCAAAGTGCAATGACTCGCATAACCTGCTCTTAGGGTCTCCCTAACTCAGTCCCACTCCTTAGTACTCTATTTTAAGGGCAAAAGAGAAGGGGTACGGTTAAATGAAAGGGTAGATAAAGGTTAGACACATTTTATGAAGTTATTTTATATTTTTTCAGTATATATATATTTCAGTAGTCATGATGCTAACTTTCTATCTTGTATTATTTGAAACAATGATCAAATAAATACCTAAAAAAACAAGATCTATATATATGTAGCTAAAGAGTGTTGAAAAGTACCTGTGATAAAGTGCACATCAGTCATGAATCCATCCTCTGTCCAGTTCAATGCTCTGATATTTTTAATTTGTTTACTAGTCTTTTTTTACTAATGCATACACTTATTATTTTTAACTCAATGTGTGCAGGCACATTGCAATGACTCCAGAACTTTCACTGTGAGGGAGTCCAAGTATTTGTTTGGACTACTGATAAAGTCCAACCCTCGGGGTAGCATAAGAGGATTGTTCGCAGCATGTTCTGCAGGTTCTGCTGCCAGCTGGGTAGGATCCGTTGACTGTCCTCACTTTCATACTGAGCCAATGTCACATTATTGCACCTCCATTCAAACACAGGCATGCACACTGTTCCTTTCCTTCTATAAAAAGCTTTTTTTTAAGCGATTTTTTTTTCTTTGCTTCAAAAGTCAACTCATTTAGAATTTGATTGTAGAAATATGTTAATAAACTAAATCAATAATTAAAAAATGTAATATACATAATATATTGTTGAAACAATTAAACAAATGTTTTACAATGAAAGTGAATTATGGATACAAAAACATTTGATATGGATTTTTTTCTATATATTTTATGATGTATATAACTGTTTGTTGTAGTAGTGAAATCCTAGCAGAACGCATGTAATATTCATCTCTTTATTTATCCTCCCAAGAGGAATTAAAGGGAAGTAGTGTATGTTTGAGAGTGAAGGGACGGCTGCCAGAAGGCCAATCAACAACTCTCAATAAAGATGCGGAAGATAGGAACTGCTGAGCGGTAAATTATTCACCGCCACGTTATGAATAAATAACTCTCGGCTGCTCCAGGAACAAATCTGCAGAGTGTTTGCTCATTTAATCACTGCGTACACACACAGAAGCTGCTACACACTCCCTAAACACACTTCTCCCTCCAGAGTCTTTAGTCCTGACCACCGGCCAAGATGTACCAATGTTTGAGAGAAAGAAAGAGAGAGGGTGTACTGCGGGGTTGTCAAAAATGTAAAAAAAGAGAGCGTAACATTCAGTGAACATCAACAAATGGAGATGAAATTTGAGATGAAATGGATGCTTTTCATTTAAATGAGGGATCTTTATTACTTATACTGCCTCCAACCTTCAGGGAATATCTGTGCTTTCCTTGATACATAAAGTGTGCAAAATGTTGAATTTGTGTCTGACAACACCTGCAGCAGGATTACCAACAGTGAATTTGAACCATAAAATTAGCATAGCACGACGTTTGTATCTCAAGGTCCAACATCTCAGGAACTGACTCACCTCAGTGGATCACTATCACGACTCGATGATGATCCTCTTTAGAACTGCCCATATCTAAGTTCAAAAAACCCCCTTGAGAAAGTTGCGTTCAGAGAACAAAGTACATCTTGTGTTCCATCTCAAAGGTAAGAAATCCCTTACCAGACCTTTCTCTCTCACTGTCACTGGCTGGTGGAACAAACTTCCTTACCCATTCAGAAAAGCAGCAACACAAAGAACTTTCAAAAAGCAACTAAAACAAATATTTTCTTAGGCACTTCAAATCTTTTTTTTTTATTGTTTCTAACAAGTTCCACCTCCCAGGTGTTTGGTTGATCAGTTATGACGACTTCTATTGCAAGCTACTTTAGGTTTATTTGTTACAAACTGCATATTGCCTCTCCTCCCCTTTTCATAAAATGTAAACTGCATTTCTTTTAATTTCTGTTTTATCCACTCACCTCCTCTCTCATCTTGCCCCCTGAAACAAAGAGGATATAACCTTGAAATCAAGATAAGGCATAGGGCAAAAAAGTGGAATTCATAAATGTGCCACCTCCACAAAGACAGTCTAAAGAATGCAAGGCCATCACTAGCAGATTCACCTGAATGTTTACAGCTGTGGAGGTGCTGTCATATATGCACAAAAAAAAACTAGCGATAGAAAATTATTTCATGCAAATATTTTTTCTAGATATGAAAATGGTGACTGCAGCAAATGTAATTTGTGTTTGATTTTACAAACTAATTATTAATTCTGGTATTGCATCTTAGGTCGCTTGTTGTATGTAATACAAAATAAAACACTTGGTTTCAATGTTAAGTATAAAATATTGTGACTAAAGGCTATAGCAGTAAACTATAATTACAGCATGTATTTTTTTGAACACACCATCCTACAGTTATTTACCATAATAATATGTATCAAGCAGTATACTTAATTGATTTAAATGTGCATTTACTTATTTTTAAATGCACAAAGAATTAAAGCTTGTGTTTTGAACTATGGAGCCACCTAAAGATTATGTAAGAAACCCAAGAAAAGTTTTTTTTTTTAAAGAGCACGTCTCAAAAGCTATGAAAATGTAGACAAAGGGAACATGTAGGGAATTTTTTTTTTAAGTTAATTTCAGATTATTATGAATTCCAAACAGCAAGGATTGTGGGTTTCTAAAACAGTACACTGTTTATTTACTATATAAACATTGTTAAGGTTTATGAAGAGCCCGACACATTACGTATCTTTTTAAAATAGCATCCAGAATAACTTTTGTTTAAAAGTTTAACAGTCCTTTTACAATTACAATACGTTTAACAATTTTTTATATATATATATATTTTTTTTTACATTAGGTTTATGCATTACAATCTGTTACACTGATTTAACATTATGTGAAATTTACTCAAACTGTTCTTTTGGAGCAAGGTGTGAAATACAATCTCATAAACTTGAGCCTCTGTGTTAAAGTCTATGAGTTTGTGCCTTTTAAGTCAAATGTAGTTTCATCATAACTGAAGCAAAAACATGGCATCCACTTGGGTTAGTAAACAACAACAAAAATACATTTAAAATTAAATTTTTGCAACAACAAACAAAATCAGCTCTGACCCTTGTTTTAAAAGCAGCGTACATCTGTGTGGGAGAAAGTGAGCCATGTTCCTGTTTCAGTTCAGTTTGGTGTTAGCTCTGAAACGGATCGTGGTATTTAAACACTTTGTGAGGAGTTCTGTTTATCCTTTGATATATGGCTCTGGCCTGTGTTTGCGTGGCATTCTCCTCTTCAAAGTTTCGCTCTTTACTGAGCGATGCATCACATGCCAGCGTTTTCTCTCTGTTCAGGTACTCTTTGCCGCTCTGTGTCTGCCAAAGAAACATTTCCCGTACAGAGCTTTGCTTTAAACTCATGAAAACACACCAATCTCTGACTGACCTTACAAACTCCATTCCCCGTGGAGTTCTTCTAAATGTCACCTGACTACTCCTCAATTGCTGTTTATTGAGGAAAAAAATGAAGAAAAACTAAATACACCTCGGAGGCTACCAGGCATAGCATTGTGCATTGTATCATTTGAATTATAAATATCCTCTTAACTATTATTCTATTCAAGCTTAACAATTAGGGTCACCAGGGTCAGAGTTTCACCAGTCTCCACATTCACCAAGAGTTTGGGAGATCTCACAATTTCAAGGCAGATTACCGTTATAGTTTTTTCACTTTAAAAATACCCAACCTATAAATATATAATAAGCCAACCTATAAATATGTTTTAGAAAGGGCATAAGCATGACACAAGCAAAACAATCAGATGGATTCAACAAAATAAATAAATAAATAGCTAGCTAAATAAACAAATAAATAAACAAATTAAATAAATAAATAAATACTTAGTGCTCCAAACAGACTGCAGACAGACTCGCAGCATATGTACAGAGACAAATTCTGCATCGCTTCAGCCCATTTTAGCAGCGAATTAAATGATGATCACATGTTGTAAATAGAAAGGGAAATCTATATGAACTAATCTTCTACTCCTCAAGTCTCTGACTCATGAGCTCAATCTGAATTGCAGGTCTGGATTAGAACCGTGCTCTGTCACTGCTTTAGTTATGAAGGGCGGAAGAGAGTGACCTACTGCCCCCTGCTGTGCAACTCACACACACCACTCTTTCTCGCGCACGTGCGGATTTTATTACTTAATTGAGGTTCGATAGCAATGACGGATAAAATAAAGCTATGATTTCTATACAGATTAGTTTAGCGTTGACTTGATTTTATTGTGTGTGATTTTATATTATGTAATTTCTACTCTGAACCCAGTATGGGATAAATGGTAAATAAGAAAAAAAAATTAATACAATAATTAATTATTTTTCCTAACTAGCAAACAAAAATAAGAAATTGTATTATAATACTATTATTTTATATTACATATAAAAACACATTCATTATTGATTCTATTGGAGAGAGAGCCTCAATTTATACAAAACATATTTTATATTTAGGGATTTTATAATAATAATTATTATTATTATTAATATTATTATTATAAAAACACAACAACAATAATGTCACTGTTGTTGAAAATCTGAATTTAGCTCACGGGTTTTGTAGACATGTGATTAACAACGTAATAACGCTGATAATACACAATGCTTTACACTGACCAGTTTTAATCAGCAAAGGGGCTCCAGTAAATTTTGAGGACAAATTTAAATACTGTTTAAATCAAATTTAAATCTGTTTATTTCTGTTGTTGTTTTTCTCTGTAGAGAACACATTAAGTGATGAGCGCGCGCGCACACTACGTGATCAACTTAAAGTTTTAAAAAGATGACAGATGATGAAATGATGAGAGAGAGAAAGAGAGAGAGAGAGAGAGAGGGAGAGAGAGAGAGAGAGAGAGAGAGAGAGAGAGAGAGAGAGAGAGAGAGAGAGAGAGAGGGATGAGGGAGCTCGGGTACGCGGTCAGAAATGGTTCTCGTGGGCAGGTTTTCTCCGAGAGTCAGAAAGGCGGGGCTGTAATATTCAAATGAGCTATGATTGACAGCTCCAGTTTCCCCTGTGCCATGAGGAGCTCGTGCACTCCTTCCAGCGTCTCTTCATTTGCACTTGCGAGCGGCACAAACCATCGGACGCACGCGAGAGGATCTCGAAGAGGGACGCGCGCTGCTCCTCCACCGCCCCTTTTCTTTCTCTCTCTCGGTCACCCGACAGGGTCCCCGGTGCGTAAATGCGCTGAGCGCACTGGGCTCCGGGGAGAAGCCGAATCATGTCTTATCCTCAGGGTTTCCTCTACCCGCCCGCGGGCTCACTGGCTCTCTACCCATGCTCGCTGGCCGCCCCCCGGAGCGAAGAGCTCGCCCGGGCTGCCTCTGGTTCCTCCGGATCAGCCTTCAGTCCGTATCCGGGATCCGCAGCCTTCACGGCCCCGACCGGAGGCTTCTCCAGCCCGCTGCCCTACTCCACCGACCCGAGCGCGGGATTCCCATCATACATGGTAAACTCACTCACACACGTATACTCTTACTTTCACGTTTTTGTTGTGGATGTGTAGCTAAACAGAGCTTGTTGTTCTGGAGAGAACCATGAATATTGTATGACAGGACGCCTATGAGTTTACGCTTCTGTGTGTGCGTGCGTGTGTGTGTGTGTGTGTGTGTGTGTGAGTGTGAGAGAGAGAGAGAGAGAGAGAGAGAGAGAGAGAGAGAGAGAGAGAGAAGGTGGGTCAATGTGTGTTCACCAAACGCGTCAGTCAATTACTGATTAAAATTATAAAACTGAAATTTAACCCGATCGAAGCGAGATAACACTATAATTATAAGCGAGATAAAAACATTTACATTTTTAAAAAGTAAAACAAACAACTGTCATTACTTTCCACTGTGTCGCAGGGTTCTCTAAGCATCTTGACTTTCTAGTTATTTTACTTGACAAGAACATGTTCGATTAAAACCCATCTTTACTTTACATTACAATTACATTAAATACAACAACTTTGTACATATTACATATTACGTTTAATCTTCCAAATGTGCTTAGAATCGTATCTTCAAATTTCCCCATTCCTCTCTGAATCTTGAAGCCCATCAAACGCGTCACATTCTATATAATACAAAGATTTAGAGCTCTACTGTATCGTTACACAGCCTCTGCGTCCTTTAACGCCATATTAGACCTCAGTGATGTGTCAGGCGTTTCTGATCAGTTATTTCCTCCTCCGCTGATGAATTCAGAAGCTAATGGCTCTGCGCGTATATCCAGAGCATCTTTTAACAGGATTAGTGACTCTGCTGCTGTCGGTCGCGCGGGGAAGTCCTGCTGATTATGCAAAACGCCGCAATTATCTATTTTTCTACTCATTCATTTCCAGGCCCGCGTGTCCGCGCAGATAATGAACCATGAATAGCTCGACTATTTTGGATGTGTGTCATTTCGTTGCACTAAACATTCATTATTACCTTCCGCAATTTTAATTCGCGATCAACTGAGGTTTTTTTTTTTTTTTTTGCTTAAAACATTGGCTACATAGTTCTATTATTTCGCCAAGGGGGAGTAATGTCTCCAAACGCCCTTTAATTCACACGCTCATTATTTTTTTAGGGAGGAGCTTGTTGCTTTTTTGCATCAAAGAGTTTAAGTTGACAATTACATTTTCAGTGTATTGCATTCATTAGTTTCGTTTAACATGTTTTTCTTCCTTTCTTCGCATTTAAAGGTTGTGTTATTTTAAAACGGTACATAATTGCTTTGACAGGCATGACTTAATTCGGTTTGACTACAGAAGACATTATTGTGTGATTAATGTAAAATATAATTACATAATTTAAATACAAGTTATTAAACACGCAGCTCGCAGGATTTAAAAAACGATATGGCTTTCACCCTGTTTAGATTTAACCATTTATTTAAAATAAAACTTGCTTGATTAAATATGGCCGACAATTCCCATTTCCGAGAGGATGTTTTACTCAAAGATTAAACAATTGACATTCACGAACAAGTACACTATAAATAAATAAATAAATAAATAAATAAATAAATAAATAAATAAATAAATAAATAAATAAATAAATAAATAAATAAATAAATAAATAAATAAATAAATAAATAAATAAAGGTTCAGGCGGATGATGAAAGATGTGCAAAGATAAACAATCAAATAACTAAAAAAACACTTTGAACTAAGAAGAAAATAAGGCTGCACGTGACTGACGCTGAGCGCTTTCTCCCCGAAGAGCTCTCCATACGACGCGCACGGAAGTGGAATGCCCGGAGCTCTCGGTTACCATCCGTACGGGAGCCCCGGGTACCCGTACCAGCTCAACGACCCGGCGTACCGGAAAAACGCCACGCGGGACGCCACGGCGACACTCAAAGCATGGCTCCAAGAGCATCGGAAGAACCCCTACCCCACGAAAGGAGAGAAGATCATGCTGGCCATCATCACCAAGATGACCCTGACGCAGGTCTCCACTTGGTTTGCTAACGCGCGCCGGAGACTCAAGAAGGAGAACAAGATGAGCTGGGCTCCCAGAAACAAGAGCGAGGACGAGGATGAGGAGGAGGACGCTCACAGCGAGAGGAAAGACTCGCAGGAAGACAAACACGCGGAGAGCGGCGACGCTTCAGCCGATGATGAGGGTGAGACTTTATGGTTATTCTTATTCTTATAATGTGCGCATAGAATATGTTGACAATTGATTTGTTTAAACCCTTTTCTTGCTCTTTTTTTCTGCATATATGTTTATTCGGTGTTGCTTAAGTTAAGCGAATTTGTTGTTATTTCGATGTTCCAATAATATTAATAATAACTATATATTTATGTGTCGTTTTCGATGTCAATTCGTTTATATTTTTAAATCATATTTTTATGATGACAATGATGGTGATGATGACCATATATATTTGTTGCTGATGTTGTGTTTTATTATATATAATTGCAAGCAGCTGAATAATTAAACGAAATTAAACTACATAATTAGTTAGATATAAGCTAATGACATTTCTTGTCAATAAAGACCTATGTGTTTTCTCAATCATTTAATTTTCAAGATGGAATATTTTGGCACTCTTGTGCAAATCATTAAATTTGTTGGGAAAGTGATTGATACAATTTGTAAAATATTTTTTATCTGAAAGATTATATTGAAGATTTTCGTTGATCACAATAGCGTGACCGTATTTAATAATAATAATGATAATTAGTGTTAAAGCGTTATTTTTATTATTAAAAATAATTATTACTACTACTACTAATAATAATAATATTAATAATACGATTGCATTTATTCTAACAAGAAAAGGTAATTAAATATAATAAATATAAACTGAATATAAAAGGAAATTTGAGTTTGGTCTCAAACAGCCTAACGTAAAAGTTTTTTGTTTGTTTGCTATTTATGCAAATTTAAGCAAAATAATCTAAATTGTCTTTAGTTTTTCGGCATGAGCTTCTTATGATTAATATCGGAGAACAAACTGACTTTGAGAGCTCTCTTTCGTTTGGCCAAAATAAACAACGTGCCAACTCCAAAGCTTTAGTTGTGTTTCCTTCAGCTGTGAAACCGAAACACGATAAGATAATATTGAGGAAAGCCAGCCCCCAGTGTGTGTTTCGTAAAAATTATCATGGTGCCATTGAATGGCCTTTTCTAAAACCCAAGTCCTTGAAAATGACAATATATCTTTAAACTATCTTTTCAACATTTCACATTCTCATCAGAAAAAACCCCACTTATAGGAGCAGAACTGAACAATGGGTTCTATATCGCCCCTGTATTATACTGAATAGGGTTCACGCAAACTCCCTGACACGCTGTGCCCTTCACCCCTCAGGGATCGGTTTGCTCGGGGACGCGCTCACCGAACGCTCCTGCTCCGTTGAGTCAGACGGAGAAAAGCTACTACTTTGTGATTCCGGAGCCGTTACCGAAGAGAAGTGTTCGCCAGGAAATCTCTGCGAGGAACGGAATCGAGCCTTGTCACCTAAACAGGTGACATCTTCCCCTCTAACCGGCGTGGAAGCCCCGCTCCTGACTCTCCATCACCGAGAGGAGAACCGGAACAAAACTTGCCTGGAGGCACCAAGCCCTCCCGTTAAACCCAAGCTTTGGTCTCTAGCGGAGATCGCCACCTCGGACCCGAAGCATCAGGGGAGCGGTGCCGGCTCTGGTGCTGGCCTCTTGGCCCCGGGGTACACCACAGCAGCAGCCTCCTTGTTAGCGAGGCCTCTTTATTACACCTCGCCGTTCTACGGCAATTTCACAAACTATAGCAGCTTCACCCCGGGGATTCTGCGCTACAGCCCCGCGGGAGAGACACCGAGGAGTTCCGCGAACCAGAGCGAGGCGCACTTCCGGCCTGCAGGTGCGGAACACCGGAAAGGTAGCAATTAGGCATGACTTTTTAAACAGTAAACGAGCGAGTGTCTGCGTGGGTTTATACCTATATGTCAAAATGTAACATTTAATCATTTGTTAAAAGTTATTTGTTGGTCACTCTTAAGTTATAAGCTAAGCTGATATCTGATCAATTATTAAAGGCAACATCTGCTTACATGTATCTGCAACATCTATCTGCTATTATAAAACGTATAACTATTCACTATTGTATTTGTATATGTAATGAATCAGTTAATCTATTTTGTTTCCATCTCATTAATATTTAAAGACTTGATATACAACAAAGAATGAAAATAATAAATGCATTATTAAGCCATAAGTGTGGAGCAAACCAACTTTTTCTCATGTGGCTAGCAATGCCTGTGATAAGAGTGTATTTTTTGTACTTTTACCTTTTTTTCTTTTTTTTATAATAAAAAATGTATATGTATCTTTACTATAGTTATTAATTTAGCACCCGCTTACATTCATATTTTTAGAATATTAGACATATTCTACAGTTTGTTGATTGCAAGAATATTATGTCCCAAAAGGAAGTGCGCTTCTGAAAGTGTGTTTGTGTTCTTTACAGAGAACAGTGAGCTCTTCTCAGTAAGATCCCAGGCTCAGCTGGAGAGTTAAAGAAGTACTGCTTACAAGTAAGTTCTCCGAATAATTTTAACACACATTAATTTATGCACATGTTTTTCTGAACCCTTCTTGAAATGGTCTAAGCTAAGAGTCGAATAGGAGCTTCATAATATGCTTAGCTGCTCATTAAGAACTGTTTATCATTTATTGACAAAAGTTCAACCTTAAAAGCAAATTCAGTTTGAATTATGACAGAGAGCTTATTAGATATACTTAATTTGAGTGTTATTTAGACTCAATCCAAAGTGCATTTGGTCCTAGTCTGTTTAAATTAAACAACCCTCTGACGTTTTTACTATGTATATTTAATTTCAACTTTTTGTAGTTATGTTGACTTCATAAACAGTTTAAGTTTGTTTAGTTTATTTAGTAAACCCTTGTGTTGATACTTTTTTTCCTATAATCCTCAAAAAGAGTTTTCTCTTTAGCCATTCCAAATAACAACTTTCATCAGTTATTTAGATGTTCTGGTTAAAATAAAACATGTTCAGATTTAAACATTGCAAAATCAAGATATAGTTGATGATTTAGATGTTAAAATGCCAATGTACAAGCACAACATGTGCTCTTCAAACCACCTAAGCCCTGTGTTTATATTTACTTTAGTCCCATAAATTTCATAAAAGGTTTTATGTTGAACACGACTATCTCTAAAGGTCATTTCCTGAATGGATTGTAGGGACGGGTTTCTTTGGTGATATTTCTTGATGAAGATATTGTTTCTTTGCTTCACAGGTAGGTGTCACAGTTGCTTTGAACAAAGCGAGCAAGCCATCACCCCTACCACCCTAAGCTATTTTAAAATAACACTTGCTCTGGAAAGCGGATGCTCTTACTATGTGAGACTTTAGAGCAACAGTCACTCTGAGATTCTGGGAATTAAGTGAAGCATGGAAAAGAGAGAGAGGGTAATGAAGAGCAACTGGTAAAGGTACAGCTGCTGGCCGAGTTTGAACAGGCTGGTGATTGGTTCCTTGAGTACGTTATCGGCAAATGTGTCTGTTCCATGGGGAAACTGATTTCTCAGGCTGCTCATATAGAGTATGAAGCTACGAATGCACTCTTCAGAGGTGTCAGCCAGGGTCGGACTGCTGTAAACTTGACTAAGAGTGAAATACATTTGATATTTATTTTTCTAAGGCCTATAATTTATGCAAGTTGTATTGCAATGGTTGTATGAACATTGTTTGTAAATAAATGATGATTATGGGTTTATTTAAAAGCCGAAGTTCTAAATGGTGTGCTAAGAAGGAGACTTTTACTAATTTTTATCACTGGTTGTAAATAAAGTGTGCTGGTCTGCACTGGTAGCACTTAACTGGTCTTTTTCTGGATGTTTCTTAACACTTCTCAAGTACTAAATATTACTGGAAGCCGGGTTTCATTTGCCAAAAAAAAAAAAAAAAATTAAAAACACAGGAAAGAATTACAAAATTGTAATAAAAAATAAGACATTTTGACCCCAGCTGGTTTTGTACCAACATGCTAGTATAGTATATATTATATAGTAACTATATTATAGTATAGTATATATATAGTAATAGTAGCACAGATTAGGGCAATTTCAAATTTTCAACTCGCATGTTATATATAGTAATAGTAGCTTCAAATTTATTTGCCAATAATTTTATTGCCAATAACAATCAAACAACTTCTAAAATCTGATTAAACAACAGTTTTAGAATGTTTACATATAAACCAGTTAAACACTTTCTCATGAAATCCACCTTTATACGAGGGCCCTTTAAATCTAAATTTTTGTCACACTTGAAGGATTCTCGGGAGAAATTATTAGCATTTTTTGTGCTTTTACACATATTTTCAATCAATCAGTTTTTATATAGCGCTTCTTTAGCTTCTTTCAAAGCAGCTTCACAAAGTCCCCATGAGGATCAGGCAGAGCAGACAGGAGTTCCCTCTGAGAGGGGACTCCCGCTGACTGAGGCAGGCGCTAATCACCTCCCCAGCATAAAGAACATACAAACTAAAAATCCATCGATGAACGGTTTGCCGGACAGGACCTGAAAAACAAAAAACAAACAAAACAAAGACAAAACAGGAACTAAGAAATGGAGAAAACGGTTAGTAAACTGTAACATAGACAACAAACAAGTGATCAGCATCAGCTGCAGGAGGAGAGATAAATAATGAGGATAGGTTAGAGAGGAACATTGAACCACATTGTTTTTTCAAACAGTTTGTATGTATATGGTGCTCAGGCACCATATCTGTTTAGACAAATACCAAGAGATAATTATTGGAATGCCAGTTTAAACAGATATGTTTTTAATTTAGTTTTGAAATCTGTGAGCGTAGTTGAGCTGCGGACAACATCCGGTAGTTTATTCCAGAGCTTCGGGGCTCTATATGAGAACGCTCTTCCACCTCTTGTGGATTTACTAACCTTTGGTACAATCAATAGTCCTGCTTCTTGTGATCGGAGAGAGCGAGCTGGAATATATCGTGATAGGAGACTGCTCAGGTAGGCCGGAGCCAAGCCATTCAGTGCCTTAAAGGCAAGGAGCAGAATCTTGTAGTCAATGCGATATTGTACAGGAAGCCAATGAAGAGAGCACAAAACCGGTGTAATGTGATCATATTTCTTTGTTCTTGTGAGAACTCTAGCTGCTGCGTTCTGGACTAAAGACTAATTTTCTTGCCCTAAACACCGAAACATTTTGTTTTGATGATTTAATACAAACCAAAGACCACAATGGACTTACTGGTATCGTTGAATAGAAGATCCAGTTGGATAATTGAACCATCTCTGCTTCTGCTGTACTCCACAGAGTAAGTATGACATTTACTGTCCTCAAAATGAAAGCATTTAAAAAAAATAACACAATGTAAACAACTGTGACAGCAATTATTGGGTTTTTTTGAACATCCCACAACCTTAAAATGTGACTTTTTAAACAGAATAATAAAAGATCAAAAGTTAAGAAAACCCTCTAGATCAATCACATCATTTACAAATGACATTATAGATGCCATATAAGAACTTGAATCAGATTTCCATAACTTAAAATCTCCTCATAATATTGAATATCACTTTGTTTTAATCACTTTGACAATCAGTTGTCACTCAAAAATGTTGATTACTATATTAAATGCTTAATGGATTATAATTAAAGTTAGGAATATAATTAAAGTCATTCCAATCATTGCTTTTTAATTTAATATAGCTAAAAAAGTAATTATTTTTCTTGAACTATTAAACTGAAGTTATGCGAATCTTAATTTACTTGTAAAATATATCAAATTTGAACCATATGAATAAAATTGAATCAATCTGTTTTAAGACTAAGACTAATGTCAATTTGCCATTACAAAACAAAAACCTTATTTCATATTCAATCTACTCAAAGTTCAACTGTTACATTTAAGGTTCAACTATATTTCTTGGAATTCATTTAAAGTCTTTATTTGTTATATGAAGTTTCCAGGGTGGAGGTTGATTGTCGTGCTAGTGTGTGGCTCAGAGAAACAAATTATGGGAGAAGGTTGACTTAACCCAAATAATGGCAAAGAGTCAAAGAAAGCAGCAAAAGAAGAACGAGATATATTACTGCATGGAGAGTTTAATTAAGGGTGTGCGCTGAGGACAGGACGAGCTGTGCTATTCTTTCATTTCAGACTGTTTACACTAATATCAGAGCAGTAACTCAATCTCTTTAAATATTCTTTCTTGCACCTCTACTCATTCTTAATTAAACACAACAGGAACAAAGAGCCAAACATTGATATGAGTACAAGCACTTACAGATGACTTGGGTTTCCCAACATAAGCTTTAGCTAAAAACTGACAGATTAAATTGCGTTTATATCTGTGTAATTGCTGTGATTATGAAGTTTGGTCACATGGGTTAACATTTTAAAAGCTTGTTAAATAACAGAAGTTCTGAGAACCATAGTGATGACTGTCAAGTGTCTTTAATCATATTTAATGTTATTAAGCATTGCTATAATTCGCAAAGTAAGGCAAGTCATTTCATCAAGTAAATTAACTCCCAACATTAATTAAGTAAATTAAGCACTCTCCCACTATCTAAGTTGAATTGGCAAATATAAAATTAAGGATTTGGAGAAAGTCCTGCCAATTGTTACCTAAAGTTAGCGTAACTTTTACTTAATATATGCCTAAACTCCTTTATTTTAGGAGAAAACAATATAGCACCAATGTTTCTGTCTGTATCAGTCTGTTGCTAACCTGTGTTCATTGCCAAATAAATAGGATTAAATGTGTTCACGCTGTGATATGCTTGGAGAAATACAGTGGTGCTAATGGGCTGACTCCCTCGGAGGAAAGCTAATTCTAGCGTGTGCTCAAGTTTAAAATAACTTGACTATTCACATTTACAACTGTGCTTTTCTCCTCATGTAACACATTTCATTTTGGTCACGCCTCTCTCATATAACACACAAAAAGCCCCAAAGAGCCTTCAGGACAAAAAACAACAACTATTAGCCCTGTTCAGCGAAGCTCTAGCGATATCATGCTAATTAAACCAGTGTTTAGCGCACCTGCTGGAATGCTAATGTGCTGGTTGGCTTCAGCCTGCAACAGGTGCATCCAGTGTCTGCTTCAGCTTTTTAAGGCCTTGTTTCTCTGATAGCATCTGCTAGAGGTCAGGCCAGAGCTTGCTGCTAACTCATTAGCTCAAATTACTGGGCTAGCTTCTCTGGAGTCGCTAAAGGCAATGGGTCTGGCCTGGCTGATCCACTGGAATCAATACTCTCAGTGGGATCAGAGAGGCATTAGACGGTCCAACCTTTCCTTCAGTCAGAGATGGTTTGAGAAGAGCCAAAATCCTTCCGATCCAACCCTACAGCATAAATGAGAGTGATCACATTACTCTTTACCTATAGTGAAATAAGCTGAGTTTTTTAAGCTATGTATTTAGGAGATTTCTATTGATGCAGTGAAAATAGTTTCCTATACATTTTGCTATTTTACACAGTGATAAACAAGCTGTTTTATCTGAAGTATGGTAGAAGATCAGGTTGTCAAACAGAAACTGCACACAGACCAGCTGACATTAGAGAAAAACAGAAAACCAGAGTGAACATTGATCTTCTGTCCATGAGAACATCTATTTCTCCTTTGATGAAGGTCAGGAGAAAGAGCAGAAACATAAGGGAGGAAATATAAAGAATGAGAAAGGAAATGATAGAAACAACTAAACCTTACACTATTTTACTAAATAAATAAAAAATTAAAACATTTAAATCTACTTTCATCAAGACCATGAAAGACACTTTAGTAAAATATGCTTCAAGTTTGATGAGGCTCCAAGTCTGAACACATCTACACGGTAATGGTGAATTAATGATCGTGTCATCTGTTGGCAAAGGAAATGTTGTGTACTGTTGTGGATGGATTATGTCTTATTTGAACTTATTATCAAATGTTGGAAGGTATCCAGAAAATCTACATTTTCTACACTTTTTATATGTACTTGCCCTATTAATCCTTTCTCAAAGCCTTTAAAACAAAGATTTGACTGCTGTAGACTGTATACTGCCTCAGACACCACACATTTTATGGAGAACAGAATACTATATTTATTGAAAACACCTTCTATGAATGACATCTTATTTTCTATTTTATCAAAATGCATAATTTCTCTCCTCACTCCTGTAGTCATGCCTGGGTCATGCCCTCTTCTATGCAAATATGTCCTTCACCACTGAATGTATGACATACAGTAACTGGCACAAAAAACTGGAAAATAACCATGAAAGGAAGACTAGTATAAACTATTATTACCTAGTACAAACATTTGCAATTTTGTTGTAGCACACACAAATAGAATTTTGTGATTTAGTGTGTGTCTGGTGTTGCATGTTGTATTGCATCCAGGGCAACTTAGTTACTTCATATGTAAGAGTGTGATGACCTTTAACACCACATCAAGTTGGGTTCAAGATGCGGTTGACCTCATTTGGTAGTGGGTGAATATTTTGAATTAGTGGCATAGGTATATGTTGATCAATATGTCTCTGCATATATACAACTACCAGAAAAGAAAAATAGGATTGCACAAATATGTATACAAATGTGAAAAAACTCATGACTCCTTTAACCCTTATGTGATCTTAACATTTTGTTTATTCCCCTTGTCCTATGAGTAAATAATGACCAACCCTTCCAATCCCCAAAATAAAGTAGCTTAATTGAATTTTAAATACAATATCATTTTTGCATGATGAAAAAACACAATTATCAATTCAACTCAAGGTAATTCATCATGTCAAAACTTTTTGTTGAACAACATAAAAAGAAGCCACAAACCAACTGTCATAACAATTTTCTTTTAAGCAATAAAGGTTTACTATTTACTTCTGAATTAATTATATTAAAATAGAAAAACTGTCAACAATCTGGCACTTTTTTGATAATAGTTTATTTATATTTCTTTAGAGTAATTTCTCATAACACAACAAAACAACACAACAACAACTCTATTCAGCACATAGAACATGCATGCAGCTTTTGTCCTTCTTCCAGGGGCAGAATTGGAACCTTTTTTTGGGAACCCACGGCTTGCTGGTCTTGACTCATGATTGACAAATCTCAGCATCTGAGAAAATGTGAAAGATTTTCAGTGGCATTGTGGCAAAAAACTAGGCCTTCCATCTTGGAGAATATTTGTAGCCTTACCGCAAGACCTACAACTTGGCTGGCATATGTTTTATGCAGCGAATGCCCTTCCAGCCACAACCCCCCACTGGGAAACTTCCACACACAATCACATTCATACTCTATGTACAATTTTTTGGACTTGTGGGGCAAACCGGAGCACCTGAAATAAAACCTACACGATCACGAGGAGAATATGCAAACTCCACACAGAAATGCCAACTGCCCCAGCCGAGGCTTGAAACAGGGACCTTCTTGCTGTGAGACGATCGTGCTACCCCCTGCGTCACCGTGATGAGCATGTCTAGGTATTTGCATATTGGTTTGTGTATTAGAGAGGGTTTGTGTGTGTGTGTGTGTTCTTTGAACTTTTTTATGGTGTTTAAATGTTTTTATTTGAATGGGATAATCTTTGTACCCTTGTGGTGTACATTCCACTTGGAAACATAACCAAAATATCACTTTTCTAATGATTAGGTTCCATTTGGAAAAGTCACACAATTTCAAGTTGGAAAAAGGTAGTTTAAAGTATTTATCACACAGACAACACAAGGATTAAGCCTATTTTTATTGTTTTGTATCTTCATATGAGTGTTAGTGATTGGAATAAAACAATGTTGTTGATTTTTGTTTATATTTTTAACTATTTATAATAATGTAAACTGTAAACCTTGAATGTTAACTATGTGCAGTTTTTTGTTTTTATTTGAAAGCATTCTGGGATTGAAACTCTATCCCTTTAAAAGGCTTCCTTAACACCCATACAGTGTTTTTACTCATTATTTAACATATTTCACATATTTCAACCATGAAGGAGTCAAGAGTTCAGACTCGTTCCCTCAGAAAACCTCTAAACTCTGTAATCGCTCACCGCCGAGGAGCTTAGAGGAGTTAAAGAGTATGAAAAGCATTGTTGACTTTGGTCTGATACAGATCTTAGAGCTGCTGTATAAATCAGAGCTTGCTTTTCTCTCATTGTCTCCAAGTCATTATTCTCAATTAATCCAAGTGCATGTGAGAAAGAGAAAAAGTACCAAGAGACTGTGTATAATGTGTTATTAATTTATTCCAAATAAAAATGATTAGAGAGTGCATGCAGAGTATGAAAGATTCCTGTGATATGATGGAGCACTTCAAAGGTTAATCTGCATAGCTCATTAAGAAACAGTCGATTTCAGTCAGTAATAACAGTAACACTGCAAAGGAATGTTCCCAGTAACTCCCTGTGAAATGCTTCACTTTATAATTATTACAGAAAGCATCTTTCATCAAGGGCCTTTGCACTTAAGCATGTTTAAAAGCAGCTTTAATTGAGATGATGTGAGGAATCAAGCTGCTGCTAGGCTTCCTTAGTAGATGATAATTTGTCTCTTGGGGTGGATAAAGCATTTTGTGGGTTTGTACCATTTTATATTTCCTACTGCTTCTAGGAAAGTTGTTGTGAACGTTTTTGTGAATAGTAAAAAAAAGAGTATCATTGTTGCGAACAAATAACTTCCATACATCAGTTTTCATGTTTGCGCTAAAAAATTTTCCAATTTTTTTCCTATGCTATGAAACACAAGTATAGTTGTATGATACATAAGTCGTTCATCACCCTCTAGTGTGATTAAAAAGCTTAGCATTTTTTTTTATTAATAAATATGTTTGTCTTTAATGGGTGTATTTATGTTTAGAACTAATTTCCTTAAATTAACTTTTTCCCAAACCACTGAAAATATGATCATTTTAATGAATAAAACCAGACTAGTTATAATTTCATAATTCAAAGGACTGTAACATTAACCAGGGGATTTGAGATAAATAAAAATGTTTTAATAAAATATGTTAATAATAGATTCATGGAATTGTCTACAACATTATATAATAATATACTATTTATATCGCATTTCATTGTAGTTAATATTTATATGCTTTTGTATCATGTTTTATATACTTTGTACTTGATTTATTGAATGCTGCAATCTCTATATTTCACTTAATTATAAAACAATGCCTTAAATTCATGTCGTAAACTTTCTAATGCCCCCTGCACTGTCCACAGTCAACAGCCATCAAACAACCCATGAACAGCCAGAATTTATTTGATAATACAATTATTTTTTAATTGCCTTTAAAGTAATATTCAACAATTATATAAACTAGTTTTTTATCTTGTTTCTGGCACTGAAAAACACTGTCTAGAATCTAGTTTCTTTAAACGTGTTGGGGTTTCTTTTTATTTCTTAGCTGAATAACATCATCGGGTGGCCATATTTACCTTTCAGTGTGCTCATTGACAAATTTAAATGGTTGGGGTGGAGGGTTGAGCATTGACTGTATATAACATGTACAACCATAGCCAGTCATTGCCATCATGGAAAAGAAGCACTTCTCGGTAACCAAAAATGGGTACAGAGAGGCAAGACATGGGGATATAGAAGACATCTCGTACACATTTCGTACACAGGGTACATTTAATAAAATCAAGCATAAAAAAGTCATATAAAATCAAATTGATTAAAAACTGAAATTAAAAGCATTGATTAAAACGAAGATTAACATTTGAAGTGCAGAGGTAAAATAGTTGTTCGGACGTTGGTGCTCAGTCAACAAAAGCACAACTAAACAGGTGAGTCTTTAGCCTGAATTTAAACGTGATTAAAGTGTTGGTGCCCTTGATCTCCTCTGGAAGCTGGTTCCATCTGTGGGCCGCATGGTAACTAAAGGAGTATTTTCCCTGTTTGGAATTTACCAGGGGTAGATCTAATTTATTTGATCTGAGGGATCTCAGCTCTCTGTTTGGTGTCTATTCACTGATCATGTCTGTTAAGTATTTAGGTGCTTATGATTTATAAGTTATGTTTAGACTTATATACGAGCAGCAGAACTTTAAAATCTATTCTGAAGGAGACCGGCAGCCAGTGTAGAGACTTAAGAACTGGAGAAATGTGTTCTGACTTTTTAGTTTTGGTTAGAATTCGAGCCACTGCATTCTGAACGAGCTGGAGCTGTTTAATGGTCTTTTTGGAAAGACCGGTGAAAAGGCCGTTGCGGTAGTCCAGCCTGTTGGAGATGAAAGCATGAATCAGTTTCTCTAACTATTGTCTGGAAACAAAGCATCTGATTCTTGCAATGTTTCTAAGATGGTAATAAGCGGATTTTCTCATTGCTTTGACGTGGCTATTTAGACTAAGATCAGAGTCCAGAATCACCTCGCTTTTACTTCCAAATGCAATGACTTCAGTTTTGTCCTTGTTTAATTGAAGAAAGTTGTTTTTCATTCAGTTTTAATCTCATCAAGACATTGGTAGAGAGAGTTTATGGGGTTGTAGTCATTTGGGGAGATAGCTAGATAAACTTGCGTATCATCCGCATAACTATGGTATGATATCTGGTTCCTTCTCATAATTTGGCCCAGTGGAAGCATGTACAGGTTAAATAGTAAAGGAGACTTCACACCACACTGCAGTCCACTTCGACATGTAATCGCCTATGTTTACATAGAAGACTCTTCCTTCTAAGTATGATCTGAACCATTTTATCACAGTTCCTGGAAAGACCGACTATCGAGAAGGATTTTGTGGTCAACTGTGTCGAAGGCAGCGCTCAGATCAAGTAGAATCAGGACAGTCACTATTCCTGAATCGGTGTTTAACCGGATGTCATCTTCAGTAGTGCTGTCTCTGCTGATAAGCTCTGAAACCCGACTGATAACAATTCATGTATTAATTTTAGGTCAGGAATTCAATCAGTTGTTTTGCCACAATCTCTTCCATAATTTTACTAAAAAAAAGGGATATTTGAGATGGGCCTGTAGTTCCTCAGTACAGTATTGTCTAAGTTTGTCTTTTTCAGTAGTGGCTTTACCACTGCAGTTTTAAGGGATTTGGGGGAAAAGCCAGAGCACAAGGAGTTGTTTATAATTTCTAAGAGGTCCTTTTCTAGACTCTTAAGGACCATTTTAAAAAAGACTGTTGGTAGAGTGTCAAGACTGCTTGTTGATGTTCTGAGGATCTCGACCGTCTCTAATAATGTTTTGCTATCGATTAGATTAAAGGTGCACGTTGAGAGTGGAGGCTGAGGATGTCTGCAGGGGGAAGCACTAATGCCTTTTCTGATGTTAATGATTTTATTGATGAAAAATGAAACAAACTCATTGCATTTATCCTCAGACAGAAGCTCATTTGGAGTCTGGTTTGGTGGTTGGTTAACCTTGCTACTGTTGCAAAGAGAGTTTGCGTATTGTTGAGGTTGTTATTAATTAAGTTTGAGAAATACTCTTGCCTAGCTGTGATTAATTCTGAATTAAAAGCACGAAGACTCTCTTCAGAAAGGTCGTAGTGGATGACAAGTTTGGATTTTCTCCACCTTCTTTCAGCTTTCCTGCAAAGTCTTTGAACTTTTGTTGAATTTGTCCAGGGTGTTTTTTGTCTCCCAGGTTTCTTCTTGACAGTTATATGTGCGATGTCATCTATAACAGACTTGATTTTTAAAGTAAATGCATCAAGAAGGAAGTTGGCTGTGCCATCAGTGACGCTTGGTGTTTGAGATATAGCATGCATAAACATCTCGCTGGTGTTATCATTTATGTGTCTCTTTCAAACAGAAATTGATTTGCGATTTTGACGTGGGAGATTGCCTCATCAACAAAAACACAGAAGTGATCAGACAGAGCAACATCTTGCACAACGGTGGATAAAATATTTAAGCCCGTACTAATTACTAAGTTCAGTGTGTGACCGTGACAATATGTGACACCCTGAACGTGTTGAGTCATGTCGAAGGTGTTTAAAATATTGTTGAGTTCTTTGGCAGCATTATTATCGGGCTTGTCCATGTGAATATTAAAATCCCCAGCGATGATAAAAGAGTCAAACTTCGAAGAGATTGCTGAGAGCAGTTCAGTGAAATTATAGGTAAACACTGTAGTGTACTTTGGAGGCCTGTATAAGGTGATGTGAAGAACACGTTTGCTGCTTTTTAAAGCTATACTCAAATATTCAAAAGATGTGTAATCCCCAAGATTGACTTGTTTGCATTCAAAAAGGTTCTTGTGCATATTTGTGATTCTGCCTACTTTCTTATCAGAACGAGAGGAATGACTATATAAGAAGTTTCCTGGTGCAGCCTCGTTAAGTATGGTTGCACTACAGCTATCATCTAGCCATGTTTCAGTTAGCAACATAAAATCTAAGTTATGTGTTAAAATAAAATAATTTACAAGGTGTGCCTTGTTTTTAAGTGACCTAACATTTAGAAGTGCTATTTTTACCCTGTTTTATGTGGGTTCAGATATAATGGTCTCTCGCTTACAGTTTATTTTAATCAGGTTTGGTCTGCTTGATTTCAGATTTCTAGCAGACCTTTTCTTCCACTTGTTTTGTCTATTTCTAGCAGGCCTTTTCTGTATCGCTAATAAAGTAAGAGCTAAAGGGGCTGAGGACATCTGCCTGTTCTGAAAACATTCCCCAAGGTCGCCGTCTTGAGGCAGAATTCCCTGTTTATCTCACTGCTGGTTTGGTGGAGTATGGGTGGGTTGGGGGTGATTTTTCCCCAGACGGTTTGATCGCAGAACACTTTCTGCTATAGGAGGGGGAGGTGCCCGACTTTTTTGGGGCGATGGTCGGGGGCTTGCCGTAAACGAGAGGGACAGCTTGGTTCCTGCAGAGACTAGTTTTTCAAGCTGCGCTGGGAAACTGAGATGGGGGATCCTGAAGATGTGGATATTGTTGATATGTCCTCCAGGGAGTTGTTCTGTTGACTCCGGTTGTTGTCCAGGGGGTTATCCTCGACCTCATTCGGTGATGGTGTAGTGTTTGAGATGGTGTGGCTATCATCATTCGGTGGTGGTGTGGGCCCTGAGATGTCCTGGTGGCTTTGCATGTTATCCAAATGTTGATCCTCATCATGTCTAGTGTAGGTCAGATAATCCTCATTCGGTGGTGACGTCTGCAGAGTGGGTGACATAGGCCTTGGTGGTGTGCTTCCACAGTTAATTTGATGGCTCTTGTGTCTTTCAGACTGATAGCGGAGGGAGAAAAGTATATTGTCCATGGGCATTCTTGCTCCAGATCTGTTCAGCTGCCACCCATCTGATGTGATAAAATCAGGCTGATTCCAAAACACATTAAAATGATCAATATACTGGAAACCTCTTGATAAAGTGCCGTGTCCTATCCTAGCCATGTATTGTGCCCAAGCAACCGAGAAAACATATTTGTGCCATTTGCTGGAAGTGGACCTCTTATGAAACACTGTATTTTGAGACTTTCAAGTGTGTCAAATAGTTCCATAAAGTCCTTCTTAAGCAGCTCTGATTGTCCTTTCTTTACATCATTTTCCCCCACATGAGTGTTGAGTTGTTTTGTCTTGTGCTTGCTTATGATATCTCTTATCGTTTTGTTGATATCTAACACAGTGGCATGAGGGAGACAGTATGTCGCCATAGTTTTGCTCCGTAGATGCTGGATTGTATAATCCCCAATAATCAGAGTCTTCGGCTGCACTGAGACATGAGTTGGATATTGCTTATTTCTTGACCCCCTGCTTTCTGAAATGTGCGTGCTCTGATTGTCGACTGACAGGCTGAGATTGATCGGTATCCACAGTCATTAAAGTTTCAAATCTGTTTCGTAGCTTATTTCCTGATGAATTGGTGTAGATGAGCCTAGTCCAAACAGAGAGCCTTTACGACTATTTCTCTGAAATTGCCAGTTTTCAGACCGATCAGGACTTTCTCCTCGCTGATCTGGGTTCAGAATAACATGCTGAGAAATTGTAACGAGCTCACCAGCTTGTTGTTGGTTCTTGTTCAGGTCCGGTTCTTTAGAATCCTCTGTCCTTTATGAACGAAGCGCTTGTAGCCGTGTCTCTAAAACTTCAGTTCTTTGAATAAGAGATTGAAGAAGGGATATGCTGTGTTCGTAACATTTTTCACAGCAGTGGATCAGGGGCATTTTTCACTCGTCTGTGTCTCCAACTGAATCTGTTTGTCTACCCGAGGAATGCGAGGTGCTGATAGAATCCCGTTTCTGTTTATCCAAACTTTTCCAGGTTTTACTTTCAGGGCATTAGAAATAGCTTTGTTTAAATAGTATAGACATTTAAAAACAGAAAAAAGTGAGAAAATAGAAAAGCTGATAGTGCGAGTGAAGAGCACAAGCAGAGTACATCCAAACAGCAGCAGAGCAGGAAGTTAAAAAAAATCTAATTGGCTGAAGGTTTAAGTTTAATATATCTTAAACAAACTAGTTTAAAAATAATTCATCCCTCCTCAGAGTGTTTATGAAGGTCAAAACTAGCAACCTGAATCAAAAAAATGTACAGTACTCGTGGTGTAAACACATTTGGACAGATAATTAAGTGCTGAAAATAGATGCATTAGTGAAAGGCAGTATGACTATGAGGGACAGCAAATGTCTGTAAAGAGTGGTGAAAACAGCGGAGAGGGTCACCTGGACTTCACTGCCCCCTCTGCAGTCTATTTCCCATCGTAGAGACCATAGGAGTGCTACCTCCATCTTTAAGGACCTCCAACATGGACTGTTTACAATTCTCCCCTCAAGTCAGAGGTATAGAAATTTTAAATGCAGGACCTCTAGAATCAGAAACTCTTTATTCCCCCCAGCCATTAGACTGATAAACAGTTAACCAGTTGATTCACCCTGGTCTAGATAACACTGCTACCGTTTGCATCACTTTGGTTAAAACTTGTCACTTTGACAGTCATTACTACTGTGTAGTCAATGTATCTATTCATTCATTTTATTGTTGGCTTAGTCACTTTAATTTTAGGGGTCACCACAGCAGAATGAACCACCAACTTATTTAGCATTTGTTTTACTCAACGGATGCCCTTTCAGCAACAACCCACCAACGTGAAACATTCGTACATCTTCACTCATTCACATACTCAATTTTGTTTACCCAATTCGATTGTACTGCACATCTTTGGACTAGTGAGGGAAACCGGAGCACCCGTAGTAAACCTGTAGTAAAACTCCGGGGAGAATATGCAAACAGAAATGGCAACTGACCCAGCCGAGGCTTGAACCAGTGACCTTTTTGCTGTGAGATGATCGTGATACCCACTGCGCCACTGTGACACCCTCAATTTATTTATTTATTTAATTTTATTTTACTCGTTTATTTCTAAATATTTTAACTCATATTTTACTCCTTTATATTTACTCCTTTTTCATTTATTTATTTTTATTTGTTTTATTTAAATTTATTTTACTTACTTGCTTTTGGCATTCACTACAGACAGGAAAATAGAAAATAAAATAACAATAAACACTTGTTTTTTAAATACTATAGTAGTATAACAATATAAAAATTAGATAAAGATGACAATGAAACTTAAACACTAAGCTGGAAATTTGGTGCATGTTTTGGACAGATTAATTGAATTTGGACAGTGAAACTGAAATATAGATCAGCATACAGCTGTTTTAAAGAAGAATTTTTTTTCATCAACAGAATTATGCATAGCCTTGAAGACTGTATCAAAAACGAACAGCTCTTAATACCTCTCAACACTGTGAGTCATTCAGAGCAGCTGTTCGCTGAGATTTAGCTGTAGAAAGACAAGCAACACAGTCCACAGTTTCAGTTCAGTTATAAGCAGCTAAACCAAGCCTGCAGTTCAAGTCTGAATCTATGCTTACAAAAATAAACATTAATACAAGCTTAAATCCACACAACTGGTGTTAGTGGTATGGGGACTGTCATAGTAAATCGTTCTATTAGAGGTGGTGCTGTGTGCACTAATTCAACACACTGTCAGACTCAGAGAGGGCAAAGATGAGTCTGCTCTTCCTCTGAGATCACAAAGGCTGAGAATACAGATGTATTGTGTTTGATTTGGACGAAACTGTTCGGGTCGAATATTTTCATTTATTAATATCAGAACGTGCTAGCTGAATGTGCCTGATAAAATATTGACTCAAGGATAATCTGCTGCATGCCAAACAGAGCCTGATGATCTTGTGTCCTGAGTGCAGAAAGAAAACACACAGTGTTTTCACACAAGTTTACACACTGGTTTACAGTGTATGCATTGCACTGACACATTCTTTTTCCCACCCCTGAACAGTCAATGCGAACGAGGACGTCAATTTTACTAGTTCTGAACCAAAAGACGTCATATATAAGCAATATAAATGTCTATTTAAGGTTACTTGTTTGGTGGGCATTGGCTACAATCATATCTCATTGTTGGGTTATTAAACTGATTGTCCATGATCTTATGTTTCATTGTGAGGCAAGTTTGGTGAAGAGAGAACTCAACGGAATTTCACTATCGAAACTTCTACTGAGTGTTTTTCTAAGGTTTTTTTGAGAGAGGCAAAATTAACAGATGGTAGCCAATTAAATCAAGCACATCTTTGTTTCCAGTTTGAACAATTTCCACTTTCATAAAGTTTTAAAACTCTCTATATATCCCTGAATCCTGAAGCATATTTATGTGGAAAAAATCTGTCTCCCTTTATCTGGTTCCTTCGACAAAGGGTGTTTCCTCTGGTGTCACACTGCCCTCTCTGTGCTAAGAGTGAAAGTGAAGAAAGATAGAAATAGAAAAACACACTCATGTCTCCTTTAGAGAAGCCATGAGTGAATGAGCACCACAGCTGAAATGACAGAGCTGTGCTAGCTTGGTGTGTAGGGTTTCATCAGCACTCCCTAAGGCTTCGCAGACACTCCATCAGACCTAGCATTAGCACCAGCACCAGACCTTTCAGGGTTTTAACCATGACCAAGTTTAATCAAATACTAGCTTAAGTTTCATGCTAAAACTAAATAACTATTCCAAATAAGATCCACTATCTTTAGATTTTCTTTTACTGTTAATGCATTAATATAATAATATTAATGCAAAACAAACTTTTTTTCCTTTTCTATGTAACAGAGATGAATAATCAAAGTCAAGTACAAATACATAAATGGTAATGAAAAATAATGAAAAGAGAAGCAATATTTAAAGTAAAAGAAACAACAACAATAGATTATGTTATTTTCGTGGTTTGCTATATATATTTATTATGTTAATATGTGCACACATTTTTGTTCAATGAATTACTCTGTGAAAGTGATTTACTTAACTCAAGGTAGAACTAGTTTTCAACAAATGCAAATATAGGATTAAACAAATTGTTCTCTGTTTGCAAATAACTACATTTAGGAAATAATGGTACAAAATATTTATCATATTCACATTTGCTCCAAAGGTTTAATGAATAATAACAAAAGATATATAAGATATATAATATGCTAAAAGAGAGAAACATAAAATGAAGAGAAATTAATTCTTGAGAAAGGCAGCTGTGTTTACATGGAACTATTTAATTTGATTAAGATTAGGTTGTAATCCTAATCAGATGCAAAATATCACATGCAAAGATACCCATCAAAATAAACTGGAACACTTCATTAAAATAGACAAACAATGATAGTATGGTTCAAGTAGTGTTGCTATCGACAAGAGATATTTATTTGGATTAAAAAAAAACCTGTCAGTGGATGTACTGTGATGGAAGATAATCAGTGCAGATGTGTATAGCTTGGCTTTTGATGTAGGTAAGATAGTGGGAGATTACAAATGGGATGTTTGGAATGTTGAATTTAAAAACTCCAACTTTAATCTTCAGAAGAAAAAGTGTTTCAGACTAATGCAATCATAATAATACAAACGTGTATCTATCAAAAAATGACAAAAAAAAAAATCATGCATGCTCATTTTCCTTAAATAGACTCTATGCACAACTTACTGCCTACGTTCTTCCACTAAAATTTTGGTTGTTAATGCTCTTCCAGTTTGGGCTTTCAGATGGGAGTGTTGCGTTGATCACGTTGTTTGTTTTTTTAAGAAGGGATTACGGTTTGGTGTTAATTTACTCAGATTTGTTGTATAACCATTTTATTGTCATTTTAGCTTTGATCTATATCTGAAATTCAAGGTTGAAATGAATTCTAAAATGTTTAAGTTTATCCATCTTGAAATTGCGACATGGCTATAACTGCTGTGTCCCATTGTGGTTTAATTCAGAGGTTATTTTCCATTCTTTTCCTCAAGATAAGAATACAAGTTTAAAATTCAATGGTATCCATTGGAGAAAATGTAGCTGAATTGGTAATTGAGGAACAACTGACAGTTATGGCACTAAACGTCACAAAAGACAACATCTTATAAAAGTTATTATATCATGAGATTATTTACTCTTGGGAAGGAGGAGAAGAAGAAGAAGTAGAAGTGTTGAAACTTGGTACACAACCATGATATAGTGAATATACAATGTTTTGTGGTAAGCACATATTACAACTGAATTTAAAGCAACTGATCATTTAAAGACTCACTCCTTTCAAGTCTTCTTTAGCAGCTGTGTGTAACCAATTGAACATTTAAACTTTAAAGGAAAGCAGATTGTTCACTAAATGTCTAAAACAACCACATCTATTTTCATCCTTATTTGAGAAGTATTTCCATCCAAAGCAATGAGAATCAAGTGGATTGATGACTATTTCGGTGATTATGTTTGATCGTGAGTGAACTGCAGAGCTGTCTGTATGGCAAAGCGTATTTTTATGGCCATGGCTCTCGTCTGCTACCATCTACCACCTCCTCTGACATTTCGCCAAAACGCCTCACTCAAAAGGTAAGGGTAATTATTTTTCATTTCTTTTATTATTTTTTCATTGTTTTCTTATTATTTATTATATTTATATTGAGTACTTTTAAGGATTAAAGAGTCCAAATCTATGTTTATCTGGTTTTCAATGTTATTTTCAATTTTCTGTTTTGTATTTGTGTGGCTTGGAAAAGTTTGGGCATATTACATTTAAAACTTTGGAGGCTACCCCGGAACAGATTTATTTCTTATCTCGAGGTATTGCTGTGTAATTTAATATAAATGGACAGAATAGGACAGAGGACAAAAACAAATGGTAGATAAAACTAGAGATGTTTAAAGAACATCATATTTTCTGTTTGCATGTCTGCTGACTCTGTGCCCTTGTCCTCAATGCTTCACATCTGTTTTAATAATAAAGCCCATATTCAGTGTATTCACATTGCCTCTCCCACCCATGATGGCAGATGCGTTTAATTATTGCTATAAACACCAGTTCAGACGTGCTCATTCTGTCCCAAAGGACACAACACAAACCAACCACCTTCTCTGACAGCATGTCTCGGCCAGGGACTGAAAATAAAACCAACCGTTTCACATTTTGCAGTTGGCATGGGCCACACAAAGACAGCCATGAGGAATGTGTTGTGACCTGCAATTAGTTTAAGGCTGCACATAATAATTATTACCTTTGTCGGTAAGTCAGTGATAATATATATTTTTATTAATCTAATAAATGGGTGAATCTGTAAATACCATGCACAATGAACACAGTAATCTTCACAATTAAAAATTCAAGAGTTTCTATTATTATGGAAATAAACTCTGCTTGTATAAATAATTTTATTTGATTTTTTCACTTTGATTTAGGACATAATTTTTTATAATTTTTGGAAGATTTAATTGATAGTTTAACATATTTAAAGGTTAGAAATAAATTAACTATACATATTTCTAATTAGTAGACAATCTTATTGCTTTAATATTTTATTTGACATTTGGAAAATAATTAGTAGCTTACATAGTATGTGGTTTTGAATGAAGTCATTTGCAGTCAGTAAATTAATACTATCCCTTTAAGAGCATTTGCTCACATACAACATCTCTGAGCTTGTTGTCATGTTCATATACAGGCTACAGAGAGATCCATATGACAGAAAAGCTTAAAAATTAGCCAGATCTTATGCTCAGCTGTTTTGAATCTGATCAAAGTGAAGTAGATTTATCAGGGCAAAATAGTGACATCCATGACATTCCTTCTCCAAGTAATCATAGAACTGAAAGCATGTAAAAACCATTTCTGATAACCCAGAAGTAAGCAGTGCCACAATTGTTTTCTGTTTGTGCAATCATAGAAGCTTGTTCATCAGTATTCAGAGAAACTAAAAAAATGGTCTTTAAGTGAACCCTCTTCAAGAATATATATACTGATTAATGCCACTCATTATCTAAAATAACTTAGTTGAGGAGCTTTTCTCCCAGTTTCTGTAACTGTTCTAGAGCTTTACAGGTCAATGTATAAAGCTTGTCTGAAATTGCTTTGCTAATAGTTTGGTGGATTGTAATGGATCAAAACGTAAGAGCTTTTCATTTTTTTTTTTTTTACTTCAACTTGAGCCAGTTAATAAGATTTGCAAGTCGCAACTCTAATATGTACCAGTCAAAAATTCAAACACAAACCCAATTCACATACTAGCCAAAGCTCCTCTTTGTTATCAGTGGGTGGCAAACAATGTGAAAATTTTTAAATCTAGTTTAATGTCATGTAATTTTGAAATGAATAAAGATTAAAATGCCTCATTAGTATATTTGAATATATATAATATATATATTACTGACAGCTGTGATAGACGAGACTCGCCTCATCCTCATAATTCAGAAACAAAAAGTAATTTTGATGCCAAAAAGCTATTTATAAAGACTTGTTAGCCGTGGACAGAGCTTGGGATCGAGTCGTTGAGGCTGTCGCTGCCGAAGGGAGCTATTCGTGTTTTTATCTGTTAATGAGAGCATGAGGAAACTCGAAGTTAACTTTATAGCTTTAAGTTAGAAGAGATGTTGCTTTTTTAATAAGTGCATATTGATTTACATTTTCATATACAGATTTTTTTTTAACAATGTAACATTAGCGATTGTATTTATATTTTTTTATTTGCAAAAATATGTTATTTTTATTCATGATATACTCTAACAAGTAATTAGTGGAAAATAAGAGTTTAAATTAATCATTAAAACTATTAAGTATTTTAAGGCTTTAAACAAGTCATATATGTGTTTAATTAAGACATGTATTATAATCAAGATATAAGAATTGCACTTTACAAATTGTCGGTCACTCCGTCGACACACAGCTGTTCTGTGTTCTATGTGAAAGCAGAAGAGTTGTGTGCTCTGTAAAGCCACGCGCTCCGAAGATCCCCTGCCAGGATGCAGACGCAGATCTCAGACACAGAGCAGATGTATATCCCGTGCTATACCGGAATTCATGTTAGTGCGTCACAAAACACACACAGGTACGGAGACTCTTTATACCTCCGTGCCAGTCATCAAACACAGTTTTTTAATGATAACACATGATAAAGTCCAACCCCTAGTAAAAAGCAATGCATTTTTCAACTTATTTTGTCTAGCATAGTATTGGAAATAGATAGAACTATATACTATATAGAACTATATAGACTATATAGAATTATACCACAGTCCGTCTAAATACTCAATTCTGATTGGCTGCCAGGTGTTGTATAATTCTCGATATACAACATGTCAAATACCTCTATGTATCCTTGCGTGACTTTAGGAACCATTGATCAGGCCATTCGAGCGTGCCAGACCGCAGTTCATGGAATCGCTCAACCTGGATTATTATTTAGCTTGAACGGTCAATTTTTGTTTACACCAACCATCGTTTGATGAGCTCTGCTGGACCAAAACCAAGAGACTTGTTGTTGTACACTATTCTTGTATAATTACTCATTAAAAGGAAACAAGGAGCTTCACATTGACTTTTGCCTGTTTTCGTTCATGCATCTTATACTGAAGAGATTGTGGTTAAGTTTAAAAGTGTTTACATTTTGTGTTTACATCTTGACATTTCTCTTATCGCTCCGTGTAAGGTTCAATGTGGTTTCATGCGTTCACAGCTGATTTAGAAGTCATGAATAGACTACAATTATTTTAATAACTGTGAACGATCAACCCTGATGTGTTTTTTGTATGAAGCTAGTGAGTGCACTGTGAAGTTATATAGTCCTTTGATGCTAACTATATGATAGAGCTAACGTGAAATAACGTGTCTCCAATGAAAACAAACGATCAGAACAGCGTTTTTGCCAGTTTGTACCGAATGTATATTACTTACTCATAGATTAGCATACATACTATTATTATTATTAGCATAATAAATCTATATCTATTTTAAAAGTCAGCAGTTACTCAGGTTCACAATGTTGTGCTTGATGTAAATGTTTTGTTTAATCATTAATTGTAAAATGATCAGTTACAAAGAAGTGATTGTCCTGCACTCTTAAAAAAAAGATAGCACATAGCTCTAAATCGGGTTCATTGGCTTGCAACCATAGGGGAACTTTTTGGTACCATTAAATAAAGATTTTATTTAAGGTTGGTTGTATGATTCCTATGAGCTAGATACCTGATTTGGAGCTATGTAGCACTGTATTTTTTAGAATGAGGCCAATTAAATGGGCTGGATGCTATTAAAAATAAAAAATAAATATGGACAATCTTACCAGATGATTAGGAGACATTGTGCAATCCATAATGAATGCAGTGTGACCTTAAACTGTGTGATATTCAACTACACAGTGACAAGACTGTAGTGTCCCTTCATAAAAAGAGAACGTACTGTTTATGTGTTCCATAACTAAGCAAAAAGTGATCCATTCACAGTGTGTGTGTAAGGGACTGAAATAAAACCCTTCAGTTCCTCTTTCGGGCGGTTGGTACAGGCCACACAGAGTGAGACAGCAGGAATGTGCTCCCAGGACTCTGCTGCGGGAAATCTTTAATTAAAAGCTGTCAGAACAGTTTCAACAGCACAAAAAATAACCCACTACTGACTCCAGGGGCACAATTGTGGTGGGACAGGCTGTGAAGATGGATTGTGAATGGATTCTAGGAGGGATACTAGAAAACTGGCTAAGACATTAAGACAACTGGTGAATATAGAGACATATCAGGAGAAAGGGTGTAACAAAGCTGGAGACTGGGAATGCTGGATGAGATCCACAGGAGTCAGTTAATGTTCAAGGAACCAAGAATGGCTCATACTCTCACATGAGTGAACACAAATAAAGGATATCAGTAAATAAATCACTCTCAATAATTATGGAATACAACAAGAATGTTTTCCTTCTATGACAAACTGCTTAATTATAAACAGACTGTAGGATCATATGAATAGTCATAAGAACTGAGGTAAGAGAAGAGTAATCTTTACTGTGAAATCTTGTATAATTCCACATAACATGTTAAAGAACATGTCAGACTTTTGTAGTATCATATGTCATGAGCAGACCAGACTGGACTTAATTGTTGAGTGAATCTGTTTTACCATTTAGAAGACAAATGACTTGCACTTATTTAGGTTAGGTGGGCTTATTCAGACAGTGTGACTGAAAAATTGTTCTGCAAAGATGTGTTTTGGCAGAATAATGACAGTGAAAATGTACCTGTCTAATCCCAGTAAACATCCATTCAATAAAAAGAGCAGTATTTGGGGAGCTGGTGTAAATTATAAATATAGTTGAATACAGACTGAAGTTAGATTTCTCAATCCTACAGGCATCAGTTCTAATCATAAGCTGATGTGCAAGACGACAGATGGGAGGCTTTAATATTTGACCGGTGCATGCTGGGAACTCTATGATGCTCATGAGAAGTGAGGGAGTCTCTCTCAGGGATCACAAGGAGGGCAGTTATTGCTGGATGCATCTGTGCATGTATGAATCGATCTGATTAGGTGCAAATGAAAACTTCATCTGCTGTCAGAGCTTGTTAAACCAATCTGAACACAAATGTCTTTCTTCTGCTGTTTATGAGCATGTAAACCTGCTACCGCTTCAGTAGGGGTAGTAATTGGCCAATAGTTGCTAATATGTAGTGCTGAGCATCTTAACACTGTGCCAGCACCCTTTTAAACATAGGCTTTGATTAAAAAAATAGTACGCCTCCACCAAACTGTAGAAGCAAGAAGGGTATTTTATTGCTTTTTAAGAACCCTGTGTTTGGTATCAAAAGTATTTCTAATGTGATTTCAGGATCAGTGGTAGTATTTAGGAATTCACTATGAAGTGTTTGAAAAGAGTTATGTTTGTGTGAATAATCCAGCAAATTATTAGAGTTTTAATGTGCTCTGACCCCCTGGCTAAGAATCAGACCCTGCCCATATGTACTCGGTTATTTTTAAAATGCAGTTCTTTAATGCAGTAATGCGGTCTGTCTACACGTAAATAAAGCAGCATTTCAGTGTAACAAAGTATTATTGAAAGTCAGCAAAGATGAATATTTTGTAAATACTGGGTTAATCATTGTCATGTGGACAGTGTAGATGATTAATGTTTTTTTTTTTGCCATTGATGGGTTCTGCTGCAACTAGGACCAATGCAGTATTGGCAAACGGTAACCAGTGAGCTCACTCCGTAGCCTCTATCAACAGCAACAAAACCAGGGTTATTCACAAAAAGACCACAGACCACTTTCAGTATGTGCTTTTCATGTAGTTCTCAAATTAGTTAAAAACCAGTTAAAAAAGAAAAACACACTCCAAAGCCTGTCTCACAACAAGGCTCCCAAACGACTCCTCAACTATCAACTATGCAAGTAGCAATATACATATCTTGCTGCTATGTTTAGCTCAGAACTAAAAATAAATTTACTCCATTAGATGACTCTAGTAGACTGGATGAGAAGCGTTTAAGCCCAATGTTATAAAATTCAGAAACATCCTATTTGTTCATACCATATACATAGTTTTGTATATTTGTGTGAATGTGTTTATGTTCTCCTTATAGATTTAGTACTCACTAGTCTTTAAATTAGCTAAGAAACTATCATTCGATACAAACGCACCAGTGTGCAATTTTAACAAGTTTTGACTGATGCTTCAAATTGTTGATCTAGAGTATTAATTTTTTTAACAATTTTGGGAGGGAACACATAAATAACATTTATTTAAGAATCAACATAAAATACTTGGTATTAAATACTTGAATCATTTAAAAGTCAAGAGAAGTATTTAGAATTAGGGGTTGAAGGACAGTTTTGCTACATACTGATCAACAATGTTGGTAAAATTAACAAATTTTATGAAAAACAAATCCCACTCTAATTTGTCAACAATTTTTTATGTTTTCACATTAAATATTACATGTTCACTTGAAGTTACTGTATGCCTCAATAACTTTACTTACTGAAATCCAAAAACTCCATGAAGCTAGATAACTTAACCCAGACAAGCCTGATGGGGGTTAATTTTTACTAGACTCCAATTTACCATGATTTATTACCCTAGTTCCAAGAAGATTTTTGCTGATGCCCCTTGTCGATGGGATCCTCCATGGTCCCAAACAAAACCATCTAACCAACAAATTTCATCCTTGAAAGCAAATTATTGTTGATCCCAAAATTTGAATCAGATATTGACCACATCAGTGGCACAAAAAAAATCTGTTCAGAAAACAGAAATGTCTTTGTATATACAGTCTTGCAGCAGTAAGACTGCAGCAATGTGTTTGTGTGTCTGTGTGTTTAGCAATCCAGATCCCAGCTGGTGACTGGCAGCAGTAAACCCAGTGTGTCTTTGTGCCTGGGCTGGGAATTAGCCTGATTGTTTATGGAAGGGGGAGCCAGCAGCCCCCACTGATACCATGCCATCTGAACCCACCAAAGTCTGACTGCAGGCATGCATTAAACATCTTGAAGGCACTCGGTGAGCCATGGTTCTGCCTCAGACACACAGACACTAATTTCAGAAAGCACAGGCCAGTCTTTGATAGGGAACTCTGTAAAGCAGCTTTGGACTGATGGAGTGTTTGAGGGAGATACTGAAGCATATGTTCATTCATAACGGACAGATCATTCAGCCCTGAGAGATAACAATGAGCAATCAGTACTCGAAAGAACAAATGATCAAATCCTGTTCAAATCATGTTGTTTTAAACCGATTATCAGACAAGGCTCTGGTGGAGTTGTGAATAGAGTGCAATCAACCAAAGGCTTTAATCAGAGAAAACGCTATACCATAATACAAAATTAAAAAACGCTCATATACTAAACTAAAGGCGCACTGACCAGAGCGGGTTTTTAAAATGAATTATTTTACAAAGATTAAGATTGTGTTATCTAACTTCCACTACTCTGTAACCAGAGCTTAGAAAGTATGTCTAAATGACAAAATACTGATAATGGTGGTTGAAAACACAAATACTAAATAATTTCTCTCCTACACAATACTGGTAAAGTGATAGTTAAAATGGAAGATAATGTCACTCCTACAAATTAAACTACTAAACCTCATAAATTATATGCCTGCCTAAAAAGAAAGGTTTTAGGATTTGTCAGGGTAGAACTGTTTCAGACTGTTTCTAAGAACTTGTTCCGGAGCATAAAAGCCATGGAACAGGAGGCTCTGCCAGCCATAAGGGTTTTGGGTGGACAAAGGGATTCCAGTGTTATATGCTACATGTGATGACTTGGACGCGCAGAGGATAAATTTGGCACCAGCAGCATTACAGCAGCACTAACTGTAGCTTCTCTACAACCTTAATCGCCATAGTAAAGTGTGTTACAGTAGTTTAATTTACTTGAGACAAGAGCATACACTAAATTAGAGGTTGATGTTAAAGAAAAGGATTGACAAAGTTTGTTTATATTCTGGACTTGTAAGTAAATAAGTGACAGCATTAATGTTGGCCTCAAGAGAGAGGGTCTGGTCCATAATGTCACCAAGGCTCTTTCCCTGCTTCACCTTGACCTCCTTGCTTGACCTAGGAGACATTTTGGAGGAATGAGATATTTTACTGATTGATGGAATGTTTAGAACCAATTGGAGTAACTTCAGTCTTGCCTCTGTTAAGCTCAATGCAATTTGCAAACCAATTCTTGAGTTCAGAAAATAGGATGGAAGAGTTGGCGATGGAACGATCTAGGAGAGTTCTGATGAAACGTACATATCATCAGCATAACAACGGATAGAGGTAGCATATTTCGGAAATATATCCACTAAAGGGGGAATCTATATGAGGAAGAGAATGGGCATCTGCACAAGTTCCTGGGGCACACAACACATTACTGAACAGAACTTAAGGGCTCTTAAGAACTTTCGCTCTATCAGGTATGATTTAAACCAAGTGCATGTGACACCCAGTAGAGCCAGACAGTTTATGGTGAGAAATGGTGTTATGACCAGAGATGGGAGGTTAGAGTCAGGGTGGAATTTGGCAAAGTTTGATTGGTCTGAACCAGGCTTTGTCAGTGATGACAAGATGCACAGAATTCATGAAAAAATTGCGCCAATCTTTGGAGGTCTACAAACAACAGCTAGCACAGTTGAGAATAGAGCCATGTAAGCAATGTCGACGCAGGATACATTTTCAGCTATGGAGCATGTTAAAGAAAGGCTCAGCCCTCCCCTCCTCTGTGAGGGAGTCAAGCAAGGTGCTTGAGGAATCAATCTGATGACACTTATCACTCAATCAACAAGTGCCTCATTCATAGCCAATCCCCAGAGTTTTGAAGGCAGCATGAGCACTTTATAATTTTTTCCCCTTCACAAAGTTGGTGTCCACCATTGTCTCTGATTCCTACAGAAACTTCTTTGGACTACATTATATTGATAACAAATCTCAGATCTCTCTCTCTTGGTATCCTGTGTTCCTACGTTCCTTCCTCATCTCCATTGGTCAGGTATTCTTTAGTGTAATCTTCCATGCTCAACTTTCTGGCACACAACCCCATTGGTCTAACCATCATTCCCACCATTGTGGGACGCACGCAAAAGTGGGACACTTACAATTTTAGCTTGAAAAATTTATTAATTTATTTATTTTTTGTTAAGATTCTAATAATGTGTTTTACAACATATTAGTGCGACTGACTGGATCCTACCATCTGCTTTTGCTTTAAATTCAACTTCAAAACAACGATCCAGACCTGGGTTGTGTTCAGCACCGTCAAGAAGGGCAGTAGAGAATAGAAAAGAACAGGATTCACAGAGGAACTCTGTGAATTGAACTCAACTCATTAGAATGAAATATGTAGTGTTGCTGTATTTATAATTTGGTGACGTTTTTGGTGTGTTTAGAATGCTTGAATTCTACATTCATGCCTCTGGTATAAGCATTCACTATCAGGTTCTAAGCTACTGTAAAAATGTATCCCATTTTTGTGTAATGCTGTATTTAAAATCACCCACATTTGCAGACTCTCTCATTGCGAATGTAGTGTGTTGTCTCATTTGACAGCACACCACTGCAGGTATCACAAGTGCAAAGAATACATCTGCATTCAAATTTAAAGCTACATGTACTGATGTATAGTCATTCATATTTTTAGTAAAACTTCTACTTCAATGAAAAACTGTTTAAAAGTTTTGAAAATAAATGACATACAATTAAATAGTAACAGAAATTTCCAAAAATTGCTGTCATTACTGAAAATTAAGTTTTTTCCAAAATTTTTTTTTAATGCAACAAGACTGATGATTGAGCTTTCAGGGTTACTCCACACTATTAAACCTTCTAAACCGGAAGGTGTGAATTTTTTTCTTATATTATCTAATCACTGCTTGTGCTGTTTATGTAATACAAGCCTGCAACTGAGTCGACGTGGTCAGAGACACAAGGATGAATCTGAGGTAAGAGCGCACTCCAGTGAAGAGGACCTCAGGCACTGTATCTGTCTCTGTGCGTACTTGCCCTGGTTCTGGCTCAGTTCTCCCTGGTTCTGGTCCCCGGGCGGTGCATCTGCTTATCCTGCTTTCACTTGCAGTCTGGCACCGGCTCACACATGTACACACATTTGTTCTGACAGAGCTCAGGCTTTCAGAGGCTTTGGCCAGCACAGGATCGCAGCCAGAGGAGAGACGACACGTTAGCATGCCCACACACACACACGCACACTATGGTCTCTGCCAGTGCTGCATTGGTATGTCTGCACAGATGAGGATGAACTTAGATATTTGGGTACCCTTGGCAAGTTAAGGCATGTGCCTCCAAAATTTATCATTCAGAATAATAGGATAAATGAATGCTTCCACTAAAGTAGAATTTATTTATCAGCACCTATATATTATTTAGCAGTTTTACAAATAACTATTTATCAGTACCACAAGTTCTGCCACAAATGGATGCATGGCCCATAGCTGGAATGGGTTATAATGCAAATACAAAATTATTTTTCTTTCATTATTCCCAATAAATCATTAGTCTTAAACAATGTTGTACTTTTGCTGCCTGCATCAATGTATGAGTGATTAGGGGTTTCCCAATGTCAAAAAGTTTAGAGATATGGTGTGTATCAAACTATGAAAATAAAGGCTTGCATTTACATCATTTTTTTTTAATAAAGCTGCCACAGACATTCCTACAAATTTAACATTCCTGAAAATAAATCCTTATTGCAAATAAAAACTACTGAAAATACAGAAAAGAACATTTGCTCTGAAGGTTTTATTCTTTAGTCTTTGGATGTCCTCTTGACAAGATGCGTTTGGTTGTTAGCATGTGTTTGTGCAAGACACTGGATCTCCTCCACCTTCACAGCAGCATGCATCTATGTGTGTTTATGAGTGTGAATGCAGGGTCTTGGATCTCCTCCACCTTCCCAGCGGCTTTTCTCTCATCCTCTGACACAGATGGATGAATATTCAGGAGCTAGTTAAGAGCTGGTTCCTCATTGGCCCCCTGCTCAGCTCTCTAAACAAAACCATTGGCTAGCACTCTGGCTGGTACAGAGCTGGTTCCTGCGGCGAGGCTTGATGAGGCGGAAAACCATGATTAATTAATTTACTGCGTGGCTGATCATCAAACTGAGAGGGTTATGATGAGCACAGCGGTCCGTAGTGTTCTACTGCTCAGACACTCACACACACATACACACACACTGCCTTTGCTTTGACCTGGACACTAACGAACAAAATAACACAACCACAAAAGAACACATGCTTTGCAAAACCCAAGTAAAACCCAAAAACAAACGACATTCACATGCAAAGATATTTTAAATAACAAAAATACACCGAACAAAATTGGTAAAGATTACAACGGCAAAATGCAACATAACAATATAAACTTAACAAATTTAACACACATAAAAACTCATTTGACCTGCAAATCTAATACAATCTCTCCAATATCATAGGAAGTTTTGTGTTATTTGGCCAAAAATGTATTTAGATTTTTGTGTCATTAAAAACAATATTCCTTGTTACTTTATGTGGCTTTATATGTTTGGGATTTCAAATTTTTGTGTTACCAAATTTACGTGTTACAAAAAGTCTACAACTTAAAAAGTAACCTCAAAACTCACTTCACTTCATTTTTCAGTGCGCAAGACTATGAATTTGCCCCTGTTTTTAATGAAATGTATTCATCTTCAATATCGATTTTAAATGACTATCAAAACTATTTATTAAATGTGTAATTATTTTTTATTCATATCAACAACAACACTAGTGCAGAGGCCCCCATGGGAACCTCATGGGAAACAACCCAGAAGTAGTTTTGTAGAAAATAAAAAACAACCCTGAGAGATGATATATGTCGTTTGATTTGAGCTTTGTAATGATGGTCTAACTATTAAGGCAATGTATTTAACATTAACTTCTATATTGATGCATCCTAGTAACCAGTCACTAAATACTTAAAATTTTAAGTATAAAAAATAGCCAATGAGATTCAACATAAATTTTTGGATAAATATTTTACATTAATGATGGAACATTTTCCCCACTATGATTCTTTACTGTTACTTCCAGGTTTCTTCCCAACCTTGCTTTCACTTCTGTGGTGTGAAATAAGTGTATATCTTAATTGTTGTAAGAAAATTGATTTATAGCTAATTTTCCTGATACATTAGCATGTTTTGAAGCTAAACAAATGTTGCCTCCAAATAATATCATGGATCTTTTGCTAGCTTTGTTCTAAAGTCAAGGCAATGTTATTCAACTGTAAACTTCAAAACAATCTTTGTATTTATTATTTTTTTTATTATTATATCATAAAGGTCCCATATCATGCCCCTTTAAAATAATATGAATTACATATTTGACCTCTCTAGACTATCACTGCACACCTAATAACCTTTAAAATATCATATTCATCATAAACAATATCTTTGAATCACATCAAATGGTTGAGCCTCACCAAACAAGCCTTGTATATATGAGTATAGATGAATACTGTTTGTAAGCCAGAGAAAAATTACTTTTGGCCCGAGACATCCAAAAACACACCTTTTTCATTGTTTATTCGATAAAGTTCTGCTACGATTACTCTTCCGGTCATTCATGGCGTACATTTTCAATTAAGAGGAGCAGCACCAGTGGTTCATCTGATTGGATAGTAGGGGTGCTATAGCCATGAAGGCATTTTGAGTTTCTAGAAAAAGAAAATAGGATTACACAAACATGCATGAACCAATCTGATTATGATGTGAGGTATGTTTTTGATGAGGAAACACTATTAAAACATGCAAAAAAAAATTCTGAAAAGTTTACACGATACATCAGCTTTAACTACGCAATGTAAGTACATAGTATATAATATGATTAAATATCCTATAATATAATATTGGTAATAACATTATTAATTATTATTATTAATCACTTGGCCCGATATTATGAGAGAAATAACAACCTATACCTCACAACCTGGATCGTATTGGGCAGCAAAGGTGTTTTTTGGTTCTGTTTGTCGGTCAATCTGCTGTTAAAGACTCCAAAAAACAAATAATGAACCTTTCAAAACCACAACACAAACACATTCAAATTTCACCCAGAGCTTCTACTTAGAAGGTGCAGGAACTGCCACTGATTCAAAGTTAAAAAAAACACATTCATTGAATCTGAACAGGATTAGATAAAGAGTAACTCATTCTTCAACAATCAGAAGACAGGGGTGAGCAAGTGCATTTATCCAGATTCTTGTATTTTGGTTCTTTGTCGTAACAGTTTGCAACACTTTTTTTAAACTCTCTTCTCTATCTGACTTTGAATTTAATTGATTTAATTATATGTTAAAGATCTTTTTTTATACAAATATGCAGTAGCTTACAGAACATTGGCATGAATTATTGAAACTGAATCACTGTTTGATGTCAAGGCATTAGTGTGCTTTTGCTATGAATAATTCAATCTTGTTTTATCAGTGTGCTTAACACTGCTCTTCACATCTGTTCACCTGAACGTTCATCAAACCCACTCCACATTCTCATATTCATATGGAAGTGCAAGTTACAAGTTATAACATATTTAAAATTGTACTGTAAACATAGTGTTATAGATCTTCACATTTCAGAAAATTATACAGATTTATTGTAAAAATAGAATGCATAGGTTATTGTCCCTTTACTAAGCACTTAAATTATTAGGGCCTTTAAATAAAGTTAATTCACTAAAAAAAAAAAGATTCAATTGTGAGATTAAACCAAGACAGGCCACAAGGATTCCAAAAATTTCCATTAAAGCCTCTTCTTTTGGAACCATTCAGCTTACAGACTTTATCAAACACACCCTTATGTTGTGGTCACATTGAATAGGAAGGAAGTGAAATACATGCCTTCAACCTTCCCCCAACAAACACAAGGAAGCATCTTTTAAAATATAGAAGTCATCCAAATAGATCAATAATCATCCAACAATAAAGCTAAACTCAACTTGCAATCAAGAATATGATCCATCAACTGCCCATTGGGGATTTTTTTGGAGGTTCACAAACATTTTTAATGCTAGTAAATGGGGGAACTTCGTGTAGTGTGACCATAATAAGATGTTTCCAGACAATCAAAGAGAGACAGAGATGAATGTGACAGAACTAGAGTGTTTTTAGGATGGTTGGAAGGGAATCTTCAGAAACACGCCCCACATTGTCACAAACATGGTTATTTTGGTCTTGTTCTCTAGACTCTATTGATGTAGGTCTGGAGCGAAGAGAACCAAACCTGTCCTTGCTCAGAGGAAGCTGAGCAATTCATGACAAGCTTCCACTACATTTACTTTAACAAACTATCACTTAATGTAGCTGTCCTTCAGGTCAAACCATAGATCGGAAAGACAATATGATAAGACAATGCATTGTTGTATGATGAAAGCCACTGTTAAAAAACCTATTCCACTTCAATTAGATAACTAAAATAAATACTAACTGCTTGAAGTTTTACCAGACCAACCCAATGTGCTTCGAAAGATATATCAACTCACTACTTTAACCTCTTGGTTTAAAAAGAGGTCGACAGCTTCTTATTTCATAGACTTTGGCCTAAAAAAACAGGATACTTCAATCATTCAGCCTGCTTTATTTTAATCTATAAAAAATCATTGTATTTCTCATATAGGGTATGCATGCAATGTATTTAAAATTGTTTGCTTGATTCAGTGCTTGGTGACTTGCTCATTCTTTATATAGCCCTTTGGGCACTTATTTTTACAACTGTGAGTAAGAAAACACAAAAACCATTTGTAAAAAAAAAAAGCCAATATTATTGGTAACAAGCAGCAGCAGGTTTATTAACCCACTTGTTTATGAGGAATCCAGAGCAGAGCCAGAGGCAAGCTGTCAATCACAGCCGATCTAAGCAATTAAAGAAATCAATTCTTAATCAGTCTCTGTCCTGGAGTTATTTAGTGACACTGTAAAGTCATGATTCCCTAACTTGTCAAATCTATTTAAAAAATGCATAGCGGAGAAAAAAAAGAAACTAAAATAAGTAATTGAAATATTTAATTTTCCAAAATTTTATGAATGATACAAAGGTGTAGAACACTTGACCACAAGATGAAGCTACGACTGATGTGATAAACACTACAGCCAGAGTTCTATGAAGTCTATGGTCTAAACACTAAGATACGCGTTATGTCTGTCTGTTAAAGGAATCACACTCTTCACTTTACTGGAAACACAAGAGAGCAGGTCCAATTTCATATAAACCTCTCATGATCTTTGAGTAACAAAGAAGTGACTGAGAGGCATCCAAGCACAACATCCTTCACACAGCGTCTAAGAGATGTTCTAAGGGACATAATCCATAATTCACAATCACTCAGGATAATTTCTTTTGTCTGGAAGGAGCAGCACAGTTCATGGGAATTCTGACCGATTGTATTTCACAATAAATAATTTAAGGAATTAATTGCAACTGAGTGTTGATGTTTTTGGTGTATGCTTCATATAATGATCAAACTATGGTATTTGCTAATATTTGATATGTATAGTGTCTTTGAAACTGCTGTTAATATTGAGCACAATGTTCAGAATGATTATATGGTAGCAAGTTCTGCTTGACTGTTTTGTAACTTTTGTAGATATTGTAAATACCATTATCTTGAAAACAGTTCTGTTGTTTATAGTTTTGGTGCTTTGTTAGCATATTTTGTCTGCCTTTTTACTGCCATCATCCGAAAACCAGGTTCTCAAGGCATGAATGGGGATCATGTTACAGCACCGGTGATACTTGCTGTTAGCTTGCACAGTGACCTCCACTGGATGGCCGTTGTAAGCAGAGCAGCCTAGAGGAAATTATTTATAACCCCGGCCCCCACCTGCTCCAATTCAGCTTCATCCCCGAAGCTCCGCCTGACACAGCAACAATGGCGTCTGAACTTCTGATGCAATGAAAAGTTAATGAGAAATTTGATTACGAATGCACTGGCTCATTAGGTGATCTCACTGTCTGGCTGTGAAGGACTAGGACAAGTAAACAGCACTGTACTGAAGCATGTTCACATTGCTCCCTTCATCTGGTCCAAATTGAGAGGTTCACAGGTCAAATTCCCACTGCTCAATCAGAAGCATTTCTTCTTATCTTATTTGTTTTTTATTTTTTTTGTCTGTTAGTGGTTAACCAGTTTCTGAACATAAACATTTCTTATGTTAGTGTTGTATTTATTGTTTATTACAATCAAACTGCAATGAGTAAAAAAAACTATTATGGGAGATTTAGCATCGTGCTATAAATGTAAGCAAAACTATTATGAAAGAAAGGCTTATTTCTTTCCTGTAAAAAAATTCCTCAAGATATACAATTAATCTGTTCCGGGGTGGCCTTAGTGTGTTGAATTTTTAGTATGTCGAAGCAAGTTTTACATGTAAAACCCCTAATCCATTACAAGTCACACAGAAAGATTAAAAATTGAAAAGAACATGGAAAACCAGAGAAAAATAAAATAGTACTCTTCAATCCTTAAAAGTACACATTATAAATATTATTAAAACAATGAAAACAGAATAATAAACAAAAAATAATAACCCCTACGTTTTAAGTGAGGCAATGTGACAAAGTGTTGGAGAAGGTGGTAAAGGAAAAGAAACTGGAACTGACCAATATGAGAGCACAGCATTTGGTGGTGCATTGAATGCAGTCACAGGTGATGCCCAGTGTTGTTTTCTGCACAAATTTCAAATGTCAAATATGTATTTCTTGGGCAGGTTTTTCGACTCTTTCTTTATTTATTTATTTTTCGAATCATGAATCAAAATATTCTTCGTATGGCCTTTCGTATCTTGAGTTTCCTGTAACGTGAAGCATTCATATCTCGAGGTACTACTGTAGTAATAAATTGGGTTGTACATATTCAATATACAAGACACAATAATCTAAAGTGAACATATGAACATATAGACCCCCCAAAAAATCAGTTTAGTCTGAAAATAAAGTTTAAATCCAAATGCTAAATTAAAACTGAGAATACCAACAATTGATGTGAAAGTCTATGTAAGATCAAGGCAAGACCAGCTATGCCATAACTGACTTTCATTGCTATCGAGGAAGTAAGGAGCAGGACAGTAGCAACTAATGACACTCGTGCCAGTAATCCTGATGGCACCAAAGCTTTCCTCTCTCATCGCTAACTCATCTCGGCTGTTTGTTCTCTTTGACTTTGACAGGTGTTTAATTGCATTGTGAGGGTAAAAGAGGATCAGTGTGAGCGTGTGTTGGTGGTTTCTCTTACACACTCAGCAGAGCCAGCGCAGCTTTGTACGACAGAGAGCGCTAAATTATTTAACAAGGGAAAAAGAAGGAGAAGAGTGTCGCTCTGCTGTGCTGTGGTGACTGCTGCCAAACACAGACTGTAGGACAAGAGAGCAAGGTTAAACCTGATGCAATGGGAGAAGGCCAGACACTTGCTCTTATACAGGTTTAACTGTATTTCTGGGGACTCTTTAGATGTGCATGGTTCACTGGGCTGACTTCTCAAATTTAAAATGAGGTAATTTAATAGAAATAATTTTTTTTTTTACTGTAAAACCTGAAATCATTGTGAATAAAATTTCACTGTGTTCTGATAAATACGTAGCAGATAAACTGAATTAAAGTTGATGTTACAGGTCAGAAGGTTATTTTTTGCTGTCTGTGCATTCATGTTTCTGTGTTACTCTAAATTAATATTGAACTGAACTCACACTAATGCAAGTTTGCCTGGTGAAGTGTTATAAAAATATTTATCAGGTTTCAACAATTAGAATATTTTCTGACAAATAAAAAATATCTGCAATAATATTTGCCAACTCGATATTTAATTGTAGTTTGTAATTATTTTTTTATCTGAATATTGTTAGGAAATGTGCAATGTTTTAAGACATATTTCTTTCCTAAAAAAGATACATTCATGTTAATTATACATACATTCATGATAACTCCTTTTTTGTACATTATAAAAAGAAAAAGCAAATACACAAGAAATACACAAAGAAAAAAGAAATACATTTTGCTTTAGATCTGAAAGTGTCAAACAACGACGTGCAAGGAGAGAGAAAACAACAAAAAAGCTTTAACTATCAGGGGTGTCGTTAGAGTTACAATATGCTTTACTCTAAATAATTATGTACAACAAAATAGTAACCCGTGTTATAATTTAAAACATTGTGACCAGTGCATTTAGAATCACCCTAAACTTTAACATTTGTGTCTATGTAATAAAACTGACAAACACACAAGGACAAAAACTGATCTTACAAAATGAACATGGAAGACTTTTTCTGGAGGGTTTGAAGACCATTATTCTCAGCAGCCTTTATTAATATCTTCAGCATTCATTAATCTCTGCACCATTCTTCATTATGAGCTGTCGGATTTAATTAAAGAGCAAGCGAATGCACCGGAAGCAGAAAAAACAATTAATAGTGGTGTAAATGAAGCCATCATAGGCCTTTCTTTAGCATAAACTGTCATGCCGGAGCAGATGAAAGGGAAATTAATACATTAATAAACTAATTAATAAAAGCATCTGGTGTCATGCATAGCTTTCCAGCCGTGCCTTGGGCTGATTTTAGCACTGACCCAAAACTGAGACATTAATCCATCATTACAATAAACACCCCCCACAGTTAAATGTGACAATGATGGATGCATCACTGCATCATGACTTTTAAAATGCACATATTGTCTACAGAATTTCATGGTTGTGATCATTTTGAAAAAAAAAAACAATATTATTTAATCCTCATAACAAATCTAATTAGAGTTGTGTCAATTAAATAAAGGCACTCATAATAATTATATCTACAAAAGTACTTTACAAATGCTGACTCGTACACATGTAGTAGTTTCCTACATGTAGGAGTTTTTACAGCATGAGTGATGCTGGTCTTCATTCATCAGGCTCGCAGTGGGTCAGGAGTGCCAGGCAGAGGTGCCATCCTTCACCTGGAGGATGCCCACAGTGGATCCCATATGTGAAACTTTCAGAGCCAAAAACAGCTTAGAGTAGGAGAACAGGGAATAGCCAATGAGAGCTATGTGTCATGGAATGAGAGTGCATGGGAAAAGAGAATATAAACATGACATTAAGTCAATGATGACGATTTTTTTTACAGTAAACTTGTTAGCACTGTGCACTTATATTTTGCTGATAACTTTTATTGATTTTTTGCATTAGTGAAATACACATATATTTTTTCCACTGACTCATTTGCATTTTTTCTTTAAACATACAACCCATATGATCATAAGTTCTGGCTCATTGATGGCAGCCAGAAATATCTACAAAATGTTTTCAACTGCATAACTATTCTTAAAACTATCAGAAGATACATAAAAGGCACACTAGCTTCATATTAATTTGTCAAAAAAACTAGCTTCATATTAATTTGTCAGAATATTTTTATTGGCTTCAAAAATACCCAGAATATTTAGCTATAAGAAATGAAATGCTCATGCTAAGCGTCACCAAAAGGACAATTCCAAATCAAAATGCCAGATGTGCTTGTAATTTGTTTTTGCACTTTTCTATTTGAACACAGACTCCAAAAAAAACATTGCTTTGAAAATATAATAATGAAAAACAAATGAGCTTTTACTTTCTTTTTTCTTTTTTAAATTGATAATCAAATGAATAAATGGTACACAGATTTACAGAAAGACTCTTATTCTGAATGGTGTTTGCGTTACACTAGACAGCTTGAGCTCGCAGATTCTTCACATGCACACACTGATGACATCAGATCTTAAAGTCAAAGCAATTGGTTGTAAGAATCTTATTTCAAAAAAGCTTTACCTTTAAACTTTTAAAACTAAGGTGGAAATAGAAACGTGTGATTTGAAATTACTGAATAATAAAAAACACTAAATGCACATTCAATTAATTGTGTTTTTTTGTTTATTTGTTCATTTTAGTAAAGTTGTTTCATTATTTAAAGTATGTATGTTTGAGTTATCTTTTGAGAAATGTAAATATCTTAGTAACTGGATTAAAGGTTAAAGCATATATTTTAGAGATGTTGGGATGATTAAGGTCTTGAATAAGATTTAGATTCAAGTATTTGTCCCATAATTTAAGTTTGAGACACCGGATCTACAGAGACCACAAAAATGAAAGTCTGAATAGTAAGGGAATGTGGTCTGATGTGAGCTAAGAAACTTCAGCTAAGAATACATGGCTGGTTTGAAAGACTATGATTATTTATAAGTGTTTTATTATGTTTCAATCTGTGACATCCTTCGATTTTAAGGGAGCAGGTGGAGCAAATAAAACAGATGAGCAGCTAACCAAGAAAACCAAGATGATAAGCATCGACTCGATTATCACGACAAAAGACGACGAGATGTTTGAGCCACTGGAGTCATGCGGTCATTAACTTAACAAGCACTGGAACAAAAGAGAGAGAAGGAGAGGAAGGAATGAAAGAGAAGCAGGGGTGAATATCGAGTTTTCCCTCTGGTGTTCAGACGAGGACGAAACTCGAGCCGCTGTACTGCACACTCAAACACACTGCGTAAGTGTGTACTCTATGTGTGGTTGTGCAGATAGAGCACAATTTACTGTGTGTAGTCTGTGTTTGTGCATTGTGTATCTGTGTGTTTCAGAAAATGGGAGGCAAATTCATTATTGATGGCAGGACGAAACCTGCAGGAAGGATAAACTTACGTAATAGGAAGGATGGCATAATTGTGGGTACTTCTGCAAATAAAAATCGAGTTTAGTTGTTTTTGGTGTTGTTGTTTTTTGTTGTTTAAATCAGGTGTTGGATATTAAAAAATGAAAAAAAAAATTGGGGGGTTTCCTTCTAAAGTTATTAATTTTAAAAATTAGCCTGTAGCGTATAAACACCCAGCAGTTCATAATCATTGGCAGATGGAGAATTCTCATGATTCTGTGATTTCAAGAAAAAATATATGGTATATATGAGATAAAGAAATATGGAAAATTGATTAAAAGGACTAAAAGCAGAAATTAAAACGTATTGATACATCCTCAGATTTTTTTAAAGTTCTCCAGATTTACTTAGATTCACTTGCTAACCTTTATTTGTTTTTTTTTTGTTTTGTGTTTTTGTTTATTCATTCTGATGACATGCACAGTAGCATGTATTTAGGTTTTCATTCATCTTTTCTAACAACTGATAAAAATGGAGAAGAGAATATATATTTTAGTCCCAATTTTCATTTATGTTATAACCATTCTGACGCAAGATGAGACAACTCTGCCTCAGCCATGTCATCCTGCAACTCAAGTGCCTGGATCTGGGGAAATCTAGGGATCTAGGGAAAAACAGTTTGCTGTGTAAAGTTGTGCTAGTGCCTACAGGAAGTGCTGACCCTATGGTCTTATCATTGTACAGGAATATTGGGATGTTGTACAGTGAAAAAGCACCCTCTTTGCATGAGACGTTAAACCATGGTGCTGACTCTGTGTGATAATTGAAATTTACTGGATGTTAGGTTGAAAAATAAAGTAGGATTATCACACCAGCATTTCTGGCTGAACTTGCATACTCATAAAAATCCATGTATTCTAACTGGCTACATTCTTCTGATTGGCTTCCCATGTCTCCTGTCCACCATTAGCTGGGGGGAGTATTGCCGGTCCCAGATTGTTCAACGATCCTAACACTTGGACAATTCGCCTTGTACGCTTCTCCATTTCTTGCCAACCACGCTTGTAATACTAGTCAATACTGAGCAGAGTAAACTTGTGAATCTAGCATTAAGACTGGCAGTCTGAACATAGCCTAAGCATCAGCATTTTCTATTGTTAAGCATAATCTATTATTTTGAGTCTGATTAAGTTTAGGTTATTGAATATTTTTTTTTCTGTTATAATATGATTCCAAGCGTGTATTGAAATCCTCTTTGTGTCTCTCCTAATCTCACATTGCACTTAACACTTGCGTCTACTGCTGCACTGATGCTGTTGCTTTCACTAGAGCATCTATCTACGGCATATGATTAAGAGTTTACATAAGTGACATGAATGTGACCATTTGAAGAAGACAGGGATTTATTAACTATCTTTCTGGAAACATCAAATGAAGCTTGATTTGGGAATAATGATGTCTTATAAAAGCTGAAGCAGGTACAAGCAACCTGCTAGGTGAGAAAATCTATTGAAATAAATTGGGAGAAGATTAACTGAGGCTACTTGAATAGACTCAACTGACTAAGAGAAAGGTCACATGTAGAATTTTTTTTGAGGAATTTGACAAATATTGTAAAAATAAACAATGTTGCTCTATCCACAAAAGTTTATCCCAAAATTCCATCAATCTATCCACCCATTCACCTGGTGAACCAGCTTGTTCAAGAAAAAGGTCAAGGAAATAATTTCATAAAAATGCACGTGTTCAATATACATCCATCAATTAAGCATGTCTGTGGACTCCTACATTTTAAAAAGTCCAAAAAAGCTTCCAAAAGAGATTCTAGTTTTGAGCCTGAGCCACTATATGTGGGACACTACAATGAGCTCTCCTGTTTATTGGCTGAAAATCAACAGAATCCTGCTTAAAAAAGAACAAAATAACATAATGAATGACTTAGTGTAACTCTTGTCCATCTATATTTGAGCAGTGAAGGCCCCAAGGCAGCAAAGCTGAGAGGATTGTCTCCTTTAGGGCTTCTAAGGACCCCGCAAGGAGCCCTGAATCTATTTCACTAACACAGACTCCTGAAAAAGAAGAAACCTTTTTCTTTGGTCTTAAGAAGGTTCTTGTTGTTTCTTTCATCAGAAAGACGCATGTAAAAGTATTTGGTTAAATGTTTTAATTGAAATAGCAATACATTTTATGTGTGTGTGTGTGCGTGCGTGTGTGTGTGCATGCCTGCGCGTGTGCGTGCGTGCGTGTCTGTGTGTGTGCGTGTGTGTGTGGAGATAGCTTGTACAACAAAGACACTATAAACACTTAAGGCGGCTTTTGTACAATTTGAATTGTGTAAAAATGTATTAATAGTACATTGTGCTGATGATTTAGAAAATAAAAATAACTAAACAGATGTTATCTCATTTTATGTTTTAGAAGCAGAAAAAAAACACTACCTACTCTAATTTTCCTTCACAAATAAGCACAGAGAAGGAACTTCCGTGCATAAAGGAAACAGCAGTGAGGAAAATGAAGCAAATGAGGGAGACACAAATGGAGATGACAATGACAAAATCCAGGTGAGTTAAAGGGGGGAGTTATTTCTTTTATAAAAAACAGAAGATATTGCTAGAGACAATGGGAGTCTGGAACAGAAAACTAGCTGAGAAGCACATCAGTTAGCTGAATGTGGAAATTATTTCTTCATTCAGGAAAGCTTGCCATGATAGCATAATCTCCTACATAACCACATTAGAATCAGATGTTGCTGGGAGTTATTGGCGAGATGAGTTTTAGCAGGTAAGTTGTGAGTCTTGTGTTTTAACATCAAGTGATGCTGTGGATCTCTATCAATACAGTTTCTAGGATACTGTGTGAAGAAGGAAAAAAAATCTTGAAATTAGTTTATTTTAAAGGAGTAATACTGGATAGTTCCAAATTCAACTGATAGATAATCAACTATGCTCGAGCTGAACTGATCTCTTCTTTTGGCTTAGAATTAGTACTAAATATGTTATAACTAATAGGTACTTCCCACATGACAATAGTTTTCCTTAGTGGTGTTTTCATGTGTACAAATGTAAATGCTATCCAGTTTACTGAAATTGAGCATTTTTTAGTTGAAAGATGCCATATTGAAAGTGAAACCAAGAGTGTGATTAGTCGGGTGAAAGCGGATAATTGTAGAGTTAGAATTATATTTTAACCACTTTTTATAAGAATATCTGGCGTGAGCAAAAATAATGAGATAATAATGAGCAATGAAGTAAAAAAAAAACCTCAAAAGTCAAACCTCAACAGTGCATGAGTAAGCATGGCTTCAACTCATTTTAGTTAATTTCCAAAACAATTTGATTACCAAAAATAAATTTTTTGTTGAAAATGAAGTAAAAGGTACTTTTCCCTTCCAACTAACTGGAAATCTTTTTCCAAATAACATCCGCTCCAATCCTCAGAATTACAACTTATGCATTTATATTTTTACAGTTAAAGCATTTACAAACTATACAAACTGAACCAGCATCTGAAGAGAGAGAGAGTGAATATCCTTCGTTCTCAGGCTCAAAAAGCCACTGAGGAATCCTATAGGCAATAAAGCATCACTTTAAAAACATGTATTTACTGCCACTTGCCTTCAGTGTAATCTTTCAGTAATGCTAATACCACAATCTACTGCTCCCTGGACAAATCCACCCTTAATAAAGCTGTCTGAATCCAGGCTGCTGCGATAAAGATTCCAGAAACAAACCTCCAGTGCTTTTTAACACAAGAAATATGAGTCAGGCCGGCGGGATGTATTTGAAACTATCTCCCTCTGTGGAGAGATTAGGCCTTTCTCCGATTAAAGGTAATCAATGGCTCCCCATCGCTGCTGTAATGGACTCTAATAAATAGAAGAGATGTGGCAGTGTGTGAAAGGCCATTAATCTGCATGTTCTGGAAGAGTCCGACTCTCTCACATCCATCACAAACACACAGCCTTCATTTGCACTGTAATGCTCCTGTCACCACCACTCGATTGATTGTGAAATAGTGTAATCTCTAGCTCAGAAAAAAAGATGAATATAGCCATTTTCAACAGAGATACAGTTGGTCACAACATTTTTTTAGAACCAGACTAACTTTTGAATATTGCACCGAATAGCATGTTAATAATGCAGCATCACTTTTTCAAAGGTGCCAAATTCTGAAAATGTGACTTTTCTGACATTCCTGGCATCTTGAAGTGTTGTTCAAAAAAATGGGTCAAATTGTAATCAGATTATTTCACACATGTTTGAGCAATCCTTTATTCATTTTTCGTGAGCTGAAAATGGCTCATTGTTCTTAGCCACGCCCAAGTTCTTAGCCAAACCCACTGACCAATCAGCTTAATTGCTAGTACAGGACCTCTTTGTGATGAACAGGAAAGACAGTTTGACCCAGAAGTTTGAGAGCAGTAGTCCTGTTGGATAAACAATGACAAAGAAGTCCACTTTCAGAAGTCCGGAGCCTAAGGTTTTTGTTAGAATTAGCAAAGAATGAGCTTGTTGGTCAGAATGGCTCAATTTTGTGTCTGTGTTTGTTTATGAGCAGCACTTCATGTTCAGCAGGTTTGTAAACAAAGAAGAGTTCAATAAAGGAATTGTAAACAAGGCTGGCTCTAAATATATGTGCGCTTTTCCAACTATACCATGTTCATTGACTTGGAGATGCACACCGTCAACAGTTTTTTTCTTAAAAAATTAATTTAACTCTGCATCTATCAAGCTGAGCACACACCAACATAAATGATTTTTGTAACATTAATCCTATAAGGAAATCTGGTTTTAGCACACAGATGGAGGCTCTTTGAATATTATCTTCCCTTAAATCTTAAATATGCACACACTACAAGATTTAATTTAATCGCTGTGCATCACACACTACAGTTGTTACACATTATTGTGCCAGACTTATTTAAATTAATTTAAAGATGTTTTTCTTTTTAACAAAAAACTATTACATTTTGAAAATTGCCTTTAGTGCAAGCGCTAGTATAGAAGGCTCAAATATGTATTTTAAGTGCATTAAAAGGGAATAATATAGCACCTTTAAAGCAGGAGGAGTTGGACGTCAACCGTGAATGCTTTGGAGGATCACAAATTTACCAACATGCAAGTGAATGTGTGAGTTATTCAAAGCATGAACACTGCTCTTGGCTTTAAAGTGTCCAAAGATATACTGAAGGCAGAGAGGGGAACAGGGGAAGATGCCAGTAGTGTAAAAGAGAATGGAGCATCATTAGTGCTGAACTCCATTATCTGCAGCCATCTAGTGTCTGTTCTGTGCTCTTCACTAAAGCTGCTCTCACACATAAAATTAACACTACACCACAAACATACCTTTTTAATTTTTGTTCCAGTTTACTCTTAGAAAAAGTATTATGTATTTGAACAGTATAAAGACCCGATTAAAAGTTATAATCAAAAGAATATTGCTTGGTAATGTTTTTCAACTATTATGAGTTAGGTCATATGTGCTTGTGCTTGTAATGTGCTAGTGTTATATCCAAAAGTTCCTGAGTGTTGAATTAAACACACCTGTCTCCCTGAGGCAAGCTGCAGTACACTACACCTGTGCAAAGAAACACGCAGACAGGTAAAGGCAGGATCTCAGATTCTGCGACCTTAAAAGTCTATAGAGTTCTCTCTGGAGCTTCGAGTGAGCATGGGGCAAGTTTCTAAAATATGCATTATGTGCAAAATATTCTAAATGGTTCAAAATACTGTATGTAATATAATTTACCTCACAACCCAAAATCCACAATTACCATTTGATATGTGACCCATGCTGTTGCATACTCACATGTTGCTGATGATATTCAAAATCCAAAAAAAATTCACTGTTATATTAATATAGTCACATTCACTTTAAGGACATGTGATGTAACTACCAAACAGCATTACTATTGAAGCCAATATGAAGACTGAAACGAATGAAACTCATTATTGAAAATGAAAGTGATTAACTGGGTGCTTTAGGCTGGTTTCAAAAAGGGACAAATTCCATAGACAACCTATGTTAAACTGCCCAGCTTCACAGCATGATAATACATGTATAAGGTATGCTTTTACAGACAACTTTCAGGGGGACACATTTTGAATCACTTATCTGCTTAACTTATAGTAAGCTTTAAAGGGATCATGAACTGAAACAAATACAACATATACAAGAACAAAAATAAAACACAAATGAAAAATTTAAACTTTTAGGCTTGTGCTCATTGAGTTACAGAGTGATGTCAAGCAAGGTGCCCTATAAGAAGTGACTAATGCTAGCCCCTTAATTCTTGTTGGCTGAGTAGCTTGCAATTCTGCAGTGTAATTGAGGAAGATGACCTACTTAACATATAAAGAGACTGCGAAACTTGTAAACAAAAGTTAGTTAACTACCAAACTGGGAAAACTCACAGAATCTGATAAATCAATCACAGGTAAAAAATATGAGGAACTCTCAAATAACAATTTTGTGTCAAAATATTTGAAAGACAACAGTGAAGCACATTTAAGACTTTATCATTATGCAGAAAGAGTCGAATAGCAGATTTAGCATGAATCATCGAACTGATCTCCTCGGACTAGTTCGATGTCCTTCAAAAAAATCAACCAATGGGCCATGACTAATGTCTACCAATGGGGCACGACAATTTACACAATAAATTACCACAATAACTTTTTGTTTGACACAAACACACACAGTAATGACCACTAGCGACCTCACGGACCACCAACAGTTGTCCACTAGTTGAACGCATAGCACACTGCTATAGAATACAATGAGAAATTTTATCTAACAATACAGATCTGACAATCTGACAATAAACAGGGAGGGGAGACATAAACATGGTTAACAAGTGACTACTAAGGACACAACAGGCAAATCTGACAGGTTAATTAGTTGAACACACAAAAGGAAACAAACACAGACAATAAAACAAGGGGATACTATAAAAACTCTTAGTAAAGGACTATATACAGGATGATTCAAGAACAATACCACAACTTTGAAAATCGAGAACTCTGCAAAGAAGAAAAGGAGAGCTACATTTTTCTGTTGTCGAAAAGAAAAGAAGCTCTGAAGTCTGTTAAGTACTCTTTCAAGTGTTTAATTACCTAAGGTTACATCATGTTTCTTTGATTAAATACAGATTTTCAAAGCTGTATTGTTCTTTTTTAATCAACCTGAACAGGGACAATAAATAAATTAAACTTGAAACATTGTTATTGTCCTTGTATTTTGCTAAACGGGTATTGCGTTTTAATTATTTTCTTTCTTAAAAGTTCTGATTATTTTCACAATTTTAAACTCATAGCAAGTAATAGATTGTCTTTGACTTTTTTATTACCTTTGTCTTCACTCAACTTTCAATCTATGCACATGAAAGTTGAAGTAGTTGAAATATTCTCTTCTGGCCTTTAATTATATGTTCTCTGCTCTTAAAGGAAATAAAAATTGCATCAATCTAAAATCGAGAAAATCCATCAGTGTAAAGTACTAGGCTATAAATTGTACACAATGGCTACATACATATGAGAGTGTAAATCTGGGGAATCCATAAACCAGTAAGTAAGATCTGAAAACCAGTGACAAGCAGGACCACTCCATAGCAAATCCAGAAAAACTACAGTAGATTTAAATTTCATTAATAAACACAGATTTTTAATTTCCAATTATTCTGAATGGTTTTATTTCAAGGTGGGAGGTGCATCCAACACCAACACAGCAGCCTTGTGATGCTCTGCCCTCCACACTGAATGGAAAAAATAAAAAAATAAAAAAGGGAATGTGGGAGGAATTAAAAGAAAATAAGTGTTAACCCCAGCAGCGCCTGGGATTATGCCATGCTCACAGACGCCGTAACTTAAATCTGTTGGGTTTGAGCCTTGCAGGGTTAACCAAACACATTTTGATTACAGTCTGTGCGCAGAAGCTTTCTACTCAGACACATAGTCACATCTGGTCCTAGTTAGAACCCTATTGAACACATCTTCTGATGGAAAGGTGTTTTCAAAGCCATGAAAAAAAAAAGTTAGGAACGTTTATGTTAATAAAATACATGTTGCTTTCACAAAACTTCAACTTTATTCGGATTATTATATTTTAAGCTATGCACATGAAAATTATAGTAGTTGCCTTCGATCCTTTTATATCCGCTCTCACAAGGGACATGCTCTATAAAACAAATTATATATGTTAATGAATTTTAAAGACAAAAATCCTTTTTTTTCTCTTGGGACTCATAAGAGGCATTTTAAGAGATAATTCCTTTTAATGAGCTAATAGATCTCTGACAACAGGTCTTGTTTTGCTCCCTCAGCTCTGATGAAATAAAATATATAATGCTGCTATCTAGGGCTAATCTGAAGCTTTCAATGTAATGCAAATATTTAAAGCATTGTTTGTGTTACCATCAACTGGTCGAGGAAGATTTATTTTAATCACTGGTGTGTGGAAATTGCGAAACAAGCACATGCGCTGTAATGAGCAAACATTTTCTGACTTGGTTAGGTTAGGAAGAGTAAAAGAATTACATTACCACTTTAATCATAATGTTTTGTCCTGTGAATGTAAACCATAACGTTTAAGACCAGGTCCGCACAAACATTTATATAGGTGACTTTTTTAATTGGATTTAAATATGGCTAATGTTTGCAGACTTTATGATCTAATACTCTCTAATTATCTATAAATCAATTATATTGTATTGGTCAATGGACAACTGCATTGGAACCTTGATACTGGTGCAAAATAAATCCAAATGTTCTACCTTGCAGGAATTCTGACAGTTTCCGGTTTACTTTAACAAATACACAAACTTTTAAAAGGCTAATTTAACATTTTTTGCACATAAAATATAACTTGAAACTCATCACAAATACAGCTTTGTTTAGTTTTGTGATGAAGAATCTAACCAAGTCTATGGGTTAATCTGAGAGCCACCCACCACACACAGACACATCGCTGCAGAGGTCTCAGGGCCAGAGAGTCGGAGCGTTATTTAATGTGAGGTGTCTCGGCTCAAACAGTAGACTGTGTTTCCATAACCTGGGGCAGGAAATGAGAGAAAACCTCAATCTCCAGCCTGAGGTTAAATAGAACCAGGTAAATACTCCTGAATAGCCTACAGAACGCTATTGTGCCAGACACCAAACAAACAAGGATTAATTATTCAGCTGCAACAGAAATCATTTTCCTCAGTCAGAACAGCTGTGTTAGTAATTAATGTTCTTTATTATGTTTAGGTGAAAGAAAATCAGTTACAGTGCTTTCATACCTCTAAATTGGTGCACTTGGTTAATACCAAGAGGAATAGCTGAAACAGTTTTGCATTTGTCAGCCATCTTGATCAATTTCAAAGCAGTTTTTGGAAGCATTTTGAGACCCCTAACAGGTCTGTAAATGCTTTTTAGTCCATATTTGTGTGTAGTTGAGTGTGTTTACAGCATTCTGATCTAAAATTATATATATATATTGTATCAAAGGTGGAAATTAAGTCTGTTTTAATTCATACTAACTGCACAAGGATGCCATTATCCCTATTAATGAAACTTGTTTTCCCTGTTTATATGACACCAGAGAAATCAGCTTATTGGGCATAACCTGTTTATTGAAGTGAATGTAAATGTACTCAATTATTTTGTAATGTATCTGATCTCTATATTTCTTTTACACCTTTGTATACATGACCTCAGTTAGCATAGTGCAGTTAGCATTCCTCTTTGGCTCTGTTCATAGGAGATAAATGTGATTTAAATTAATCGCTGGTGCTAAATAACTCTGGGGCTGGTAAACGATGCATTCATCAGATACAGACAGCCAGTGCCCCATGATTCATAGCTCCCTCGCTACATGAAGGAAGCCTCAAAAAATGTTATTGCTTTTTAATAAAGTCTATCAGTAGCGCGTCACTCATTTTTCAATCCATGACAACATTGTCTTTTTTCTTGTGCAATGAAGGGGAGAACACAAGAAATATGACCTTCTGTGATGAAGCATAAGCTCAGAGAAAGTAACATCCTTTAAGAAACCTTAAATAAAAAAAATATAAAAAAACACAAAAAAACATTTAAAATATTACATTGTTTTACCATCAAGGTTTACAAATTAGGTTTTCATTACAGTCAAAAAATGCTGTGAAACCTGGACTTGCCTGTGATGAACCAAACTTTTTACAATGACCTAAGTGAACATAATATAAAAAAGAAAAGACTATGTCTACCCACACTTTTCTTCATAACTACCCCGTCTTTTCAACATTGACACAGTCATGCCATTTTGATCAGACTGCTCTTAGCAATAATTGTTTAAAACATTTTTCCTTTAGCATATCCATTTATTGGCATTACAAGGTTCTATATTAGTTCAGATGGGTTTTGATATATTGAGCTTCTTTTTTGCATTTCATGTAGCAAAAAGTAGATATTGAGCAAGTAATTTCATATAGATTCGTATTCTTGTAAAATAACAGACACTCTATATATGTTCTAAATATTGATCGTAAAGTTCCTTGCAAAATAGTAAATTCTTATTATTGAAATGATTATGTTTTACACAGATCAAATGCATATAAAAATCAAAAAGATGTTTATTGCCAAGTGTATAACACACAAACTAATTTGTTGTGGTAAAGGGGTACTCTCCAGTGTTGGTACAAAAAACATCCCCCCAATGTTGCAAAATACAGTATCACAGGTTAAATAAGTAAATTGCTAAAGTTAAAAGTAAATAGAATATAGTAGTATTTTAGAAACAGAGGAAGTAAAAATATAGGACTATAACTATATCAAGGTGCTTAAGAAATGTGTTTTGGAGTTAAAGACCTAAGCATAAAGTGCAGTAACAGAACAACAGAACATGGAGCGACTGGAAATGTGCAGAGTCCACATTAGAGTCCTGTTGCTTAGTGCAATATTTAAGGGAAATATTTGAGAGTGTTGATGGGGAAAGTTATGGGTTTAGCAGCTTAAAGAAAAGTTGGCTTAAAGGAAAAAGCTGTGTTTGTGTGGGCTGTCCTGGTGTTTGGGGCTCTGAAGCGCCGGCCGGAGGGTAAGAGCTGGAAGAGGTGGTTGCCTGGGTTAGCAGCATCCAGAGTGATTTAAAGAACCCTGGTGAGGTTGTTTGAAGTAAATTTCCCCAGCCTCACTAGCTGTTGTCTATCCCTCAGGAAGCTGGTGATCCACTCAGAGATAGAATCAGGAACTGAGAGCAGGTGGAATTAATTCTGGAGGAGTAATGGGATGATGGTGTTGAACTCTATGAAATCTACAAAAAAGATCCTCACATAAGTCCCTGGTTTGTTCAGGCGTTGCAGGATGTAGTGCAGTCCCATGTTGACTGGGGGGGATCGGTTGTTGAAGTTTGCTCTGGTGGATCAGAGTCGTCAGAGTAGGTGGAGGATGTCAGACTTTAATTTTCAAATCTGTTGTAAAACTCATGGACGTCGTTCACCAAAGTTTGATTGCCCATAGAGGAGGGTAGATATATCCTGTAGTTGGTGATGTTCTTCAGGCCTCTCCATACTGAGGCAGGGTCGTTAGCCAAGAACTGGTTCTCCAGCTTCCTGGAGTAGCTCCTTATAGCTGCTCAGATTTTATTTAGTGTGTTCCTGGCCTGATTGTACAGAACACGATCTCCACTCCTGAAGGCATCTCTTTTGGCAATGGCGAGGCTGTCTGAGTCTTCTAGAGAACCATGGTTTATCATTATTGAATGTTAAAAAAGATCAGGTGGGAATGCAAATGTCCTCACAGAAACTGCCGCATGATGAGACAGAGTCGGTGAGCTCGTCCAGGTTTAAGGCAGCAGTTTCAAAAACACAATCCTGCTTTGCTTCACTAATCCATCTTTTAACAGTTCCCACAACAGGTTTAGCTGCTTTGAGCTGTTGATATATGATGGAAAAAGGTGGATCAAGCAGTGGTCAGGGAGTCCTAAAGCTGCCGAGGGCACGGCATGGTAAGCTTTCTTAATAGAAGTGTAATAGTGATCCAGAGTATTCCTGTTTCTGGTGGGGTACTTGATGTGCTGCTTGAACTTAGGCAGTTTGTGGGGCAAATGTGCTTTATTGAAGTCTACAAGAATAATAAAATCAAAGTCTGTGTTTGTAATCCCTTAAGCCAGCTGGTGCAGCGCATCATGCGTACGGTGGAATGTAAACAATAGCCAGCAAGACTGAGGAAACTCAGGTGGTGATTAAAAAACAATTGATGAAAAGCGACTCCAGATCGGAAATATCACAAATGCTAAAGTTAGTGTGTTTTTTTGCTAGCAAGGCATCTCCCTACTAGTAAAAGCTCTAAAACCAATTAAAGACTTAAACAAGTCTAGAATGTGCACTCCCATCCAGAAAGTGATCCAAAATGAAAGAATCAATTTTAAGGTCTTTCAAACACACATCAAGTTTTCCGCCAGACCAACATAATTGGGAACAAGGCAAAAATGAGCAACGCCATTGGCCGCTTGTCAGCAACCTATCACTGATGATTGGCTCTTCAAACATAATCCAATCATTTTCAATTTGAGTTAGATTTTTTTTGTTTTTAAATGAAAAGGCAAAACATATAAATTGCAAATACCATAATGGAGAAAAGATATTTTAAAAAATCTGAATTTTTGAATAACTAATTTTAACTAAAATGTCAGATAGAATCATATAATTTCAAAGAGAATATATGTAATAAAATACTGTTTTCGAATATATATATATATATATATATATATATATATATATATATATATATATATATATATATATATATATATATATATATATATATATATATATATATATATATATATATAATACTTAGGCAAAGTGCTACAATATCCACACCACTACAATGCATTATCTGCACCACAGAATTCGTAAAATACAATCCACTTTCTTCTTATGAAATCAGGATGGCATCTTCTCATTGACTTGACATGTAAATCACTTGCAATCCACACAGCTTCTAATAATTATGTGGTTGTGACAAAGGGAAAAAAGAGAAAAAACAATTCATGATGCTGACAGAACAACTGAATTAATGCTTTTGAATAGATCCACCTCCTGTTTTCTTCAAACAAAAATCTCAGGGCCTTAATATTTTCCAGGCCACCACAGCACTGAGTGTGTTTTCCTCTCAATGTGGGCCGCAGGTAAGACTTGAGTCATTAACCTTTGCTTTGTGCACTTGCACCAGGTCCCTCCATGGCACATTCGCAAGTGCTTTAATTCGTTTCTCTTAATAGTTGTCGGGAGCTGAATGAAAAGGGCAGCACGCCTTGCTCTTGACATTGACTCTTGCACAGGCATAATGAGCTTGAGCTTTCTTCTGCCATCAGCACTGTCTTGCAGAGAGAGAGGGGGGGGGGAAGAGAAAGAGAGAGAGAGGGGTGTAAAATGTCTGCCATTGCCTCACACACTCTTATGAACGTGCTTTTGAAGGTACGGGTCATGTTAAATTGTAACGCAAATGTTATTCCTCAATTATCCAGCTGGGGTAAATGTCAGCTGCTGGAGGGAAGAACAGTGAGACAGAAAAAGACATGTGAGGGGGGCTTTTAATTGCATGTGAATAGCCCTTTTGATGCGTATGGATGCGTAGACTCAATGAAGGTCTAGCCTAATATTAATGGTCAAAGTAGTGTTACCATCACTTGAGGGAATACTTATCTCACAATTGAGCACATACAGCATAGCAAATGTTTTCATTTAATGAAAACATTTATGACCAACTGCCACTTCTGGTATCAGAATGGTTGTAATAAAAACAAAGAAAGATTAATAGAATTTGGAAACAGTGCAAAAAATTGTTATGGTCAGTTATATTTTTTGTTTTATGGTCAGTTATAAAAATATGTAATGACTATAAGATACTGCTTCTTGCCTTTAAGGCGCTGAATGGCTAGGCTCCGGCCTACCTGAGCAGTCTCCTATCACAATATATACCAGCTTGTTCTCTTCGATCCCAAGAAGCAGGACTATTGATTATTCTGCAGATTAGTAAATCCACCAGAGGGGGAAGAGCGTTCTCATATAGAGCCCCGAAGCTCTGGAACAAACAAAAAGCACTATATACATACAAGCTGTGTAAAAAACAATATGGTTCAATGTGCCTCTATAACTTATCCTCATCATTTATCACTCATCCTGCAGTTGATGCTGATCACCTGTTTGTTGTCTGTGTTACAGTTTTCTAACCATTGTTTTTCGTTTGGTCGTTTCTGTTTTGTCTTTGTTTGTTTTATTTTTTCAGGGGCTGTCCGGCAAACTTTTCTTGAGTTTGTATGTTTCTTTTTGTGGGGAGTTGATTAGCACCTGCCTCAGTCTTCTGTTTACTCCACCTGATCCTCATGAGGACTTTGTGAAGCTGCTTTGAAAGCAACTGCTAAAGAAGGACTATTTAAAAACTTGATTGATTGGGACAGGGGTACTCTAATAAGTAAATAGTGCTAATAGTAAATAAGTAAATAGTGCTTAGCTTACCCAATTCTATTGTTTGTTCCTCATCATCTTGTATATTTACACTCATTTACATAAAGATACTTGTTCTTATTATTCACCTATCTTCAAATCCACATAAGCTCCATCCGCTGCAAGCTTCTCAAAAGCCCTTTCTTTCCTCCTTGCTGTATGTTTTGGGTTCTGAGTATCTAAAGAAGGCAAAAGAGGCAAAATAAAGCAGCTGGAAAAGGAGAACGTCTCATTTGCAAGAACTCCATTACACTCTCTTTTTTTTCAATTCTATTCAAACACACACTCAGCAGAGCCTTTGCTGGCCCTGGGCTTCTAATGGATGTGAATGAAGAAAACCCTGCAAGCATGAGAGCATTGACCTTGTTTTACAGGGTGAACAACCCCAATTAATCACATACGCTCATAGATGCTTCCAGCTAATAAACAGTGAGCAAGGAGCGCTGGAGTTCTGAGAGCAGTGATCAGGATGGAGCCCCGAAACTCAAATACAGAGTGCAACACAGAGACACTGTGGATTTCAGCGTAGGATCCAAACCTCCAGGGATCCGTCATAAATAGGATAAAGCAGCATGTTAGTACTGTGGTTAGAACCTAGCAGCAGTCAAAAGGTAAATTCACCTCTGTGCTACAGTACCAAAATAAAAATGTATACCCAAATGACAAAGTCTGAAATTTATAATTCACATTTTGAAGCATGCCATGCATTCCGGCATAGTCTACTGATTGAACAGGTGCCATTTTATCCTAAAATCTATCTAAAGAGTGTCGATGTTCAGTTGGTATACTTGCCTATGTGAGTCTGGCCCCTTGTAATCATGTACTTATGATATAGTGAGTAGTAAGCAGGATAAAAAATCCCAGGGGCTCCCTGGATCAGTTTTTAAATTCTAGCCATGACAATGTTTCTCTTCATTATTCTGATTTTGATTGCAATATTATACAGTATATAAATGTTTTATTACATTTAAACATTTTAAAACACATAACATCATTAATTTGAAATTAATGTTAAAATAATAAATGCATGAGAAATTAACAACAAATAAATCTTTTTGGAAATTAATGGAAAATCCTAATCTAAAATTATCTAAAAAATGAAAAAGTCGGTCATTTTCTACCAGAAGATCATCACTTTTCATTAATTTAATTATTTATTTATTTATTTTTGTATGTTCAGTTTAAATTCTCACCTCATGGATGAATTTCTTTCCTTGAGGTATACATACATACATATACTGCAAATGTGGCAGTTGTTTCATCTTCACCATTCATATTCATTAACATATTATTTAAGCCACTTTCTGCTAAAGCGTACTGTAACTGTTTCAAAGTATAAAAATAATACAATGAAAATACTTTCAAACTTTAAACAAACTATTGAACATTTTATCAAAATATAAAATATCAGCTTTTTCAGACCAAAATAAAGTTTGTCTACTCAACTGTAAAATCTGTTATTATTCTGATTCTTATTCTCATATATATATATATATATATATATATATATATATATATATATATATATATATATATATATATATATATATATATATACATATATATGTATATATATTATTTTTTTTCATTAATTAATTTTTTTTGTCACTGCATTAATCCATTGATCGACTTGGATAAGATTTTTGCTGTGGCGAGGCACTATATAAACATTAAATTGAATGTTTTTCTTAATTCAGAGTGGAGAGAAACAACCTAAAATCAAAGATTGACAAAAACAAGTTTGCCATGGTTTACCATATATTTTATTTGTATTTTCTTTAAACATTTTACCATTCATTTTAACTTAGAATAAAATTCTGAATTTGTTAATTCATTTCTTAGTAATTGATGGTACATGAAAAAAATACATAAAAGCGGAAAGCAAAGGAGATATCTATCTGTGTTTAAATTGTTTAAGTGCACTTTCCTTAAATGTCGACCCAGTAAATGCTTATATATATTTACTTAACTTAATTGAGTCATCACTTTTCTATCTTGTTTTGTTACTGTATTGTTTAAGCAAAACAAAGCGTTTATTTTGAGAACATGAGTCAAACATTTAAGTCTTTTTGAAACTGTAAATATATCTAGTAATAGCTGTTAAAAGCAAAACCCAAGCATTTTCTTGTTATCACTCACTTCATCAATAATTAGTCATGAGCATCAGTTTTTAATCTGATAAAGCAGAGGAGAGTCAAACAGAAAGCCTCCAATCTCATGAACAAGAGGTACAAAACGCCGATCTAAAGAGACGTGAAACATTAGTGCTGCAAGTAGCCTGTGAAATATTCATGACCCCCTCGTTCCCTCCACATGGCGTGCTGGTGTAATACAGCGCGATTAGCAGGCTTTTTATTAGCACACGCTCACAGATGCACACTGGCAGGCCTCTACAGTGACACCACGACTTAGCTTTCAGGCCATCCAATTACCCTCCAAGATCAGACTGACCCCGGGACAGATCAGGACAGCAGACACTCGATCCCAGGTAATACAAGCTGACCACACACCCCTCCTATTACAAACAAAAGATTGAGGGAGAGAGGGAGGATGGAGAGAAGCCAGGGGGCGGAGAGAACGACCAAAGCCACATCAAGAGAGACAAGATGGAAAACAATCCGAGAGTAAACATACAACCCAGGTACAGGAGAGAAGTGAGCCGTCTAGGTTCTAATGAAATGAATTTGTCAGCTGATTGAGGAAGAGAAATAAGCAGAGTGAAATTTAGTTGTTGCTAGCATACATCGGAACGTCACACATGATCACTGCAGGCTGAGATCTGGTGATTCTCACTCACAATCAATTATTCAGAGGCTTGTCCGCTTTTACAAACTGAGACAAACAGGAGACGGCAGGCCGAGCTGAGTCTTGAGTTCACCGCGGGATCTCCGTTTGTTTGAGATCTCTAATGCTCTTTATTTAGAAGGCTCTTGGGCAGTATATTTTCTACTTTAAATCAAATTAAAAGAGGGATTATTTTTCAAAGACTTAATTACTTGATGTTAAAAAACTATACCAAAGTATTTAATTTCTAGGCTTTGAAATTTTAGCTCTATAGATTCAATCTGTTTATTGTATGAAGCTACTTAAAAATAACAATACAATCACAAGAAGCAGTAATTGAAATGGCTGAAACTGACCAACCGTTAGAAAGGTCTTGGATTCAAAAAGACATACAAATTACAAAAAGACCCCATGCTCTCTGCACAGTAAAGACAAAAGAGTGTCATGGGAGTTACAAAAGAAAAAGCTTCCCTTTAAGGCTATTGCTTAAATTATTTTATAGTTTAACCTCTGCTATTTTTTGTGGCTAATCTCTGGCTTGTGTTTTTTCATAATAAATACAAAAACATATCAAAATACATAGTCTTGTCTATCTCAGGTCAGCGAATGTTCAGTTTTTTTTTTCAACCGTCTGGGAGTGCTGCACAGCAATGTCTGAAATGGTTGGCTCCACCCACTTTCCCTTCCAGAAACGTAAAGCCCAATCTTTAGTTGTGCAAACTGCTCTCTGTGAAGGCTCCATGTGCATAATTTACCTTCAAATCATCTATCTGTCTATGCAGTGATCAATATTGGCACGATCAACATGCTAACTGCTAGCTAACCAAAGCACAACAAAAGACAGGTTTTTTTTTACCTCCTATTGCATGACATCAATGCTAACTTCTAGCTTGCACACATAAGATAGGAAGGTTATTTACTTCATCGCCAAAGTTTTATGCCTTTATCCAGTGTTTAACATGGGGCACAAGCCAAGAAAGCGAGTGAAAGTGCTTTCTCTGTCCCTCTTTGACCAATCACAAAGCTTGTACTCTTTGAAGTCTTGAAGTTATATATTTTCAGAGGTGCATGGCAGGCTTCGCAACAGGGTCAGCATGAAGTTATGTAAAGCGGATTTTTCACAAAGGGCAATTTGTAGACTTGATTTGTATAGATTTAGAAGTATAGATTTGCCTTAAGGGTGAGGTTGAAGTTATACAATTAATCCACACTTCAGATTTTCAATTTAGAGTTTCACATACTAAAAATATACCAGTCAGCTTGAATACTCACATTCAAATATTATATAATATGAACAAGTATAGAATTTCAAGTGAGGGGTAAAATAAATTCTTAAAATTTCTCATTTGTGACAGGCAAAGATCCAAGTAGACAGGTGTCGTAAGAGTTAACTTCCGTCTCCATATTACCAATGTTCTTATTGTCTAAATGTTACCATCATATCTCTGTCTCTCTCTTTTCTCAGAGCCATGCAGTTTTCTGAACCGATGACAGCTGACAGAAGGCTATGAGAATGATTCTGGTGTAGTTTATCTGACTGACAGACGCTGCCAGGAATCCTCTGTGTTCTCCTGATGACCAAATGCCAGCCAACACCCCTCACATCTTCACCCCCTCCTCCAGAGAAATGAAATACCTGCCTTTGCAAAACATTTCTGTAAAATGTGAAACAAGTCGCTCCTGGTGTGTATCGCATCACCTTTTCAAAGTGACAGATCCACAAGAGGGCGATGCTAACAGAAGCATTCCATAAAACCAGAGCAACACAGGGAGGACACTAAAACTGAAACACAGCAGAGAAACAATGCATGATTTGTGTCTGGTTCAGTGTTGGGAGGAATGCAGAGTGATTGTATTTATGAACAATGTTTATGAGTTTGAATTATACTCAAAGAAGAAACCATGCTATGAGTCTCTTCTTCAGAAAATGTATAGTTTTAGTTTGTTTCTAAATAATCTCAAAACAAGGGTTAATTACATGTAAACATTAAGCAGACTCACATCCAAAGCATTTAATAATAGAGGGAGAGACAATGTGCAATTAGTTCACAATTGTGGTTGGCTCAGCTGATCACCTGAACATAGAAGCTTGTGAAGTTAGATTTTGAGTGTGTGCTCACTTTAACTCCAGGCGAACTACAGAGTAGTGGGTCATCTGGAGATATTTGAGGACTTTTCATTGAAGACCTGAAAAGTCCAGTCTAAAACCAGGGCCTGAACCAGAAGTGTAGTTGCATGCCTGATCTTTCAGAAGACCTGAATTGTGAGATCATGGTGCACACAGGGATTGGTAGGAACTACCATCAGCTATATTCAGACTAATTAGTTGTATGTATTGGTTTGTCATCCATGTAAATATGTCATAACAGCTTTCTGCTATGCAGATAGTTAATGATGACTCACTGATACCCGACAGCGTTGCGTCATAAGCATAGCAGTGGTAATGAGTATCCATGTTTGTGGAAAATCTAAATAATGTAAATGGAAAAGAGAAGAGGACAAACGACTGAATATTGAGGAACCCTGGTGAGCTATTAAGTGTTGAATACCCAATTACTCTGAAAAATCTACCTGAATGATAAGACCAGTCAAAAGTAGAGATTGTGATGTCCATCTTGGAGAGAAAGGTTAGAAGTATCTGGTGGTTGATAGTGCCAAGGGTATGGAGTTTGGCATGAAGTCAGATGATGTGGAACGCCTAGCAGTGCTTTGATCACAGACAGAGGAGCAGTCTTTAGGTCTTTAGTCCTGACTTCTTCATTATAACCAACTTTAAAATGTTCTTTAACCATTTTTAAACTCTGACTGAAACTGACTTTTAGTCTGTACAATTGGTGTTTTAATTGCTGACGTCAGGCACGTGTCACTCTCTATTAGGAGCAAAATGTTAGGGGTTGAACTCACTATCTGAAGGAGAAAACACTGTTTAAAGTCATCATTTTATTTTTTTTGCAAACAATAGTGTTCTCATGTCTTCATAATTAAGCTCTTTGAGGAGGTTGTCCATACTTTTCTGGACCTTGATGAGACTAGTTACTTTGCTGTCTATGGAACAGTCCCTTTCCCCAGGTTTTGATCCAACAATTCTAAACATCTCTTTGGGAAAGCACAATTATTTTACAGGTTTGGAAAGACACTGTGATAAGGAATTAATGACTAAATAAATTTTTTAAGAGAAAGTAAATCCTTTAAGAAGTATATTGTTAGTGGTCTGTTTAAAACCAGCCCCTCTCAACATTTCATTTTGTACTAAGGGTCTGGAACTGAGCCATTAATCTTCATTTTATCCAGTAAGAAGATCAAGACAATCATCAAACAGGAGCAGTGGCTGTGAGGGAAGACTTCACCTTTGTGAGCCTGGTTGGATTTGCACAATTTGTAACAATTCTTTTTAACAGAGTTTGAAAAACATTTAATTTACCAACTTGCTCCATTAGTTGCAAAGTAAGTGAATAGGCAACAAGATAGTGAAGCTAAGCCCATTGTTGCAGTTGCTTCCTGTCTTTTGCAGTATTGAATGACAAGATGAAGGTGAATGAGAAATTAGGAATTTGTGCAAGTCATCTCAGTGTATACCATGATGCAGATATTATATTATCTATATTATATTATCCATATTATAAAGTTAATTATGGGCTGCTGTTTGAAACAGGGGAAAATGGAGATTGTATCCTCATCTTTGTATCAGGAAAACCTCATTGGAGCTATTTTCGATGAAGTGTACATTGCACATAACTAGTAATTGAAAAGTAAACAAAAGTGAACAGATTAATGAGGAATGCTGTCATTTGTAATATCTGTACAACGGAGGCTTTATGATAATGTTGCTCTGCACTTCTTGTCAACATTTCATGATTGTGTAAAGGCAGATCCAATCATGTAACACTTTGGCAGAATGAACACCTCCAGGAAGGAAATGAAACTCAATGGTTCCAGGCTCTCTGTACGAAATAAAATGGGTGTAAATAGCAAGAAGATCATTAAAAATATGAAGAGGTGGTGCCCTGTAAGCATCAAAAACGACATCTTAGTAAAGTCTCCTGAATTAAGTTGGGAACCGTTGTATAACAGACAAAGAGCAGGAAGTGCAATTTAGCTAGCGTCAAAAACAATAACTTGCCCTTATCAGAAAATGATAAGGGAGGCCGCACTTGAGCTCACCAGCACAATCTAACAGATTTTAAAAAGAGCTAGTTAGAGTTAGATTCATTAAGGAGAATACAGTTGCAAATTGTCCCCATAAATAAGAGATAAAAATTCTATATTAGTTCAGAATCCCAGAAGAATCCATCTGAAGTAGATCAATAATATTCAGAAGAGCATATTAATCATACAGCTTGACAGATGTTCATTCTTGATCTGGAATGAGTCTCTCAGCACCAAACGTGTCAGATAAGGTTTGTGTTGTTCAATGGAGAGAGCCTATTGTTTCTGACGTCTCCACTCAAGGGCCTCTCTGATTTTAATGCTCATGCTCCTGTCACCTCAGCATATTTTATCTCTGATCAAACATTAGCGGGCAGATGTTGGGAGTGTGTAAAGTGTCTCATCACATGGTGCCTTCGGAGGGTTTTAGAGAGTTGTTTGTGCTTTCAGGACACATGCTTTAAGTCCTTGAGATCTGATCAGGGACAAAAAGTATGCATACTCAGAGGAAAAAAAAGGTACAGAAGCTGTTATTGGGTTAGCGCCTTTACAAACTGAACAATTGCTAGTCTAACTGAGAGCTAAAAGTTTGGCTAATTTTCAAAAGCAAGAATCCACAGTGTCAAGACCCAGACCACACTTCATTTTAGAAGGTTAGTTTATTTGGGGACCATTATAGATATCATAAAACAAGGTTATGACGTGAATTGCTCAGTATGCCTGAAGATAGATAATGCAACCAACACCAGAGCTGAAAGCACCAACAGATGGAATGTAGAAACGGATTGCTACATAGTTAAATTATTCAACACAAATGCAAGTTCATTTTCAAAATCACAATACCGAGCAAGATTAAACGAGTTCATGTTAACTAGTTCAGAAACAAAATACATTAGACATTAGTTTTTTTTAGTCTTTTGTTCGAACATCTATGTTTGCTTTATAGTTGCTGATAATTTCATTAGCTAATTTATTAATGAACATACCCTGTGACTTAATTGCAGTCAATACTATTATTTTCACAGTTATTGTTATTGTTTTTCTGCTCAACAGCAGAGTGGTTGTTAGTTAATTGCTACAAAATTATTTAAATAAATGTTTTGATCGTAAGGTTAAAAATGTGTTTTTTTTTAATTATTATTAAACAGTCAATGTGTACTTAACTCTGGAAATTACCTGATCTCCCAAGGACCTATTTTTAGCAAACTGAACCAAGTATGGAGTTCTACAGTTTATTTCAGCCAAGATTACACTGGCAGATTACCAAACCTGATGCACAAAAAACAATTGATAGTATTTGGTTGTATTCTACATGTCAGCTACAGATGTGTACGGTGTGGCCAATCAAATGGCAAGCTTGGCTTAATCAACTTTTTGCTGTCTAAAGTATCAGAGGTAGCCATTGTAAATGAAACATAATGTACTTTCTTGCCAACTTTACAAAAAAATATTATTATAAGATATTGTTAGCTCTTGGTAGAAGGTACAGAAATTATGCTCAATGTCAACACTACAAACCAGTTGACTCAAAGCAAAATCAGTATAAGTTTATTTAATTAAAAACAAAAACTTCTGGTTAAGCAAACTGCACGTGTTACACACATGCTGACATGTGTACTTTAAATGAACCAAACATCAAACTCTGATGGTATACATTTACATACATTTTTAACAAGTACACATTTTAATTTTAATGAAGAAAGTTCAAGAAGCGCCTTGACAAAGTTAATCCATTTTAAAATGTTTGTTTGAAAGTCCACAATACAGACAATGGCATGTGAAATGAATGGTTTGAGGTAAACATTACAAATAAATTCGTAATGTTGATGTACCTCCAGAGCCACATAAATCTATTCAGCTCTGTAGCTTTGAAAAGAAAGACATAGGACAGATTTGCAATCGAAAGATCTTCATTGGTTTTGTGGATGAAACAAAAACTCAGTTGAACAATGTGACATGTTTATGTTCACTCGAAGGAACATATCAGGTTTTACTCTCAACATGTAATTTGTGACAGATCCACATGCTGAGCATCTTGTTTGCCATGATTGATGAGTGCATCTCTAATTAAAGCTGACTGAGGCTCATTATGCACCGCACAGTAAACAAACTCAAGCCAGTGATTGATGATGCTGCCTGAATGTCCATTGTTGAGCCTAATGTCCTGGTGCTTGTAACATGCGCAAGACAATGCGCTCTGTCACTCGCACACACTCAGATTCCCTCCTTCATTTCTTTCTTTCATTCTAGCCTGGGGAATATATGGCGAGGAGTGTGGCAGGTTTACTGGCTCTATTAAACCTGGGTCAAGTGATCCGCCTTCAGGGCTTAACTGAGACTCAGAACCGATGGAGATGAGAGAAAATAACACTGAGTGAGGGAGGAGAAAAAACAGTGACCGAGTGGAGAAAAAAAAACAGTGGGAATAGAAAAGCCAGATGTTCAGTCTAAAACGACACCGATTTTGTGAATAACCATCACAATGTGACGGGAAGAGAGATTTTGCTGGACAATAATGACAGCTCAATCTCTGTCAAAGAACAGTATAGAAATTTATACAGCTTTACTGGATTTTAGTTGGAGTCAAGTATGGCAGCCTGTCTGAGTGGAATAGACATTTTCACACAGTAACTGTGTGGAGCTGAAGACATTTAAAAATGTTAAATCACAAATGAAACCTGTTTTTGGGTCTGCTGGACACTGGTTTGTTTTACTTTATCTGATTTTGTTCACTTAAGTTATCCTTAAAATGTACGTTTATGCTTTGAGTGAGAGTGTGTGCATTGGTGAATGTCCATCATAAAGGTCACTCGACTGAATACAGCAGAGCTCAGTTTTGCTGGAAGCGTTGTTGTTTTCTATCTGATCTCAGGGTCAGTCAAGGCTTCTGAGAATGACATAGAGAGTGAGTGAAGGAGAGAGAGAAAGAAAGAGAGAGAGAGAGAGAGAGAGAGAGAGAGACCTAGCTGTCATTGATTTGGCCTCTGCTCGGGTCAACCTCTCAGCTTTATATTCATTGGCCATTAAAGACTGTCACGCGGTAACTGACTGACAAACACATACACACAGGTACAAACACACACATCGGCAAGCAAATGCGGCTGCCAAAGGCAATTACACTTCAGAGCCATGAAGCCAAAAGAATCAATATCATCTGTTAACCCCAAACTTAACCCCATCAAAAATATACATATGTTTAAATGTCACATTTCTATGGAAACTGAAATATGAAAACTAGTTAAAATTTTTATAAATATAGTGTAATGATTTCTCATATATATAAATAAAAAAATGTATGAATAAAAATGTATGTATGTACTTATTTATTTATGAGAAATCACTACACTATATCAAATGCATTTTCCAAGCATAAAGACAACTAATAAAGAAATAAATAAAATAATTGGTTTGTTTAGAAAAAATTATGTTTGTGGATTTTGGTTTAGTGTGGGTGCTGAGGAACAGTCCATCCAGCAAATCTGACTTGTGAGAAATGCTTTTAGAATTAGAATAATTTCATCAGCAAATCCTGTCTACGGTCTTAATGGATGTAAAAAGTCATAAGCATCTTTTCTCTTTACTTTTTGTTTAGTGCTGTACAGCTATGGCATTGTTTTAATGACAGGTTTCTATGGAAAAATAATGATTCGTTTTTAGGGGTGAGGGGTCAAGCCAGGAGACTGGCAAGAAAAACCATGCCATGAAAAAAAGGCATGTTAACCAGTTCAGTTAAAAACAAGTCAGTGAGGCCATTAAGTGTTTATTTGTTAAAAGGCATGCTGTTTTAGAAATATTCAGTGAAGACTACAGTAATGAGATATATAAATGAAGACGAGGTATTTCATACATGACTTATATAAACTATTTTCTTTAGGCTCCCAATTAATTTTGCATTTTCTTTTCAGACTCTTCATAGATTCATCAGCAGAATCCATCAACTACTCCACCATAGTCTCTCATTAGTCATGCTATCCAATCAAACACCTCAATGAGCTCAATCAGCCCCAGGAAAACAATTTGATGATTTGGGACATTGATCGGAGTATCTTCAGCTTCAATGTTTGAGTAACTTGCAAGGGTGACTGTGGATAGCAATCCTAAAGGCTTCTATCACTTCCCTCCAGATCACTGCAAATCTGTTGGGAAATGCATCTGTTATTTGGAGACTCATCTCACTGCTGTCTTTAAAACACTGCTGTCAGCGCCTTATTCATTTTCAGAATATGTTGGTTGTTAGATTGGGGCCTATGGCATAGATTACCTGCTGTTTTTGTACATTAGCAAAATTGAATGGACTGTTTTTGACTTATGATGGACTTATGGTTTTTATGCAGTATAAAAAAGCTCAAGTTACTACTTTCAAGTGAATAGCAGCTTTTATTAATGTATTAATAAAATATTGCTTTAAAATCAAAGAGCAACACTCAAATTTCTGAACAGAAATTTAAGGTTATTGTCTTTGTAAATAAACATTGTCTTATTATTTTAAAATATGTAAAGTAGAGCATTACAACAAAGGAAACGGTTTAAAACTTATCCTCATTGTTATCAACGTATCTATGTCAGCAATGAATGAATTCCTTAAACTGCTCTGTTTGACTCAAGCATGTTTTGGGCACTGAGAACTGTACTCAAGGCCTTCCAGAGCAGCTGTATTGTGTTAATTGAAGCATTGAAAGTGAAATTACCATCCAACCCTTTCTGCTTTCACTCCAAGGGTGTATCAGGCACTCAAATCTGGCTGACAATAATGGTACATCAGTCTGGATATTAAGATGAGAGAGCCAGAGGTCGCCCATCACATCTGCGTGTCAGCAGGCAATCAAACCAAGCTCATGTCAGTGTGAAAAACCCATTTGTGTTGAGAAACAAAACATTTCCCTTCTGTCCTAATGGGATAAAACACTCGCTTATCTCCAGCCATGCACAGCCAGACCTCATCATGAAAAGAGCGTGGCCAGAAATGACTGCAAATCAAATGCACACTCCAGAGCCGAAGTTTGGCATAACGCCCATCCCGGACAAGCCCTCAGTCAGCTGAAACAAAACATGTGACCTCCATTTAATTATGTTGGGTGCAGGGTCTAGATCCTAAATTTGTTCAGAAATTGGAGCTGAATAAAATTCCACATTTTTTTCGTGACAGAGGTTGAGTTTGACGCAGTATTATCTAAAGTTTTACAAAAACAAATAAAATGCTCATAACACCTGAGCACCACATTTCCAAGAATAGGTTAGACCTTGATAAGGGATTTCAGAAGCCAAGATGCTAATTGAAACGTTTTATGATTCACTTCAAATACTTTGTGATTCATTCATTTGAAATAATAATAATAATAATAAATAATGTGTCCAGAAATGTCTGTAAATCTTTGAAATGCTAATCAGTCAACCATTTATGGGATACGTTACATTTTAGTTTCTTAAATATGATTAATAGTCTTTTTTTTATTATACTGACATTTAATCTGATTTAGAACATACATTTTCCTGAACACAAATCCATTCCCTGGTTGGCAGTTATTTATCTATGACTCTCCCACTTTAATTCCCAGTCTTGTTTCCACTGCCCCATTATGTGTCTCCAGTATCCCCACCTTGATCCTACAAAAAATATATTTTGCAAATTTTCCTGAGCTAAGTCTAGGCACCACACAACTTTGTTAATGTAAATTCCGCACCGGCTTCTCAGCAGGAGGTTTTCACACCTCTGTTGATGCAACGATGCTCGCTGCTCTTACATGGCGTTCAGGGGGACCAAAGTGGCATGCAAAAGTTCAAGACCAAAAAATACCATCTACCCCCAATTCCATTGCAATGCCATTCCATACTTTTCCTCCCTTTTGTCCATGTTTTTATAATCATTGGGCACATATCAAACAACTGTTGATGACCTTTTCAATATCCATATTCTCTACCATCAACTTGTTCTTCTTCTGCTGTATGAGTCCATGAGTCGACGCAAGTGTGTTGATGGTCACCCAGTGGCTCTTTTATAACTAGAAATTATAGTGATTCCTCAAGATAGAAAGTAATCCATTCCAACCCTGAAACACATAAACAACACTGAAAATAACATGGAAAACCAGAGGAAAAATAAACTAGAATTTTTCAAACAAGTACACATTACAAATCTTATAAATTACAATAAAACAATGACAACAGAAAAAAATGGTGAAGTGTTGGAAGAAGTGGTAGCGGAGTGTTGAGGAGAGCTATGGCCAGACAAATACGCTTTGCCAAAAAAGCAACACGAAAACTTTTAGGTTCTTAAGACAGCAACAAAAAAACCCCGAAAGTGTGCATGAAGACAGGAAGAGCTTTTTAGAGAAGACATCATGGGGGATGGGGTGTCACGGTGGCGCAGTGGGTAGCACAGTCGTCTCACACCAAGACGGTCGCTGGTTCGAGCCTCAGCTGGATGAGTTGGCATTTCCGTGTGGATTTTGCATGTTCTCCCCGTGATTGTGTGGGTTTCATCCGGGTACTTTGGTTTCCCCCACAAGTCCAAAGACATGTGATTTAAGTCAATTGAGTAAGAACGATTGTCCATAGTGTTAAAGTGTGAATGTGTGTGTGTGAATGTTTCCCAGCAATGGGTTGCGGCTGGAAGGGCATCCACTGCGTAAAACATATGCTGGAATAGTTGGCGGTTAATTCCGCTGTTGCGATCCCGAAAGGTAAAAAGCAGACAAGATAATGGATGAATGGGATGGTCATGGGGCATCAGCCGACTAATAGGAGAGCATGATACTACGCATGAACACACGGCATCAGGGCTGAAACTGACCAAAGGAGAGCAGAACATTTGGTGGTAAATGTTGACTTTCAAATGTCGAATATATATTTCTCGTGTATGCTCGTTGACATTTTTTTCCATATCATTATGCAACATATTCTTCACGTGGCTTTCCTCCCTCTTTAATCATATCTTTAATTGCCCGTAATGTGAAGCATTCCTATCTCGAGGTACCACTGTATTTTAAACCCATGATCAAAAGAGCCAGCTTTCGTGGGTCAACTGGGAGATCACACACTGTGGCACACTAGTGGCAAAACTACTTGCTCATCTTACTTACTAAAAAGTATGTATATTTTCTTTTGAAAAGGAGTATTTTAAGGGTCAATAATTATTATTTCAAGTATTCGAATTTGGAAGTGGCAATTGATTTTTTCCTTTTTATCGTCCCCTTTTAACCAGTTTATTTTTAATCCAGTATTTCATTATTTTTGTGTTTTAATGTACCCTCTGTGGTAGCAGTATAATTTTTGTTTTCTATTTCTGAGTTTCTGGGGTTCCCTTGTCTGCACAACATCTAGCTGTGACATCTGCTATGTTTTCAAATATTAGGCTTCATGCAGTTGAACACAGATGTGAGATAGACAAAAATTTACATAATCGTTTATATTAACCAAAGCTAAAATGATTAATGATTTTCACTAAACTTAGCTTTTTCTATAACATAATCAAAAGAAGAACTTTGATCTCTCTTTTAATCTCAAAGCATAGTTCCTCCAGATCAGTGTAGCAGATGCATCAATTATTAAGTTATCTGTCAATTGTATGAATGTAGGAAATTAGGAGCCTCTTTGGCTCTGAGGCAGAGAGAATGTGATACATAGCTACATTCATGGCAAAAGCGGTAGGCTAGCTCTGTGTCCGTGGGCCCTGGATTATTTATGCATTAGAAACCAGCGTAGCCAGGCCGGAGGAGACCAGACACATTATTTTAAAGCTTTCATAACAGCCATCAATATTTGATGGGAGATAAATAAAGAATGCAGAGCTTGTTTGGAGGACAGCTGTAGCTCTCTCTGCTCCACTGGACTCCAGGGAGGCCTCACACACCCCCGTAAAACCCTCCATTTCTTTTTAATCATCCACTTAGTGCATTGTGGGCCGAGGAGCTGTCAAGGTGAGCCAACAGCTTCTTGGATTGTGGCGTTGAAAGGCTTTGTTTGGAGGAAACTCAGCCTTTGTGTCCCTGCACCCTGGAATTACATCTTTACTCTTCCAATTTCAGTCAGGAGCAGGGTCAGAAGCTGAAACGCTCCACTGGGACGACTTGACCACTTTCAGCTAGCGTAGCGCTAAGATTAGAAAGGGTTACAAGACTGAGCCATGCGTGATCGCCCTCATGAAAAATTAAAGCTAGATTCCTGATGTTTATTTATGGGCAATAAAAAGACCGGAACAGTTTACACCAGTAGCACAAAAACCATTAGGAGCAAGATCATTTAGTCAGTCTTTATTCTTAAATATCTTCCAAATAGCTTAGCCCTTGTGATTTTGTTTTAAGATATATAAACCAACTTGCCTTGACTAGTCAGAAGTGACGTGTGTCAATGATGCAGCTTTATTCAGTCATAATAAATGACAAGAGATAACCAATACACCTATCAACAAAAAAACAAACAAAAACACAACAAATACTATGTTACTAACAAAATTAAGCACAAGAAAACTACATTTAAAATGACTAAATAGACCAGTATCATTTGATTAATTTAAGTCTAAACCAAACCCACGTAAATAAACAAAAAAACATTGGTTCAAAAGGGAATAAAAAAAAAAAATTCTGTGCACTCAGAGTAGCACAAATAGAGCAATTTTGAGCTTCAAATATTCTTGTTTCTAAGCAATTTATTAAAATAGTTAGGCCATTCTGATGGACTTCATATTATAATATCTCTGTACATGATGGAAACCAGCATTGAAGAAAATGGAAAACACTACAGAGCTTCCCCAATGCTTATTCATCCTCTGGGTTTATCAGCAAAGAGAAACAAAGAGCTCCAACAATATCTGTTTCTGACTTGCAGCAGACCGATAAAAGCCTGCCCTTGCTCACTTACACAGAGAGGCTTCTTTAATCTGCCTCTGTTCAGAATAATGCCAAGAATATTACTCTCTGACATCCTATAATTCCAATCCATGCTCCTCCATTCATGGACACAAGAACAATTCATATCTCTCAATATGCACCGTGTCAGCAATACATTAAAGAGATAGCACTGAGAGAGGGAGAAGGAAAGAGACGGAAAGAGAGAGGCCAAGAGATCACATGTGATTGTATTAAAGCATGTGCTTGAGTGTGCATGGGTCTGTGATTTTGTGTCAGGGTAAATTCACAAGCAGATGAACAAGAACATTTGGGAATTGTACTTAAATATATTAAAAAGAGGGATGATAAAGAACTGCAATATTGGGCAAGTAAATGATAAATGTCTAAACAAATTATGTTGATTTCTTGTTGTTTAGAAACACACCTATGTTTTAGTTCTTATGTTATAATGAAAAAAAACAGTGATATGAATACAATAACTTAATATGTTTTGGCATAAGATGAAAAGCTAAGTTCTCCCACTTGTGTGTACATCTTTTTCTTCCCGCACCTCTTTGTTGACGCACTTGAACCGTGAATGCCGACCTCAGTGAACTGCCTCTTTTGCGCCTTGTCTTTAGGGCAACTGTCAAGCAGTCTTAATCATGGTTGTGTAGAAGTAGACAGCGATAAACACTGTTGTTGGTGTTTTGAGTCAATTAGCTGATTGAAGTGAGTAACCATGTGTATTCAATATTGAACCTTTTCACAATTTTTATTTTCTTAGATGCTGAATTTTGGGTTTTCATTAGTAGTCAGTAATAATCATCAAAATAAAAGAAACAAATACTTATATATCAGTCTGTTTTAATGAGTGACTATATTGAATAAGTTTCACTTTTACAAATGGAATCACATGGAAATATATAAGCTTTCTCCATGTTATACTAATTACATGACCAGCACCTGAATTATGAATAATCTGTATACTAAATTGTACTATGGGGCAGAGGGGCAGCCCATATTGCCATGACTTTCAGTCATGCAAAAATTTCTGAATCGTTTTATTATGGCTTGTGCAGTCTATCTAATGGGCAGCGATTAACACCTCACGACCAGCTCCCCACCCATCATAGTATGGTCATAAAAAAAATCAAACCAGTTTGAAATTCTGCATCACACTGTTGAAGAAGCGATATGAGCCAATTTAATGCAACATCTCATTCTTCGCATGCACAAATAAGTCTTTTACTTTTAATAGGTTCTGCACAGAGAATTGCACAAATTGCCAAGGAAGCTCATTTATTTTCGATTGTCATCTTCAACTTCCAAGTTTTTCATGTTGAAGTCCTGGAAACAAGAGGTACATGTCATGTTTGGACATTTTATAGTTTGAGCAGATGGGTCGTATCAGCGCATCAGTTTGTATAGTGTGAGAACATGAATCAAATACTTTGAACTTTTAACCCATGCTATTTTCTCATGCAGTTCAAGCAGGAGCTGAATTATGTGACTGAAAAAGTGTAAAGTATCTGCCCAGCATAAGTGAAAACCTCAAGTACTTGTTAAATTGTAGGTCTTAAAGTCAATTTCTGATTTGCGGTGTACAAAATATTTACAGTTATATTATTTTTTTCCCATCCATGTGCACTGCTCTGCGGGCATTCTCACACTAACATAGCAAAAGATTGTTTACCTGTGATTGAATTAATGCAATCTTAGCCTCACTTTACTTCACATAAAAAAACTGCTTCACAACACTCGGAGCACAAAGAGAAATGAAGCCTTAATTCCTAAATTCACCATAACAAATGGATTTCAGTAGATGTCAGGGAAAAGAAAAAAGGTATCAGGATCAGCTAAATTTTATTGGCATAACTCAAAGAAAAGGGAAGGCAAAGAAGGATATCCCCTTAGGGGTATAACAAGCTTGCTTAAAGTATCCACACTTCAACAGGAAGCTATCCACATGATGCCAAGTTAAAGATTATCAACATAGAGACAAGAAAGAACCAGTGGGTTGCAGAAACAAGTATGTAGACGAATCCCAAAGATGAGATGAAATCAGCAAAGTCTTAAGAGGTTAGTGCTGAGGGCAGACGGCACAAATAAAAAGTTTGCTTCTACCAAGACTGAGGAGTAAACAGTGAAATAAAACTGGAAAAATCTGTGGCGGGACTACAGGAGACAGTAAGCGATTAAATCGAGAGACTGTACTTAACCTAACTAGACACAAAAATGAGGGGAAGTCAACATTTGAATGCTAAGAATGAAAATGTTAATAAAACTATGTCTGCAGCGAAACTGTTCAATGGGACAATTTTCAGGTAATGAATCTGTCAATACTTATTGAAACCATTTTGTATTTCACTGAGTATCTTTAAGTAGGCTGAATCTCTGAAAAGAGGAGGAATAGGTTGTCCTGGGTATTACAGTAGCTCATGGATGGCAAGTATTTTATTAAAACAATTGTGAGCATGCCAAAACAAACTAAAAATTCCGAACCTAAAAGTTACCTACAGTTCAAGTAACACTAACTATTAATACACCACAACTGTTCTATGTAATGCTTTAGTTTGAAGTCTAAATTTGTTAAAGTTTAGTCGTTCAGTTCAGTTTAGTTAAGTTCAGTGTGACACAGGTATTGCTAATGTTGTCAACAGTTGGGTTAAAATCCCAATGTTCTTCTCTGGATCCATACAGGGGCTAGATTTAGGGGGCTGCCATTAAAAGTGTTAAACATATATTGCCATTGTCATTGCTGTGATCAAAATATAATTTTGATGCTTCCATGTAAATTATATTTTAGGTAAATCTGATATTGATGTAAATCTGATATTGAATGCCTATTGTGTAATGGTAACATGCTAGAATGCAAAAGTCAAACGTAATTGTGAATAAACAGAGCCATTTGCAAGGGATAAATATTTGAAGAAACTAAGTATGAATATCCGTGTGCATTCAGTGTTTTATGAACTACCTATAATAAGGAACAACATCTTTGTGATTGTGATTCTACAAGCAGGTCAAATGGGAAAGGAATCATGCAACATGCAATGCAATAGATAGCCCTGTCGTCTGCTTTTAGTCGTGACAGATCTACAGAGAAGTGGACAGATGAAGAAGGTTTCATTAGCAATAGATTTGTTAAATTTGTGCTTGAATTATGCAAGGAAGACTTCAAGAGATCTCTGGTAGAAGTCTTTTTAAGCCGTTCACATTCTTTGGGGCTGTAATGTAGTCTCTGTGGTTCCTGGTATGCACAGATAATCAGGTTTATGTAAACTGTGTGTGCTCATCTGACAGCCAGCACTAGCTTATTAATTCAATCACAACCGATCTCATTGTCTGAACCATGCTCTGAAATGGGGGTTACTTAATCCTGTCAATCACAGTTAACATTGGTCCTGCTGTTGCTGTGGTTGGGTCAGAGTTCATGAAAACAGCCAATATGAGCACACAAAAAAATGAATAAAGACTCATTTCAAACACTTTTTCTACCAAAGGCCAGTGACCATGCATAAGAACACAAGGAGTAAATGTAGACAGTTTCAACACTACGGTCAAAATGGGTCTGGGGTTAGGGGTGGGTGATGAAAAATCAAACAGCCCTAATAAAACTTGACCATATTAACATGGACAACACAATGATCAAAACTCTAAAATATCATTAGTACTAAATAAACTCTCTAGACACTCAATTAATAATTAATGACATCCTGTAGCGCTTTTCCAGATACTCAAACCATTTTACATCTTGAAGGGGCTGTCTCTGAATCAATCACCAGTGTGGAGCATCCACCTTGATGACGTGTCAGCTTCCATTCTGTGCCAGAACACTTACCACGCACCAGCTAATGGTGGATAGGAGACATGAGGGACAAATCAGAGGAATGTGGTCAGTTAAAATGCAGGGATTATTAGCATTGGCAAATTTGGCCAGGAATGTTGGGGTTATACCCCTGCTCATTTTGATTAATCATACTTGATTTTGATGACCAGGCAAAATCAGGACCTCTGTATATCTGAAAAATGGTGCTTCATTACAGTACAGCATCCCTGTCACCACACAGTGAGCACCCCGGCTGGGCTGATTAGCGCCACTTCCCACAGACAGCTGGTTTTCTCTTGAAGTCTCCTATCAAGGTACTAACAATCTCAGACCTGCTTCACTTCAGTGAGAAACCGGTGATGATTTGCTGGGTGACATGTATGGGGCCCATTGCATTTTATGCAGCATTTTTAACAATGCCAATGTCCAAACATATGTTATTCCTGCCTCTGCTGCTCATGCCAAAAAGTGAAAACATGCTACTTCTACCCAAAAAACTGGTGGTTCATTCAGCTACAAAGACATCCAGACTTCCCAGAGATGTAGGACACGACCTGCTACATAGTTCTGTGTGCAGGGTATCTTCTCTAGCTAATGGATACACTTAATGTGGGTGCTAGGGTAGACACATGGAGAATAATCCAGGAACATTGCTTAATGTTTAGCTCCAGCAAATGAATTTGTCCACAGACTGGACTGAAGCTAGTCATTGAAATCTGGATAATTTCATAACTATGGCATATAACTAATAATCAAACACTCAGGGAAAATGCTCCAAGCTGCAAAATACTGCATCGGTAATATAATTTCTTTGACCAAATATAGTATTTGTAAACAAGGCATAAGAACACAAAGATCTACAGGCGCGATCTGGATTGTAGCAGCTATGTCTAGATTGCTGTTTTAAATCCAGCATTTTAATCTACGTTGTTTCCTAAAGAGTAATTGAAAAAATTATGGCAAACTAATGTGGTCATTCATATTCTAACTTTTCATTACAAATAACCTGCAACCAAACTGCTCAAAAGGAAAGAAGCTGCTAGATATTGTGGCTACCATGGGAGACCAGAAAGCATGTTGTGGCATCAGTAAAACAAATATCTAGAGCAGTGGATCTCATAATTTTTTTAACCAAGTACCACCTCAGAAAAATGTTTGGAGCTCTAAGTACCACCAATATTAAAATACACATGGTATAGCCCCAGTGTATAGGCCCTGATATATTTATGATATTCATTAAAACATCCCTTTCTCTTGTCATCTTTCTCTTTTACATATTTCTTCTGCTCTGTAGAATAAAAAATTCTGCTAGTAAGAACAAGTAATGGTGCGGTAAAGTAATGGGTAAAAAATTTGGGGTAAAATAATATATATTTAAATAAAACATTAAAGAAGCTGTTGCATCCATTTTTTTCACAATTTGATGTTAACACAGGGTTGTTGGTGTTATTTTATAATAGTTTTTATTACATATTTTATTTACACACTTTTTGAAAGTATCATTGTTGAGAATAAACTCAACAATGCATTAATTCTATGATTTTATTAGTGAGCGCCTGGACCGGCTAAAACAAGAATCTGATTCATTCAGTCTGTTACATCTTCACTTACTCTTATGTCATCCCTTTCTCCTTCATACCAAAGAATCACAGACTTCTTTATTTGCAGCATGTTCGTTAGTGACTGACTGAACCGAACATGCGTATAGTACTGAGCTCGCGAACACCTGCGCCTGACACTGAAATACATGCACGAAACAATGTTTTTTTTACATCTGCTGTTATATTCTTTCACTTTACACAAGTGTTTAATGAGTTCAATTAGCATATTTTAACGTCAGTAGCTATATCAACACTGAGTGACACAGTGTTGTTTTAAACCGTCGTAAGTTTCGCGCTTTTGCAGTTTTTTCTTTGCACATAATGCATACCCTTTCTCGGCTAAATGTTGGCTAAACAGAACTTTTCAGAAGTGTGTCGGGTTTACCCGCTCTGGCATTGCAAAGAACAACAAGATGCGAATCTTCTTGTTTCGTTTAATTTCCACATTCTTTGGCTCTTGCAGTCATTGCAGGGATACGATCTAAATACGATCGAAAAACTAAATATTGATTTTATTGCAGACATGGATACTAAAACGACAAGATACATGTTACACTAATTGACAAACAAGTAAGCATAACAGGAAAAAAAAGAGCCCTGACAGAAATATTAGAACCAGAAATCCAGATTTTATCCAGGGATCCAAATAAGAGTTGTTATTGTCTTTTATCTGATCATCTCTTAAAAAATATTGATTGGTGTTCAATAGATCTATAATTCAGATAAGCGATCAACCGTATATAATATTAGAGCACAGACTAGAGCCTAAATGGCTAGTCATGGCTTTGCATTTCAGACCAGTGGTGTAAAAAGATTATTTTTCCAATTGGTGCTTTTGTAAATGGATTCCTCACAGAAAATCTACTCCATTGTTCCCACATATGTAAATGTGTTAGGTTTCTTCTGTTCAAGAAATAAGAAACTAATAGCCTTTTAGGTCAAAAAACTTTTTTTTCTACTAATACCCACATAAAAAGGAAATGTAGCTAGTTGAGCCATTACTTCTTTGTAACCCATCTTGAGCTTTGCTGCTCAATTTGATGTTAAAAGTCTTTCTTGGATCTCATAACAAAAACTTAATCTAAAACAATCGAACCTATTAACAAATTCAATCCGTGAGGCTTAAAGAATTATAGGACAAATTCTGATTAAATTTACCATTCGATGACTCAGTCACACAGAAGCTGCTTTGGGGTTCAAAGACAAACTAACTCTTTGTTGAAAAGCCTGAACATGGATACACAGTCAGACACAAAAAGAGCTGTAATCTTGTGGCCGCAAAAAACAGAGGACAGAGAGCAAAGATTTGATTCTGGTGGGAACAAGTGAAAGAAAAACATACAAGATCTTGAAGTGAAGGAAGATTAAGCCATTCAAGAATTTCACATGGCTGCTTCCATTCAAGTTGTGAGCCCAGTGTTTGTTTATTAGCTTTTTACACACGGCATTAGTGCTAGGCTTATCGGTGTTAGCACACCGCGCTCTGCGGAGCATTCAAAGCCTGATATGGGTTTCTCATTTGTTTCCTTGCAGGCTTGACCTTGTGTAAGAGTTGACCATGGGAGACAGGACTTATTGGACACATATCTTCAGCCGAACGCTGTAAACACACTTTGCAACTCGTCCCCGACCCTAAAAGGTGCAGGAGGAGCTTGGCCAGCGCTAATCTGCTGTTTTCCATATATGCATGGCGTTTGAGAAATACCTTCGCTCTGTGCTATCTGATTGCTGCTAGTATCTCCTCCTCCTCACTTTGTCACATCGATCTGCATATTACTCTTACTCATTGACACTCACAGGCCTGGAGCATCTGCATCCCTAGCTTAGGACTTCCTATCAGTGGAAATGCAAATGCAACGCTGCACCATCAAACACACTAATGCAAGGGGACTTGTCAGTTTCCGATCAAATCAGAGCATTTAGATTTATGATGAAAACATGAGAGAGATGTTTGCAGACAGCAGATCTTAACTGGATTCAAGCACTGCATGCTTTATGGAAGGAAAAAAAAAAGTTTTCATACCTCCTTTTACATGATCAGCTCCACGCTTGTTAATAAGATAATTGAAGAGTCCATATTCATCCATGTAAAAGTTAGGCACCCTCATGTCACATAGTATGTCAAAATTTACAGTGAACAGTGTATTCTGACGATCACATTTTTAGCTAAAACTAAGTTCAGCATGATGTAGTAACAATGGTCATGAGTAGCAACTTAAAAGTCAAATTTAGCCAACAAGAAAGTGACCTTGTTTGTCCTTAATGTTGCATGATATAAAATATTGGCTTATTTCAATTGGCTCAAAATCTTTTTCCAAAAGACAAGCTGGACAATTCTGCATACAAATACTACTACTACTACTACTGATATGTAATATTTTCATATTTGAGGAGTAATTCTTATGCAGCGTCCTCACGGCTTAGGCTTTTTCCACACATTCCTAATTATTTTATCACCAAGTTTCTATATGTTGTTACGCTGTTAGTCCACATGCACATTGCACATCGGTTCAGTGTAACTAGGTATACTTGAAAACGATGAGCAAGGTGACGGTTTTTGGTTACACTACTGCTATGTTGTCGTATAGAGGGCGTAACCACATTAATTTTTGGGAGCTGGCAGAGTTTGGAGAAGTTAAAGGAGCTTGTCATTGATGCAGCCGCTTGAGCTAACAGAGCTCCATTGAAATTGGGCATAGATCTGGTAGTTGCGCTGCAGTTCCCTGTGTTACCCAATGTAAAAGACTACATAAACACACAACATATTTAATAATGTATACAAAACTGAAAAAATATTCATTTAATTAATGTAGTGGACATGCTCATCTGACACGAAATGAGTGCCCGACCAAAATCGATTGAGCCTCAGATAAATGAGGAAGTTTTGAGAGTGAAACAGTTGTTGGTAAAGACTGCCGAGATAATTATTGTTTTGTAAAGACGTCGTTCTTATCTTTGGGTCAGTTGTACTTACCAGCCATTGAAAGGAAGCGTTGACTTGCTTCAGAACTAAGAGAAGCTTCTGATAGGCTGATATAACTTCAGGGTTACTGACTCGACTGCCCTCTGATGGAATGACTTGCTCTTTACAGTGTTTTGGGAGAATTTTAGCGCATTTGTGTAAACAGGTTTTTGTTTTCTACCTGTGCTCGGGTGGATGCAATTATTCAATGCAAATGCTTAATGCTTCAAAGGTTTGAAGCATACAATGTAATCATTTAAAAACTAAGAGGAAGAACCTTTTGTTAAATGTGGTTATAAAACTGCACTAAACAAGATCAATCTAATGCAGCAGTTTCTTTCAGTGAGCGTTAAAAACCATGTTGCATTTTAGCAGCTTGTTGAATTGTTCATAGATGAATCTTAGCTCACTATTAAGCAAAACCTTATAATAATGCATACTAAAGACCATGCAACCAAGGTGGGTGGGCTGATTTTAGGAAGTCTATATGGAAGAGTGTTAAACTAACCAAAGTGAAGCTATTATACCGATTTTCCATTTTTTAGCACCTAATCACCTAACACCGCTAACTCAAATTAATCAATAAAACGTATAATTTTCCCAGGCCCATCAAGACTACAGATTTTCAGCACTGCTACAGCCTGTCAGATGAAAGAGACACTTTGTGAGTTATCATGATTTAATATATTCTCGATATCAGCTGTAATTGACAGCATTTATTTTCCAGTAGACATTTCAGTTATTTTTAGTGTAACGGTTTATATTTGTCAATTATATTTAATGACCAATCAGCAGTCCCACCACTGTTGACAAAGTCTGGATGCAAAAGTTGCAAGTTATATCAATTATTAACCAAATGGAGATAAAGTATGATAAAGAGAAATGTGTTTAATTTCAGTGTGTAATCGAACCATAATACAATTAAATCTATTGTCCACCCCTCTGTCCGACGACAAAGCTCCTGGTTTCTACACTCATTTTCAATTTTAGTAATAAATCTGGCTGTTATTAGGCTAAGAATTTAAATGTGCATATGAATTATAAAACAATACATCACAAGACAATTAAAAATAAAATAGAAATGCACACACTAACTTCAGAAATTGAATAACTTCTAATATCACATTGTGAGTCTGTGTTTTTTAATTACATGCAAAGGTGATAAAAAAGTTTCTCTGTCAATAGACCACCATAAACTGTACCCACAAAACAGTATGTACACCAGTATTGTTTTGTGAATTGTGATGTGAACGAACGATTGTGAAAGCTTCAATGATACATTGTTATACGAGTCCCCTGTTGTTCAAAATAATCGTTTTTGGAAAGAATTACAAACAAATACATTTTTCATTCATTCATAAAATGTATCATTGCAAATGTATTTAATAGTTTTCCCCCGATCTGTTTGGTTAGGGTTTTTTAATAGCATATAGGCTTGTTTTGCAGATGATGAGTATAGGGTTAAACTCCATATGTCATTATAGGGTTAAAAAGTCCATATATTCCTTAATGTGGTTTGTTTCACCACTTCCAGCAATAAACAGCTTTTAAGTTTTAAGAGTTCCAAAACTATTTCAAAAAGAATAGGACAATTTTTATCCATGAACATTGGCATACAAACACAAACTTTTCAACGAAAGACATAAAAACTTAACAGTAGTTTTATAAATATTAAGTATTTAATTAAATAAATATTAAAGCACTCTGTGGAATTTGCTAAGCCAATTGCAGGCCTGTACGTGTCTTTAAAGGCTGTGGTTGTTTAGCTAAGCCACAGGGCCTCATCTGATTTCCTGATCAAACAGAGACTTCACTGCTGTTTGAGTGTGATTGTGAGTGTCAGCAGGGCCCAAGGCTTCAGACCTGGTCTGATTCCTCTATTACAAGCAGCTCTTGGGTCTAGACATTCAGTTCCAACCTCTGAGAGTCTGTGGCCCTGCTCCACACCATTAGCTCCTGCTCTCTGTAAGCAGCGCACTGGGAAACGTCACTTTAAGCCAGTGATTGATGACACATACTCTCTGGTATTAGATTCCAGTCGAAAAGCAAACTGTGTGTTTCCCTCCATCAGCGTTTGATTACATAATCACATTTATTTACAGCACGCCACAGCTTTGTTAAGCATGAGCACTCTTTCATTTAATCCAAAACGCCTCGACTGCAAAAGGAACGGATCCGGTGTGAGCTATAGATGATTAGGTTAGTTCAGACGACGTGTGCTTTCTGTCACCACGGGAGAAAATCATTTCAGTCGCTTAATAAAATCCACAGAGGTCCCCACAGCGTCCCGTCTCAGAGACACACATTCCTGTTCCCAACAACCAGGTTATTATCACCTCCGCTCTGCGCATGAATATCAAATTTTCAATTGCGCGCTCTGATTCGGCAGCATGCAAACAAAAGGCTGCTTTCCCTTATTTTCATGTAAATGTCTTTGTATCGAGAGAGACAAGTGTAATCAATCATGGTCCTGACAAGGCGGGAGGCCGGGATTATTGCTGCTTAGTACTGCAGGGATCATAAAACTGGGAAATTGAAAGTGATATTTAATTGACACTGCCATTTGCGCTGTAGCAGCCTCCCACGCTGCGAGGAAATGCTTTCTGCTCCTGCTGCCAAACTCCAAAGTGAGTTGTCAATCTAAGAGCGAGCAGGAAAACATAGCAAAGTTAAAGCAGTGTTGTGTGACTCCAAATACAGAGTTTCAAGAGATTTCTGCTGATATGTTGACACTAGCGAAACTAGGAAAATGCACAGATGTGAGAAACATGCACAAAAATAATACATATATACATATTTTAAAATACTTTACATATTTTCAAAAAGCAGCATATGCTTATGTCAACAATAATGAAGCAAGTAAAAAAAAATACAATTATGTTTGTGTTTTAAATTTGTGTTTTATGTTTGTGTTGTTAAAAAATACATTTAAATTGAATGCTGCTATAGAAGTCTATATAAAATCTGTAAATCAGGCATTCGTCAGAAAACAGTCCCCCAAGCAACACACGTTCCCTTTGCAGGTATGAAGTCAGACCAAAAAGGGGTAGCAAAACCTTAATCTAGAGAAACCACTGACTAGAGCCAAATTAGAAGACCAATTTAAAAGAAAATCTACACCATCTTCACTGTTACAATAAGCATCTGAGGAAGATAAGTGAGGTATAGCAGGGGCACAGAGTGAGGAATCCAATGAAATCCAAACTTCGAGATTTCAATTTTAGCCAGGTGAAGGCCACAAAAGAGGCCAAAAACATATTTTTGAGGAAATCCCTTAGTTGTAAAAAAGTAGGTAAAATCAATCTTCAGAGCTACAAGATCTAATTTTGCTCTAGGGCTTAATAGCGTACCCTACAACCTCAATAAGAAGTATGCAATTTCCCTCAGAAGTTCTTAGAATACATTGAATGGGATATAGTAATATGGAGGTATTTCACACCTGTCTGGATACCCAAAGAACATAGCATTTTATATCTACCTGATGCTTACTGTCAAGACTACAAGCTTCTTCTGCCCCAATCACTCACAAGCTTCCTTTTGAAGAACTTCTACCTCAACACTTCAGTTCAAAAGGATGAAGTATCAGGAGTACCTTGAAAAACATTTCTAGAGTTTTCAACATAATTTGCATAAGCTTTAAGTCTCCAAAGCCCAGGTCCCTGGTCCTAAGAAAAAGCAAGGTGACTGAACAGTGTTGTTTTACAGAGGGATCAAAATTTAACCGGTTATCAGAAAGCATATGAATTTTGGCTTTTAGATTGACTGCAACCTGGCTCAAATGTATATATAAATCCAGCCTCCCAGGAAAACTATAGCGTTGTTTTACCAAAACATTGGTCGTGCCAAGAATACTGAGGCCCCTTTCGATCTAAGGGATAACAATAAAAACCGTTGAGGTTCTAGGCAAGTCCATCAACCATTTTTTTGGAAGTGGCTGAGGCTACTACCATGGTCATTGAACAGCATTGCTCTTTATGGTCATTCCACGAAGCTGCAGCTCCTGTTCAGTGGTTCAAAGTCACTGAAAGGCAACAAGGTGTGTCAATGTTTCAGCTGCAATTCCCTGTAAAGACAGGGAGACAAAAGTGTTCTATCTAAAAACGCATCAACAGGTAAAAAAAATATAGAATAAATAATTAAATTTTTAAGCTAGAATTTCTCGTTTCTAGACCCCAAATTTTATTTTAGGAACTAAAATTAAGCACAAACTTTCTTAATTTAAGGTCATATATACTATTTTAATACTACATTTTCTAAATTAGTCTTTAATAAAAGAGAAAGTATTCTAATGTTAAGACAGATTGTCTCGTTTTAAGACAACTAGTGACTAGATACAAGTTGAAATATTCTAGTTGCAGTGGAGTTTCACAGCTTGGAAAGACTTGTTTTGGGAGTTTTTGTCTATTTTTAAGTTTTAGACATTTTTGCTAATTTTAAGAATTCTTGCTAAGTCAAATTTTCTTACCCCAGTGGAAGATTTTTGCTTAGTAAAGGAAGAGTTTAACTTCATTTGAGTTTTTTTTCTTGTTCCAAGAGTGCATTTTTTGCAGTTTAATTATTTGTTCCTGTTTTCACTATCTGATCTTTCTGGTCTCCATTGTCTGCTCCTGTTGATAGTGGTCATCTTCCTCTGTTGGTTTGCATCAGCTGCTCCTGTTCATCTTCATTTTCTGAAGCAATGTCTCAGGTGGTTGGAGGATTAAATGTTTAATCTATAAGTGACTAATCTCTATAATTATGTAATTAATTGTGTTAACTGCTTCTTCTTCAGCTTGAATCCTGTCAACAAAGTCTCTCGATACCTCTGGAGGGCCTTTAAAAAATCATTAATCACGGGCAGTTTATAAATCAAGAGGGTGACTGAGGCTGTGCGCAAGCCATTATGAGGTCAGCAGCAGTACTTAACCAATTCCCAAACCTGAAACCCCAGAGCTTCTCTCTGTAGCAAGCACATCGTTTATCATCATTCACATGCTCTGAATAATGGAGCCTGAGTGGGGATGGGAGATCAAGGACATCAGCCAATAATTCCCTAAACTCAAATAGTCAAGTATGCTAAACTCTCCTCTTTAAAACCAGCTAGCCTTCTTCAGACCCATAACGAGTGAAAAATGGGCATTTCAGCATTGCTATATGTTTAATATATTTGATCAGAACTCAGGAAAAGACAAATGGACGGTGTTTAATAAAACATGCATGTATACAATTATAAACAATATTACATTCAGACAGGTATAATTGAATAATGCAGAGTGGGAAATCTGAATCTGAAGTCAAAATCTATTTATCATCATAACACTGTATTTAGAGAAGTAATTTAAAAAGAAAAAAGCTGGGGGAACAGCCAATTATTCATTCATTCATCTTCATGTCGACAGCGGAATGAACCGCCAACTCTCTGGCATATGTTTTACGCAGCGGATGCCCTTCCCTGCCGCAACCCATTGCTGGGAAACATTCACACACACATTCACACTTTAACACTATGGGCAATTGTTCTTACTCAATTCACTTATACAGCATGTCTTTGGACTTGTGGGGAAACCGGAGCACCCGGAGAAAACCCACGCGATCACGGGGAGAACATGCAAACTCCACACAGAAATGCCACCTGCCCCAGCCGAGCCTAGAACCAGCGACCTTCTTGCTGTGAGACGACCGTGCTACCCACTGCGCCACCGTGACGCCTCAACAGCCAATTAGTGCTGTAATAAAAAAAATGATAGACTGAAAGGTACAGGATTTTTTGACAAAAATGTGTTTCCATGAAATGGACTACACACACCAAGCTTCAGCTAACTGTGATCAGTATTGAATCTTTGAATAGATATGGCCTTATTGAAGGTGTATGAAAATACATGTTTGAGGAGTCAGTTGTTCTGTAATGCAAATTAAGAAATGAAACACAATTGTTAGCTTATACATCAAATAAAAACTTTTTAATGTTGCAATTTGAGTCTACACAAAATATTTTGCCGCCCTGTTTATATATATATATATATATATATATATATATATATATATATATATATATATATATATATATATATATATATATATATATATATATATATATATATATATATATATATATATATATATATATACATTTACTAAGAGTGTTCTTCCATAAAATCTAACCCAACCATTAATTTGTTTTAGATTTTTTCCCTGCATAGTCTTGGTTATAGTTCCTGTCAGCTCACTATACACTGTACAGGCTTCATCAATGTTATATACAATCAATGTGTTAGACCTTGGAATGCAACTTATCATAAAGAAACCCATTTCATGTAGAAAACTGATTTCATTCAACACCAATTTAGACCAATCACTGTAGATTGAATGTGTCCGCTTTGTTATATATAGACAATCAGAGAGAACTGCCAAGGTTTATGAGCTGGCAATCAAATAAGTATAATAATGATTCATCGGATCTGCGTCCAAACAAAATCATGGAGAGTTTCCTTAGCAAGCAGAGTTTGTTAATTTAATAACCGACAAAAAATGCTGTGTTTATCTTAAACGCCATAAAACCTAAAAGTCTGGCTTTAATTTCATTAAATCTGTGTTAGCTCTGACAGAGGCACCAGCAGGTTCGGAGATACACAGCTTTGGTTTACACAACAATGTAATAATCATAACACAGACACAGATTTAACAGTTTTTAAATCTACGCTTCCTCTTTTTGGCCTTAAAGAAATTAATTAACACGAAAAATGCAAGTCCTGTGAACTTCCTCTCATCTGTTTTGAAATGTGATGAAAATAACCAATAATATACCCAAGTTAAACTGCTGTTACCCTGGAGCATGTTAGAATAGTTTTTTTTATAAACAACACAGGTGAGAAGATTTAATTTTCTTCTGTAGTTTTGTATGTATGTTTTTGAATGTGACTTGTATTCATTTTATTAAAATAAAAGTGAATATCTACTGTACATAAATGTGTGCCTTGTGAAATTAAATCTGCTATAATATTTTATAAAACCTATCTACTGCTTTTGACAACAACATTGTTTAATGTGTTTATGAGCTTCAAGTCAAAACACAAAAACTCATTAAATCAATAATAAAAATGCAGTAAAGCAGACAATGGTGTCTTAGCAAGAATAATCATAACCTAAAAATACATCCTGTAATCACACCAGAGCCTTTATTAGTTACCTGTATTTCAAGAGGTTTCATGCAGAAAGGGGCCTGACAAAGACCTAAACAAAGCCTCTATCTCTGACACATGTAATTTATAAAGAATAAAGTGCAGCAGCGAGCATTAATAGTTCATCACAAGCTCCAGTAGAGCAAGGAATGGCCTCCTCTGACTGATTACAGATCACTGTTCATCTACACAGCTCTGCATAAAGGCTTGCAGAGGAAGGACCCTCCTCTGTCTCTACACCAATCCAGACTTCTTTGCTGATTGATTATTTGGAGGAATTGGAAAGGCGTTATTGCTTTCATACAGCCTTGTTCATATTTTAAGGCTCAGCCAATTATGTTGGAGATGAACTGTGTTTAATGGTGAAATACTCGTTTACCACTTTTAGAGCTACCAATGTATGCTTATATATAGCATGTTGTGTAAGTTTCAAATCAATTGTAACAAAAATTATCGCACAAATAGAAACCCTCCATCAAGTGTGAAATTTCAAACCTTTCATAAAGTAAAGCCAGGGACAACAACAACAAAAAACATTTTAGGAAACCAAGGTATAATAAATCCAAAATGTCTAACATAAAATAGTTTGCCAATAAATTCTAACTACTTAATCGTATCTCAATAGTATGGTGTTCTATCTGTGAAGCAAGTACTTTCCAATGATTCAACTAACTGTTAAGCACTTTAAAAGTAAATACCTTCTTAATTTTTTTAGGTTACTAGCAAAAATTTGGCACATTTATGTAATCTGCAACAATTACAAAAGCACAGATTTTGAAAAATAGACAGTTTATTTATCTAGGCAAAAAATTGACTAAAAACATTCTTTCACACAGGTGTACAGGGTGACTCTCTACACAATTCGAATACTAGATTGTTCAAAAGAGTGTCTTGTGATTATTAAACACCATCAAAACTTTATCGACACAATAGTTACACCAATTACTTTGCCAACATTCAAGCAAGCTCTGTAACATCGATCAGATCAATTATCAGTTTTGGTGGGTTTGGAAGATGCTTGCTCCTTTCAGGAAGCCTTGAATATTGAATCATCCATTTTCTAAATGTTTGAATAATAACATTTTCAAATAATACTTGAATATCTTATAGCAAATATAGCCCCCAAAAAATTGTTCTTTCATATGTTCATTGCAGCTAGACAATTATTCTAAAATTCAAGGTTTATATCATCATGTAACATATACACACTTCTATCAGAAATTCACAAAACTAGGCATTCCACAAATACATTCAATTTACATAATTTAATTACTAGTGTCATTGTACATTGAACAAATCATTGTAAACAACCACTGCATGATTGTTCAGTTAAGTGTCATGTTAGGGCCCCTCTGAAATATAACTGCAGTTAACAGGTCACCCCAGCTATTGGCGTGTTTGGAGGAGTGAAGGGTTGGAGTCATTTATTTCAAACGATGATGGGAGTTCAAGTGTGCATCTCTTGAATTAACATATTGCTTATGAGGAAATGGACAAAGTTTTCATCCCTTTCAAAAAAAAAATCAGTTTGTTGGCCTCAATGAGTCAGATTTAGTCAGTTGAGGAGATCATCATATGCGATAACAGTACAGCATAGCACGTTTTGCACTGTTTTCCAATTGATAAGACTCATGTCAATACTGTAACCCATTGGCAGACCACAACCCAATCATGAGAGGAACAATTGATTTCATTCCAAAACGTGACTGTGCAGAGGATTAAACTTTGATCGCATAAAATAGAACCACCCGGAGACTGGCAAGTAACCACATAAACACTCCAAATTATACTTTTAGTCTGAATGCAGACATTGAGTGACCTATAAAAGAGGATACACCAAGCCATATGGCTGCATAGATGAGTGATTTTTCTTTCTAATTTTGAGAAGAATCAAATAAGATTTTATGAAGTAAAAAAATCAAGCTTAGCACAAAGGTTCGAATTAGAAGAGAAATGATCCTGATCACTGAAGTTCTTGTAGCTGAAGTGGAAGTTCTTGACCACTAATTAGGCCAGACAGACTCACAAGATTTTTGGAAGGCTGGACAGTGGTCTGATAAAGGGTCTGATAAAGCCTGGTTTAAGCAGCAAATATGACTTGTAAAAAAAAATAAAAAAAAACTTTAGGCACTGACATGTAGAAGCTCACATGACTTGTAACAAATGGCTTGTTAGTTTGAGTTTACGTACATAATACAAAAGCTCAATTAAAAAATTTATTTTTATTTTTTTATACATTCAGTAGTAGAAACATAACATTCAACTAACAAAAAATTTGGAAAATATGAAGAATGAATAAAAATGTGCACAATTATTGCATTGAATCAGCCTGTGAGTGTTATGAAGACAAACTCATCCTTACAATAAGAAACAAATCAATCATTAACAAAGGACGCTTTCTCAAACTGACTGCAGTTATTGCAAACACAAAACTCAATGCATGCTAAGAATAATACATCTGTGTGAGAATGAATGAAAGCCAGGGGAAGTTAATTCCATGCATGAAGCTGAGAGAACAGTTGTTGTTTGCCATTACGCGAGAGTTAAATGAGAAAATGTTTCACACACTCGCCGGTTTGATCAGGAATGGTTGAGAGCAATGACTTGTCTCCTTCACTTTCCTCACTGGTCAGGAAAGATTAAAAAGTCCAGCACACTTACCTAGCAAGCGGCCTGGGCATACCATTAGCATATATATGAGATTTGAGACATTTTTCTAATATTCTGCAGCAGCGCTCATCTGTCAGACCTCTGATGAATTAGAAAAGGCTTGTTTAGAGAGAGAAGTAGCTCAACCTTACACTAGTAACCTTTCCTGTTCTTCAGCCGCTAAAACTACTTGCCCTCTTCCCTATTAATGCCACGCTACAGAGTTATGCATGTTATTATCTCATAATGCTGCCAGGAGAGCTCACTGGGGCATTTAATAAAAAGAAATAAATAAAAACATGACAACATGTTGATAAAAATGGATTTATCCCGACTAACATTGCTATTGTAACATAGAACAACTTAAGTCCAAAACTCTTAACTGACCTTTAATAATACATGGACTACATTTCCCATAAGCCTTTTTCAGCCTTAAACACCAAAGCTGTAAAATGTGTTTATTTAATTTAGTTTGAAATTTATTTGCATTTATTTTTAATTGTTAATGAATAAATGCAGCTAAACATGTAGAAACGATTCCTTAGAATGGAAGTGTGTAAATATAAACAATGTAGGGATGGAACCATTCTGTTAACTCATGGTTGACCTCATTCCTCACAATGAGCATTTACTGTCAGGAGCTTGATAAAAAAAAATCTAAGACACACAAAACAATTAATCAAAAAGAGATGTAAACTTATGTACATAGAATTGTACAAAAAGAGAAAATGGTTCAGAAGAAACTTGCTTTTCATCCGAACTTTCAACCAACGCTGGCTTGGATGGAATTACTAAGTAGTAGTGTGGGATTTGTACTTGAATGACTTAAAAATATGTTTTATTTCAAGTATTAATAATGCTTTGATTCATGATAGAGTCTCATCTGACTCTATCTGTGACAATCTTTTTGGTGCATGGTCCTGAAGTAAGGTTATGTGGACTTGATCAATTAAAACAAGCAGACAAAAGGTAACACTAAGTCATCAAATACGAGGCTAAAAGAGTTGAAAACAAGTATGTGACTTAAATCTGTGAGATCTGATCAGGAAATGTTAAGTAAAGTGCTGATAAGATACTGTCTGTATACCAACTTGTGATTCTGAGTATGTATGCAGATTTGTTCCAGTCCTGTATCAAATGTGGTTCCAACTCTAAATGCTCATTAAAGTAGAAAACTTAATTTGAAAGTCTGGTCTGTCATTTTTTTTGTCATTTAACCTCTCATTTTTCGCCAATAGAAGCATATCAATAAGAATAATTTCATACACGTTATCATCACAAACAAATGTGATTTACTTATGTGTTTTTTAAGTGGCTTAGATTTTCAGGATATATGGAATGTGAACAATAAACGATCCTAAAAAATGTATTTTGTATCTGAAAATATTTTTGAGTAAAAGGGCAATCAAATTTGGTCTGTAATGTTTAGATGTGCAAAAGTATTAATTAGGATCAATACGGAATCATAAATTCTAAAGTTTTGCAAACGTAAACCAAAGTTCTGAGAAAACATAAATGCAAAAAGAAGTTTTGCGAGATAAAAACAGTTATGCAAACGGAAATGAAGAACTGAAAAGAAAAAAAAAAATCCCAAATTCAAAGGTACTAAAATAGACAAATAGTTGGCAAAAAATATACTTTTTATGCATGTTTATTATTGAGCTGCTGATTTTTACTTGCCGTTTTCTAATTATTTTTTTTGCATTTGAGTTTTTAGTTTCGTTTTGTCAATTTTTTTACCATAAAATAATACCTTAGTAGTACACAACATTCTTTAATACAGGTTCAGATTTGACGCATGGTTTGAAAACTTTTTTCCTATTTAAGTCTAAATTACCATGCCTTTCAATGCAAACAGAAACACGGTCCAATCTTCAGTGTAAGGGACCACCCACTCATCACGCAGGGTGTGTGCTTTCACACTAACAACTGAACAAAACCAGCTTTAATTAAACGAGTGATGCGTGCAGTGGGCTGTGTCCTGGATTAATAGCTTCTATTAGATTAGGGTGGAACGTGGCAGATATTATTCACTACCTCAAATTATTAACATCATCAAATGTTCCCTTATACTTTCAATTTGAATGCTAAAGAAAGCTGTGTATAAGATTACAGTGTTAAAGTGGATTTAGCTTTGTTCATTAAACAAGCAGAGCGATCAGGGGCCTATTCCACTCCCGTCATGATTTAGGAGGTTTCTCTGTAAAATGAGATTAGAACAAGAATCTATTGCTAAATTGCGTCTTATTTACTAAGGAAGTTTCAATGGTTTGGAAAAAGGAGGCGAGGGAATTAGTCTTAGCGTGTGTTTGATGATTAATCGAGGAAACATTTGTTTTTGCTTTAAATCACAAGGAAGAAAGGAGGAGTAATATTCTCATGCGATGTGGTACATAACAACAATAAAATGCTATGGCTTTTACAGCTCTTGCCGTCACCAAGAAAATAATTCCTTATTTGTTTGTTAGTTATCATATTATTCTATTTTGAATGTTTTTTCTATGCTTTCAATTTATTTAAAATTGTACAATTTATTTATTTGTTTATTTGTTATAATTTTATAACATTTTCAATATGTTTCTGATTCATTTTATTTATAAACATTCAGTTATAATTATAATATAATATATTTTCCTCTCCCCGTAGTGCCTCAAACACCTATGCAACCCTGTACACCTAGGGGAATCATTGTAGTGGATTCAGTGGATTATTTCCAGGTATACTAACCATTTTCTATTGATCATTAATGTGACACATAGCTAAAACAACAAAAACAGAAACTGCTGTTTCGGAGGCTTAAAAGCATAAACCATTCTAACTATGCTACCAAAGTGATGATGAGAAAAACATTTTCTTGTCATGGCAAAATTAAGCACAGCAACAAGACAAAGGGTAGGTTTACTGTATCAACAAAGTCTCTCCCAGAAACAAATTATAAATAGACTGGGCTTTCAAGATATGCTAATCAAGAACTGTTTTTATATTAGCACAAAAACAGGAAACATAGAGGATAAGATGCTGCGGTTGGCTAAGAAAACATGTGCAGTATGGAATAGTCTGGTTAGGACTTAAACATCTGAAGATGTGAAGCAGTGCCATCATGACAAAACCAACTAACCAGTGGGAGCCAGCTACACAAAACTACTGTCTACATACGTCTGGCCGAAAGGGGTTTTCATGGAACAATTGCAGCCTAAAAGCCTTAACTTCAATGTGGGCCAAGCAACTACAGTATACAAAACCAGAAGAACTGGGGTGCAGAAAATGTGTAAATGAGTATAATATAAAAAACTTGGCAGTAGCAAAATGCATTTTAATTGTGGAGGGGTGGAAATGTGAGCAACACTGAGTGTCTGCAAAGAACAGTGAAGCATGGTGGAGTTTCCTTGAATGTTTGGGGCTGCATTTCTGCAAAATAAGTTAGAGAATATATGGAGTTTAATGATGTTCTCAATGTTGAAAAATACAGGCAGATTCTTATTCATAATCCAGTACTATCATTGAGGGGTATCATTGGTATCATTGCATAAAGAAGAACAAGAAGTACTGGAAGTGATGGCACGGTGCCCACAGAGCCCTGACCTCAACAAATACGATTTACTCCCTGATATCCAGTGTGTCTGAGATTACATGAAGAGACTGAAGGATGTGAGAAAGCCTACATTCAATTATGATTCATCCTACCTTGACTGACACATGTTTTAGGAAACTTAGGAAAATTTTTATCCTCCTGTTTAGAAGAACTATTTAGAATTTTTTTTTTGAATGAGACAGGCATTTTTAGAGGTTAGAAGCTTTAGTCAGCAATAAGAAAATGTTTCAGACTAGGAATTAAGTGTATTGATTGTCATAAAGCATGTGTTTTGATCGTCAACGTTTGTTTAGGTATTCGTGTGTTTATTAATGAATAAAAAATTTTGCTTTATTTTATTAAACATCCCGCTTTCTGATGTTTGATTTACACCACAATTGTGTGAGGGTGTCCTCTTGTGACCATTGTGTTGGATTATTTTACATTTTGATTGAAGTGATGTGAGCACCTGATAGAGGCAGAGGTTCAGAGTAATTGAATCAGTGAGGGAGTGAGAGAGTTTATGTGGTGATGGACAGCACTGATCTGATCAAACAACAGCCTAATGCAAAACAGATTTTTGCACGAAGTAGTAAACATACACAGCCCAGCAAACATTGGTTGGATGTCACATAGAGAGCATGGCCAGATCTGGTCGAAATCGAATGGTCCACGAGAATCCAAACTGGTCTAGACAAACTAGAGTTTTGTCCGAATGCAACATGGAGTGTGTATTGATGTTATATTATGTTTTATAATAATGGTATATCCTAGCAAATGTCCGGCTTCAATGTAGAGAGCACAGCCAGATCGGGTCGGAACCAGCTGGTCCATGGAGTTCAAATCATTAAAAAAATGCTTCAGAAAATGTATTTAAAGTACTTAAATTTATATGTGTGTCTGGGGCTGTATAAATAGCTGTTGTTTTATAGTTTATGTGATTTTAAACAACACTCAATTGTAATACAATTGAATCTAATTAAAACATGTACATTTGTTTTAGGGAATAAAGAGATACGTTAGTTTGCATTTATTTATACCCAAACTAACTATGATTATCTTAAATTATCCTTTATTTACTATTCTATAATTTAATATTTAAACTTAAATTATATCTGTTTTAAGTTAGCAAATCTCGCAATAAGTGAAAAAGCTGGGTACTCGGGCTGCGTGAGATTTTAGAATCCGTTGCATAAGTCTTCACAGTCTTTTTCCAGAACAAGAGATGAGCGCCTGAATGAATAAAGTCTCTTTTTCTTCAGATGGTTTAACACATAATCTGGTGAGTATGCTGCCAGCGTGGACTAGTATATTAATATATTAACACTGCGGGAGTGGAATGGTATTTTTGTAAAAGTACAGAACGTGTTTGTAGAGCCGTGAAGGGCTAAATGTGCCATTAGCCGCTAAAGGCTAATGTTAGGTTGTCATCTAACGTTATATAAATAAGTTTCTAGTCAATGCCTCTCTTTTATAGAACATTATCATATCCTTATTAAATATAATTATTAATTATTATTTAATTAAAATTGTTATTTTCTCTTCGTAACAGTTCATATGTGCTACAAACACCTGGAAACAAGTGGACAATTGTTGAATCATTGAGCGTCGTTCAATTAATTTTACCAGAATTTTGTAATAAAAAAATATATATTTCTATACTATTTTGAGTTGTTTGTCCACTCATTTAAGAGGATGTGCAATGAAGATATGATTTGGATTTGCAGTGCATGTTCAGATCCGGCGTAGACTGCTTTTGAAATTTTTTTAGCCTTATAAACAAGTGATGTTTTTGGTTGTAAAAGGCTGTAGGTTTGGTTTGTGCAGCTAAAATGTCCCATGTTCAAAAATGGTCCAAGAAAGACATGAATAGCAGAGCCATGGGATTCACCAGCAGAAGACATCAGCAACGTCATCTGGATTCCCATTTTGCACCGCTCTTGGCCAAAGGTTGCACGTCACGAAATGATGTTGAAATGACGGGCATTGCACTTCCAAATGTTTGCTGAGAGGCAGATTAGATCGCTTAAAAACAACAGAACAACATCCGTCCTGTCCATAAATAATATATCAATCAAAAGAATCCAGAAATTATGCTCTTGATAAAGATTCCAAAATAAAGGACAGTCTCATTGTGAAAGGATTTAGGCCCTGTCCACACATACCCGGTTATTTTTTTAACACTGATTTTTTTCTTACCCCATTTACACAATAAAATCACGTCCACACGAGTGCGGGTAGAATAAAATTTGTCCGAATGAAACCGCATAAGTAGAGGGCGGGAGACTCTTCACCCATTGAAGTTAAACCAACAAATCAGATGCTTATTTCAGCTCTGCGCTGAGACTTCAGACTTCAGCGCTTCCTTTTAATGGCTGGGAAATACAGCTCACACAACAATAAGAATAACGTATTTTATAAACAAAAATTCTCTCATCAGTCTTTACCAACAACTCTCAAAACCTCCCCATTTATCTGAGGCTCAAATGGTTCTTTTTCAAACTGGAACTTTTTGCGTTTGTACAAAGTCTGTAGCAATAACACACAATCCTTCAATCCTTGACACGTCTGTTTTCTGATTAATTACGTTATGAAATATGTTGTGTGCTTGTGTAGTGTTGTGTGTGTACGTCTCAGAAGATCTGGTTTAGCACTAAGAGCTGAACTGCAAACCCTCGCTCCATCCTCATTAACCACATGGAGCTCTGAGAAAATGCTGCTGCATCAGATAAATAGCTCAAATAACTTCTTTAAGCCCTGCCTAAACTAGAATTTGCACGGTTATTCTGTGCACACAGAAACGAATCAATAGAATTTTTTTTAAAATCACTTAGGCGGGGGTTTTCAAACTAACACGGTTACAGTGAAAACGCTTCACCGTTTACGCGTAGATGCACTTTGTAACCATAGAAAAAAAAATTGCGGTTACAAAATAACCGCATATGTGTGGACATAGCCTTAGAGTATTTCCTCTCCAGAACAGTGTTTGCATCTACAGTGCATGTGCTGCTAATCCATACAATTTCAGGGATATACTGAACATAGTTTCAATGTTCTAAACTAACCCTCTGAACGCCAGTGTTAAAAAACGATTTCACACCATGAGTTGTCTTACTATTTTAAATTATAGGTAGTACCTTTTTTGTGTTGCCCCTGAGGTTGATGAGATTACAGGCTCTAAAAAAATCATCATTAAACAATTCAACCATAAACGTTTATTTATGACATAAGCTATCCGGATTTTATGTTGATTTGCTGCTGTTCAATAATGAAAGTCCTTAAACCTGAACTGTACTCATTATAATATTTGTTAAGATTTTAGGTGAAAAATTGAGTTTCAGACACTAAACCAGTGGGGGTTTCCCACCATGGCTGACCTTTCCCTGGAGCTCTCAGGACAACCCCTAGCAGTCAAGAAATTAATGAATAAAAGCATAACAATCCATCCGAATGTTAGACATAATTTACCAATAATGCAACAGTGATAACAGCATGCATTTAACATTCTGATTTACGGTCAGTGCATGGCTGTTAAATGAGACAGCGGCGTTTACAATATCGATTTCCTTTCCATTACCGTAATAGTTTTATTGTGGAGCAATTACACACACTAGCGTGCATGCATGCCCTGATGTAACACGCAGCAGCCGTCTTGTCTCAGGCGCAGCAGCAACCTGGGTCAATCGCAGACAGCATGCCGGATAATGATTAAATCATTAAAATTTAGTCTATGCTTGACGGAGCATGGAGGAAATTAAGTTCCGCAGCGAGCTCATTTTTCTGCTGAACATGAAATAATGATTTTGTGCCAGTATAATTACAAAGCTAGCATCTGATAGAGTCAGCATCCAGCGGGGATTATCACATGCATGAGTATTAGAGCTCATTACCAGGCCTGCTGCAGAATTATTACATCTTGTAATTGGATGGTGAGATTTACACCCAGATTGTCCGGCTTCTCTAGGAGATTGTAATTACAGGCTTGGTTGCTTTGCTACTTATCAGTGGCTGCAGAAGGAGAGGGGAAAACACGTTGGCGTGTCATTAAGCTCTTCCTCTATCAATAGAGCGCCGCCACTGCTTTATTAGGCCAAACAGTGCTGCGTTCTCTGCCACGGGAGGAGAAACAGAGCCATTTATTACCGGCTGACAAATGGGATTTCATTTATTTAACCTGGCTGATCTACCAGGGCCAAATGTATAAACAAGTCATCCGTTTTATGAGAACGAGTGGACGGCTCAATTATCTAAAGGCTAACTGAGTGTTAAAACAGCCATCTGCTGGCAGAAAGCACTGATTTAATTTACCGTATGCTACACAGTGGTGACGAGGGGACAAAGCCAGGCATCTCCAGGGACTTTTATTCTGCTTTTTGAGCCTCCAGGGGATTCTTTGATCCTGTTTATTTTAACCGATAATCAGAACTTGACGGTTTTGGTCATGTGTTTCTGATAGATACCCACTTCCAAAAGAAAAATTAAGAAATCTATTTTAAAGAGTAATCTCTTTAAAAATAGTCTTTAACATATGTTAGAGTCAATGAATGTACCAACTTCTGTTCACATTAAACAATCCTTAATTATGTATAACATACTCCTATAAAAACATGAACATTGATGCAGTCAAAATTAAGCAGAGTACCTGCGAGGGATTAGGTGCAAGCAAGTTTTCACTGAGTACTGGGACAGGCATGTACAGGAAGCAACTATTTGTATGATTTTATGTTTTAAAAGTATTATTTCTGAGATTGCCTTCATATATGTGTAGCAATCCTTCAGGTTGGGACAAATGAAAGCTATTAAATTAAAATAAATATCTAAATTAATTAAATCACCACACAGCTGAAATCACATATTAAACCAGCACTTAAAAAATCGACACGTTTCACTTTTTCTGTAGAAGGTAACGTTAGTTAGTCAATACTGAATTATGAAGCAATCATTATGAAGCATAGACATTTGTTGTTTGATAAAAGAGTGTTGCAATGAGAAAGACTTGAATGAATACAAGACTTGAATGAATACAAAGGTACATTGTCTTCTGCGTTTTTATAACTTAGTATTGGAGCTGCGCTATCAATGTATTCAAACAAATGTAAAATTTTGATCTCAAAGGAATCTATGTGGATGCAATCATACCTCTTTTCATATGTAATACTGCTGCTGAAACTGCTGAATGAATATCGACACAAATCTCATCCTGTAGCTTCTAATAGAGTAGTTATTTGTGTCCATTACAGAGACCAGCAGATCAATGCCCGAGAGCTTCAGTACAAAGCCTCACATCAGATACAAAAGAAAGAAAGTCTCTCCTGTCCTGGTTTGTTTGTAGTACCCATTTCTATTTGCACAAACTCAACTGTTTACTAACCTGGATCTAACTTTTCTTTTACTTTATACAGTGCATGGTGGGGCTTTTACAACACAAAACGGTGTAGTGTTGAATGAATACAACCAAGCAGAGAGAAGTTTTGAGGGAGATCACATGCATTTTTTTAATACTGTCTATCTGTTAATTTAGCACAGGTTAAGATAGATTAATGCATTACAAATGGTACTGAAAGAGAGATAAACTATTTAAAGTAATTAAAGTAATATGAATCTTAATGTAACACTCATCTACAAATACAAATAGCTGGTTTTAAATAAATATTATTATTGCAAAAAAATTATTATTCACAATTTCAAGCTTTTATTCTATTAGATTACATTTAAACTGAATGTGTTGCTCCTGTACAATTAAACATATGTGCTTATAAAATCTCCCTTCTGAGGCCCTCATCTTTTAAGCAACAAACGTTTTTTAACCACTAACAAACGAAAGCCATTTCTTGCTTTTTCGCATTGATTTTTAGCATTATATCATTCAAATCATTATATATTGTATGAACAGAAAATAAAGTATTCATTTCGTTGTGTATATTGTCTGATACAAAAATAAAACCAGAGGTTGAGAAAAAAAAAATCACAAAAACTTTTTTTTCCAAGCAAGGTCTAGGTTAGACATCTAACTGAAAAGAATAAACACAGAACACAAACACAGAAGTGGCATGTCATTTGAGGTGGTTTGGAAAGCTGTGAAAATGAAGTTCTGTCTTGTCTTTAAAAAGAGTGAGGGGATTTTATTTCCCGGTTCCAAGAGTGGCTAACATTTCTTGGAAGCTCTGGAAAAGGAGAAATACAATGAGGATCATGAGTGCATCAAAACCATGTAGTGGCAAGAGAACAGATAGCTACTACAGACTCACAGTGAGAATGTTGTTACAGTTCAGTTATTTCTATGATGTTTGGTGACCAGATGTGAGCATTTTCAGTTCATCGATTCGTCCATTGTGTTTGTTATTTAACTGATAAAGTATTACTAAAAGAGTAACTCTAACACTCAGCGCAGTTTTAGCAACAAACTATGTTACTTACAGGATATATCGAGCAGCTTCATACTTAACTGCTGAGAAAATCCAGTATCATTTTATTCCTTGTTTGCAATCGGGTCATCAGTAAAATGCTGTTTAGAACACGTGAGTTACTCCTCATTAATAATTAACTTTATCAACACTTTTTTTATTATTTGTATTAGTATTAGGAACCAACTATAAAGAACTCATTTCATGTGGACTAAGGGTTGTGATGGACTGGAAGAGCTGGATGTGGAATGTGCTCATGGCTGGTAAAACAAAAAAAAAAAAATGCTATTGAGAACCTAGAACAGAGAGTTACTGCTAAATGATTTTAAACCGAGTTGGGCAAAATGTAGCATTCATCTGGCAAATCTGGAACTGGCATACTATGGACACTATAAAACAAGTGAGTTTTAGCCTAGGGTTGCTGCAATGCGGTGCAAATTTCCATTTTTTTCTGCTGTCCAGTCAAATTAAAACAAATGTCAACTTATGAAGCTGTCAGTATTTATTTACTGCCACAACCCCTTTTGTCTCTGGGATTATAGGGGGCTTATAATACATAAATGTATAGATTACATGGATCAGTTTTTAGATACTAGCCCTTTATATTCAAGTTAAAGAACATAATAGCAAAAGACAGTAACGGTAACTCTATAATTACTAGAAGATTGTGAAACGTAGATTGTATTGATGAATTGTCCTCAAGCAAGTTTTTTGGAAAAAAAATTAGATTTTGAGGTGAACATCTTTCAGCCAAGGTTTTTTGATGTCAGTGAGGAGAAATTGTATGTATGTATGTATGTATGAAATGATGAAATGTTTTGTATAATTATGATTGTTGTTGTTGTTAAAAAGAGCTCAGTGACTGTAAGGAAAATCATGTTTTAATGTTTCTAGACACCGCTAATAAAAAAAAAGTCCCATCTTAGATAGGAATACTTGGCTCGTAAGATTAGGTTGTCTCTTGGCAGGTATAATATAAAAAGGAAAAATAAAGTTATAACATGAAAAGGTGACCAAATATAAAAAGTTTTATGTAATATTTTTACAAAAATGATTAGAAATGCGGGTCCCCTTTTGGCAGGGGTACAGTCACCGTTCACTCTTGGCAAGATAGATGAGAAATGTGTGATATAGTGTGTTTATCATTATTATTGTGCACAGCACGCTCAGTAAAACGATCAAATAGAATCATCCGGAGTGTAAGGATACCGTCGTCATCTGGTTTTAATTGAATGTTAGATCCTGAAAGCTCTGACATTTGATTAAAGAGCATTTCTGCCTGTCTAGTGAACTCAGTAGTGAACACACACAGGGATCCACACTCAGACTGACATGCTGCCTGATAGATGTGGTATTTGGAGGGTTTTTATTCGCGTGAATGCTCAGAAAAAATAAACGGAGAGGAAAACACTGACAAACATAACTCTGTATCCGTCTCATCACTGCCGATGGTGTTTCATCATGTTCACTTTACAAATTTTGTGGTTCTAAATAATCAGGTATTTATGTTTCCTTTAAAAAACATGTGCATTTAATGCATTTAATTCACGTGAAGCAGGTTTTGACAAATCTTATCCTTATATATCTTTTACAAAACTGCCTTGCTTTTATCTGTTTATCCTCATGTGAATATATAGCACAAAAAAATATAGAACCACATGCAGCTGGAACTTACATATTTTTTACATGTTTAAAATATTTGATCTCCATGCTTCCCTCTACTACCTATTGTTATACCTGACTGTGTCCAGCAGGGGGAGACTGATCTTATGTTTCTACAGCAGGTCATCTTTTCTGATGCCAGGGTTATTTAGTGCAATGATGTTAATCCTATAACCAGTTAAATCATTCTAAATAAATGGTAACTGATAAAATTATTATATATTAAAGTTGATGAACTTTTAAGCTACTATTTGATATAAATATATATAATGTCTCAGAGTTGTGCAGAGATCTTCTAGGAGGCAGGTGCTAACATATACAAAGGAACACATAAAATATTTTGCCATTTTAGTTGCTAATCGTTTAGATAGTCATTGTTGTTCAGATGGCATTATGAACAAAAAAATATGTAAGACATTTTTTTTAAGTAAAAATATAAGTAAAAAAATTAAATTTCATAAAATTAAACTATCTCTATCACAATATGCTTTCAATAATCGCTCTAATAAAAAACTAAGTGAAAATTTCTATTACACAATTAGATTTTTTTTTTACAAAATTATGTAAACGTGATTGAGCTGCTAACAATGTACTGTGAATGGAAAATCTAAAAGCTATCCTATAGAATCCCATTTCCAACAGGTATAAAATATTTCCACCATAAAAAGATAAAAAGGGCTTTAAAAAGTTGACGATTTGAGATTGAGATTTAACACACAAAAAAGTGTGTTAACCAGTTATCATTAGAATGGGTGCCTGCAGGTACTTTATTCTAAAAAAGATATATATTTTTATGTGATGTTCAAAGTCAAAATATTGACATTTTATCTAAAATTAAGACTTTAAAAATGTAGCTAATATTTTTTAACCAGGTGGAAATGGGCTTCCATACTACTGTAACTGAACGTGTCTGCTGTATTAGTGTAAGGTTATTGTTATATAGATATTTCTGCAGATACTTTGTGCATGTGTGTGTGTGTGTGTGTGCATTTAATGTTGTTTTATACTGTATAAATAAAATAAATAAATACATAAAATAACAATTATCAATAACGTTTTTCTTCCCCAGAAAAAGCTTTTAGCTTATTGTTACAGTTTTTTACAACGATTCAATTTTAACTTAAAAAATAATATTTAGAATTTTTTATAATTAGTATTAGTATAATAAAAATATATCTAATTGTATCTTTGTTAATTGTATAACATTTGGCATACCAATGAAAATATTAGTAAGCAAATATTAAAATCAAAATCTGAAACTATAGTGTTTTTATTTTAAACAGCTACCATTGTGTGCTCAAAGTGAACATGGACATTTTAAAATAAGAAATTATTTTAAGACTAAAATTATTTTTAAAACTGTTGAAATTAAAATTTGTGAATGTATGAAATGTTAAAAATGTATTTCCTGCAGTTTTTTATTTATTCTGTTTCTTTAAATTTATTAACATTCAGACTGCCAGTGACTCCACAACTCAATGAAGAGTAAAAAGAGACCTCATGATTTGATTCTGTTGTTACAGCTTTTTTAAGCAGAACACATGTCTTATCTTGTTACATTGACAGCGAAAGATTAAAATTGTTGATGAATTTGTGTACATTACATGGATTAAGAAACCGCTCTTGCTTTCTTTAAGTATAATAAATAAATGCACACAGAACAAATATAGTAGTTGGCTCATTGATTCCCATTTCAGCTTTAATTGTCTAAGGCTCTCTGCACACACGCTTGGTTATTTCGAAAACTGATGATTTTTATATTACTTGGTAACAACACTGTGTGTCCACACCCAGAAAAGTACATGAGACACAACAGTCACAGTTTTGTACAACAATCAGTTTGAGCCTCAGATAAATTGGAGAGTTTTGATTTCGAAATAGTTTTGGTAAAAACAGACAAAGAATGTTTGGTAATCAAAGAAGTCGTTATTATTGCTGTGTGAGATGCTTTGCTCAGGCATTGAAGGAGAAAAACCTGTTGCAAGTCAAAGGAGAAACTAGTTTGGAAGCTTTTAACTGGTTGACGGAACTACAATAATAATAATAATTATAATAATAATAATAGTATTAAAATGATCAATTTATATAAGCTTTTTCAGAGCTCAAAGACGCTTTATAATGGTTAGTGATTTTTTCTTTCACACCACATGTACACTCTGGTAGTGATAAGCTACCTCGGGCACGACGTGGCTACCAATCCAAACCAATCACTCACATCCTTACAGGGCAATGTGGGTGAAGTAGTAAAATGACCCTAGTAGGGATCAAACCACCAAACTTCTGGTTAGAGGACAACCAACTCCACCTCTACGCCGCCACTGTGCTTTCGTGTGGATGCGTTTTTTTAATTTGTTTTAAAAAACATGGACATAGTCTTACTGTTAGATTCCTTGTGATAATGTTGTTTTTACATGTTTAACTTGTGTATAGAAACATAGTCAACACATGTCATGTTGCTGGATGGACATTGAAAAAGCCACACAATCTCTGATTCTCCGAGTGAAGAGCATGTTTTCTGTGGTTCCTCTTTCGAAGAGCACTGTTGAGTATCTGGTTCTTCAACTGGTAAATTGAATGTTCCTCTTCTGTGAGTTTTTCGCCTGGTTCTGGATCCACAGGGGATGGTTGGCTTTTACTCTGCAATCCCAGTGAAATTACTCCCTCCATCGCTCCATCCCACCATCGTATCATCCTCTTGGGGAATCCTTGGCTCTTCTGCTCACTCAGGCATCAAACACGGCCTCTTCTCGCTCTCCAGGCCTGTGTGTATTTTCACACACTTTTCTCAGTGGGATTCAAGAAGGATTTGGCTTCGTCCCCATTCCAGAGAGTCAGAGAAGGCCAGTCCTGCTCTTAAAAGGACAGCTCAGGGAATCCTACAACATTTTAATAGAGGATACTGCATTCCTACCACTTTTAAAAGATCAAATTAAAGACCTTTCAAGGTCCATTATTGAGCTTTTCCAACAACGTATTATAGTACAACACATATTGTAGACATTTTAATCTCATTATAAAATGTGATATTCAGGTTCAAACTATTTTATTTATAAAAAAAAGAAAATCTCAGAGGAACTCTGTTTTTTTTCATCTAAAGGTTTATTACAGTTTTTCACACTGATGAGTTTATTATGAGTTTTTTCAATACATTTAACAACTTTCCTAAACTCTTAACATGATTAGCACAACATCCGTCTAGGTAGGCTATTCAATTAACACATTTTTTGTTGCTTTGATACAAAATGCATTCAGTTAACACAAATTTCAAATGCTTGAACTTCTTTTACACTCAAGCTTCATCAACACTAAAACTGTCATTTTAAAGCCAAATTTGTTATGTGTTATTTGTTATTCCCCAATTTGTTATGATTGACTAAATGTTGCTGTTGGGAGAAAACATGTGCTAGTGTTTTAAAAACTGTATTAATGTATTTTGAAAACAAGTTTTGGAGGTTTTTTTGTATTTGGGCATTTTTGGCATTCCTTTTTAAGAGGAATGTGTAGACGTTACTGTAAATTATTGGGTAGAGAGGACATGAATTAAATTGTGAAAAACCCTTGAATATGAAAAAACATTTTACTATTTGTGGAAAAAAAGCAACCAATACCAATATATATTAAAATAGTATCTATAAGTTCTAATTATATTTTGAATGTTTTGATGAGATTAATAATGAGAAGTTTTATATGGCTTGTTTTTAAGTTTTGGTTTTTTTGGCAGTGAAAGATTACAAAAAGTCAGACTGCCTTGCATATGCAATACCTTCAGAGTGACAAAAGGTTGAGCTCAAGAAATCTGAAGAGAAAACTTCAGAAAAATCATGCAATTTGTATTTTTCAATGAGAAGTGTTTGTCCTACAGAGGATCAAAAGGTCAAAAAGAATAATGCATAAATCATGAAATGATTGTTCCAACTTTGGGGGTTCTTCCATGTTGTCATGCCAACTGAAGGATCTCATAAACCCAGGTAAACCCCGGATTTGTGCGCTTTTACTCCTGAAGATAAATGTATAACTCTTATCCATCCACTTTTGATCTGATGCCTTACTCTTCTTTGTCAAGGTGCTACAGGTAGGATTGCTATTTCTACAGGTTCTTTGTCTAGAATATCCTAGAGTAAGGCTGCAACCTCTAATCAACATAATACATTAGTGTAAATAACTACTTTTGCAATTGATTACAGTTTTTCACAATTGATATGACAGTTTTTTTTCAATATATTTAACACGTTTCCTAAACTCTTTACACAGTTAGCACAACATCCATCTAAGTAGGCAATACATTTAACACTTTTTTGTTGCTTTGTTACAAAATGCATACAATTAACACAAATTTCAAATGCTTAAATGACTTTTACACTGAAGCCCCACCAACACCAACACAAATAGAACTTATACAGGCTAAAGTCAAAGTGAACGGCAAAAAGGCTCAATCTCAATGTTAAGATCAAACCAGCGGAATAAATGTGTCCAAGAACAGTGAAAGTCGCAGGTAGAAAACACTTTAGTAGAGTCCTTTGAGCAAAGAAGCAGAGTACTGATAAATATCTACAAGGAGATTTCATGCGCGATTTAATCACTTCATGGTTTCAGTTAGCTTGTATTGCTATGGCTCGCTCAGGTAGCGCACAAATCAAATCTCTTGGGTTAAGTCCAGCAGAGCTCTTCAAACTTCGGTTGGTGTAAAAAAGGTTTTTACCGTACAACCTAAACAACATGGACGGCCGGTTGCTAAGACAATCCAAGTTCAGGGAGTCTGTGAACTGCGGTCTGCTTGATATGGACTGATCAATGGGTACAGAATACACATAAGTATACATTTTGAGTATACAATGCAAGCTTGCATTACCCGTGTTATATAGAAAATTATATATATATATATATATATATATATATATATATATATATATATATATATATATATATATATATATATATATATATCCATCCATTTTCATGTCTGCTTTCTTTCCCTTTCGGGGTCGCCACAGCGGAATGAACCGGCAACTCTTCTGGCACATGTTTTACGTGGCGGATGCCCTTCCAACCACAATCCATCGCTGGGATACAATAGCATGCAATATCAAGAAACACAGACAAGAAGAGTACTACACTGCTAAAAAAAATGGGTAACACTTGCTTGTAATCAAGAACGAAACACATTTACACAATATGGGAAGTATTTAACTACTTTAATTGTGTTGGAAACATGTTTTATTGCTTTCAACACAATTCAGTCAGCCACCACCCAAGAGCTCAATACTAGTTTTAAATTTTCTAGTTTTAGATTTCTACTTTATTTGTACAGTGTAGGTCATATGTATGACATATGGATATGAAATGAATGTTTTTGTAATATCATGTATTAACTGGGTATACACACAGATGCAATTTGCTAGAAAACAAAACTAATAAAAAAAAGATTTCTATATGGAATAGAATTTGATATGAGTTATTATCAATTTTTATAACATTAGATTTTTTCTCAATAAAGGAAAAAGGTTTCTTTGTTTCAACCAACTCGTTTCTTATTGTTTTTGTTCAATGGCAGGATTTAAAGCTCAACAGCACTGAAGAGAGAGAAGAGCCCTAATGCTTCTGGGCTCTTTGAGGATTGTTCAGCAACTTGAACCCTACACGCATTAACCTTGAGCTGAAAAAAGCAGCAGCACTCCATTAGCCAAAAGACATCAGGAGTAACAACCAGCTTCAGATCCAGTTTGCCAAATTATTTTCTGGGTTAAAGAATGTTAATAAATATAATACTTATACTCTAAGTGAAGAAATATGTTTTTAAAAAGGCAGTCAGTTATGATAAAATCAAATAAATCAATGTTCTTGATTATATCCGTTTCTACGTTGTATTATGAAAATATTGGTTTGTGGAATTTTACTGCATTTTAGTTCATTATTATTATTATTAGTATTAGTATTAGTAGTAGTAGCAGTAGTAGTAGTATTGGTATTAATACTACTCCTACTAGTTTACTATCTTGTTACATTTATTTGTAGTCTTGTGTGAAAAAAAAAAACTATTGAATTCAGGTTAATTCAAGTCGCTTTAAATTAAAGTGCCGACTAAATAAAAATGTTAATGCACTTCCAGAAGGTATCTGTGAACCTTTCCCATTTCAAACCCAATCACCCACACATTCAATCCAGGAAACATATGCTCTCCCCCGCACTTTGCTGAGTGAAAGAGGAGCAGGGGATTTAAATAAAGGAGCGTGGAATCACAAACACATTATCTACCACACAGAGGTGCACAATGGTAGAAAGAGACTCTTACACACACAAACTCATAAAAGCAGAAACGGTCTCGCACACTCTTCATATTTGCAAGTGTATCGGCGTGACAGTGTAATGCATGCTAATGTACACATCAACACTCCTCTGCAATCAACTCATTCAACTGGAAAATAAACACACACATGCACACCACCACACCCACACACCTCGTCATTTACACACCAGTGCTCCAGACACATCACAAACACCACAAGAAGAACTGAAAATCATCAATTGTGTTATCTATGTCTACACTTAAAATGTTTGGAAACCTTTGTCATAGTGGTTAAGTCATCTTATGATCTTCCTCTTATCTTAATTCATCTTATGAATTAAAAATAATTCTCACTGAATAAACATTACAGGCAGGTTCCTAAAAATTACTATACATATCTTAAACAACTAACTGCCTTGAACTTTTTTTTGCAAAACTTCACACTCAAAATACATTTCCTCCTGTGCGCTGAACAATGGTTTTCTTATTTTTAACAATAGTATTAAAGTCGTATTATTATCTAGTCACCCCGACAGTGTAGAACTTGTACAATAAGCAAAAGTAAAACTGATTAACAATTTCTTAATACAAAAATATTTCACACAGTGTATCTGACTACTCAACCCTGTTTGTGTGTAGGACATTTTTTTAAATATCACTTACACTTGTAGTTTTTCAAACAGCTTAGGATAATCAATAACATATTTGGGCATTTTCCTTAAAAAGGTATGAAGTTGACTCACAACATTCTTATCCTTATCGCAAATGCTAAATGAGCTATTGAGCTCAAAAGGCCCAAAATGAGATTCCCCAATGCTGTGTTGTACAGTATAAGCACAGTAGTGATGAGACTGTTCCGTTTGAGTTTGTGTATAATGTGTGTTTATACACACACTCATACAGTCCCATGACATGCTCTAAAAAATGCCAAAAATTAACCAGACTTCATATAATTCATAACTCTAATGAAACATTTGGCACATGTTAAAATTATATGACTGAAATAAAAAAAAACATGCCAAAACAATAAATTTTGTTGTAGAAAATAATATGTTTAACTTGATTCAGGTCTAATGAAAATGTTTTCTTCATGTATTAACAAAATAATACTTTTTACGAGATACTTTGGAACTGCTCACAGGTCCTGTCCCATGTCTGTAAATACGTCTGTGTTTCATTCATTCCCATTGGTCTGGTCCATTACACCAACTCTCTTGTTTTTTGTGACTTACAAACTCATATTATTTACCCATTTTGGTCTCTTTGGTGTTTTCTATCTCATCCTGTTTGTAAGTGGTTTGTTTTAGTTCTGCTCCCTGGTATTCACAAGTTTTAAACACATTTTACAATATTTTCCTTCTGATTTTCAGGTAATTACCTTCTTAACAACTCTAGTTAGACCTCCTTATATGGACATCCACCTCTGATCACTCCCTGATCTCCTCGTTAATCTTAGTTGAGGTTGAACTATTTAAAAATGGTTGTCCTTGTAAAAGTACTGTTATTTCTGTGAAAGTTTACCTAAAAGTAAGTAAGGAGTATTTAAAGAAAACTACATATGTCAGTGAAGTACTTAATTAACTTCTTCACAGCAGTTGTTATTGAAGCAGTTCTGATTTACCACTGCTGTGTCATCATACACTCTAACTCATAGCTTATCTTATTTTCCAGTCTGCATGAACTGGTTTAACAATATCTTTTTCAGACAAAAAAGCAGACAAAAACATGTCAGGCTGGCATTGCCAATCAGAGCACTCTTTACCAGTTGCTCCATGAAGGAAGTCAATGAATAATCACAGCTTGCGATTAGATACCAACGTTAAACCCCTCCAGTTTACAAAGTAAAACACAGATTAGTTTCACAAGGTTCCATTTTAGACCCAATATAATTTCCTATTTATATGCTACACCTGTTCACCTGAATTTAAGAACAAAGTTATTCAAGCCTTGTGAATATCAACCTTAACAGAGCTTTCAACTTATTATACTAATCTGAAAAGTGGATAAGATTTTACTTTTCATTTGACCATTATCCATCATGCATGGTAATGAGCAAGACAATGAGGGAACTTTTTTCTGATTGTCTTACAAAAGCATGACCACCATTGGTTTAAACTATTTTAAATATTTATCTTTCTCAACCTGTGCGGAATGTGTATTGTTTTTGGAAGAAATTATAGTACTTCTACATACAATTAGATTTTTTAAATGTAGAAACCTTTCATTGTTTCAAAAGACACAACTGTATGAGAGACCATAAGTTGAGAGATCAAAAACAGAATTAATTACTGAATATTCAACCACTCCTCTAGCTTTTTCTGCATTCCTCCCAAAGTCCATAACCATGATCATCACACAGATTAAATACTCTAAACTGACCACAACAGTGCAGGTCTGTGTGACAAGTGAGAGTGATCACTTCAGTAGAAAGTGAACTGGGGTAGATGGCGACAGACCCTATGAACCTCATTGATTGCACTGAAAACACAAAAGAAAGAATAGACAAAAAGAAAAAGTACCAAAAGCTCTCTATCTGGCCCACTTTGAATATGTGTAAACACTCAGAGACATTATTCATGACTTCTAGACATTAGAGGCAGTGATTATCCAGTAAATGGAGGCTGCATGCTCTGGATTATTAATTCATTGCAGAAATGCGTTATATTTGCTCATTCTGCATCTTATTTCACCCATAAACCCAGGAGTGGGTGGAGCCTCTAATGCCAGAGCCGTGTTAATATCAGAGCGAATACACTCTCCGAAGCAGTGTGTGGAAGCCCAATCACAAAGCCCTTCAATCACCCCACACCAAACACAACAGCTCTATATCTCTACCTGCGCATTATATTACCATAATGCAATTTTAATACCTGTTTAAGCATTGCTATGCATGCCTGGACAGAGGAGAGTAGGCAGAATGAGAATCCTCTTGGCAGATTTGAGCAGGACAAGTACTTTCTGCTCATCCATTCAGCCCCGGATACACTTTATTCCTCTGTTTATTCCTTCCCTTTTTCTTTCTTTTGTGTCATTCCCTCTGTGCTGCAAGAAACATACAGAAGCTAGAACTCAAGTGACCCAACGGGTTCACGCACTTTATTTAAATGTGGGAAAAATCCAATCTAAGAGTTTAAAAAGGAGAATCCCATTATAGAGTAAAGAAAGTAACAAGAACCTGGGATAAGGTGGTGAAACTGCAATAAAGATTTCTATCCCTTTATTGCATGCATCAAGAGTCTCTTTTGTGAAATGTGAATGAAGCAGATCATGCTTTCGATCTGGATATTATCAATTACAGTCTGCTTTTTAAGAGAAAAACTTCCTATTAAAAAAAAACTGGCTGCTAAAGAAGCTGTCTGGACTTTGATGCATGGTTAAAATAATCAATTTGCTTCAGTTTCTCTGTCCAGCACCTTGCATTGCTTTTGTAAATAACTTATTTTCATGCAGTGTGCTTCATCTGAAACGTCATGCTTGAGTGTTCTCAATGAACTTTCATTATGAGTCTAATTACAAGTGTTTAATGAATATTTTCTCAATCAGAACCAGAGGTCAAAGGTCAGAGGTGGTTCTTAAAGGTAACGCGTTTAACATTTACTATCATAAACACGTTTGTTGTTTCCAGCAGTGTTTATTCATAGAGACTGTGAGATGGAGTTTGATAGTGTGAAAGAATATGGGTCACAAACAAAGAGAGGGAGATGGAGGGGCTCTCTGCAGTGGCTAAGAGGTTTAGTATGTTGTGTTCTCTGGTCATGCATTATTGATCTGAAGGGTCAGGATGCTTTCTCTCTCTGTCAAGCTGCTGTTTCTCAAACTGCGCTCATCCTAATATGCTTTACCTGGTTTATTATTTCCCAATTGCTATGCTGGCTGGCTGGATGATCAATCTGCCTCATTTCTCTCCACTTTGAGATTAGATTAGAAATGTTTCTTTCATAAAACAACAATATATACATTATCTGATTTGTATAAGTACCATTGAACATTGCAGAGTTCAGAATAGCTTGCTGCTGTTTTTTGGAGATTTTGATTTTATGCTCTCAACCATTTTACCAAAAAAGATGTTTTGAAACAGCTTTTTGTTGTTGTTGTTGTTTTTTTTTTCTTAAAGTGCTGGGAAATACCAAACTACTTGTTTGTAAGGTCCTATACGAATTCCACACATGCCTCCAAAAGTTATAAAAGCAATTATTAACACTGTAAACACCATTAATTATAGGACATATATCAACATTTTTTTTCTGTCAACAGTAAAAAATGCACATCAACCAACATCAATATAATTGGTAAATTAATTGAAATTTTTAAATGTACAATTTCTAACAGATGAAAAACATTTCTGTTTACTTTTAGACAAACTGTGTGTATCTGAGACTTCAGTAAGGATTCAGATGATTGTATAAAAGCAAAACAGCCCTCAAAAATGTTAGAATTGGCATGTTCCTATATTGTCTGTAAAAAGTTTTATTTCTTTAAAGGATTTTGACAGAACCATTGTTTGCAACATTCTTATAGACAAGCTGCTATTATTAGAAACACGTTATTCTATTTCCTGTATGATCCTCACATTTTAGTCACTTATTGAGGAATTGGCATACACAAGTCACATTGATTTGGTTCTGTTTCAGGTCTAGTTTGACCTAATCGATTTAGTTCCATTGACTTTGTAAACTTTTCTTGTTTTTTTGTTGTTGTGTTTACATAATACAATATTTGTGATTGTTATTGTTTAGTGAAATGCTAAGATTTAATACAACAAACAAGTTCTGTGAAAAATTTGTGACTTCCATAATGAATAACCTCACATATAAATATAAACTTAGTTTGACTGTTGCTCTGTCCACAGTGTGGTGTTGGTCCTACTCTGGATAGAGTTAATTTTAAAAACTCATGATTTTAATGTATATGGGTCAAACGTTGAAAAGATCCACAAGAAGAAAGTTAAACCATTTGGTATAAACCATTTTAAGACAGAATAAAGCATCTTTAAACCTATTTCAGGTCAAAATATACTAGTTTAGATTTGCAAAAGAAACAGACACTAAATAAAACAAACATGTCACAAAAAACTAATTGACAATGGGTATTCCTGTCTTTTCTTCAAAACATTAAGTCGATAACTTAAGCTCATTTTGGTCTACTATAAATAACGTTCAGGTCAAACCCTTATGCTAGTGTAGATACAGTAGACAAGAGACAACGCATGCACCTTAAGCTACTAGATACCATACACTGGTAGAAACATACCCTTAAAAAGACGTTACTGGGATTGTAATGTTTGTGACTAACTAAGTGGTGATCGTATTGAGATTTAATGCAGACTACCTTGTGTGATGTCACCCTATCTATGGTTTGATATTTATATGACATTTTAATTCTTAGCTGCATGCTTCTGGTTTTCTGACCGCCACCATTTAGGTGGTGTCTCTCCTCACCACCAGGATGGACACCATCCTGTTCCTTCATCAGCAGGTAGTGCAGGCAGACATGCGAAATTGCATTCCTGCAGAAGAGTTATGATCGAGCCTCTTACTTGAGCTTTATAAAGAGTTACACTTGCACTCTCATTCTATAGATGTCACAAGATTAGTGAAGCCAAACTTGCTGTTATGTACAGATGGTAATGCTGAATGTGTACATGGCAAAACATGCAACCAAAAAAATAAGAATAATTTTTTGGCAAATATATAATTGCCTTTTTAGAAAGGCATTAATGGTATAGCTAAGTGCCAAATTAAGTTATACTTGATGTTCACTTCAGAATGACTCTAATTAAAATATCGTCAATAAAATAATGGATTTTTTTTAAGGATTACAAATCCTGTAAACATGGTCACAAACCCTTCAAACACTTTAACTCTGTTTTAATATCTATGCTTAGCAAACAAGCAAGCAAAAAACATATATGTTCAATGTGTTTTAATATGTTAAGTTAGTGCTTGATTAACTCTTTAACACTTTAGCAAGAAAGCAATCCTTAATTAAATTTAGATTGAATTGTTGCTCAAACTGTAACTCGTTGCTGTTGACTCCTGTAGATTTGTGATCAAGATTATAGCCTCTATCTAAAAATACTAAATACACTAAACTACTAATAGATACTAAACTACACTTTAGAACTTTTTACACGTTTTAAATCCTGAAAGTTAAGTGTCTCAGAGTGAATCCTTTGATTTGTCATGTCTATATTGGAGTTTAGCCCTGCATTCAGAGGCTCATTTCTGCTGCAGGTCCAGAAGAGCTTGAATCTTTAACGCTAAATAGCAGTGCAGACTTCATTATCTTCTAAAAGCGTATGCTCGTGTCCTTGAATATTTCATACACAGCCAAATAACATCAGGAATGAGAGAAAGAGTCTAATGTAAATGTGCAGGGAAGAGGAATGCGGTCCTCACCATCAAAACTTCACAATGTGTTTGTGTGTTTTAGAGACTTATCTCAGAGCAAGAATCTGAGTTTTCAGATTCAGACGCTCACGTGTTTAACGTAGGCAATAAAATTGTGGTTAAAACAGTGCATACAAGTTATTCAACTATAATAATACCAACAATATTGCATGATTACATATGTAGTGGTTGCAGGAGGAAAGCAGGTTGTAGCCAATTTAGCATGGATGTTCAGATCAAGACAGGCACCATAAAATAGTTTTAATGGAAAGACAATCAACATAATTTTGTGGACAATTATACAAGATGAGAAATAAATCAAGACTGTGAAATAAATCAGATCAAATGACAAGATTCAATCTAATCTTCTCTGGGTGTTTTCCTTCGGAGGACTAGTGTTTTAAGTCCCCTTATCTGACATTGACATTCATGTACTTGAATTTGAGTATTTATTATTTTAGAAACTGTCCAAAAGTTAGGCTTGGGTTCAAGTAAAGATACCCACATTAAAAGATACAAAAGGTTTAAAATGTTAGGGACAAGAAACTTTGAATGAAAGATCTGTCACTAACAAAAAGCATACTTGGTAATAAGTAAAGCAATCAGTCAGAATACTCAAACTAGATACAGCTAATCTGTCCTCTTTATCCATTTGTCATAATAATAATTTTTAACGACATTATGGAAAGAATTTCTCTAAATAGTGTGTCTGTTTGTTTTTTAATCAAATCAGAAAGAAATGCATTGATAAAAAATATTTAAAATGTAAAATTAAAATAAAATCAGGTAACAGAAAACACTTTGGTTTTTCAAAGTGCGACTAAAAATAAAGAAAAGTTGTATTTTATTTTTGTAAATTGCTGGTGTTTGCTTAGAACCTGTCATACATTTAGAAAATAACCCTTTTCTTTTTTTAGCAAAAAGGTAATTTGTCAGCTAGTTAATTTATGTCTCAATTGTTTTGCCTTTCTTAAGATGTTTCCTTTAATGGTAATTCTCATGTTGTACTTTGCACCATTTTTGTACATTGCTTTTGTTTTTATTTGCACACTGCACTTACTTTAAGATTAGTTTGTTTGTTTGTTTGGCTGACTGACTGACTGACTGACTGACTGATTGATTGATTGATTAATTGATTAATTGGTTGATTGATTGCTTGATTGATTGGTTGATTGGTTGATTGGTTGATTGATTGCTTGATTGCTTGATTGATTGATTGATTGATTGGTTGATTGGTTGATTGGTTGATTGATTGATTGCTTGATTGCTTGATTGATTGATTGATTGGTTGATTGGTTGATTGATTGATATTGCTACTTTATGCCTCATCGATATGGATTTTAACTCACTCGGTCGTGTTTCTCCTTGTGATGAGGTCTCAGGTTATTATTGAGAAGCACATACACATACAGCAGAACAATAAGCAAGCCATCAGCTGCACGCATGATCAGCACCTGATAGGCTGTGATTGATGAGGAGGACATACTCCTGCCATTTAGTAAAGAAAGAGAGCCAGTCATGTGATCTTGAGTCTATTCACACCGCTCATTGCCTGATAATTTAATTTCACACAACAGTGGATGAATAAATATATGAATAATTAAACAAACAAATGGTAAATGGTTTGATGTATTATATGACATATGATATATGATATATGGATCATAGAAATATATGCAGTACCACATGATGATATGATATGACATGTATGTGATACTATATGAAAAATATTATATGATATCGTATCATATAGCATGATAAGTTATATGATATAATATGGTATATTATAATTTTTAATAAGATAGAGTGTAATATGGTTCTTATATGAATATGACGGGAGTCTTGGGGTCTGTTGGTCATCAATCACAACCGTGCTCTCAAGCTGTCAAAAGCATGTTCCTGTGGGGAACAGAGGGGAACATCGTCATTAATTTGACTGTGGCCCTGGGGCTCTCTTTCCCTCTCTTCCACTCTCTATTACTCTCAATTGAGGAATCGTTGTATATTTACAACAACTAATTCACAAAAATGCAAATAGACAGCGAGAGATATTGCAATACCATTAAACTCTAAAAAATGTTTCCCCAATCATTTTCTCTGTCTCAGAGCCTAAATAGTAATGTTTTATTTAATGTCTGTTTACGACATATATAGCTAATATAAAGAACGAGTCATGTGTAATATGAAACACAAGTTTCCATGAGTTCTGATCACATTACTTTTAAAACAGGAGTAAGGACTGAATAGTTTGAAATTGTTCCAGAAAGCTGGAGTAAATGAGCCTCAGTGTTCTGCTGTATTCTACAAATCAATTTACTCTTGATCTGACTTAAATAATATAAACCTTTAATTCAAACATGAGGGTGTAGTGTGTATACAACTTATAAATCATAAATATTTAAGCATTTAAATAATTAAGTAAATGCTAGAACCTATCCAGAATGAAAGAACTAAGCTGTTCTGCTGTCATACTTTTTTTTTTAGAAATAATGACTTTTGTCTTCATTAACTAGCTTGAAGTTTTCTTTTAGAGAGTGGATTGTATTTTAATAACCATGTATATAATATTTAATAACTATTTTTTGATAACTCATAATGTCTGCTTTGACTAACAACTTTCTTTAAGCTTTACACTGCCTGCAGTTAAGATTATCATACTGATCAAAAAATAAACACACATAAATACATGCAAGAATTTGATCAAATCGCTCAAAAATGCAAACAATCTGTAAAATCACTAGAGTCAAGGCTCTTGTAGCCTGCTGTGCGCGTGAATCGTTGAGATCTGTGATAAGAACTATTTGGCGGGTAACCGGTGAGAGCACCCTCCCTCTCGCAAACTAATTGATAAGCTCAATTACCGCAGATCCCCGCATCTCCCTCTGTCATCGGCGGGGACCGTCACTGTGAGAGGCGCGCACTGAAGTTTGCGTCCGGTCACTTTGACTGGCTTTCTAGTGACGTCACAGTTAGTGGCGCATATAGGCGCGCGCGTCCGGTCTGTCGTCTCTAATGCCGGTTTTATAACCCTAAATATGTATTTCTGACATCAAAGCGACGCGCGTGGATGTGTGAGCGCGGGACTCCTTCGTGGCAGAAACCCAGGACGCGTTCAGACCAATCAAACATGGCCCTGCTGTGAGCCCGCGTCCAGTAAAATTGCGCATCAGCAGTTCATCTGTGGGATTGAGGAATCTCGCCTGCTCTCCTGGACTCGGGAACCGGTCGGTTTATCATGTCCTATCCTCAGTTCGGATACCCGTACACCTCAGCCCCTCAGGTAAGCGCGCGTTCGTCCGTACTGAGAGCAAGAGGAGTTGTGCGCACTCGCGTAATGAACGGGGCAAAACCGGGGCTTCCCTCCGCGCTTATCTTCCAACAGATCTGGAGACTGCGCGCATGCATGAGGCGTGTTCGCGGGAGGGGAGGACACTCGTGAGGGTTTTTTGGCCGCGATCCACGAAAAGCATGGACCAGAGGAAGAAAAACTGTGTTGCGCGCCCGCTGCCTGCATGGACACTTTCTGGGCACTTGTTCTTGTTCCCTTTGAACAATAGGAATAAATCGATCACAATTTTTGTGACAGTCAGATTAAACACGCTACAAGTAAATATTGACAGAGTTTTGACGCGATGTTAAGTTGTTTTGGATTCGGTTGTGCCTTCATTTTACCTATTATCTTAAAAACAGTTCATGAATCGAAAGTCTGCTTCCGAATCTGCAGCATAAACTTACTCCAGTCTTTAACTAATTCAGACTAAATGCGTTAAATCATTAATTTATCTTCTATACGTACTTATTGAATAGCATTAGGGTCCCTTTGGAATAAGGGGACAAAGCGTTCTAATTTAAGGACACGTTTATGGTTAATATTCTACTACCCAATATACTCTTAAAAAATATTCGGACAGAAGATAACGGAACCGAACTTGTTCAAAGTTCTCGTTGAAGAACAACAGTCAATATAAAATACCTACCAAGGCAACTTAAAGTTAAATGCTGTATTTAAAAAATACTTGCTGTTGAGTTTTATCAATGCACTGTCTGTGATCATGTTCTAGTAGTAAATTAAAATTCTTGATTGTCCGCAAAATGTTTGAAAGCTGCGTTGTGCACGCCCTGTTTCTCTTGAAGCTTTCAGTCCCGTATTCTAACACTTCAGACAGCAGTGTTATTGATTGAGACTCAAGAATTGCAGCTCCTCTTGTGCTGCGTGCACCCAAAATGCGCTCTTCTCGTCTGGCTGCACTCATGTGGCAAAGTGGGAACAAATGAATGCGGGGTATGTCAAACAATAAACATAGCAATAATAATTATGATGGTGGTGATGATGAAGGTGTCACTACTTGTAACATTAAAGATGAGGATGTCAATGATGTCAATAGTAGTAGCAGTAGTAAAAATAATAATACTGACTTTAAAAAGGTGAATAGCCACGTTATTGTCAATAATTTTGAGCCAATCCAATCATCTAAACAAGAGTTCATAGAATAATAAAAAATTGTAAACAATATTGACTTTTATTTTCTTTTTTGTTTAACCAAAACTAGTCACAAACATTTTTCAGTGTCTCAAAAGGTAAAATTAAAAGTAAAATATTCCTGTTTTTGTTGTTGTTTTTACTTACTTGTTTTCATAGTGACGTGAATCTTTAATAATTGTGTCCAAAATAAATGCACACCAATTGCTAAAGTTAATAGTCAGTTTATAGATTTAAAAAAAAACTTGGACTACAGAAAACTTTTTTTGAAGGCCTTAACGCCACAGATTTCTCTTTAGCAGTGTACTTTACGATTAATGTTGATTTCTGCAGTTTTCTTTTATTTTTTCATTCTAATCTTTCTTTCCTCTTTAGTTCCTGATGAGCTCCAGCGCGCTCTCGTCTTGCTGTGAGTCCGGCTCTCGCTCCATCAGCGCCGACTCTCCGACTCAGACCCCGGTGTACTGTCCGGTCTACGAAAGTCGGCTGCTAGCCTCTGCCCGTCACGAGCTCAGCTCCGCCGCAGCGCTCTCCGTCTACGGAACGGGGCCCTACAGCGGTGCGCAAGGCTACGGGAATTACGTGACTTACGGAGCCGACGCCTCCGCCTTCTACTCGCTGGTGAGACGCCGCTTATCAATCAATCGAGCCCTGATCGCTAAACAAGCTCGTTGATGTTTTAAGCTGGAAACGGCTTTACAAAGACACATAGAGATAAGAGGTCTGAGAAAAGATACGATTTATTACAACTCAAGATAACCAAAGTCATGCAGGTGTTGCAACAAGAAAGAAAACAGACTAAAAACGGAAAAACATACAATTGCAACACCTCAGTTATACAGTAATAATGAGGAAAAAATATTTGGAACTTATCTGAGATAATAAAAAAACGATCAAATCTGAGATAAAATCGTGTTTAAAACGCCAATGTAGCTGGGTTTAAAATGGAATTTTTAGAAGTTAATTAAATGAATAAAATTATGTGAAACATCTTTATTTCGGTATAAGATATAAACGTCACAAAAAAAAATATATATATATCTTTAATTGTTTAATTATTCATATATTGATTCGTCCACTGTTGTGTGAAATTAAGTTATCAGGCAATGAGTGGTGTGAATAGACTCAAGATCACATGACTAATAAAAAACCCACAAAACAACTCAGAAGTTGCAAATGGTATACGTTCTATGCAGCACCGTAAATTAGGTGATAAGTCCATCCATCCATCTATCCATTGTTTTACATGGCGGATGCCCTTCCAGCCACCACCCATCGCTGGGAAAAGGTGATAAGTCGTCATAACCAAAATTAGTTCACAACTATAAATAATTTATTAGAAATGGCACAAAATGCTAATACAATTATTGAAATGTGAACATGTGAAAAGCCAATATTTATATTTTTCCGGATGACTGCCGAGTTTAGGTTCCTGTAAGGACTGAATTCTCTGTTCTATCTGGAACTAATTATATTTCGCATCAAAAAAGGCAGGTTATTCCGTTCTGTTCGTCCCGGTGCTCTTCCTGGTCGCAAGCTTCTGCTCTTTTCCCTTCAGGGTGCGTTTGAAGCGAAAGATGGAAGCGCCACTGCGCATGCGGGCCTCACCCCCACGGCCACATATTATCCTTACGAGCCAGCGCTGGGACAGTATCAGTACGACAGGTAAGCTCCAAAGAAAAATAAAACTATACTGCTCTCAAACAACCACAGAAAAGAACAAACATTTACATTTGAGCATTTAACACACACATATAATCATATCATAGTGATAACATTTTTTCGAAGCAATAACAAATTATATACATGGTAAAAGTAAAATTGCTCTATAGCCCTTTAATATCAAATGTGTTGAAAATTGTTAAGTAATGGCTTAAACAGGTGGGGTCAGCATTTTTGCAGTTTACAGAGTTTCAGATTCTAGAAAACACTGATTTTTTGGTCACTTAATAAAAAAAAATAATATCTGTCCTAATTTAGGGTCAAACAAATAGTGTATCTGACTGATTTAATTGGTTGTTTTGCCACAAAATGTATCAAACAAAATAAGCAAATCAACAATCCATGATACAGCTTTTATCATCCGCAAGTGCGCATTACTTTCTTATCTTCGTAAACTATGCATTCTAAACAAAAACGTATTCACAAACTGCTGCAGATCAAGCTGCATGTAAAGAGCACACCCTTCGAAACTTTATGGATCAAACATACCTCCAGGATTAGATGTTTTAAAACATTTCAGTAAAATATTTAAATTGCATTTAGACCTAGAAAATTATTTGGCACCTTCAAAGACACATATTCAAAAGACAAAAATGTGCCTTTTAAATGTCTAAACCAAGCTCATTTTGCCAATCTTTCCTTATGTGTTCCAAACATAAAATAGCCTTAGATGTTAAAAAAGTAAAGAAATCAAGGTTAATATGGTATTGTGGCTTTAGACCAGTTGATGTCTTAAAGGGAACTTTAATTATGATGCTTTGCATGCAGTTGTATCAGCAATGTTGGCCTTGGCTCAAAATTTTCCTCAAAGATTGATGGGCCAAATTTGATTTATTTCATTAGGTAAAAAGTTCACTCACTGCTTCTCTAAAGACAAACACCAAACCCAAACTTTTTCTTTTTCATATGAAACATAAAATAAAATAAATATATAAAATAAACTAGAAAATTACTAAAAACATAATTTTGACTTCCACAGCACATCACAGCTTTCAGTGTAAAATGTAGTTCTAATGGCAGAATGCTTTCCCTGGCTTTGATTTAATTTGAGCTAATTTCTGGAGCTTCCACAGAACTCTGTTTGGACAGTCCAACAGTTTAACAGCAACAGTTTAAACACATCCTCTAAAGTGGGAGAGCAGCGAATGGGTGTTTCTAGGGACCGGTGCCTGGTTTATATTTGATGCTGTGTATATTTGGGGTTATAGCATCGCTCTCAGTACTTCAGCCATGGTTTCCCAGGAGAACACTAATGGAGGCACAGAGCAGCGCACACGCACTCGATCAAGCGATTTCCTTGCTCTGCTGCGCCTCTGCATGCATGGACAAACCGCAACTTAGAAGAAACACTTAAAAGGCCACTAGAGCTTGAGGAGTTAGAGGAAGAGCTCAGAGTTAAATAACTGAAAGAATGCCATTAATTAGACTTGCTCCAAATAGTTTTTCCTATATAGATTTTCTCTAGTTTTTGTCATGAACCTGCAAATATGGTGTATTGTCTGAATAATAAAGTTAACAATGCATTATTTTGTACCACATATCTTAGCTTAGAATAATGTTTACACCAACATTGATACACAAACTGCTTCATGATCATCAACTTATGTGTACTCTAGGGGGAATGACCTACAAATTATTTGCAAAACAGTTTATTTAGCTAAGCTAAAAGACATATGAAGCTAGTTAACTTAAAAACGTAAAAATCCAAGCATTGAAATACATACACAACTCCCACAAAGGTATGTTTATAATAACTGAAAGACCATCTTAAAATACTAGATTACTCAAACTTCTAAATGAGTTCTGTTATTAGCATTACTTAATTAATTGTTAATTATTTATTAATGTTAATCTGCTATTAACATTGTTTCGGAGTTGGGTTGAAAATTTAAACATTTAAGCAAGGATTGATTATTTATTTCATGATGAAAGGGAAGTTTCAGAAGTTTTATGTATTTTGAAGAATCGGAGATGAAGAATGGTGGGCCCTCAAGTGAACCCTGGTAGTTCCTAGTGGATCTACACCAAGGTATGGGGGTCACAGGATTTGTCAAAAAAAAAAAAAAAAAAAAAAAAAGTGTTTTGACTTCCACATAAGCATGAAATCTTGAGTTGTAAAGTGGCACTTCAAATTGGCCAACAAAATTTGAGGCCACACATATACGTTCATGTTTAATACACAACATTTTATGCATTCTACAATAAGACAATTTTAGAAAATAATAATAGAGTTAAAATGTTACTTTAAGAGAAAAGGAGTCAGGTTCAGGTCAGAGTGAGTTCACCAAAAACATGCAACTCTGGCCATAGGTCTCAAACCTCCTAGCTAAGTTTCTTATTGTTCCTGAAGAAAATGAAAGTTATTTAGGGTTTTAGCTTTTTTAGGCACATAAAAGCAGGGTAGGGGAAATACGTTTTTATATGGTCTCTCTGGAAAGGAACAAGGAAACCCCAAATAAAGAGTCAGAGTCTACTGCAGTTCTGGGCCCTAAACCCGTATTAACATTGACAATGATCGCATTGGAGCCAAATGCTGATAATATGCCTGTGTACTGGCCTTAAAAACCATTTAGAATCATTTGCAGGGAATGAGCTCTCTTGTACTTACTCTACTGGCTTTCGTACTCTCTTAGGTTTCCACTTAAAACTCTATCAATTCAACTCTGCTGGTTTCAAAAAGCTTTATCATTTGTTCTACAATGCCTCTTCTCTGATTAGCTCTTTGCCCAGTTCTTCCCCTCTCTTCACTGACTTCACCCAGAAGTATCAATGCTAATTGGTGCTGTAGCATTTTTTCTTTGTTCTAATTAGATTTCCACTCTTACTTTGTTGGCTTAGTGGTCCTCTTCTATGTTCTCCCTGCTCATTACCACAAGTCCTACAATTCCACCCACCTGATCCAGGTCATCTCTTGTGATTCATCTACAGTGATTATGAGTCTAGATTTTCTGACTCCTTGTCACTGTCTTACATCAGTCCCTGTGATTTCCTACTCTATTTCCTATTGGTGTCCAACTTTGCTGCATCTGATCTCATTATTCATTTGACTAAAATCTGGCACTCTACTCTCTTGTCTTCACTGTCTCCTGTATATAAATATAAACAGTAAAGAGAGAAACAGGCAAGATATGTAATATAAAATAAAGCAAGAAATAAAAAAACACCATTCAAATTGCTTCCTTGATTAAACTATGCAGAGTGGTCAAATTCCAATTTATCTCAAATTTGCAGGTTGCACAGTTGAATCTTTAAACTATTAAGTAGTTGTATTGAGCTGATAACATGCAGGATGATGTGCTGAGATTATAAATGTGTTGATAACTGTTTCTAGGACATGACTGTATGAAATTGGAAAAAAACTGGGTCTCCTTTTGTGCCAGCCAACAGTTAAAACAATTTTAATTGTACTAACATCAACCTTTCTCAACTAAGATATGGCTCAATGGAGGGAGGAACACGAAGGAAAAATGCCACCAGAGAGACAACGGCAACATTGAAAGCATGGCTTCAAGAGCATCGGAAGAACCCCTACCCCACAAAAGGAGAGAAGATCATGCTGGCCATAATCACTAAGATGACACTGACACAGGTCTCCACATGGTTTGCTAACGCAAGGCGGAGGCTCAAGAAGGAGAATAAGATGAGCTGGGCTCCCAGAAACAAGGGATCGGATGAGAAGAAGTATGAGGATGAGGAAGATGAAGAAGATGAAGGAGGGCAAGAGGATCAGATCAAGAGTGAAACCAATGAGAATGGTAAGTTCTGATAAACATGTTCCATTGCTGTATGTGAAAAAAAAATACGATTAAAAAATGCTATGGATCCTAAGGCTGAATTTGGATAGTAAAACTGAAAAATTGTTCAGCACAGCAACACATTTCCAATACCATTCTATATATCTTTGGAGGATTTTGGGCTGTGCTCAGACAGTGACTGTCCAACACTGTTAAATATTGTGAGTGAGGCTTGTTTATGCATATGAAAAATATTCCCGTTTATACATTACATTGTCCAATATAAGAGGTAAACACTACATTATCCAGTATTGTTTTTTTGGACACTAAACAGAGACACTGCTTTGTATATGGGGTTTGATGGTTGTTTTTGGACACCCAAACAGACAAAATAGGTATAGTGAGGATTAATGGATGCATTTGGATAGAAGCACATGAAGTTTTTTGCCAGTGAATCTGAATCTGTGAGCAGTACAGTGGGGGTTAGACAGCTATTGATCAGTGGTTCTTTTCAAAAGAGCATTGATGTATTGATGGTTGCATTTGCAACTGCAACACTGTTGCAACACAGTTTCACTGCATGTCTGAAGGCACTGAGGCTATGTTCTGCCCAAAGTGACCCAAATCTGATTTTATTGTCAATATGCAAATCTAATATTTTCAGGACAGTCTGAATGGCTCAATTCAGATATTTTTTAATCTGATCCAGGTCCCTTTCATATGTGATCCCAAATCCAACTTTTACATCATTGTAATCGGGGCAGACGTCACATTTCTGGGAGTGGATGAGAAATTAACTTAAATAAAGCCACACAATCGTCTTGAATCTCATTCTCGTCCATGTTTACTTACGTTTTGCAAGCCTGATTGTATTCATATACAGTATGGATACAAGTTGCATACTGTTTGTAATGTGAACGAGCACATAAGACTAAGAAAGACCTACAGTCTGAACCTTGTCTAAATCACTGTTCCGTATAATGTTTCTTTAAAAAGATGTTTTAAACAGTGAAATTGAATCTTAGTTTCTGCATATGTTGCTGGAGGCATTTGGACAGTGGCACACTGTACAGTATATTGTTGAAGGTTGGATGACTGTAATTGAACAGAAATAATAAATAATAAATAAGATTGCATCTTATACATGATAAACTAGAATGGGTGAATTTTAAGGGAATCTACTGATATTAGTGGGGGTGTTTTTGAGCAAACTGATAAACACTTGTTTATTTCTTCCTAGAGAGTAAAGCCTGTGAGGAGAAGGATCTACAGCTAAGTGACCTGGATGAGTTTGACACACTTGAGTCCGAAAACTCTGAGTGTGAGCTTAAGCATCGCTTCCATTTGAGGGCGCACATGGAGACAACAGACATACGATTGAAGGACCATGAACGGGAGATCTCTCTCCCTGGGCTGCGTGCACCTGAGGCCTGCTTGAAAACCCCTGGAGGAGACTGTGTGCTCACCAAACCCTGCTTCCAGTCTGTATCAGAAAGCAAACCACGCATCTGGTCACTGGCTCAAACTGCAACTGCACTCAGCCCGAGTGAGTTTCCCGCATGCATGCTGAAACCGGCACTAACAGCCGAGCGAGCACATGATTCACCGGTCACCACACTTAGAAACTGGGTGGATGGGGTTTTTCACGACCCACTGTTCAGACACAGCTCATTAAATACAGCACAAACAAACACTACAGTCTCATGGAGCAACCCGACCAAAGGCTTGATCCTGGAGAGCGGAGAAACAACAGCAGGAAACGCCACACGACCAGAAAGGACAGCATGATTTTAGAATAGGAAGTGAGTGAAGAGTTAGGCCCTGAAACGCTTGAACACATCTCAACAGAAAGAGACTGTCTGGATTAGCGGTTTACTCACTTCACTTCAAATGCTAATTTATCTACAATCACTGGGTCGGTCCACCTCAAAAGATGCACGAATGTACCCTAAAGTTAACAAACATAATTTTTGCAACTCATAAACAATCATACATGATCTTAAATCAGCAGTAAGGAAATGTTCTTCAAGAACTAACATCAAATACTAGTTATAATAGGAACGTATTTAATGCTTTAAAACCAACACAATAACATTGACTGTGAAAAATTAGGAACAAAAATGTATGTACTCTAGGAAATAATATTCCCACTGTGTAGACACTTTTAAAGACCTTTTAAATACATTTAGACACTTCTGAAACTAATACATAAAATAATTAATTAATCTTAACCTGCAGTGAACTAAATTGAAAATGTAAGAATTTTAAATGTTCACTACATGAACATATACCAAGACTTTAGGAACTAATTCAATAACTAAAATCAAGCCTTCAGGAACTAGAACCAATACTAGAAACTGACACACATTCCTGCAAACATTCAGATATTCTGCCCAAAGACAGTTTTCTATTAATGGCCATTCTCTATTTTTGTCTCTCATTCCTACTCAGCTTTTTAACATTAAAGTGTGTCACTGCACATGCTTCTATGTTTGGTATGCATGGTGCACTGTGTACATCTAAAGTAAATTCTACAAATCTTACATTAAAACCATGCTTTTCACTGTATTACAAACTGTCTCCAGTATTAATATTGTGTATTTTCATTACTGCAACTTACCGTATTATGAACTATAGGCTACTAGTCTTCAGAAACAAATAGGTTGAAACTACTGTAAGAAACATATAAGAAACAGTAACCAGTATGAACACTTTACAAACTACTATAAATAATTTTAACTAAAATTGTCACTCAAATAACCATTACATACATTAGGGAATTGACATAAAAACTCAACTCACGAGGGTGCACTTGCATAAATTAGCCATGGTAGCGCAAGCAGAAGTTGGTGTGTATTAACACATACCAGGCGAGCTGTCCAGTGGAGGGCTTCAGGTTCAGGAAATAATTGAAGCCCAAAGAACCCCCCTAAAGTCAGGCGAAGGGGTGGTGGAGGGTTTTTGCTGTTGACTGTTCAATGAGACTGGGTGACCTGATGCTTTTTAAAGTGTGTAAATTCTACATAATAGAAAGACCTCCCTGCGCTAATTGACTGCATGTGCTACACACAAAACTTTAAAAATATTATAATTTCTTTGTATTTCCTACAAGTATTTTCGTGCATCGGATGATTAAACCCAACCCAGGGTAATTTTGTACCTTCACTACTGACATCATTGAAAAAAACAGTTGCCAAATCATCTGTGACATGTGGTTCTGGAAGTTGTGGGTGTTCGAGAGAGTGTTTATTGTTATACTCAGTGGCAAAGGGATGAATTTATATCTGTAAGTTTATTGATTTGTTTAGTGCACGTTCATATTATGTACAAGGTGCAGATATTCACTGTCTTCTTTGGTTTCCACTTTATTCATTTGCTTTTAGCATGTCCCATCACTGGTTTTATCAGTTACAAGTTGAGGTGGACTCAAACCTTGTAGCATTGACTCACTGGTTTCACTGTAAAATATCACATAGATGGAATACAATCAATTTGATCACAAGAATAAACTGTGGATTCTTTTGATGATGGTGTTCTGTGATAATCCCTTAATGCTGCTCTCATACAAGCACACCAATGCAAGGACAATCCTCACCCCAGTGACTTTACTATTAATAGTCATTTAACAAATAGATATTACAGTAGATTTTACATTATCTGTAAAAAAATATACGTGTCATAATGGACATTCCATGCACTCCAGTAAAGAAGTGTATTTTTGGTCATGTTTACCATATGCCTCAAACATCCATGCTTTTGATGGGGAATTAAGGGCTTAATTCTTACCCTAAAGGAAAATGTTAATTCAAGTCTTTTGTGAAACAAAAAAAGAGAACATCAAATCCTTTTATTTATATTCAATACATAAAACAAACAAGTATTGACTAAAGTACAATAAAAGAAAACACATGCCTTTACATTATTTATTCTTAATGATTCAAGTATTCAGTATTGAGCTTTAACCTGAGGCTATATAAACCTGGACTCGAAAACCTTGTGGAAGTGAATTGTCAATTGTGTAGTGTAGATACTACTTTTTTCATACTTGCTGGTTAAGCCTGTGACACCACAACGTGGCAGAAATCAGGTAAGCATTAGTCCTTACAAATGAGCTGCTGCTCCTGCGCTTGTTTACCTCTGGTTATCTGCATCTTAGATGTGCATGAAAATAAAGGGATTAAAATTTCAGCATTGCAATGTGCAAAGGAGCATGTGCTAATCACTACATGAAGAAACATAAGTTAAAAGTCCTCCAGAACTCTAGCAACATGGTCTTCTGGCTGCCTCTGAGTGTAGAATGAGTATAGGCATGAATTAGAGATGAAGCACAACAGGAGTTTGTAGTTCTGTAGGCTGCAATCCAGATTAATTATTTGCACTGTTAATTTTTCATTGCTGTCTTCCAGGGCCGAGAGACTGCATTAGTCACTGAACGCAAGTGCTGAATCATTCATATCAAGCTGTTCTCAAGAAAAAACAAAAGCCAAAAAGTGGAACACTGCAAGCAACAAGCCCTGAGCAATCACCGAAGAGGCTTCTATTAAAAGATACCAGGATAACAATTATAAGAGGTTAGTTAACGTTCAGTTTAATCACTGTATTCCTCTTCTCTCACAAGATTAGAATAGCTAAAGTTGATGAGTAAGGAAAAAAAATAAGAAAGTAATTACAAAGAAAACCAAAACAATGAAAATCAATATTTAAAATGTCAAAAGTCTGCAAGCTACAGACCTTTAGTCAGAGATTAAAAGAGTCATATAGAAGAAAGTCAGATTTAATAAAATTAGGATACAGGGATGCCATAATACAATATAATATATGTAAATGTTTGGTAACACCACCACCATTCAAAATACTTTTTTGGTCCTCCACTTGAATAACTGCTATATTTTAAATAAAATATTTTGGCAAGCTTTGAGTAAGAAAGACCACTAGATGTTTGAAAAGATGAAACTGCATATCAGCGCAACAAAGCAATCAGTTACTGCAGTAATTAGTATCTAAAGTTAACTTATCTCATGTTTCACTCCGTTGATTATTCTGATTGTCAAGCAGAGAAGGAAGACTGATCTACAAGGATACAGAGTTAACATTTGATTCCAGTATTAAGTTTAATGTTGATTATTATAAGAAATTATATTATAAGAAATAAAGACAGTAAACTAATGAACAACAAACAGCAAACATTTACACAAATCCAGGATGTGCATGTACTCTAATACGAAACCAAAAGATTGACTGAGAGATCACAAATCCATCTCTTCAATTTAATAAATTTGTCAATAGAATACACTAATTAAACACTTGTAAGCAAACTGAAGAAAATGCTTATTTCTGAAAGACATTGTCAGCTTTGCATGAGCTTGTTGTTTTGTATGCGCAAAACAAGTACATAACAAAAAATCGAATTATTATTAAAAAGCAAATCAGTAAGCAAGATATCAAAGAACCTTTTGAAGATGTCTCTCACATGCATCCAAGACAGTCTAAACATTGTACTGTGTTCACTATGCCACTGTTTAATACTGTGTTGTGCTTTACACATTTTTTGTGTGATTTGTTTTTATTTGTTTATAACTGATGGAACCTCAAAATATCAAAACACAATTATGATATAGACTCTGGTAATAAAAAAATAATCCTGATAGGAATCTCTAACTGTGGTTCATGTAAGTAAAAACAAAACATAGTATATGTTTCTTAAATAAAATAATTGACAAATCATCTTTATGTATCTTTGTATCTGAACATAATAAAATTAAATCTGATTAATTCATGTTAAAACATTCTGGTGTGGTGGTGCTTCTAACATGTTGAAATATGGAGCAGTGGCGCTATCCAGCAAAGTTAAAGGTAAAGTCAAGTCTTGCAAAATCTGACTGTCTGTAATTTCTTTACATGGATTATTTTGACTAGCAATTTTTGTGTTGGTCTTAATTGTTTCCTGTAGTTCATAAAATTTTTATATAGTCAATAAACAAAAATAATCAAAGCGATTCAAAAAGGTTAAAAACCAAGATACATATTGAACAATAAGTACAGTATTGATGCACAGAAGAAAATATGACAAAGTGAATCTTTATAAAAATGGAGAAAGTCTGACATGAAGAACGTCAAGAATTAGAAAATTAAAAATAAAATAAAAAATCAAGAAACAGAGAGGAGAAAGCCTAAAGATCTAAATCTTAAAAGATTGGAAAAGAGATGGTCGAAAACGACAAACACCCGCATCATTTTTGAATATAGAATATAGCATTTTGGGTGACCTTTTACTTTAAATGTGTCACTTTGATAATGAGTCAACTTTTTCAACTTTAGAACATCAGTAAACCATGGCAGGAGACAGACAATCTACTCAGTTCTCTTGTTTTTTGCATGACCTTTAATTAAAATCATTAATCACACCTGTCTTTCTCAGTGGTATCCGTCACCCATCCATTCTTCCATCCATTTGAATAAATTTGTTTAGAATATGTGTAGTCAGAGAAGCTTTAATCTATTAAATGCTTGTTAACGTTTTTGAATTGAGCGCAGAGGAATTCTGTGATCAATAATACAGATGCTAATGAGCCAGTCTGGACCCCACTGTGAAGGATTCATCTAAAATTAATTCATATCCTGTTTTATTCATCTAATCTAAGGCCTCCCTGGAAGAAGTGCTTGGTTTGGACAGATTAAACAACAGTGAAGCTTGTAATTATCCATTTGAACCACTGGTCACAAGCTGTGATATTCAGAAAGACAACATATTGAAAGATGACTAATGGTTGTTTAATTGTTAGAAAATAACAAAGAATATTAGACTTCATAAGTGAATGAAGTATTTTCTAATCTACCACCCTTCCTTATTCCATCTACTCCACAGTTGCTCTACAGTTTCTCTCCAGGATAGCTCTAATGTAGTTCCGCTCAGTTCAAATGCATGGCTGTTTAAGTTCTGATCCCAAAATAGTATATAAATCAAGCCTTTAAACAGTTATGAAGCTGTATGTTAGCTTCCGTTTTAGAGTATATATTGTACTGCATGTTTGCTGGGGAGAAAACACATTAACAGGCCCAGAGTCTTTTTGCACATGAAATACATTTTGCAGTTAAACTCAATGATGCCAAGAATTGTTTTTTTTTTCAACGCATGTTTGATTTGCAGTCAAATCTAATTAAGAATATTGAGATGGTACTAAATGGTACTTTAGAAGAGTTCCCCTGAACCTGTTCCTGAAATATTTACCTTTTTAATACATGGCCTCATCAAAAAACAATTTAGTGCAGGAGTGCATGCAAAAAGGAGAATGTTCTGACCGTAAAAGGACAAAGTAGAAGTATTCTCATATTTCAAGCACAAAGAATTTGATCGATCTAAAAGTTAGGGGAACCTTTGTTTTTTATTTTAAATTCACATGTGGTAAAATATTAAGCATTAGCACACACTGTTCTCCTTCCTCATTTCACTGCAGACACAATCTCTGGCACTAGAGGTAACAGACAGTGCTCTTTATTTATGGCCTTGTTCTCTCTAATAAGAGATATTATTCAACCGATGCAAATGTACACTCAATCAATGTGTGGTGTGTCTCCCATAATAAAAGCGATCCATTTCATGCGTGTATCTAACAAGCCAAACTACAGGCTCCACACTACAGCTCCAGAGCCTGATAACACATGCAAAGAGTGATTTTAAGCAGTGGTCAGATTTAATTAATGACTTTCCCATATGCATCAAGGATAATTAAGCACTCGCAGGTGAAAGCTACAGATAGTAGTAGAAATCAAATGAGGTGTGATAGCATCAATGGATCGTCCCACTCACTCTCTCTTTCTCCATCCTTTGGTTATCAAAATCATCTAGTGAATCTGTCCGGTGTCCTTCGGTGAGAGAGAAACCACTTTAATTATGGTCCTGTGTGATGGCAGGTCATTAATAAAAGCTATTATCTTCATTGAGAGTCTCTCGGCCTTCCCCAAGCTTATCTCATAAAGAAATTTGGGATTTTCCTCAAGAATAATTCAAGATGCTATCCTGCCGGATATTCAAAATGCTGTATGGTGATAATGGGAAACTTCCATGTGTGTGTTCTAGGGACAAATGTGAAAGAATTACACACAGAGTACCTTCATAAACAGTGATGGATCTGACCAACCTGCGAATGCAGATAAGCACCGGACCAGCATCACTTTACCTCCAACACATTTATATTTAA